>OZ023207.1:14125786-14840786 GCA_963995525.1 Escarpia spicata | reverse complement strand
AACTTTCCTAGGACACGTCTTTCTGGTAGCGGTTCTTCTTTGTTTTGACCAACGAAGGGACGACTTGGATACGAGCGACCACTCAGTGTCTGAATTAACAACGGTTGCAATGCCGTGGTGTTTACTAGCTGCATAGTTCGAAGCCTGGTATGTTTAGCTTGTCTGCTGTTTCACAATGTGTTTCCTAAAGCAATTGCCTTGTTGTTATAAACTAGATTTTCAATAATGTTGAGCTTGGCGTTGGTAAGGCCCTCAAGGTTTATCTGCAGGATGCACCTTTGCCTT
Organism: Escarpia spicata; assembly: GCA_963995525.1. Taxonomy (NCBI): domain Eukaryota; kingdom Metazoa; phylum Annelida; class Polychaeta; order Sabellida; family Siboglinidae; genus Escarpia; species Escarpia spicata. The sequence goes on along the minus strand of OZ023207.1, from coordinate 14,840,501 downwards.
CGACGGATATCTCCGCCCGTATTGAAGAGGGCGCAGGTTCACCATCATCATGTTGGCGGTTTGGTTGTAGACTTGTTGAGGGCATCCGCTTCGTAACTCGAAGAGTTAGTACTGACAGGGGAAACCACTTGAAGGTTGCCGCCACCTCCACGGTCACACGCATATATACATACACATACACACACACGCACGCATACACGCATATATAAATGTATACACATATATACATACATACATACGCACACATGCACACATACACACACACTTACACACACACACACACACACACACACACGTGCACACACTAATACACATCCGTATACATACATATTATTATTATTACTAGCATTTCTATAGCGCCATATGTCCGGGACCAGCCCATTCATTGGCGCGTACACACAATATAAAACGTACGCTGTCTCAATGCTGTGATGTTGTCTGTCTGTCCATCAGATATTATTGTTGTCTAGATGCTGGCGAAGTTGGACTGCTACGTGGAGCTCCAGTAACTTTGAAACAAATGACAAGTTCGATATAGGCCGGTTGTTGTTCATTGAGTCTGATTCAAGGTTTGGTTTCTTTAATAGACGTGTGATCACAGCATGTTTGAAGTTGGCCGGCACGGACCCCGATTCGAGCGATATGTTGATGATTGTAGCTAATGTCCACGCAAGAATATAAATGTTGGCTATCACGAGTGAGGTAGAAAGTGGATCAAGCGCGCTTGATTTTGTTGGACACTTCCTCACCAAAGAGAGAACGCCGTCTGTGGTGATGCCGTAAAACGCATTGACTGTGCAAGACTGTTCACAATGCACGTACTCAGCGTTGACAGTTTGCAGGCGTCTACTCGCTAACTGGCAGCGAATGTCTAACACTTTGCGTGTGAAGTGCACGAGAAAGTCATCTGCCAGTTGTGCAATACAAGTCACAGGAATGGGCAGTTTTGGAGCAGCTTTTCTTTTCACCAGGTCGTCCATGATCCTGAACAGTGCTTTGTTGTTACGTGCACATACATCAATTTCTGTTGTGTAAAATGTTGCTTTCACAAACTGTATTTGCTGTTTGTGAGTTTCATGTTATCCAGTGTAAATGTATCGGTGAATCTGCAGCTTTGTCAGTCTCCATTTCCGCTCTGCTTCGCTGAGCTTTCGCTTGGCAAGCAACTATTCTATTGTGCGCCAAGGCGTGTTGGGGCTAACAGTAATTGACCGTGTAATCAATGGAGCGTGGCTGTCTAACAGTTCTTGCAAGGAAATGTCATACGGTTGCGACAGATCTGCAATGTTGTTACACGGGCTTGTTGCCAGGTGTGAAAGTTCGAAATCTGATCTGAAATATTTTTGATAAGGAACCCGCTTTTTCGTTCGGTCCGGCTTTGTTGCTTGGAGCAGGCAGTATACAGTGTGATGATCGGTGAGCAGGGATCCCACCGTCACTGATGTCACAACGCTTCCTGACGATGGTGAAATTACAAGGTCCAGAATATTGCCGATCGTGTGTGTCGGATCACGAACATGCTGCTGCAAGTTGATGACGTGCAGGAGATCAGAGAAATCGTTTGAATCTTTATTTCTGGCCTTTTCATAGTGGATGTTAAAATTGCACACGTTAATTAATCCAGTCACCTATGCTGTCAAAAGTTCCAGGAGATTAGTGAACTCGCCCATAAACGTTTTGAAAGAAACTCCGCCTCGAGGCACTGGAAGGACAATGCTGGCCAGTGTCGCTATAAGATCATGTTGATACACGACTTGTATAAAACACCGATTCCCCCACCCCGCCGGTCGGGCCGAGGTTGGTAGACGAAGTTGTATACACATGGGTTTAAGTTGCTGGTATTTGGGATGTCATTGGGGTCATCGGTCAGCCACGTTTCTGTAAGCGCGATGATGTCAAGATCATGTTCGTGGATATAATCGGTAATTAAATCAGTTTTGTTCGTGACGGATCTTGCATTTATCAGAGCAAGGTTTGTGCAGTTCCAGGGATTGTAAGGTAATGTCAGAGTAATCATGTTGTCACGTGTTTGTGAGGGTATGTGCAGTTCATTTGATGCGTACCTGGTGACTGGTCGCTGTATGATCACTGTCGATATACGGTGTTGTTTAAGTCCAACTCGTCAGCCTCGCTTGGTATGAAGTCTCGCTGCAATGCCGCGTTCACGTAACAATGCTGGCATCCGACCGTGATTTGTTGGAATGTCTGCCTTGGACCAGTTAACAAATAGTGTACGTGTAGACGGCGTCTCCCTCTTTCCAACCCGCACCGGCCAGCGCGGAAGGGTAGGCCAACAACACCAGCATGCAAAGTACAACGAAGCCAAGGCCCCCAGTCCACAGCAGCATCGAAACATTCTATGACCAAGGAGGCGGTTCGGGTCAATTAGAGCTACGTGCAGGGGGTGCCAAGAATCTCTGGGCCAAGAAGAGGCGCCGAGAGAAGGTAAGTAGACTGAAGATAGCAACATATAACGTAAGAACACTACTAAGAGATGAATAGATACAAAAACTGGAGAAAGAACTTAGGGAAACCAAGTTGGTATGAGATATGATCGGGATCGGAGAAGTCAGAAGAAGAGAGGAATGCTTCACTACCTTACAAAACGGCCACCTACTATACCATTACAGAGGGAACAACGGCCAAGCTGGAGTAGGCTTTCTCGTAAACAAGAAATGGAAAGACAATATAGTGAGAGTTAAGAGCATCAGCCCCAGAGTAGCAGAACATGTTCTATGCATACCAAAGCTCTACAAGTTTAAGATAGTACAAGTATATGCACCAACAACATCATACCCAGAAGAAGATACAGACAACTTCCACAACGACATGGATGATACCTTAGAAAAGCCAACCCACTACACGATAGTGATGGGAGACTTTAATGCGCAAGTAGGAAAACGAACTAACATTTCGGAAACGGCAAAAGGCAAATTTGGCCTAGGTGTGAGTAACGAAAGAGGCGACACCTTGGTAAATGCGGCAACATCAAGAAAGTACACAATCATGAATACCATGTTCCAGAAGAAAGCAGGGAGGAGATAGACATGGAAAAGCCCAAATGGACAAACGAAGAACGAAATTGACTACATCCTGACAAACAAACCAGACATGGTCATTGACGTTACCGTTATCAAACAAGTCAACATTGGAAGTGACCACAGTGTAGCGAAATCAATCAGCAGTGAAGCAGTGACGAGAATATCGTCACCGACATGATCACTAATGAAGAAACGACGAGAAATGGTGGATAACGGCGACAGTGAAAGATAAACAGTGAACGCAGAAATATGCAAGACCATCAAAAAGAAAGCGAAGGAGGACATCAGGAACTACAAACAGGAGATCATACGAGAAACGATTATGTCATCAAAGAACCTGAAGAATGCAAGAAGAACGCAGGCACTAGGTAGAATTAGATGATTAAACTTGTAGACAAGTAGGGTAGAGAAATACAAGACGAAGATATGATCATGGAACGAATAGGGGAATTATATACCGAGCTATACGACAGTGAACAGAGTACCATAATTCACACCGACACGAAAGAGGTACCAGAGGTAACACCATGGGAGGTAGGAGCAGCGCTAAGAGATATAAAAAATGGGAATACATCAGGCAACTACCATGTAAACATTCAAACATTAAAAGCAGTAAACAAGAGACCACCGAGTGTAGATACCACACAAATCGGAAGAAAAAAGATCGAGTTCCAACTCGAACTGCGAAATCGATTCGAGACACTACAAGAACTAAACGACATCAACACCATGTGTGAAAACATCACTGAGATGATCCATCTAAGTGCAACAAGTGTAGCCAAAGCCAAAGCAATCAACAGGCATGTGGTGAATAGGATATCATCACCGACACGACCACTAATGAAGAAATGACGAGAAATGGTGGATAATGGCGAGCGTAAAAAGCAAACAAAAAAAGCAAAGTGTACTCAGAAATATGCAAGACCATCAAAATTTAAGCAAAAAGAAGGATATCAGATAGTACAAACAAGAAATAATACGATAAACGATTATGTCTTCAAATCAGGTAACAATAAACTGTTCAACAATTACAGACCTATAAGTATTCTACCCACGATTTCTAAAATAATGGAAAAAATTGTATGCAATAGATTAATAATGTTCTTAGAAAAATATAACATTTTGTATAAACATCAATATGGGTTTCGTGCAAAGCATTCTATTGTTCAACCAATACAACACCTGCTGAAAGATATTGCAGAGGCAAACGATAAAATAACAAAAGACCTCACATTGGCTGTGTTTCTGGACCTTTCAAAGGCATTCGACACAATAAACCATGATATTTTACTGTACAAACTAAACTTTTATGGAATTCGGGGAATAAGCAATAAATGGTTTGCAAGTTATTTATCAAATCGAAAACAATATACTGAGATACACAAATGTCAATCATCTCCAAAAAAACATAATAAGTGGAGTGCCCCAAGGATCCATACTTGGACCAATTTTATTTTTTATTTATATCAATGATATAACTAACTCTACGTCTCTGAATCTATTATCTTTTGCAGATGACACAACTGTATACCAATCAGGTCCTCATATTGATATTTTAATTGACAGCGTAAACCAAGAATTAATACATTTGTACGATTGGCTTTGTGCCAATAAATTGTCATTAAATATAAAAAAGACAAACTTTTGCATATTTAGTCCACCAAATAGCAAATACCAGGTAAATAACTGTATTAAGATAAACAGTGAAATTATTAATCATGTTGGAAAGGATGACAAAGAAGAATCGGTAAAGTTCTTAGGAATACATATTGATAAACATTTAACATGGAAAAAACATATCAACATAATCAGTTCTAAATTATCTAGAGCAATTTTTGCAATTAATAGAATGAAAAATTTTTTGCCACGCAGTGCTTTAAAAACTCTATATTACACCTTGATTCAAAGTCACTTAACTTACGGTGTACAAGCATGGGGCAATGGAAATACCATAAGAAAGATAGAACTATTACAAAAACGCGCTATACGAATAATTAACAAAAAAATATATAGAAGTCACACCGATCCTATCTTTAAATCTGAAAATATACTTAAAATCACTGATATTCACAGGTTACATGTCTCACTATTTATGTATGATTATCACAATAATACACTGCCTAAATCCTTCAAATACTATATACCAAAAAAGAATCTAGCCACTAACACCAGAATTACTAGACAACGTAACCTCCTATATAGAGAAAAGCCCAGAACACATTTTTCATCTAAATTACCTAAACACCATTTTATAAAATTATGGAATAATCTCGATTATAAGATACAAAACGTCAAATCCAGACAACAAATGAAAATTGTATTATCCAATCAATATCTAGACAACTATCTTAGCCACGTGCACTGCCTAAATCCCAGATGTGCGGAGTGCAATTAAATATTTGTTTACTTTATATATTAATGTTCGGATCCGCAAAAATTTCTTATAATTGTTTTATAACAGTAATTACCTACAATAATTCGTTTCTCTCTCCATTGCATCCCCAGTCCGTTGTCCGTTGTCATACAAAAGATATCATACACTCGTGATAATCATCGTATACGTATGCGTAAATATAATTCGAAATATATGTTTATGGGGTCACAGGAAGACGGCATATTACATGCCATGTGACCACCATGCAACACAACTTTATTTTTAAACGGTTGTTTTGTGTATGTATACTGCTATGTTGTTGTTGCAAAATAAATTGATTTGATTTGATTTGATTTGAATAACGAAGAAACGACGAGAAATGGTGGATAACGGCGACCGTAAAAAACAAATAGAGTAAGCAGAAATATGCAAAACCATCAAAAAGAAAGCGAAGGAGGACATCAGAAAGTACAAACAAGAGATCATACGAGAAACTATTATGTCATCAAAGAGCCTGAAGAAAGCAAGAAAAACGCAGGCACTAGGCCGAGACAGACTGATTACACTTCTAGACAAGCAGGGTAGAGAAATATAAGACCAAGATATGATCATGGAACGAATAGAAGAATTCTACACCGAGCTATATGACAGTGAACAGAGTACCATAATTCACGCCGACCCGAAAGAGGTACCAGAGATAACACCATAGGAGGTGGAAGTTACGCTAAGAGATATGATAAATGGGAAGACACCAGGCAACGACCATGTAAACATTAAAACATTAAAAGCATGAGAAGATATCATCTCGAAGACACTGTCTAAATTATATACTAAATGCTTATCAGAAAGACGAATACCCACCGCATGGAAGAACGCAAAGATGGTGGTAATCTTCAGGAAGGGAAATAAGAAAGGCTTAAAAAACTACAGACCGATATGTATGTTATCAAACATCTACACATTACTCACAAAGATGCTAACGAATAGACTAGAGAAGACACTAGACGAAAAACAACCACGAGAGCAAGTAGGATTCAGAAGCAGGTACTCAACGACAGACCACATACACGTCGTAAACCAACTGAAAGAGAAGTGCCGATAATATAATATCCCGCTCTGCATCGCTTTCGTCGACTACGAGAAGGCTTTCAACTCGGTGCAAACTCAAGCAATACCGACCTCCCTCCAAGAACAAGGGATAGAAGATGTGTACATCGATCTCCTGACAGACACCTACACCAACAGCTCGGTGACAGTCCACCTACACAAAAAGAGCAACAAGATCAATATCAAGAGAGGAGTACGACATGGTGACACCATATCGCCCAAGCTATTCACGGCAACACTCGAAAGCATATTCCGAAGACCGACCTGGGAAACCAGAATTTTTATGATAGACGGAAAATATCTCAGCCATCTTCGCTTCGCCAACGACATACTCATATGCGCTACTACACCGCAAGAACTACAAAACCTGCTGATGAAAGTGAAAAACAAGGTTTCAAGATGAACATCTCGAAGACAAAAGTGATGCTAGAAAATGACACACCAATATATATCAACACGACGCAGATAGAGAACGTTGAAAGCTACGTTTATCTGGGACAGCGATACAGTATCAGAGACAAAAACCAAGACAAGGAGATTCAAAGAAGGATCACTGCCGGCTGGGCAGCATTCGCCAAACACCGCGACATCTTCAAGGATAACTTTGGAACCTGCTTGAAGAGACAAGTCGTCAACTCATGCGTACTTCCAGCTGACATACGGCGCGGAAATATGGACACTCACCATCCAGGCAAAGAACAAGCTAGCAGCCGCACAAAGATGGAAATCAGTATGTTAAACATCACATATCGTAAGAGAAAAACAAACATGTGGATAAGACAGGGAAAAGGTGTAGAAGTGATTGAACAAATCAGAAGACACAAGTGGACATGGGCAAGCCACATCAGCAGACTACGAGATAACCGATGAACATCGCAAATCACAACCTGGACACCTTACGAAGGGAATCGATCTAGAGGAAGACCGGCGAGACGGTGGAGAGACGAACTGGAAGGGTACCATCTGGCAGAGGATAGCGCAAGACAGGCAAATTTGGAAACGACATGCTGAAGCCTTCGCCCAACCACGGGCCACTACGGCTGCACAATGATGATGATGATGATGAGACGACGTGGTCATGATCTGTCAAACTGAACCAACTGACAAGGCCACTGAAGCTTGACGGCCGATCTGCCGGCTGGGTCAGGTTGTCCTCAAGCCTGACTGATCACCAATTCAGCAATGCAATGTCATAAAACTATTACAACTCACGCATGTTGTATACAATTGTCCGCTGAATTGTAACGTTTGTGTATTCACAAACACGTCTAGTGAACAATAGTGAACAACAACGTATTTAAAACACAATATTATCTAGCTCTTGTTAGGTGCAGCCACATACGTGCACGCACGCAAGCACGCATACATACGTTAGTATTACAACGTAATAAGTGATTTTTAATTCTGTTAACCATTTAAAGCTGCCTGGGATGCCCAGGAACGAAGGCTTTCAACGTTGCCGACATTAATTCTTTGGAACGCACTCGTTGTTAACGTTTGCACAAATGGTACCGTCGTGAAGTCACAACATATATAGATTAGTCTAGCTCAGCCTATTTAGCTGCTCAGCGCAATTACAATAACGCTGATATATCCTACACCGATGTCGGCCTAACGCTTTTGTCATGGGGTGTATTTGAGCTCCTGCTCATCATTAATCAAATCGGATCCACTGCCCAAAGTGCAGTGCCACTCGCATATAGCCACGCGTGAAGCGCGATGTCGTTACATCTTGAGCATCTCAAGAGTTGCCGGCTTCGACTCATCCTGTTGCCTTTTTGAACCTCGGGCAAGTTTGTTTTCATTCCACATTGTTTAGTCAGTTAAATAAACCAGTACCTGACAATAATAATAGCAGCGTGGCTGAATACTTCCCAGAGAAGTCGAGATGTTGTTCGATTGAACAGTTTTTCCAGTGAGTAAGGTGTATAGCGCAATGAGTTGTCCCAAGGACTACATAATGTGTTGAATAAGGATTAACGTGTTGTTTAGTGAACTGAGTGAATTCAGGTAAAGTGGAACTAATTAATAATATCCTACATAAAAATGACCTATTTTAACAAGCCAACCCTAAAATGGCCAAGCCACCGGATAACAGTATTTAACCAGCGACAGCGACAGCGACAGCGACAGCATCTGTCACACGTCATACAGTGTATGCGTTACGCGACTACACAAACTGATGTGCTTCGTGATATTAATGGTAATAGTTTATCCACCGCGCTCGTTGTCTGGCGTATAGCGATGACATACAACAGTAAATTAATTATGTAACTAGATGCGACAGCATAACATCAAACCTGCCACTATTTGCACGACAGCATCGTCTCTCCATCCGGTATTCGATATGCACGATTTGCTATCAATTATCCGTATTAAATATCGAAATGATGGATTACAATAATGTATCCCACGTATGCGCGTCAAACGTATCATTTAACAACTAGCTGAGCTACCCGGCGTTGGCCGGAGAAAAGGCAGTAATGTGTACCAGACACCCCAGGACCATCCCAAATGTTTCCAGCCTACCCGCATTAATAAACGATAACTGGTCACTGGTCTAGTTGTTAGGACAACTTTTTGTCAGAAATCTCAATCTCAATTGCTCACACGTTGCTACGTGACGCCGATTGACAGTGTCACACCAACAACAGTTTGTGAAGTAACAACGATCATCAGAGCGAAGTGTAAAATGTCCACACTTGATCCTCTGTCCTCTGATCATATCAAGCGGAACATTGACAGACTTGCTATCTCTGCCGCCAGTATAACAAACGCGTGTCTAACGGAAGGAGAAATGCCGCTTGAGTTGAAGCGTGCTCTTTTGCACCCATTATTAAAGAAACTATAAGCAACTACCGCCCAGTCAGCCATCTATCACACCTCTCAAAGATAACTGAAAAGGTGATGGCCACTATATTGAACACTCACTTGGTCAATCCTCTTCAATCTGCATACAAAGGACACCATTCAACGGTGACCGCCCTACTTTGTGTGATAAACGAAATTAGGACAGCCCTTGACCGTAGAAAAGGCACTCTCGCAATGCTCATTGACCTAAGCACTGGGCCACACAGTTCTTCTCAATCTCTGCCGCTACGCTATAGAATGGTCTACCAGCTACTGTTACTTCCAAAACCTCCCTGCAATCCTTCAAGGCAGCCTTAAAAACTCAACTTTTCATTACGACGTACACTGCTTGAAAGACCACATAATTTTTTTAATTCAAAGTTATTCATATTTTTATCTTGATTTTTTTAACAGCCGAAAGAACATTTTAAGTACTTATTTTACCATGAGAATTGTTTTGTTTTTAATATACTGATGTTTATACATCATTATTATCTTAATTTGTTTATTTTTTATATTTAAATTTGTTTAGTTTTTACTATTTATATTTTAGTTTTATGTAAAAAATATTATTATTATTAACTGTCATTGTTTCACTACTTTGACACTCGTTGATTTACAAGCTTGATTCTCATTTATGAACTACACTTGGTTTAATACACTGACTCTCACTGATTCACTACAATGACTGTCATTGGTTCATTACCCTAACTCTCATTGGTTCACTATCTTGACATACATTTGTTCACTGCATTGACACTCATTGGTTCACTATCTGGACACTCATTTGTTCACTATCTTGACATTCATTGGTTCACTACATTGATACTCGTTGGTTCACTATATTGACACTCATTGGTTCACTATCTTGACATTCATTGGTTCACTACATTGACACTCATTGGTTCACTATCTTGACATTCATTGGTTCACTATATTGACACTCTTTGGTTCACTATACTGACATTCATTTGTCCACTGCCTTGACACTCATTGGTTCACTATCTTGACATTTATTGGTTCACTACATTGACACTCGTTGGTTCACTATCTGGACATTCATTGGTTCACTATCTTGACATTCATTGGTTCACTACATTGACACTCATTGGTTCACTATCTGGACATTCATTGGTTCACTACATTGATACTCGTTGGTTCACTATATTGACACTCATTGGTTCACTATCTTGACATTCATTGGTTCACTACATTGACACTCATTGGTTCACTATCTTGACATTCATTGGTTCACTATATTGACACTCTTTGGTTCACTATACTGACATTCATTTGTCCACTGCCTTGACACTCATTGGTTCACTATCTTGACATTTATTGGTTCACTACATTGACACTCGTTGGTTCACTATATTGACACTCATTGGTTCACTATCTTGACATTCATTGGTTCACTACATTGACACTCGTTGGTTCACTATATTGACATTCATTTGTCCACTGGCTTGACACACGTTGGTTCACTATCTTGACATTCACTGGTTCACTACATTGACACTCATTGGTTCACTACAACGTCTCTTGATGGTTCAATACCTCCACTCCCATCTGGCCTCATTTTTATGTAATTTTGGATGTCACAGGAAGTTTCAACAATTCACCATTTCTTTTTTCATTTTGAGAAACCGCTGGATCCCATACGACTAGTATTAATATTTGGTTCACTAAATTTACATACATTTTCATCCACAATTTACGCTCGTAACAATGTTTGCGATTTGAAAGTTTCGACCCCGCAACATGATCAAATGTTAAAAAACTTTCAGTTCCAAAAACAAGCTTCATTAGCAATGATGCTGAGGTGGGTTGAGCTGACACAATGCACTTTGATGTTCAAATATGTTATATTTGTACACATCAAACCTTCTGTTACAAATTACTACATCGGCTAATTCTCGGTAGGGGTAATATTTCTCGGTTAGCCACGCTCCGCTATGATGCGCCACTGTTTCTCGCTCAAAAGGGAGGACGGAGAAGAATATTTCTTTCCGTTGTTGTACATTTTTGATTACCTAAATCGGGGTAATTCTGGTTACGCTAAATCAGGATAATCAACGACAAATTACTATATTGCTTAGATATCAGATTAATGCAAATATATCAATGTATACGAAACAGTCGTGCCACATTAACTCCGAAAATGTATAAACGATTTACAAAACAAAATCCAGGAAATGCAAACCGTAACGTTTCAGGTGGTTGCAGGTTTAAGGCCAATGATATGACACGTTTCATAAGTTTTGTTAAAGTAAAATTGATTTCCTTTATCCATAAGAAACTCTTATTATATGTCTTAATTATCAAATATATATATTCAGACTATATCGCTGAAATGAAGTGAAGTCATCTATCGGTAAGTCAATCAACGTTTGTATCACCAGACGCTCTTCAGTTTCTCGCAAAAATGAGACTGCCGTATGTCACAATTTACTCTGTTTTAAGTTTTTGTCTAGATTAACCAGGGTTTAGCCGGGAAATAGATGCAGACAAGATTAAAATGTATATATGTATATATATATATATATATATATATAATGTACCCGAAAAGAAAATTCGGTGGAAAACATTATGGAATATGACTTATGACCTAAAAGTTATATCGTTTGCAATTATGTTTTGTTTTTAGTGTGACTTGATTAGGAATGTTTAGTATAAATTGTGCCCAAATTCGATGACTGAGCACTACCTTAATTTGCATGTTTACCCTTATTCAGGGTACACAACCGTAATCGTTACGATGAGAATTACAATAGTCCGCGGGCTCTGTAGGGAGTGATTAACAGTGACGCCTCAATATGGAGTCTGGATAATCCAGACTTCCTACATTCGTGAAAGTCAGCAGGAAGTGCGGCTTGCCGTTTGACCTATAATGTTTACATGACCCAGATACGCAAACGTCGTAGGATATGCAGACTTCAGCGATTTTTGCTGGATTTGTTGACTTCATAATATTGCGATCTTTATTAGAGGTAACGCTACATGATCCTATTCACGTCACTGACGCCTGATCATGGCACAAGACAGCAGACTTCCACGACGGTGCTACCAAAACCACCTACTGCTGTAGTTATTCGTGACATTTCCCAGCTGTGTAAATAAACATCTCTAGCTCCCTGTTGACGGGTTTCGTGGAGCAAGCTACAGAACACAGAACGGCAACTTATAAAGCGCTCTGTGTATGTGAACATTTGGAAGCGCCAGAGTACGATCAGCTACACAATCATGACGGCTATTAACGGCGTATATGTGTTCACGTACGGATTGCTTGCTTTGTGTTGTCTTTTCGAAGAGGCTGCTTGTTTCGGGAGGAAAACATCTACAATATTGCCGCGGAAACAGGTGGGTGCGCTGGACATTTCAACAAGACGTTGACTGCTCATATTATTGTCTTGTATATTTTATAACGAGATTATCTCTTTTGTTAGCTGATATCAGCCGTGGTTACAATTACTGGCGGGAAGTTCGCTGGATTGGTTGCTCTGAGAGTGATATTATTTAATACCGAGTGGAATACGAAGATTTTATATTTAGAACATGCTTATCCTGCACCAGCACATGAGTATATATGAATACACGTAGTATTTGTCATTACTGACATGTTTTATTTCAATTATCAGCACTATGGAGTTATTTACTAGTCGTAATTTCTTACATTTGTTTAACTTGTCCTCTGCAGATTACTATTATTTGTGTTTAATATTATTTTAATTTTTTTATCTATCTGCGTGTATTTTGTATGCATCTAAGGACGTGAGAAATATACTCTATTTACCTAAGAACACCGTGAACTAACAAAAACTAGGCCAACAAACAACATGGCAAAACAACATCGGGGTGCTACCGCAGTGGCACCGGTGTTGGCAAGTAAAGCTGTTCTTAGTAACCTTAACACGGTGGAGAGCATTGAGTAGAGCCCGTTGCCACGGTAGCCCTTATCGTATCACATCCGAGGATCTAAGGCTGCGATTGCGTAAATAAACAAATGCGTAGTGGCGTGGCGAGAACTTTGCCTCGAGTCTGGTAAATATTTCACAGATTGCGTCTCTCGTTGCTTATCTCTTTTTGTGTGTGTTTGTGTCTGTGTCTGTGTGTGTGTGTGGTGCGTGCGTGCGTGCGTGCGTGCGTGCGTGCGTATGTGTGAGAGAGAGTGAGAGTTTTGGAATCAACGGGGGTGCAATTGGATAATTATATATATACAGACACACACTGTATATTGTTAACGTTTTTAACTTTATTGCGCGCGGGTGTGTGTTTGTCTTAGTGCGTTTGTGCGTGGGTTCGGGTGTACGAGTGTGTGTGTGTGTGCGTGCGTGCGTGCGTGCGTCCATTTTACGATTACCGTTGATGTTGAAATAGTTCATATGCAACATACAACATATAAGTAAAGTGATCATGCTTGAAAAGGTATTAGACAATATGTAAAAAGTGTAAGTATGAATATTCTAATAAACTTTATTACAAATATGTGTGCTACTTTGATCAGTCTAGCGTATGTATGTGTATATTAATTAATTGTATGCATGCATGCGGTTAACGATTTCCACCTGGGCTGCTTGCAACTCCGGTGCCACAAGGATTAATGTATTACCCCACGAATGAAACTTAACGCCTTTATTTTTGTATTCGAAATGTTCCGTATATCAAGAGTCATTTCGCAATCGCTGAAATCCGCGCACGTGGCGAATACTTCAGGAAACCGTCCCCTGCGTCAAGGATTATGTAACATGATCACATGAAAACGTACGCTGACATAATAGACTTACTTCATGCCGATTCCTTTGCAATACAAACATTACTTGACAATTCTACACTATCTCGACTAGAGTATTTCGTTGGACGTGGACTTCACTTTCTTTAATATCTTAAGTTTCATCGTTCGAAATCTCAATACGGGTAATCTATGCATGATGTATGCGGCCGCAAGATCAGGCATCGCCCAGAATGTCAACACGAGTAATTTGTACATCATATATATGGGCGTCAGATCATGTATTGCCCGGAATGTTAGCACGAGTAATGTCTACACGATGCCGTCGATGCGTCATGAGATCGGCAGCCCATGTAGTGCGATTTTTATAACTAACTCACCCAATGAGCAGTACACCATGGGCATCAATTATTATTACCATTACGGTGGCGCTGTCTGGGGAAAACCATATGAAACCAGGTAGGAGAAAACCACCTTTATACAAGCAGAACACATAAAACAAAAGTAAATAACTTACGTTGTGTTTTCTGAAGCATACCATTTGATAGATGAGAGGAAAAGAAAGCGAACTGATTTTAAAAGGGACGAGTGTCGCGGCACCTCGGAGGATATGCACTTGCAATACTATAAAGTCAGCGTACTAATCTACAGACAAACTCTCGCTGTATCAGTGTTGTTTCAACCCAGAAAAATCCGATCCGCGGCGAAGAGATTGAGACATTGAAGATGGTGAAGCGACAACTGTTCAACTTCGAGGCTGGTTCTACTGCACAAATGAAGCTCATCTTCGTCTGTGCCCAGCGGGTCAAAGTTCGGTGGTTCCTCTTCGACGCTGCCTTCAACGCCATCGATGCAGAAGTACCGAACATGCTTCCACTCGAAGGTACATAAGATACCTGTCCATATCGAAACCCGGTCTACATTGATAACGTATGAACTTACCAAATGACTGGTTTGCATTATCGACAACCTGTCCATAGCCATAATTGGAATTCAGTTCGTCTATACAGCTATCTGCTTTCCTTAAATCTGTTTCGTCACCTGGTTCAGCCTATGTCAAATCCGGTTATTTGATGCCACGCTATGTGGCGTCTGGGTATATTTGTGCCATGTTCGCAGTCGCTCAAATAAAAAATGCGCAGTTGTTTTCAACTTGTCAAAATAATCGGAAAGTATTGACGTGTCTGATAATTTGCCAAAGTCAGCTGTATCATTCATTGCAGTGACAATTAAAATTTTGAGAATCACTGCAATTTGATGTTAGTCCAACATTATAAGCTAATAGTTTTGTCTGGTGATTTCACCAAAACTACATAAAATGTAATGCAGGCGACATACCATGTCGTAGTGGATACTACGTAGGATTGCTTTTCACAAAATGTATTTAAAATAACACGAAACAACGAAAACATTGAAATAAGGTAGCTATCTCCACGTGTTATGCGTGGTTGTCATTAATGTATTCGATTTCGTTCTGCTTCCATCCCCCTAGGGCGCTGTAGCGTAGCAAGTAGAGCAGCAGACTGTCAACGTTCATATCTTACAGGTCATCCCGACTACGAGATATCATCATTGTCAGCCGGCGAAGTAACTGCCGCCACGCTGAAAGTCCGTCGATTCAATGTGACGTCACTTCCGTTAACCGTGGAGGCGGTGCTGACGACAGAGGACGCTGCGAGACAGTACCAAATAAAGGTTGTTGTAATAATCACGTAACGTTCTTAGCCTACGTAATGGGACAGTGTCAGAGACTTCCAAATATTTGTTGTACTACGCCACTTAATGCGACTACAGCAGGTCGAAAATGTGCCATTTGGTATTAATTCCACACTTCTAATGTTTAAATTTGGCCAACTGAAACTCAATGCTGGGAACTATATATTTGTTATATTCGCAGTCGGTTGCCACATGTGTTTACAACTGAACGTTGTACGTGATGACCACGTCATGACATAAGAACGTAATTTACGTCATAATTCATGTGTGTGATTATTAACTTATTATTATTGAATGATCATCTATTAAGCATACCCCAATGTATGGTATAATTACTTGTCATAAAGCATGTCGCCTCTTGGTAATCAGACGTATGCAGTGTTCAGAAACAGTTACGTCGCCATTACTTGAGACCGGTCTATGGCGAACAATCGTTGGCGACGCCAACCATCGTTTCTACAACTGTTCCAATCAATGAAATTGTCGTCATTCGTATAGTTTATCCGGTTTACCTATCCCGTTTCCTGCGTGGTAATATAAGGTAAGTGAGTACTATGACATCCCGATGACATGATGTAATCATGTAACAGCTCGTAGTGTCATCTGAGTTGGTGTTATTGTTCAGGTGGGTTTACACGATGCGACGCTGTCGCAGAGACCAATTGACACCGTCGCATGCGAAGGGTTGCAGCCTGGTCGCCTCGTGTAGACAGTACGTCGCATACGAGTGACGTTTCATGCGACGTCGTCTCTTTATATCTGTCACGTGTCTCTTGCAATAGAACCTTCTCTATTTCGTGCGACCGTCTCTTCGTCGCACGTAATTTGTCCAATCACAGGCAGCGCGCGTGAGTGACGTTCCGCATTTGAAAACATGCATGTTTGCGACATGAAACAGCCTTGATCTCTCTTAGTGACATCAAAACCAGTTAATCGCATGCGTCGTCGTATCTTGTCAAAAAAGGTTTTGTCAGTATATATGACGTCACGGTCGGATGACACCATCATATACACGTGACAGCTAGCAGCTTCCATCGTCTCCGGTATTGGTGTTTCTGTTCTTTGCATCCACATTTCTTCATCTACGTATATTCAACTTGGCCTCCCATAACCACTATTTCCACTATCTTTCAGTCTATTATAATCATGTTAAACCGGGTCATCATATGTACTGACGAAGCTTGCTAGACAAGAGGCGACACTCTATACACGAACTTAAGGGGATGCGATGGTCAGAGCACTTTTTTTTATTATTATTGAACTTAGAGAGTTGAATTTTCAGAGAGTGTGAGTCATGGTTAGAAACTGAGTGGGGATTTTATTTCAGAATTTCTTTAGGGGATTTTCCCGTGGTACGGCGGCCATCTTTGATTAAAATATTGTTCCACTTATCTCAGTAACCACAAGACATAGACAGCCCAAATTTAGTGTGTACTTACTCCATAGTACTCCAATAAAAACTGTCACGAGTTTTCATAAATATTTCCCCAACAAATTTTTGGTGAATTTTTGAAATGTTAGATTATTTTTTTCGGAAAAACGGAGGGCAAATTTTACATTCAAAATCCATTATGCAAAAATTAGGCAAAAAAAATTACTTGACAGTTTTCAAGAGCATACTATCAAGAAACAATGTGGCAAGTTTCAAGCATTTCTGTCAAGTAACAGCTCGGATAAGTGACACGGAAGACAAGAGGTGAAGGGAAAAACATGTTTCTGCGTAAATCGCGTTCAAAGTTTGGGTACATTGGTACACACAGTTCAACATCTAAAATGTAACCTAGATGAACGAAACTTTGCAGATATGTTCTCCAATATATACTCTAGCAAACACATAAAGGCCAGTCCATTTGCACACCAAAATAATATTATGCATTAAAAAAACAAAGCAACTATACAAACAAATGTACAGGGCAAAAAACGTAAGTGTAAACAAGACGACATTTTGTTTTATCACAGATAGTCACATTCCTGAAACTTTCAGAGTTGAAAATCATGGTAACAACATAACTGAGTTTTTGTTTCAGACATTATGCGAGACTTTCTCACACTATGATGACCATCTTGGATTGAGTTTTCATTTTACATATCGCAGTAACTATCGGCCTTAGATGACCCACCATTTTTGTGCAGTTACTACATACAACCCAAATGACCTGTCAGTAATTTTTTTTACAAATCTGTAAAAATAAAGGCTCATTATGTAAAAAGCTTTTCAAATAACCAACTTGAATAGTTGAACAAAACAGTACATAGCCGGTACGAAAAGTTTCCAATCTACATAGCATGCCAAGATGCCGGTCCACAGCATGGATAGCAAGGGTGCGCTGTCCACATGCTGTGCATGCCAGGTTCGCCACGAGTGAAGGCAGCACAGCACAGCATACGATCACTGCCGAGATGCCTGCAGTGTCATCACCATCATCAAGCGAGAAACACGTCACATCCATGTCTTCCAACAGTTTGGCATAGCCAAACTTCCACTCGGTAGCCAATATCCTTCGAGAAGTTGAAGGCTCAGTCTGCAAAGTTGCTGGCTGACTCGGTGCCTGCAAATACAATAACAGCTCTGTAACAACGTATCATGACATTTTGAAAATGCAAACAAAAGCACCCTCCATTCATTACATGGCATCTGATGTAGGTTCTTTGTATGATGTACCTTCTTGCCCTACAATGCATACTATATTATAAATATATAACTACCAAACATATTTCTAATCTAAACCACACTACCACTGAACATTTAGAATACTAATGCCATTCTTCAACATCATCCAATACGGTATTATATTTAGGAGTCCTATTCGTAACCTCTATCCTGGTGTGCCTTGATGGGTTTGACAGCTCCTGGATATCGACCCTGGACCATTGAACAACACAAACTAGGTCAACTTTCAATCGTTTCTACACCCACAAAGGTTAACTATGCTACGTGAAAATATAAATATACATGTATCTACAAATAATATGCATTGCCAGTGTATATGACAGACGTGGGACAAGCGAAACACCAGACATCGAACTTACTCCGTTCGTGGCTGTGGCCGTGGCTTAGGTTCGTTGACACCCGGTTCATCAACACACTCGACGATTTCTTCAAATCGCTCACTTTCTGAAGCTGTGCAAGCTTCCGTCGCTTCCCTACACCGTAACCGCCAACTCGCTCCCGACCAAATGGTATAATGTTGTTTTAGAAAGCTATGGAAATGAACGAAACGTAGAAGTTATAAAATTGCGATGTAATCTAACGTAGCTGGTATCTCAAGCTGACGTCATTGAGTGAAACTTAATTTTACAACCAATTAGAGCCGTTGATTTGAGGGAACCCGACATCACGTGATGCCCTCTGGCGAGTCGTCGTGGGATTTCCCATTCCTTTGCCGCTGAGATGGCGTGAGGGGGCTTCGTTCTTAGTCGGGATTACTCAGATACGTGAGGGCCTATTTTAAATCTGTTTCGATCATGACGCAAAGCGAAAAAGGGGCTTTCCCGTGGTATTCACCATGTTGGTATCGCACTTTGTTTCGGCCGGCAATCAGTCCCGGAAAATCACATAATGTTCGATTATTCACGCTTCATTTGACAAAAACAAAGACTTAGCAATGACAGGCATCACACAAAAGGCATGTTTTGTGTTATATACACGTTTATTTCAACAATGCAATGTACATGAATGACAAGTTGAATAATATTTCTACACGGAAATGTCAACAACTCAAAACTCGTTTTTTTCTCTCAAAAATCCGAAAAAGTCGTTTATGCTCTGACCATCGCATCCCCTTAATGCAATATGTGTATATGTTTAGAAGACATTCATTCACTAAAATAATTTATTATATTGAAGTAAACACTGTGTGTCGTTATTATCTTTGTTATGGTGTTACTGTCATGTGTATCCCAATCAAGACGGTGGTCAGCAAGCCGATCAGATATCGAATGGACAACATCGACAGCCCGATTTGGCTTGCCATTCCTCCGGCCACGTGGTCATTCACTGGTCAAGATGAACTGACCGTCCTGTGTAAAGTGGCCGTACCGAACGAGAGGAAAGTCGGCTTCAACAACGAACTCAAACTGCTTCGGTTAGATCAGGTGACTGTGGCAACTGCGTGATTTGGGAAAGGGAACTACGCAAGGAAGGAGAGCTAAGAAATTACCATTTGCAATGTTTTTAAAACATTGTTAAAATTGACATCAGATATAATAGTTTCTCTTATTAAAGTGCTATTGGTGTCACACTGTAGGATCTCAGAAACTATTTTCAAACATTACTAAATATATATTAGTTTCAAAACAAATTTGAAGAAACGTGTGTATGATTTTTTTTTACCATAACAGTAATGCGTTTGCTGGGATATTGTGCAATATAAAGCACTGCATGTTTAATGACACTTTATAATAATAACTATAAATGAATATATGGATATATTTTTATGATGAATTAAAACATTTCGTATTTGTATTCTTACATGATAATTGAATTATGTTCGTGTAGCATCCGTCTACCATTCATTTCTTTATAGAATGTCTTATGTAAATTAAAAGGTAAGTTCTCAGATACCGCACTTTCCGTTTTTCTGGGACGCATCATACCATGTTGCGATTGATGCTCGACGACATTTTGTTTTATAATAACTCCAGATAAACCGCTTTCAACAAATCTTAGACAGGGAGGGGAGAGGATATTCAGTTAAATATATCGATGCATAATACGTGTAACTGGGCGTTTTTCTCGAGAATATGTTAACGTATTTGTTGTAATTTGAACACATTAAGCCGAACCTATTCCGTACACGATACTGTAGTATTAATTATATATTACTGACATTCTACAGACGAAAGACGACGACATCGGTAATTCATTACAAAGCGTTGCTGTCTTGCACAAGGATATGGAGGTATGTTACCGTCATTCATTGGTTGAACTGCAGAGTGGAGTTTGAGTTTATACGGAAGTATATAATATCATGTCAAAGAACGTCGTATCCACACGTGGACACAACGACGAGTAATAATGCATACAAACACGCACACGTTCACACATGCACACACACTTGCGCGCGCACGCACACAAACGTTATATGATATCATAACATTACATGAAGGAAGAGCTGTACAGTTAATAGCATAACACTGAATCCGATTAATTATTTTCCGTCAATTTCCTGTGGCTGAGTGGTTAAGTGTGTTGGCTTAACGCGTCCGGTTTTACTACCGACAGATGTCCGGGAGATCTCGGTTCAAGCCTAACACTCCTCTGTATCTCTCACCAAACGTTTTAAACTTTGTTTATGTTTTTGCAAAGTAATATAAACCAAGCCATTGTTACAATATGGTGCACTGTTTATAATTAAATGTATGCATCCTAAGAAAATACGCACACATGCACGCGCACACACACACAACACACACACACATACACATACATACATACACACACACACACACTCATCATCACATAAACAAACACACTATCTGACACACATACATAAATTATATATATATATATATATATCTGTCTGTCTGTCTGTCTGTCTGTCTGTCTGTCTGTCTGTCTCTCTCTCTCTCTCTCTCTCTCTCTCTCTCTCTCTCTCTCTCTCTCTCTCTCTCTCTCTCTCTCTCTCTCTCTCTCTCTCTCTCTCTCTCTCTCTCTCTCTCTCTCTCTCTCTCTCTCTCTCTCTCTCTCTCTCTCTCTCTCTCTCTCTCACACACACACACACACATTCACACACACACACACACACACACACACACACACACACACACACACACACATTCACACACGTACCCACGCCCGCACGCACACACACACACACTCACACACATTCACACCACACACACAAACACACACATTCACCACACACACACGCACACACACACACACTCACACGCACACAAACACTCACACACACACACACACACACGTATCCACGCCCGCACACACACGCCTACACAATAACAAAGTTTAAGTATGTTTTAAATACACACAAAAACGTGATATATCAACCGCTGAATAAGCCAATAGCTTCCCCGCGCACTTGCCATGTAGTATTTTTATGGCTATATTATCCAATCTTATTAAATGTTGACATCACAAAACAGCGATTGTGTCATTGTACAATCAGGGCCCGCTCGCCGAGCAGTTTGGCAATATCATCATCTTCGGCGTGCGACGCAATTTGCCGTTCAACCGGACGACCTACGAGATCAAGATGTCTGCCGTGAACGAGTCACACGCGTATGCCGGACGGTTCGTGTGCGCCTTCGAGCGGCGTCACGACAAGATGTATGCCGTGTCGTGGATGAAACTCGCCGGGTCAACGTCGCGACTGATGCAGGCCCCGACTGCCTCCATCAAGTCCTGCGCCCCCAACAAGTACGACAAGAACACCAGGGTGAGGATCACTCTTTTGTTTTCATTGGCGGCCATCTTAACGATAAACCATAGTGACGCATGCAGCGCCACTATATCTCGCAGTGGCAATGGCATTAACTAGCTCAGTGACGTAACGTGATTGTCAATTGAAAATGGATGGCGGAGTGGTACAACGCGTAGGCATGACAACGTCATTGTTGTGTATGTCATTTCACGTGTGAACTTGTGTAGTGTAACATGTCAGACATTAGCAATTTGTCTAGACAAGCCAAAATAGAGATTCTTACTCCGATTTTATTTTATGGATCAAAATGTATTACAATAACCTATTAATTTTTGTTGACATTCCAGTCATACATAGACACCTTTCAAGACGGTGTATTGACTTTTAGATACCTGTATTCCCTTTTAAATAAAATAAAAAATGAATGTCAAAAAGTCAACAAATGTAAACAAAAAACTGTTTTAATATACCCTTGAATGCAGTGATGATCCGGTTTCTTGGTTATTATATAAATACACATGATATGTTTAAATATAATTATTTTAGGCATAATGATTGTTCTGTTTGTTGCTTTGTCGAAAAGTGCAAGGAATTTGTTTGTTCAAAATGATTCATTCTCCGATTCACTTTATGTCCCACGGATCAACATTTTTAAAGATTACCTATGATTCGTTGTCGACATTTACATATACAGATTTCTAATATGTGAACATTCCAAGCCGGAATAATGTACTTCCTCGAATAATATGGTTTGTCTGTAAATGCTTGAATTCATATTATATTACATATTCTTGTATATTTTCATTTCCACCAAGACAATAATTTTACCAGATTTCAAAATAATATGATTCCACAATTTACACTGTGCAACTGGTCTTCTTCGAAAAGGCACATTTTGGCGCGCTGTTCAGTATGCCTAGATGTGACGTCAGAAGCGCGAATGCCGCGCAACATGCCAGCACTTTCAATACATTCAGAGCATGTTTACAACGATATATGTTGTGTCGAAGCAAGCGTCAGAATTAGTTATTGTGTGGTATTCGGATGTAATAGAGGAACAAGCATTTGTTTACGGTTCCACAAGAATACCAACTTCGTTTAAACAAAAATCCAGTCACCATGACAACACGACAAGCCGAACGCAAAAACCTCGCCAGTTCAGCTGATTTTGATAAAAATGGTTTCGACTGCGAACCGGGGTAACTAATCTAGATCAGTAAACACACACACACACACGAAAATACTCTATCCAACTGCAGAAAGTAACGTTATATGATATCATAACATTATATGAAGGAAGAGCTGTACAATTTAGCATAACACTGAATCCGGTTAAATATTTTCCGTCAATTTCCTGTGGCTGAGAGGTTAAGTGTGTTGGCTTAACGCGTCCGGTTTTACTATAGACACATGTGCGGGACATCTCGGTTCAAGCTAACACCAAACTTATTAAACTTTGTTATCTTTTTGGAAAGTAATATAAACCAAGCCATTTTTACAATATGGTACACTGTTTATAATGAAATGTATGCATCCTAAAAAAATAAAAGGGTAAAGTCGCTGACACAAAACCCGTATGTAAAATTGTGATCTGATCTGTGCCAGGTGCTGATTGTGAGTGCCGGCGTCGACACTTGTCTGCGTTGCGAAGGAACAGGAACACCGGCGCCGTCGGTGAGTCCGCACCAGTTACGTCATCTCGCCCATATACAAGACGCCAGTGTGTGTGTGGGGAGAGAGAGAGAGAGAGAGAGAGAGAAGAGAGAGAGAGAGAGAGAGAGAGAGAGAGAGAGAGAGAGAGAGAGAACAGAGTGAGAGAGTTGAGAAACGGAGAAAGACATACATACATACAGAGAGAGAGAGAGAGAGAGAGAGAGAGAGAGAGAGGAGAGAGAGAGAGGAGAGAGAGAAGAGAGAGAGAGAGAGAGAGAGAGACGAGAGAGAGAGAGAGAGAGAGAGAGAGGGAGAGAGAGAGAGAGAGAGAGAGAGAGAAGAGAGAGGAGAGAGAGAGAGAGAGAGAGAGAGAGAGAGAGAGAGAGAGAGAGAGGAGAGAGAGAGAGAGAGAGAGAGAGAGAGAGAGAGAGAGAGAGAGAGAGAGAGAGAGAGAGAGAGAGAGAGAGAGAGAGAGAGAGAGAGAGAGAGAGAGAGAGAGAGAGAGAGAGAGAGAGAGAGAGAGAGAGAGAGAGAAACATAGAAATATAACTCTTTTGCTCTGCAATAAACAAGTATGCATTAGTAACGTACGTCCTCCAAGAATTCAAGAATTTGCTACAACGCTATATAAAACCTTATTGTAACCGAATTGTGTAGATACAGATCGTTTCCTTCTCTGCTCCGGGTCAGATTTCCTCTTTCGGGGTAGCGTGAAGTGGAGACTTCTGCGAGATCGGAGTCACTAAGTACATCAACGTCGCCGCCGCTGGAATAGCAGAAGCCACTTGCACGTTCAGGTCGCCTAGCAACCAGGTGACGTCATTGTGTAATAGTTATTAAGCGTAATCGTATATTTGATTATTAGTCTGCACACTCATGCAATGCGGCCCGTGCAATATAACATAAACTACTTTGTTATGTCACGGCGCGAACATCACGTTAAATATAAAATTGCTTTAAACCCGCATGAAACGCACAACACTGAGATTGGATTTGTTACAGTCAACCATCAAGCGTAGGCGAGGTGAATTACACTTGTAATATCAAATGGTACATTTGTGACATATTCCGGTGTTAGTGACATCGACGGTACAAACAGCTTATAATCGGGCGCTCATTATGTGTGTTACCGACACTTCATTCAACTTCAGCTCCAGGCGCCTTGCAAATATCAGAATAGCATTAAGCATAAATTGGACGACACGGTAAGAGTACCCATATAATTTGACTACACGGTGGCGAAGTACCCATATAATCGGAATAGACGGTAGCGGAGTACCCATTTAATCGGACGAGCCGGTGGCATAGTACCCATATAATCGGACTAGATGGTAGCGGAGTACCATATAAACGAACAAAAAGGTGGAGGAGAACCCATATAATTGGACGAGACGGTGCGAATTACCCATATAATCGAACAAAACGTATAATGGTAGAATACAGTGCAGAGTACTTATATAATTGCACACAAGGGTGGCGGAGTACCCATATAATTGGACGAGACGGTGGCGGAATACCCATATAATCGGACGAGACGGTGGCGGAATACCCATATAATCGGACGAGACGGTGGCTGTGTAATCATCGGCAAAGGCTGCAGGCCGCCTGCATTCAGTTGGGCTACTCCGACAGTCATCATATACAACTACAGCGGAATGTCACCATGTTACATGTATCTGCACGCCTAATGATGTAAACAATTCCAACTTTGTTGAATCAATCGCCGCAATCGGTTGTCATTCGGTTTTAAGACATTGTCTGCGCGTTCGCGACCTCCTAGGCTGTTTCTTGTCCAGAATCATACTATCAAGTCTGACATTATATTATGTTTAACAGGAAGACTTCATATATAGTACTTCGTCCCACTTGTGTTCTTGAAGTTCAATAGCAAGACGCGCGGCATCCAAATGAAAGAGTACTTCCAGGAAATTGCGATTAGCGACGCTTGCTCAAACACTAAATGTGTGAGCTACGTGTGAATGCTCAATGTATCATTTCAATGTATTCGTGGCGAAATTGTCGGAGATTGCAACAATTATATGTGTGGCTATATTTATGAACTCTCACTAATATATATCTATAACGTGTTTCTATTGTTGTCTTTCGTGTTTATGCATGTTCGACATTATTTGGTGATATAGTAAAATAAACACGGTTTTTTAACATAAAATCATAACGACATAAATACACTTGTAGACCTACTGTACATTTTGACTAGTTAATATATCAGCCAGTGAGCAAGACAGTACATTCACTTTAAAGCGAGGATACATGTTTCTTATGTTTAACTATAACGTTCTTAATACTAGGATAAATTTGTTGATGGAATCCGCCAAATTACGTTTAACAAAAACGAAATAGTGTTCGTAATTGGAATAGTTCAACCGGGAAATGTTCATCTGTATTAAACCATTTAGATTACTAAAATCCCCATAAAACGGCCGGGTAGCGGACATCGGCTGCTTTTACAGCAAAGTACTTTGCTTTGATATACACTGCGTTCACGAAGTGCCACATTCACGACAATTGATTCGGTGAGAACATTGTGTTATTCATTGCCACGGCTGGTAATTCCGGGTTCAGAACATTGAACCTCGCCTAAGTATACGTGTATTACAGGTGACTGCTTAGTATTTCGTGTACAGCAAAGATAACCTCACTTTAACACATACGTATGTGCTACTGGTGGCGGGCGAGTATTCCGTGAACGGAACATAGAATCTCGCTTTAACACATACGTTTGTTCTACAGGTGGCGGGCCAGTATTCCTGTCGGGTGGAGAACGACTTTGGAAGCGATCGGGTGGAATTCAGGGTCTTATTTCGATCATAAGCAGCGACCTGGTAAAGAGGACGTGACGTCATCCTGACGAGATCCTATTGATCGTATCGAAAAAAGACTGACTGACTACGTGCAACAAAGAAGGCTCTGTATTAATGTTGTACGCACATAATAACACAGTATTGCAACAAATATAACGTACCCGAAATAAAAACCATTTCAATTTAACTGAGTAGGCCTGTTATTGAACACGAACCTTTATCGTTTGCACTTCAGTTTTATTTGTTTGCATGTGCATGTGTGTGCGTGTGTGCGTGTGTGCGTGTGTGCGTGCGTGCGTGCGTGTGTGTGTAAATGAATAAATAGTTTTTTGTTTTTAAATTGCTTGGCATCAACTGAAACAAATAGTGCTCTTATTTAATAGTACGACGGTCATATAATTGGTTGAACTGATTTTGGTAACCAATCGTTTTTGTCGCAGTAGGAATCGGACGTGTCCCCAGACTATCGTAGTGGCGACAGTGGCGCCCCATTACGGACTCGGGGTAATCGAGAATATATATTTTAAGCAACAATTGTATGGAAGTTATTTCGCCACGTTCGGTAGGCGGCAGCACTAGGAAGGGATTCCCAGTGTGCCGCGTCGCGTACCGGATTAGGGTAATTTCTGAAAGTCACGAGAGTGAGCTGGGTCAATGTGCATTAATTGCAGTCGTTTGCAAGGGCAGTGAGCTAGTAAGAAGTTACTGACTTACCGACTTGACATGATAACGACAGACAACTGCGTTATTAGCTTCCAAGGCTCCCGATTTGGCGGGAGATCTCCCGATTTGGCGGGAGATCTCCCGAATTTTGACAGAATCTATAAAATCTCCCGAACTCCCGAATTAGATTACAAATCTCCCGATTTTATTCGAGGAGTGGCAGGACTTCCATGTGGCCCAGGACCTGCCTTCCTTCACCGACGATCACATAGACATGTGGTAGGCGCCCGTTTTGAAGATGACCCGGCCTGACGGACAGCCGCGCTTCAAATGCCTAGATCGCCTCGCCCAGGCGCTCCGGATCCTCTCCAACGACCAGGCTCCGGTGGTAAGGGTGTTTAGCATGATTGAGAAGATCGACACCAAGTTTCGGCCGTCCCGGGTGCCTTGCTAGCGTGCAAAATCAACGTTTCTTCTGCATGCTACCAGTTGCAGATGTCGCCTGATTTGCTGGAGTCGGTTGGAAAGGCTTGGAAGTTCTGGTCTTACATTTTACGTAGTGGTCAAACATGAAGGTATCTTCACAAAAGGAATTCGTGAATTGTGTCATCCGGATTGTGTAGCTAATACCCTTTGACACCAATGACAATGTGTGCGTGCGTGCGTGTGGGGGTGCGCGTGTTTGTGTGCGAACGTGTGTTTTTATTCATGGTGTTAAGTCTTGTTTATATATTGTGTCTTAGCCACAAACGGCTTTGAAACAGTAGCAAGATGTTTTGAACACGGAGTCTCTTGTTCGAGAGGCGACATTCTATTAACAACGCCCCCGCGCTTCAAATACGCCTCGGTAGTTTTGTTTTATTTGGAAGGACCTTACAGCACTGCATCGCTTCTGCGCTGTTAAATTAAGCCAAAATAATAGCAAACAGTTTTCATATTACAAATTATATTTATTTTAGTTATTTGTGTGTTTCTTGTATTATATTAAGTTAGATTGAACTTAGTTGATTTTAATACGTACGTATTTGAGAAATAACAATGTCAGTTATTATATCGCATGGTATGTTTGTCTAACTGTTAACGTTGCTGTGACGGATGATTATTCTGTATTTACAATTTGATCTAAATATATGAAGTTTAGTTTTTATTTGGATACACATTTCTTAAAACATACTCAATGACACAGACCGTATTTAATTATCAATTTTGGAGTTAATTCCCAGTATGATTCTTCCGTTACACCAATGAATAACGAGTCTGGAAATGTGTGATGGATATTTCAAATGCGTGCGTATGTACTACTGGAACACCAATGTTCTGTAGCTTGATGGTGTGGTTTAAGCAGAAAGCATAACGATAGTGACGGCTGGAACAATCAGTTGTTGTATGAATACAACGGGCTACCACGTAATTTCTCAGTCAGCTATGCACTGGCGAGTTGGGCGCGCGTCGAGCTGTATTTGTGTTCATCTTTGTGTGTGTGTGCATTCAAGCGTGACCATCGCGTATACAGCGTATCAGCTGATGTTTGTTTGTAAACATGCGGCAGAAACGTCCGCTCATATATATCACCTGTACATGCGTAACTACTTACTAGTAGCAATACAAATAAGTTGAACAATTTGACGCTTTCAATGTAAACGTAAAGGTAAATGTCATCATAGTATAAATACGACGTATGTGCAGCTATCAACAATATACTGAGCTTGTGTATTCATCGGAATGCAATCATGCATGACCAAGTACACAACATCAGCTGTTAGGTGTTTGTAAACATTGGAGATGTGGCAGCTTCCAGGTACCTGTTTATTTGCAACGACATACTCTATTGAACAACAACGGTGTAAACTTCCATAATTTGACATTTTACATATTATGTAATTCACAATTCCATACCAATAATATTGACAGTAGTGCATTTGGTGGTAGACGTGTTGAATATTGGGAGTGACACCCCCCCCCCCCCCCCCCGTTGAGTCTCACCAAAACTGAAAAACCTAAAACTGCACATTTTATAGCTCACCATAATCTTCAACACCCTAGTGTTTAATGTAAACATATATTCAGCATCCCAAATATTATTCGTAGGTTTTTTTTTCTCGAAAAACGTCCCCCGACACTTCTTCATATTGTCAACTTCCTAGTTAAGAACCATTTAACAATAACGTCTTATCATTAAAATTAGTACGGGAAATGGTGAAATAAATGCATATTTTAATTACACTTAAAGTATACGTTATCATATGCTACCCAGAAGAGCAAATTTATAATCGTTAGATGGCACATTCGTTATATATCGAGGTTAAGTTCTCTTAGACATGGGATATTGTCAATGATATAATAGTGTTACATCATATTATACATTGTTGTATCCGTAGACTAGTGGTCGGTGACTCCATAACGCGCTGTCACTTGGTCAGGGCATGTTACATCATATTATACATTGTTGTATCCGTAGACTAGTGGTCGGTGACTCCATAACGCGCTGTCACTTGGTCAGGGCATGTTACATCATATTATACATTGTTGTATCCGTAGACTAGTGGTCGGTGACTCCATAACGCGCTGTCACTTGGTCAGGGCATGTTACATCATATTATACATTGTTGTATCCGTAGACTAGTGGTCAGTGACTCCACAACGCGCTGTCACTTGATCAGGGCATGTTACATCATATTACACATTGTTGTATCCGTAGACTGGTGGTCAGTGACTCCACAACGCGCTGTCACTTGGTCAGGGCATGTTACGTCATATTATACATTGTTGTATTCGTAGACTAGTGGTCTGTGACTACACAACGCTCTGTCACTTGATCAGGGCATGTTACATCATATTATACATTGTTGTATCCGTAGACTAGTGGTTAGTGACTCCACAACGCTCTGTCACTTGATCAGGGCATGTTTCACCATATTACACATTGTTGTATCCGTAGACTAGTGGTCAGTGACTCCACAATGCGCTGTCACTTGGTCAGGGCATGTTATGCCGTCCCTGTTTTGGGGATCACGGTCTCTGCTATCAGAACACTTAGCAAAAACTCTGCACATACACACACACACACACACACGCACACGCACACACACTCACACATATACACACACATACACACACATACACACACATACACACATACACACACACATACACACACACACACATACACACACACAGACACAGACACAGACACAGACACACACAGACACACACATACACACACGCACACACACACACACACACACACACACACACACACACACACACACACACACACACACACACACACACGCACGCCACACACATACACACACACACACACTAAGACAAACACATGTACGGGCACACACACACGCACACACTCACACACACGCACACACACACACGCACACACACACACACACACATTCAAGGTAGCTGTTGCACAACAGAAAATGTTAACAATATATATAGTATATAGAATCGAACGGTGACGTCACGCTGCAGCGCTGATTCCAACAAATGTATCCCTTCGTGTGTGAATGTGTGCGTGCGTGCGTGTGTGTGTGTGCATGGCGTTATGTTTTATTTGACACTGTAATCATTATTCTGAAAGTCATACTTGTAGTTCTTTATGGTTCCCATAAGTTGAAAGTGAGAAGCATATAATTTTGAGTTGAAACAAATTAGGTGTTTTATGTATTCTGGAACGTAAACATTATATATTAACACTAGCTACTTGATCGCAGTGACAAAATCGATCGCGGTGCAACACATTTTTTTGTGTGAATCACGCTAATTTCATCACAAAATGCGGAAGAATAACCTGTCAACATCTTACAATTATTGTACGAAATTGGCTTCAACAGAAAGTTGTTTCCAGCGCTCAGCAACGGCCGCGCTGGTTCCAACAGTCTATTTCACCTGCTCGAGTTTAGTACAAGAGTGTTTGTAAAATGATTTTACGGTTCGTGCCTGCGTGTGTTAATAATTTTGTGATTCACACTTGCTGCTTTTACCAATTTGCAAAAGCTGTCAGTGTAAAGCAACAGCGGGTGGGCCTAACGCGTATCCGATATTCAAAAAACATACCTGTTAACAAACTAATTAACACACACAGGGAATCAACCCATATCATATAATCTATGTGTATCCATGTCATTTCACTAATAACTAAACAAGTTTATTAACTGAAAGTATGCTTTTTAATTAAACTTCAAATTTTCCTAGATTTACCACTTTCGTGGACGTCACATTTGATAAATTTTGATCAGTTTTCTTGTGTTATATACACCTTACTGCACCACAATTATCCATGGTACACCACTATACCCCTACTGCACCACACTTATCCATGGTACACCGCTATACACCCTACTGCACCATAATTGTCAATGATACACCACTATACACCCTACTGCACCATAATTATCCATGGTACACCACTATGCACTCTACTGCACCACAATTATCCATGGTACACCACTATGCACTCTACTGCACCACAATTATCCATGATACACCGCTATACATCCTACTGCACCATAATTATCCATGGTACACCCCTATACACCGTACTGCACCATAATTATCCATGGTACACCACTATACACCCTGCACCACCATAATTATCCATGGTACACCACTATACACCCTACTGCACTACAATTATCCATGGTACACCACTGTACACCCTATTGCACCAAAATTATCCTTGGTACACCACTATGCACACCAGAGATGGAGTAATCGTACTTTGTAATCGTACTCGTGGTAATCGTACTCATACTTTTTGAGTAATCGTACTTGTACTCGTACTCGATTACATTGGTAAAAAAAGCCAAGTAATTGTAATCATACTCGATTACATTACCAAAGTAATCGTAATCATGATTACTTAATCACGATTACAATTTTGTTCACATAAACAGTTGCAAGCAAATAGATTAGACAGATTGAAATGGCAATACCAGAGGTAATCTAATAAATGTAATAGTAATTGAGCTATTACTTTCCTATTACTGTTGAGCATTTCAGTTGCATAAACATTCAGTTAGATTTCCCTAATTAATAACTTCTCTCCCCAGAGAAGCCATTCCTAGCCACATCACCCTCCTGCTTACTGTAGCAGTACAAAGTTATAATAGTGACAGTCTCTGGGAAGCAGTGCAGTAAATAAGCCTTTCCTACCATCTTGTTTTGTAATTTTAGAAGCCATGCCACTTGTACTGTTTGCACTGTTAGTATGGTGTGAATGACTGGTCATGGTTCCTAGTACTTCCTAACTCCTGAGTCCTGACTGCTAAATCTCTTAGCTGCTAAATCCCTGTCTAATATGTTTAAGTGTAAACTGTAAACCTGTCTAAGTTCACCACCTTATTCTGTGTTTGTCCCTTTTGGATATCCTTTTGAATCTGACCGCCTGGATTTGAAATGTTATCAGTGTAATGTATTTGATCATGTGTACAGCCACTGTATTTGTATTTGCCATTTTAAAAGAGGGTATTTGAAATTTTTAAATGCAACATATTTGTATTTGATTCAGAAACCATATTTGTTTGTCCCCACCCCTGTTTTTTTCTAAATATAGTTAGTATGCGAATTGCAACTGGGTTGCTTGCAGAGATCTGTAACCGGATAACCTGTAACTGTGCCCAGTGTTTGTGTGTGTCAGTGAGGATGCCACAGCTGGCCTGCCACCCCAACACAACACAGTCAGTCATTGGCTTGCTACTCCTACAGTCTTTCATTAAGCAGTTTTATCTGAAGCCATGAATGTATAGCCCAATGACATACAGAGCTAGGGCCACTAAGCCTGCAGTTAGAATTAGATACCTGAGAAAGTTTTGTGCGGATACGTTAATATATTTAGTTTTTAGTACAGACTAAGTGAGTATCGAGCCACAGCACTAAATCAACATTAAATATATTTACTGAATGATACTTGTGAAAGTTTTATATGTTTATATATAATATTATATATATATGTTTATATAAAAAAAACCTGGATAGCAGTAATCAATTAGAACACTAGATACTGTCATAGCAACAGAAAAAGATCAATGCTTTTGAATTCCAAGAAGGTCATATTCATGGTAGAAACAGGATTAGCATATTCTTTAAAGTAATCATGAAAGTAATCATGATTACATGCTAAAATAATCGTACTCGTAATCGATGACATTTGTTTTCTAAGTAAGCGTACTCGTAATCGTAATGATACACCTTCATAGTAATTGTACTCGTACTCGATTACATTTGTATTGTAATCACTCCATCTCTGATACACCCTATTGCACCACAATTATTCATGGTACACCACTATACATCCTACTGCACCACAGTTATCCATGGTACACCACTATTCACCCTACTGCATCACAATTATCCATGGTACAAAATGTAGGAAAAAACAGCTGCATTAAGGGGCTACAAAGTGGCCATGGTTTCTTGATTGTGTTAAAGGGCCTGGTGTGGGGGGTTGATGATGTTATTTAACATTTTATAAAATGACATGGCTTGTTTGAATATGCATCGTCATTCAAGAGTTGTACATTATACACAGCTAGTCTCCATAATGCACCATTAGTGACGATTACTGTCCACACAGCTCCGCTACTCTCCATAGTGCTCCACTACTCTCCATAGTGCACCACTACTCTCCATAGTGCACCACTACTCTCCATAGTGCACCACTACTCTTCATAGTGCACCACTACATCCTGTATTACACCACTATTGAACGCACCACTACTCCGCCTAGTACACCATTGCACCGCACATCACACCTGTACACCCCACTGTACACCTACATCCCGCAGTACACCAATACACCCCATAATACACCTACACTCCACTGTACACCAATATACCCCACAGTACACCAATACACCCCACAGTACACCTACACTCCACTGTACACCAATACACCCCACAGTACACCAATACACCCCACAGTACACCAATACACCCCACAGTACACCTACACCCCACAGTATACCAATACACCCCACAGTACACCTACACCCCACAGTACACCAATACATCCCACAGTACACCAATACATCCTACAGTACACCTACACCCCACAGTACACCAATATGCACCCCCTTGGACATCACAAGTCCCTACAATAACCTTTACTAACTATCTTATACACCGACTGCCACATTAAGCCAGACCTCGCTACATTAAAACTCTGATCAACGGAATATACTGATACAAGATGCACCCCAATGTACGTACCCCACTTCACCCTGTTGTACGCCGTATTTCTCACAGTAACCACAGCAACTGTACACCCCACTGCTCCCACAGTACAACCCCACATAACACACCAACAATACCACTGTACACCGCTGTACACCAACACTACTACTGTACACCATTGTATACCAACACTACTACTGTACACCATTGTATACCAACGCTACTACTGTACACCACTGTATACCACTGTACACACAATACTCCCCTCCACACACGATACACCATATGCGCCCCACTGCGTCATACATTACACCAAGGCATATACCACCAAACTCCATAATATTATTAGATTACCAGTTCACCCCCCCCCCCCCATATGTATCAATACACCTACTAAACCTACACCAACTTGTACAGTTGGCGTTAATGTTTAGTATATGTTATGCATAACTTTTCCTGCGTTAGAAAAATAAATCGTTACATACACGTGTATGTGCAATTCATGTAAAATCGATGTATTCATAACAGATACAGGGTCTTAGAATAACACTGTTTTCTGGAGTGTGTGTACAAGCCACTGAGGATAGCTTTCTGAAGCTTTACTAGGCGGTAGGGACTTTCAAATATATTTATATACATCGTTATATACTTAATGGATAGCTCTCTCTGTATCTGCAATGCGTGCGTTTGCGCATGTGTGTGTGTGTGCGCCTGTGTGCATGTATGAGTGCTTGCATTCGTGCCTGTGTGCATGTGCGGTTGGTTGTCCGTTTGTGGCGTGTGCATGATTCATAATGTGGGGCGGCTGTTATTCAGCAGAAATAGTTGTTGTGATGTCGTCATGATTCTGTGCCTTGAGTTTGATAAGGTAACATTCACACTTTCAATGGAGTCAGCCAGGCGTGGAGCTAGACTGCTGCTGGAGACTGAATATAAATAACTCTCAAACCAGTTTTGTAAGCGTCTTATATAAATTACACCATAGGTATTGCATAAATAAAATTGCAAGACATTGTAGCACAATGTTTGTACGCCTTCAGTGCTAAAAAGTTGCCATGACAACTGGAAATGCTCCAACATTGTGGTACTTCTGTGTTTTAATGTAAAACCCTTCTAGTTACATTTAAATAATATTGCTCAAAGACAATGAAGAACACAACTGTAGGTAACTGTCAACCAAAATTCCCAATAGGATGAAAGATGCCAAACGTCATATCGTGGAAATTGTGTTGCAACAGAAACAAAAGTAACAGTTTGTGGAATGATTTTGGTAGGGAAAATACCAGTCTAGTCGTTTAACAACACTTCACTGGATAGTGCACCACTACTCTCCAAAGTGCATCGTTATTCTCCATAGTGCACCGCTACTCTCCAAAGTACGTCGCTATTCTCCTTAGTGCACCGCTACTCTCCAAAGCGCATCGCTATTCTCCATAGTGCACCACTACACCCTATATTACACCACTGCTGAACACACCACTACTCCGCCTAGTACACCATTGCACCGCACATCACACAAGCCACTGAGGGTAGCTTTCTGAAGCTTTACTAGGCGATAGGGAGTGTCGAATATATTTATATACATCGTTATACACTTAACGGATAGCTCTCTCTGTATATACAAGTGCGTGCGTTTGCGCATGTGTGTGTGCGCGCCTGTGTGCATGTATGAGTGCTTGCTTTCGTGCCTGTGTGCATGTGCGGTTGGTTATGCGTTTCTGGCGTGTGCATGATTCATAATGTGGGGCGGCTGTTATTCAGCAGAAATAGTTGGTGGGATGTCGTCATGGTCCAGTGCCTTGTGTTTGATCAGGTAACATTCACCCTTTCATTGGAGTCAGCCAGGCGCGGAGCTAGACTGCTGCTGGAGACTGAATATAAATAACTCTCAAACCGGTTTTGTAAGCGTCTTATATAAATTACACCACAGGTAGTGCATACATAAAATTGCAAGACATTGTAGTACACTATTTGTACGCCTTCAGTGACTTATCTCAGACATATTATATTATTTAATTGTTTGAATATACGCTGACATATACACACAGTGAGCAGTTGTGACTAGCCTGTCTCCTTGTATGTGTGTAGATGTAAGTTACATATATAATGTCTTCCTGTGGGACAACCTTCGTGTGTTGGTATGTCCGTCTAGGTCAAGGTAACGGGGAGCCTATCAATGGGTCAATCTGTCAACCAGCCTGCAGCAGACGGATAGGGTTGTGGCTGAATCTACATGTTCATAGAGCATGACCACTGCGTGTTTATTTTTGTAGACCGCTTTGAACGGCAACCATGTGACCGGAGTGACGTAGGTAACGCTGTAGAAGTGGGCGTTGACAGAAAGAGAGAGAGAGAGAGAGAGAGAGGGAGAGAGAGTTTTATGGCGAATGATTTGAGTGCACAATGACCGTTGTTTCCAAGAGGGTGAGTAGATTTATGTTCTTAACGAACTATTAGGGAATTATTTGGAACACCTTTGTAAATATAACTATTTGTGTCCCTATGAATTGGGACACCAATTATTCATGTTTCTGACAAGTGCGTAACCACTACTCACCCTTTTCCTACGAAGAAGACCCAAAAATAATAAAAATGGTGTATCAATAAAATGTATTACAATCGCAGCTGCTCTGATGTGAACAACACAACCGTGGGTGATGTAAATTACAGTAGCACAAGGAACGATATTTTGCCTTTCTCTCAGCTACCAGCCGTTGCCTTTATACATTTAGGAAGTGTCACAATACACATCTAAAATCCTAGTTGCTGTCCCCCAATGTTTGTCTAATGTAAAAAAACTGCTTGATCTTTCGACTGTCTGCATTGTCCCAAGACTTACACATTGTTTCCCATATAGTTGATGTTTTAATCTGCATATATGGACATGCGACATCATGTTAATACCAGAGGTAGTTCAATGGGGATCACATGATGTTTTGTTGCATTTCTGCAAGTTTATCGTCTATATTTTAATAACAAGTGCGTTTCTGTATGTGGCCGGTATGAGGTGGGCGGTAATGCGGGTGTGGGCGGTACTGCGGTCAAATACGGTACAACCTGTCACTAAGTAAATAGTCTTTGAAACCGGTTGCTACTTGGCATAGCTATTTGCCATGTAGATGTTGTCAAGTTTCTGTCGGACGCTTCACAAATGTAGATAACTGTCAAGTCTTCCACTGGAGCTAGCCAACTGTGGCGTTACAGCGCAGGTGTTTAAAGAGAAACAAACTTACAAACCTGTATAAAGCACCTTATACACAATGATCGATTTTTAGCACACAAAACAGGTATCTGGAAATATCCGGTAAATAGTATAATATTAAAGTTACGTCAATAGTGGGAAGTTTGTTCTTTCTCATATTAATATTAAGTTTAACAACTAACTGAACGAAAGCGTAGTTATTTACACCGTCACGATCTATTCAGACAGTACATGAGAATTGAACATTTATCTTGCAAAAAGATGAACGAGCGCGTGTAGTGTGTGTGTGTGTGTGTGTGTGAGAGAGAGAGAGAGAGAGAGAGAGAGAGAGAGAGAGAGAGAGAGAGAGAGAGAGAGAGAGAGAGAGAGAGAGAGAGAGAGAGAGAGAGAGAGAGAGAGAGAGAGAGAGAGAGAGAGGGAGGGGAGAGAGACAGAGAGACAGAGAGACATAGAGACAGAGAGACAGAGAGACAGAAAATAATGATTTTGTACATTTACTGATTATTGCTACATTTTATATAAAAAACAATACCTATCTACCCGGTATTAACTATTAAAACAAGCTGAACCTTAAGACAAACTATGTTTTATGCAAACCTACTTGACTTAAATTAATACCACACGAGACGCAAGATAATTTATATCCAGGCAATATATGCTCAACACTATTGACATGAATTAATTTTAATTTATATGCGGTCATGATAACATATCCAGAAACCGTTTTGTGTTATCTGCTAAAACACTATTGACGTTTATTAATACTGCGGATATTTTACTACAAAATAGAATACGATGTTCCTGAAAAGTGAGTCCAGCCTAGCCTGTTTCGGACTATTTCAAATAGTTTCTACAATACACTCTCACTTCTATCTTTTGTCTAAAGATCGACTCTGCCATTTTGTAGATAACCTTGCACTGATCCGTATTGAAAGAAGAAAGTATATCCCGACATATGAGATGTAGTGGGAACCTCAACTGGTGAATGGAGAACCTCAGGTCTATCGCCATGTAGTAGGACATGACTATTGGTGAACGGTGAATATGACGTGAATCGACATATAGTAGAACATATATATTAGTGAAAGAAGAACCTCAAGTTTATCGCCATGTAGTAGGACATGACTATTGGTGAACCGTGAATATGACGTGAATCGACATATAGTAGAACATATATATTGGTGAAAGAAGAACCTCAAGTTTATCGCCATGTAGTAGGACATGACTATTGGTGAACGCTGAATATGACGTGAATCGACATATAGTAGAACATATATATTGGGGAAAGAAGAACCTCAAGTGTATCGACATGTAATAGAACAGATCTACTAGCGAATGGAGACTATCGTCTAACAACATTCTGTGTCCATCAAGTGTCAGTCCTCTGTGTGACAGCATGTAGTGAACATTTCTACTAGTCGAGGGAAACACGAAGATGTAACTACTGACTGACACTGGTCCACGAATCAGGTACAATCATTACCAACTCATCAAAGCCACACGTGACACTTAAATCTAATATGTTTTGCTCCCTTTATTTGTAATCGTTTATTTTAGCATATTTCTTGCCGGTCTATAATGTAATACACACATATTACCGTTATCAAACTTGTTGGCAGAGATAAAGGTCAATGGAGGTCGCATGCATTATCTTGGTCACAGAAACTGAGACGTACTTGACCGATGGAACCAGGACGTCGCAGTTTCCTTACTTAACAATCAAATTATGGAAATTTTCTTTCATCTGTCTTTACCGACCATAAAATGACGTATGAGCATTACTCGTACGAGGACGGCATGCTGCCTTAGAAAACAATCTTAATAGATTAGTAGTTTTTGCTGAAACAACCTTTACCATATGTTTTTTGTTAAAAAGAAAAATGCGCAGAACTTAAAGCAAAAATATGTACGTCTTAGAGTTAGTAACACAGAAAATACATTAATTTTTCTTTGGCGTAATTCAGTGCGTTTTTTCAGACAAAATGGGCTAGACCTATTGGAGCCACAGAGAGAGCACCGCCGGCACCATGACAGGGCGTCGGGCAGCGCTGTCCCCAAGAAACAGTGCAATGACAAGGCACCGACAAAACAACATAACAACAACAAGGGTAATGAAGAACAGTCTGGTAATACATTCCTTTGCTATCAGTGAGACAATGTGCACACATTGTGTTTATGTGATATACCCTATGTTTTATATAAACATTTGTATTTTGTTCGTTTACCATTGCAGGAAATCATCAGTGCAGTGTCTAGCAGATTTTGTTGGTGGAAGTCAAGTCTATGTTATTACTACTGATTAATTGCTAGTTGGGAATTATGTGAATACACGTTTTTGTGGACTGTCTGTCTATACTCTACTATATATGGAACACATCTGGGAGTATTCTAGGGTGGTCATATTAATGGGACTGACTGCCTATACTCTACTGTATATGGAACACATCTGGGAGTATTCTAGGGTGATCATATTAATGGGACTGACTGCCTATACTCTACTGTATATGGAACACATCTGGGAGTATTCTAGTGTGATCATATTAATGGGACTGACTGCCTATACTCTACTGTATATGGAACACATCTGGGAGTATTCTAGTGTGATCATATTAATGGGACTGACTGCCTATACTCTACTGTATATGGAACACATCTGGGAGTATTCTAGTGTGATCATATTAATGGCACTGACTGCCTAAACTCTACTGTATATGGAACACATCTGGGAGTATTCTAGGGTGATCATATTAATGGGACTGACTGCCCATACTCTACTGTATATGGAACACATTAGGGAGTATTCTAGGGTGATCATATTAATGGGACTGACTGCCTATACTCTACTGTATATGGAACACATCTGGGAGTATTCTAGGGTGATCATATTAATGGGACTGACTGCCCATACTCTACTGTATATGGAACACATTAGGGAGTATTCTAGGGTGATCATATTAATGGGACTGACTGCCCATACTCTACTGTATATGGAACACATTAGGGAGTATTCTAGGGTGATCATATTAATGGGACTGACTGCCTATACTCTACTGTATAATTATTATGGAACACATCTGGGAGTATTCTAGGGTGATCATATTAATGGGACTGACTGCCTATACTCTACTGTATATGGAACACATCTGGGAGTATTCTAGGGTGATCATATTAATGGGACTGACTGCCTATACTCTACTGTATATGGAACACATCTGGGAGTATTCTAGGGTGATCATATTAATGGGACTGACTGCCTATACTCTACTGTATATGGAACACATCTGGGAGTATTCTAGGATGATCATATTAATGGGACTGACTGCCTATACTCTACTGTATATGGAACACATTAGGGAGTATTCTAGGGTGATCATTTTAATGGGACTGACTGCCTATACTCTACTGTATATGGAACACATTAGGGAGTATTCTAGGGTGATCATATTAATGGGACTGACTGCCTATACTCTACTGTATATGGAACACATTAGGGAGTATTCTAGGGTGATCATTTTAATGGGACTGACTGCCTATACTCTACTGTATATGGAACACTTCTGGGAGTATTCTAGGGTGATCATATTAATGGGACTGACTGCCTATACTCTACTGTATATGGAACACATCTGGGAGTATTCTAGTGTGATCATATTAATGGGACTGACTGCCTATACTCTACAGTATAATTATTATGGAACACATCTGGGAGTATTCTAGGGTGATCATATTAATGGGACTGACTGCCTATACTCTACTGTATATGGAACACATCTGGGAGTATTCTAGGGTGATCATATTAATGGGACTGACTGCCTATACTCTACTGTATATGGAACACATCTGGGAGTATTCTAGGGTGATCATATTAATGGGACTGACTGCCTATACTCTTCTGTATATGGAACACATCTGGGAGTATCCTAGGGTGATCATATTAATGGGACTGACTGCCTATACTCTACTGTATATGGAATACATTTGGGAGTATTCTAGGGTGATCATATTAATGGGACTGACTGCCTATACTCTACTCTATATGGAACACATCTGGGAGTATTCTAGGGTGATCATATTAATGGGACTGACTGCCCATACTCTACTGTATATGGAACACATTTGGGAGTATTCTAGGGTGATGGTAATTGTGAGGAGGCCATAAACCGAGGTGACAATAAAGCGGTTTGATTGTACAACACACGCACATATTGTATGAATATTTATGATGTTATACATACAGTGTATATATATATATATATATATGTATATTATTTATTTTGCAGTGCTGAAGCCATAAGAAACATGGCTGTGCCAGATCGCTTCCAAGACAGCGACTATGTCAACTGGGTGAAGGCAGGACAGGCGCTGCTCTGCACGGCAGAAGGCATCTATGGCTTCTGCGAAGACCAGATCAAGAACTATCACCTTACACTGCATCGGAAGTTTCCACGCCAACCATGCGATGGCCCTTGTCAGTATGTGACACTTTAAATACCTATGTTGTTGTATTGTCGTAAGTGACTCTTCTTTCATTATTAATCAGTACTAGCAAATTCTTACATGCGTGTCGTCCATGAAGTTAATTGTTCGTGTACAAAAGTCATTTTTATTGACTAATAATCAGTTTATTTTGAATCATGTGAACCATCGTAATGATATCAGAACAATGACTCGCACTTTGAGATGGGCACCATTCATAATTGATACACCATCTATTTCATGAAATGTGTTCTATGTTAGTTTTGAGAATGCATTTGTGTATCAAGAAATAAGCGTAAAATTCGTAACACCTCTGACTATTTTTGAATTTATTTACATTATATACAGCTATAATTTCTCACTAATAACTGCTCTATATTGCAGATATTGATGCAGTTTGTCCTAAATATTTGACCTGATATAGTGTTTGTGTTAATGTCGTTTTATTTTAGGGTGTGGTGCTAAACATCCGAACATAATGACATTGCTTTACTAATACAAGGAAAGTTTAAAACTACAGACATTACGTATTTATTTACCAGTGCGCAAGGTTTGTGCTCAGCTTGTGCAACACGACATTCGAACTGGGAACAAGACATACGTTCCCAGCTGACTCCAGGCACAAACCCATGTTGGGCAAACACGGAAACATCTAAATGGAACACCGAGGCCTGGGAAATAGGGAAGATCTACATGGGTTCTGGTCAAGAGTCATTCAGGGCCGAAGGAGGAGACACCGTCGCGTTGGTGCAGCTGGTGCTCAACTGTCAGTTGTTTTCCAGCACCATCGCGAACATGCAGTCGTTTGAGGATGCAAGTAGCCACGCATTCATTTTGTCATAGTTATGTGTTTCCTGTCATAACACGCATGGATATGTTGTTATGTTATTAACATGACTTACTATTATTAAGAAACATAGATTTACTTTGCAAGCAAATAGATTAGTGTGAAATTAAAAAGAATTATAGTTGTATTAGTATTGTTATATGTTGTGTTTTATAACATTTATTTTATGTATCAACCTACATCGTGTCTGGTTTATCCTCTGGTAGACAACATCTTGTGCATTTCTCTAAATATATGCGTCAGTCAGTGTTCTAAAAATCCGCTCTCCCAATAATAGTGTGATGACTTAAAGAAAGGACAGATTATATTTAGCCTCTTGATGCAATGGTTATAAAAGAACAATAGTCGCACAGGTGTGTCAGGAAATATGCCTTGGAAAGTCACCCCGATGAGTAAATCAGAGTTAAATCACTGATATTATGCAGTAACTGATATGAAATATAAGTTATTGCACTGAAGTCTGAGGTGTGTTTTATGGTTGTCCTTCTATAGGTGAAACAAATTCAACGAAGAATGTTCGACTCAACAGATTTCAAGCTCACTAACACGGAGTTGAAGGACAACATCAAAGCAATGACGTCTTTGCTGGAAGATCCGACGCAGCTCAAGTACGACGATCACTCCAAGCAAGCAGTGCAGCAACTTCAACGGGTAA
Source organism: Escarpia spicata (assembly GCA_963995525.1). Classification (NCBI taxonomy): domain Eukaryota; kingdom Metazoa; phylum Annelida; class Polychaeta; order Sabellida; family Siboglinidae; genus Escarpia; species Escarpia spicata. The sequence continues at coordinate 14,796,795 of OZ023207.1, read as the reverse complement.
TCCTAAACCACTGATCTAGGATAAGTAGCAGGTGGATAAAGTAACATCCATTGCACACTTCATCAATGCCAGGTCATAAACTATTAGTGATCTAAATGATCTTATAATCCAAAACCACTGATCTAGGATAAGTAGCAGGTGGATAAAGTAACATCCATTGCACACTTCATCAATGCCAGGTCATAAACTATTAGTGATCTAAATGATCTTATAATCCAAAACCACTGATCTAGGATAAGTAGCAGGTGGATAAAGTAACACCCATTGCACACTTCATCAATGCCAGGTCAAAAACTATTAGTGATCTAAATGATCTTATAATCCAAAACCACTGATCTAGGATAAGTAGCAGGTGGATAAAGTAACATCCATTGCACACTTCATCAATGCCAGGTCATAATCTACTAGTGATCTAAATGATCTTATCCAAAACCACTGATCTAGGATAAGTAGCTGGTGGATAAAGTAACATCCATTGCACACTTCATCAATGCCAGGTCATAAACTATTAGTGTTCTAAATGATCTTATCCAAAACCACTGATCTAGGATAAGTAGCAGGTGGATAAAGTAACATACATTGCACACTTCATCAATGCCAGGTCATAAACTAATAGTGATCTAAATGATCTTCTAATCAAAAACCACTGATCTAGGATAAGTAGCAAGTGAATAAAGTAACATCCATTGCACATTTCATCAATGTCAGGTCATAAACTATTAGTGATCTAAATTATCTTATAATCCAAAACCACTGATCTAGGATAAGTAGCAGGTGGATAAAGTAACATCCATTGCACACTTCATCAATGCCAGGTCATAAACTATTAATGATATAAATAAACTTATTACCCAAAACCACTGATCTAGGATAAGTAGCAGGTGGATAAAATAACATCCATTGCACATTTCATCAATGCCAGGTCATAACCTACTAGTGATCTAAATGATCTTATTATCCAAAACCACTGATCCAGGATAAGTAGCAGGTGGAAGAAGTAACATCCATTATACATTTCATCAATGCCAGGTCATAAAATGCTCTTATCCATTCGATAGTGTCACTTATCCAACCGCAGAAATGTTATGCAAATTAATATAATGAACAGACGTAGTACTTTTGTAATTATAATTTCAGTTTTTAGATGATTCATGTGTTCAATTATCTAGTTATTATTCTTTTAGAGTGGCAGTTGACATTTAGTAACAACATAATTTCCTCCTTATTTGGATAAATTGTTGTTTATTTCCCGTCTAATGAATATGGTTCAAGCAAATATCAACGTAGGAATACTGGGTTGTTTAAAATTTAACAGTAACGGTAAATATATGAAAGCTGGTCTAATATGATGATGACAAAGGCTCACATTCTCCATTATGATATCTTAATGATTCACTTCTCTTTGACAACAGATTGAAACTCATCCTCTACAAACGAATGATCCGCAAGTCCTTCAACATGAGCGGATTCTGTGGAAACAGAAAATTGAATGCATCATTCAGAATCAGGCGCTGACACGACAGCAGGTATTTACAAATGACCACATTACTGTTATATATATATATATATAATATATATATATATATACTGTCTATTATTTGATATTAACATAGCTACACAGTTTAAATTAGTTTTGTTTATATATGCAACTGGTGAAGTAAATAGTTACATCGATATGTCAACCAAATAATCTGTCCTGTGAGTGTACGAAGTAAAACATTAATCATGTCACATTCAAGGGCAAATCTACGGTGCGCATTCAAGCACAAATGCATTTCAAATGTTATGATACATGTTAATTTCTATAATAATATGCATTGACATTCTGCAACTGTATGCAGTTTCACTCAAATGACAGCCGCCAATGACTAGATATTGACAGCGGCTGGAGTCAACTTATGAAATGCGACCACAACAAGCTCCAACGTGCGCCTTGGCAAACATGTAATCGTTAGACGAGCTGTCAATACAAATATAAATTGGAGGGCCTATTATACTACAAACTCGGGGAGAATCTTTATAATAATAACACTCATGAAGTTGTGTCACTAGAAATATCGCGCTGTTGAAAAAATAAAATGTTATGCATAATTATCTTATCTAGTGACAGGCTGTTATCAATATTAACCACCACTCAATGTACTTGTTATTACAATACAAACTACAATACTTATGAAGCTGAAATTTGGCATTTGAATTCGACTTGCGTCTACGAATAATTGCAGCTGTTTTACATTTGTTGAAGGGGTTGTGCTAAAAATACACAATTAATGTTGTCCGTCTTTCAGCATTGATAAGTCCAACATTTGTTATGAAGCTGTAGCACATATAAATGGAACCATACGTATTTTGGGGGCTACGCACCTAAAGTAATAAATACAAACTAATATTTCCAACCACAATCAACAGTATCACAGCAATGACTAATTAGGAATAGCTTTTTGAAGACATAGCAACCGTTCATTGGCCTAGCCATTGTTGTCAAGAAACCAACCGTTCACTGGCCTAGCCATTGTTGTCAAGAAACCAACCGTTCACTGTCCTAGCCATTGTTGTGAAGAAACCAACCGTTCACTGCCCTAGCCATTGTTGTCAAGAAACCAACCGTTCACTGTCCTAGCCATTGTTGTGAAGAAACCAACCGTTCACTGTCCTAGCCATTGTTGTCAAGAAACCAACCGTTCACTGTCCTAGCCATTGTTGTCAAGAAACCAACCGTTCACTGGCCTAGCCATTGTTGTCAAGAAACCAACCGTTCACTGTCCTAGCCATTGTTGTGAAGAAACCAACCGTTCACTGCCCTAGCCATTGTTGTCAAGAAACCAACCGTTCACTGGCCTAGCCATTGTTGTCAAGAAACCAACCGTTCACTGGCCTAGCCATTGTTGTCAAGAAACCAACCGTTCACTGGCCTAGCCATTGTTGTCAAGAAACCAACCATTCACTGGCCTAGCTATTGTTGTCAAGAAACCAACCGTTCACTGCCCTAGCCATTGTTGTCACGAAACCAACCGTTCACTGCCCTAGCCATTGTTGTCAAGAAACCAACCGTTCACTGGCCTAGCCATTGTTGTCAAGAAACCAACCGTTCACTGGCCTAGCCATTGTTGTCAAAAAACCAACCGTTCACTGGCCTAGCCATTGTTGTCTAGAAACCAACCGTTCACTGGCCTAGCCATTGTTGTCAAGAAATTAACTGTTCACTGGCTTAGCCATTGTTGTCAACAACCGTTCACTGGCCTAGCCATTGTTGTCAAGAAACCAACCGTTCACTGGCCTAGCCATTATTGTCAAGAAACCAACAGTTCATTGGCCTAGCCACTGTTGTCAAGAAACCAACGTACGGATTCTACTTTATGGCAACTTCTCTACAACAATTTGTCCACACATTCGACATGTGCTACTGTGGTTATCTAAGTAATGCATGTAGATGTGCTATGTGTTTATATAAGATGGCATGCCATTGAAGGCATTCTCATTCTTCTGATAACAACAAAATGAGTTTAGAACTAACATGATACCAGTTTCAATAGCACAAGACCAATGCGCGGTCAACCAAGGGAACCGGGCCGATCAAGTGGCGCCACCTTGCATAGTTCTAGTAGTTCGCGTAACCCAAGCACGTGCAATTGGCTAATACCATGTTCAGTTTTTGTAGATTTTGATCGGTAAACGAATGTAGGTATAATTGTTTAATAACGTAATGTATCTGTGTTAATGTATACACCTTAAGAATTGTGCAGGCTCTAGCTGGTTGTTTTCATCGTTAGATCAAAAAGTAAAGGTTTGCCCAGTGGCAGGGTCAAGCCCATTGGCCATCGCAATGCAGCCCGTCTACTGTTTCAGTGTTTGACAGCAGTATGTCGTTTTATAAGGACTGAAACAAGTCAGGTCTTTATTCTTCATTGTAGTGTTCCTGTAACCGCACATGGACAGTGTGGTATATTGCAAAATCATGTTTTAGTGCAAATCAACCTTGTAAGCAGTAACCGAATAATGATACATTCCTTGACATGTTGACGTAGCCTCGTAGGCTCTCCCAGTTCTAAAGAATTGAAGACGCTTCGTGGATAAAGAATGTTGCTCGTTTACTGATCGCTTCTTTGTATAATATCCGCATCAAAAGCAATACGTCAGCCGTCATTTTATCAGGAATTTCAGTAGAAACGTCCAATATAATAATAATAATAATAAGTGTTAGCATTTTGATTGTAGTTGCAATTTGTTACTGTTAGCTTGCATTAAATCATTCAAGTGTGTAATGCCAAATTGTTGCTTTTTGTTTTCCTTAATATCCATTTATTAAATAAACATAAATGTCAGTAACAAAGTTGTACTTGCAAAAAAGCACATTGTTCATTCAGGCTGTTACTCAAAATGTAATGTCATTTGTAGGTCATTTTTGACATATTTTATATTTGTTTTTAAAAAGCATCGATCTATATCTAAACAACAAGAAACAAGTTTATGTGAAAACAAGCATGAAGGCCTTATTATCCACCATAGCCAGTTTAGTAACATATTATGCAGATCGTAACGAAAATAGATACATTTTACATGTAAATTGTAATGTGTGGATCCATGTGATTGATAGGTAACATATATGCCACCATGCATACAGGCAGGCCGGCTTGTGTGTACGCACATATGCATACATGTGTACAAGACACAAGTGTATGTACATGCCATGCCTATGCGTGTATCTGTATACGTCAGTACGTATATTCATGTGTACATGCATATGTAGATTCATACCATAATGGTTATTTCCAGTTGAACAACGTCATCGGCTTTGTCACTGCGCAAAATGACCTCAACAAAGATTTCACAGTAGAGATTGCTTCCTTGAACGCCCGTGTGGACACTGAACATGCAAGAATGGATGAATTGCAAGGTTCGTTAATGTTTCTATGGAGTTGTTTAATAATTGTTTGATAAACTAATTCCAGTATATGTGCTTCCTTGTCTATTATACTATTATTATACTTACCATTTGGATATCTGAATTATAAGAATAATATATTTCTTATGGCAACAGAAATATTCAGTTAAATTGTAATCGAATTGGTACATTAGACATAACACATCTAAGTAAACAACATATGCGTGGTGACATCGCACCTCGGAGGAGCTGTACTGACACTACTCAACAATTAGCTGATTCATATTTAGATTACATTAGACAACAAATCTAAGTAAACAACATATGCGTGGTGACGTCGCACCTCGGAGGAGCTGTACTGACACTACTCAACAATATGCTGATTCATATTTAGATTACATTAGACATAACAAATCTAAGTAAACAACATATGCGTGGTGACGTCCCAGCTCGGAGGAGCTGTACTGACACTACTCAACAATTAGCTGATTCATATTTAGATTACATTAGACATAACAAATCTAAGTAAACAACATATGCGTGGTGACATCCCTCCTCGGAGGAGCTGTACTGACACTACTCAACAATTAGCTGATTCATATTTAGATTACATTAGACATCACAAATTTAAGTAAACAACATATGCGTGGTGACATCTCACCTCGGAGCAGCTGTACTGACACTACTCAACAATTAGCTGATTCATATTTAGATTACATTAGACATAATAAATCTAAGTAAACAACATATGCGTGGTGACGTCCCACCTCGGAGCAGCTGTACTGACACTACTCAACAATTAGCTGATTCATATTTAGATTACATTAGACATAACAAATCTAAGTAAACAACATATGCGTGGTGACGTCCCACCTCGGAGGAGCTGTACTGACACTACTCAACAATTAGCTGATTCATATTTTAATTACATTAGACATAACAAATCTAAGTAAACAACATATGCGTGGTGGCGTCGCACCTCGGAGGAGCTGTACTGACACTACTCAACAATTAGCTGATTCATATTTATATTACAGTAGAAGAAGCACGATAATGCATAAACAGTTAATGTACTCAAAGTCAGGTTCGATCTGTTTAATATGTACACTAACCGTGCACAAAAAACCGCCATGTCAGAATGTTACTGATTTCTGATAACACACTCGATTTGTAATTAACTTATTGCCATAATATTTTTAAAGGCAATTTGTGACAGGCCACAACATAGCAATTATGTGACAGGCCACAGCAGAGCAATTGTGTGACAGGCCACAGCAGAGCAGTTATGTGACAGGCCACAGCAGCGCAATTATGTGACAGGCCACAGCAGAGCAGTTATGTGACAGGCCACAGCAGAGCAGTTATGTGACAGTCCACAGCAGAGCAATTATGTGACAGGCCACAGCAGAGCAGTTATGTGACAGACCACAGCAGAGCAATTATGTAACAGGCCACAGCACAGCAATTATGTTGCAAAATTGTGAAATGGAGTTTTGTACATTTTTTGATTCAACAAATTATAAGGTTTAAAATGATACTTCAGTAATGTTGTTGCAACACCTTCAGCAGTTTTCAATATATTGGTACTCTTAAAGCAAACTTACAAAAGAACGTTTGGAGAAATGAGGTAATTTTTGACTCGTACTCTATATTGGTTTTTCTAATTGTTGATAATAAATAAATTTCTGCCAAAATCACATAACTGATGGGACAAAATTATACAGCAATTTTGATTCGTGTGCAGATTATGCCTGTGTGACAAATACCCAGTTCGCTGTGACAGTTCATATTTATACTGTTCTCTCTTATTCTGAAGAAATATAGGTGGATATTTCTGCCATGTTGTACGTGGGAGTAATTTGATAATGGGCCTAACATCCAAACGAAGCCAGTTGACGTGTGTCATGTTTTCTCAACAGAGCAACTGTCTGGTTTGATCGCTACATTGGAAGTGTGTGATACACCTTCAAGTGAACATAGCAGAGGTAAGCTGTAATGTTATACTATTTGTATGTTTTTATTGTAATGCTAGATCACTACGTCTCCAAAATATGTTGTTTCTAGATCTCCCAGAGTGTGTTTGGAGAATGAAAACGCTGACGACTAGATATGAACTTGGAAAGAATGTGATCATTCAGCGTATTACTTTATGTTCTTTCTCACTGGGTTATCAAGAAAATGCATTTTTATTCAAAATTTTATTTGCCAAGCATTCCCCTTTCCAGAGGGTAAGATACAGTTCGAGTGTGTGGAGGATGCTCCTTTAAGTTCAACACTTCAAGTTAATCATCGGTCTATAAAACTCACTTGTCAAAGGAATATGATCATCAGTTTTACCCATAATCAGCCGATTTTTGACCCATTCCAGACAATGAGCAGAACATGTATTACCAGACATAATGTTTCTGTATAGTTTGTATACCAGTCAGTATGATCCATGAAGGCCATCTATTCAACTAGACGGGTGCATATGTTTTTGATCATGTATACAAAATGTACAAACGTTGGATAAACTAGATGTATTTACTTGTCCTCTTGAAATTCAATCAGTGGTAATGTTAGATCAGCAGCAAACATGGTTTGAAGTTGCCGTTATCTGAATGTAAATAATCTTACCATGGCATAATTAAACCAACAGTAGACATGCATTTGAAGCAAACAAATTTAACAATGCATTTTGGTTAGGAGATTACCCATTACCTTTGATGTCAATCACAACAGTTCGGAATTTGAAGACTTACATGATCCAGAAATGTTCATAATGATTATAATTAGTTATCGTGACACTTCCATATTTGTAGTAGTTAGCTTGTTTTTTTCAAGTACAGAAGTAAATATAATACCATTATTGAAAGTGTCAACTTTTCAGAAACGGTGCAATTACAACACATAGTATATTTTAATTTTTCAACAGATCAAGCGCAGCCACATATTCAGCAAGACGAACTCACTGCCAGAGTTACTGAACTGGAAAACCTCGCTGCCAGTTATCAGCAAGACATCAACGGTACTGTGTGAACACCTGCAATATGTCTGATGTGTAAAACATAATAGACATTAGAGTCACAATGATAAACAACAGTGACAAGACATCAACGGTACTGTGTGACCATCTGCAATATGTCTGATGTGTAAAACATAATAGCCATTAGAGTCACAATGAAAACCAACAGTGACAAGACATCAACGGTACTGTGTGACCATCTGCAATATGTCTGATGTGTAAAACATAATAGCCATTAGGGTCACAATGAAAACCAACAGTGACAAGACATCAACGGTACTGTGTGACCATCTGCAATATGTCTGATGTGTAAAACATAATAGCCATTAGGGTCACAATGATAAACAACAGTGACAAGACATCAACGGTACTGTGTGAACACCTGCAATATGTCTGATGTGTAAAACATAATAGCCATTAGGGTCACAATGAAAACCAACAGTGACAAGACATCAACGGTACTGTGTGACCATCTGCAATATGTCTGATGTGTAAAACATAATAGCCATTAGAGTCACAATGATAAACAACAGTGACAAGACATCAACGGTACTGTGTGAACACCTGCAATATGTCTGATGTGTAAAACATAATAGCCATTAGGGTCACAATGAAAACCAACAATGACAAGACATCAACGGTGCTGTGTGAACATCTGCAATACGTCTGATGTTTAAAACATAATAGCCATTAGGGTCACAATGATAAACAACAGTGACAAGACATCAACGGTACTGTTTGAACATCTGCAATACCTCTGATGTGTAAAACATAATAGCCATTAAAGTCACAATGATAAACAACAGTGACAAGACATCAACGGTGCTGTATGAACATCTGCAATACGTCTGATGTGTAAAACATAATAGCCATTAGGGTCACAATGAAAACCAACAGTGACAAGACATCAACGGTACTGTGTGAACATCTGCAATACATCTGATGTGTAAAACATAATAGCCATTAGAGTCACAATGATAAACAACAGTGACAAGACATCAACGGTACTGTTTGAACATCTGCAATACCTCTGATGTGTAAAACATAATAGCCATTAGGGTCACAATGATAACCAACAGTGACAAGACATCAACGGTACTGTGTGACCATCTGCAATATGTCTGATGTGTAAAACATAATAGCCATTAGAGTCACAATGATAAACAACAGTGACAAGACATCAACGGTACTGTGTGAACATCTGCAATACGTCTGATGTGTAAAACATAATAGCCATTAGATTCACAATGATAAACAACAGTGACAAGACATCAACGGTACTGTGTGAACATCTGCATTACGTCTGATGTGTAAAACATAATAGCCATTAGGGTCACAATGAAAACCAACAGTGACAAGACATCAACGGTACTGTGTGAACATCTGCAATACGTCTGATGTGTAAAACATAATAGCCATTAGAGTCACAATGATAAACAACAGTGACAAGACATCAACGGTACTGTTTGAACATCTGCAATACCTCTGATGTGTAAAACATAATAGCCATTAGGGTCACAATGATAACCAACAGTGACAAGACATCAACGGTACTGTGTGACCATCTGCAATATGTCTGATGTGTAAAACATAATAGCCATTAGAGTCACAATGATAAACAACAGGGACATAAGACATCAACGGTACTGTGTGAACATCTGCAATACGTCTGATGTGTAAAACATAATAGCCATTAGAGTCACAATGATAAACAACAGTGACAAGACATCAACGGTACTGTGTGAACATCTGCATTACGTATGATGTGTAAAACATAATAGCCATTAGAGTCACAATGATAAACAACAATGACAAGACATCAACGGTACTGTGTGAACATCTGCAATATGTATGATGTGTAAAACATAATAGCCATTAGAGTCACAATGATAAACAACAGTGACAAGCTTCATTTGGCAAAATGACTAACTGAGGTCATCCATGGTAGTTATTTAAAGGTAGAAACATATATAGTCCACCAGCTTGTGTTTACGGATCTGCAATCACCAGACAAAAATAACTATTGATTTACTTTGACCGACTTGTTAGTTGGGGGGGGGGGGGGCATAACTGATGCTGATATTGCCTGCAGTAGTATACGAATGAGCTCGATGGCTTCGTGTTCAAAGGTAATTTAAGGTATTCCCAAGATTACTTGCTTCTCTTTCACAATAACTTGATCCGCTGATTCTTGTTCTTCAGTAAAAAGGTGTTTGATGTAGAATTAACAATGAACTGATTAGGCACCAGTCGTTGATTGGAACCTTCAAACAGCATAATCATAATCCAAATTTACAATGATTAAGGTAAGATAAGTTACAGTAATTTGTTATGCCTTTTTTCAAAGGAATTTGGCATGCACTTCATTGTAGATGTGGACACAAAACACTTAATGTTTCTTTACCAGGTATATTACGACAATATTGCTTTTTCAACAACAAAATAAATGTAACAAAATATGGAAGGTTTATTTTGTGTCAACTACCAAAGCGGTTAGATTACTTCATTCTACCATTCTATTAAATAGCAAAATGTTATTATTACACAACTAAGAAATTAAACTCACATCGATGTATCGACTGCCTTCGGTGGCCTTCATCAGGAACTCTCCTTCTTCTAGCCAGATGGTGTGGCGAGCACGTTGTCCAACACGTGACTCAGTTGATGCCCTCCCTCCTCTCTATTAATTGTAGCTGTTGTCTTTCTGGTCCAGATGGCCCCGTTAATCCATCGCACACACCTGTTTGTCTCTCTATCAACCACTATCCCACTCTCCCTGTCTATGACAGTTGCTTCTGTCCAGATGACCCCCTTAATCCATCGCAAACACCTGTTTGTCTCTCTATCAACCACTCTGGCACTCTCCCTGTCTATGACAGTTGTTTCTGTCCAGATGGACTCCTTAATCCTTCACACACACACACACACACACACACACACACACACACACACACACACACACACACACACACACACACACACAAACACCTGTCTGTCTCTCTGTCAACCACTCTGGCACTCTCCCTGTCTATGACAGTTGTTTCTGTCCAGATGGACCCCTTAATCCATCACACACACCTGTCTGTCTCTCTGTCAACCACTCTGGCACTCTCCCCGTCTATGACAGTTGTTTCTGTCCAGATGGACCCCTTAATCCATCGCATACACCTGTCTGTCTCTCTATCAACAACTCTGTCACTCTCCCCGTCTATGACAGTTATTTAAGTCCAGATGGCCCCCTTAATCCATCACATACACCTGTCTGTCTCTCTATCAACCACTCTGGCACTCTCCACGTCTATGACAGTTGTTTCTGGTTCAGACAGCCCCCTTAATCCATCGCACACACCTGTCTGCCTCTCTATCAACGACTATCCCACTCTCCCCTCTATGACAGTTGTTTCTGTCCATATGGCCTACTTACTCCATCGCACAGACCTGTCTGTCTCTCTATCAACCACTCTGGCACTCTCCCCGTCTATGACAGTTGTTTCTGTCCAGATAGTCAGTTATCGCCAAATTGTGTTGATTGTTTTTTTAGACAGTTACCGCTGACTCTCTTCTTCATATTTCAACTTGATGTTGCCTGTTGCGTCAGTCGTGTTGAAGTGGTCTGTCAGTTGTTGTTGACACCTCTTCCTCGCGACTTCCATTACGTCATTCACATATCGCTTTCAAAGTCAGGGCTGTCATGTTACTGGAGCTGTGGCGATGTCTTATTGTTCCAGCCGTTCCATCAATAGATTGGCTATCACCGATGACACTGTATATGTGGTAATAAACGTGTGCGCAAAACAGTGGATTCGATTTTCATGCTACTTTACGGGCAGTCAATAACAGACCAACAAAGAAAATACCCCCTAAAACCACGGGTTTTGCAGCCTTTTAATGTTGTTGTTGTTGTTTTTCATTGTAACACAGAGTATAATTTGTGAAACAAGGAAGCATAGCATTTCTAAATCTGTGCATACTGCAGTGGCTCATTTCTGTTGCTGTTGCACTCAATAATAACACACAAATTATTGCAATCCAAGTCAAGCGCAGAAATGATATATGTCTACTTTTGATGTTTTGAAATGTTCTGTTTTTCAGCAAAGCTGCAGCATCTGAAACAAAAGTTCAGAAGTGTTCACAAACGCAGGATCGACACATATCTGAGGGACACGAGATATGATGAAGACAACACTTTCAGTAATATCTACGTTGAACTGGAACTACGCGACCACAAGTCTTCGAGACGTATCAAAGTTGAAGAGTTGTTTTCCCCGGATCCGCTGAGTGAGGATATCCCATTGAAGGTGTTAGTAAACGGCCCTGCAGGTGGCGGTAAGACAACGGCATCGATGCGGTTACTTAGCTTGTGGCTGGATGGTCGGTTACCTACCATTGAAAACATCTTCTTCTTTTCGATGCGAAATCTTTCACGTATCGGAAAATGCTCTTTGACTGACCTTCTCTTTACACACCAAGGTATCCAGAAGCCAAGCAATGATATAGTTGTCAAATATTTGGCTAACATTAACATGTCACGGTCACTTGTCATTTTCGAAGATTGTTGGGAATTTGGGAATTATCCATCTGAATCGGAGTCGGAGCACATTGGTTATGATACAGAAGTTGAGGTTTCCAAGCTGGTAGGGTCTATCATTTGTGGAAAAACCATGGCAGCAACAAGAGTGTTGGTGACCTCACGGGCTGGTGGAGTAATCGAATACCACGTGTTCGACCGGATAACTGAGATATATGGTTTTGACGAATCGAGGATCTATCAGTATGTGTCCAAGTTTTGTGTGGGAAATGACACAGAGAATGGCAATCTAGAATCACACATACGAAACTACATCCGCAGCAACCATAACGTTCGTACCTTCTGCTCCGTGCCTATGTTGTGTAATCTAGTATGTCGTATTGCAAAGATGGCACTGGGACCACATTGTCAAGTGCCAACAACCATCACGCAACTGTTGAAGATGAGTGTAGTCAATTTTGCAATCGAATCTCATCCGGACTTCAAAGGAAAAACGGTATATGAACATGATGATGTAATTGCTCATCTCAAAGATCCGCTTCTCCACCACTCGAAACTGGCAAAGGATGGCATGAGTCATTATCCAATCAAAGTTATTTTCTCAGAAGAAGACATTAGAAGGTTGGAATTGTCAGAGCTCACCGCAAGAGAATTCGGTCTCTTGACGTTTTCAAGGGACAAGGTACAAGGATCGTTGTACGGAGAAGAAAGAGAGTTGCATCACTTTGTGCACTTGCTCGTGCAAGAGTTTCTCACTGGCGTTGCCCTAGCTTCAAACATGGAAGACGTTGAGACTCTGATGAAGAATACGCCAAACGTAGGGCAGCTAGACATGATCTTGAGATTTATGTCAGGACTGACAGGTGACCCAGACAACAAAGAGTTTCTGAATTCTCTGGGATTCAGCACAACTGTAGCACCAGGTGATTTGCTCAGGCTTGTTGTTAAGCAGGATCGTGAAAACAGAAGACGTGACCTCAAGAGGACAATCCTTCTACTACTGATGATCATCAACGAATCGCGTGAGCGTGATCTATGGGCCGTAATCAAAGACTTTGTCCTGATACAGCTTGTAGATGGCAAGGAACTGAATCTTGAAGACACACATGTCAGTCCAGACGAGCTGGAAGCACTACTATATGTGATGCCAAATATGGATGATGTCACCATACTGGAGTAAGTGTCACTTTCACTATACCCAAGTATGTAGAAAAGTGTCTTCTTACAACACTAAAGTTTCTGATGTACGTACGCTCACATGCACGTTCATTTGTCACCTGTAACATACTTCATGTCGATGGTGTTGAAATTAAACTTTGTAAGTAAAAAGCTGGTTTTGCATGCTTCCAAAAGAAATGTTTCTATGTAGTATCTTAGGTATTACAGGTATCGTCTCAAGAAAGATTGTGTACATTATACTTTGAATATCTCTTTAAGTGGCTACATGATAACAGGCGCAATATTTTCTTTACAGTTTTGTATTTCAAAGTTAAATTGTTCAATACTTTCATTTTCAACTTTTCACCAGAACACCATCGATATGCAGTGTACATTTGTTCTAAAAACACAAACAAGTAAATAGAATAATTTGCATAGGTAGGATAAAAAACATTAATGTAGACCTAAGCATGTCATTGCTTGAGATGATAAGAGGTGCATTGCTAATTCGCACATTTGTTTCCGTTGATCCATTTTAATACTGATAAGATATAGTTCTAGTTCTATTGCGTGCATTAGTAGATACGTGTTGTGGTAGGAAGTAAATTATATGATTGGATCGTGATACCCAAGTTCAACGTAACACTCGTATCCGTCTGCTATTTTATACCCTCTTTGTATCTGTTGTCATCATTGGCCAAGTTTGGTATTATGAGATTCTAGCCATAAATAAAAAAATGGTATTAGGTAAAAAGGCATTTGTGTAATTAACTCATTGCCCGAGCATATTTAGGTTTAAGTTCCCAGTATTATCTTATAATAGACATGCTGTAGACCTTTTTTGGACAATCAAAATCATTTGGTTGGCTAGCAGGGTTCACGCGCGATGGTACTATATGTTATATACACCTGTATATGTTCTCGTCTTGCGCCAGTTATCATATGTGCTGCAGAATTCGGAAGCACATATGATGTCAGTAGACTGCAATGTTGCGTTGCCGTAATGATGTTGCATGCATTAGTAGTAAGATATAATATATCCTGATCATCGCGATGCTACATAGGTAACGATATGGCAAAGACGACATAGTGTTGATTTAATTGAATGAAATACCGATGGCGTGGATACAAGGATTTGGTTTATCAGATTAGCTACATGTGCATTAGCTTTATCAACACTAAACACGTTTCTGATTTTTCATTGCGGATTATGACGATTTAGTTAGTTTTACCCTCATTTACTGAAAGATTATGCTTTTAATTACATCGACAGTGCAACATGATGATTAGTCATAATGGTTCAGTAATGTCATACACAATTTTAAAGTTGCCTTTGGATGGCGTTTGTGTTTTATTTTTACCAAATATAATTTGGTGTTGAACACTTCAATGTCATTTGATGGTACGGTACTGGTGAAATCAAGCTAGATTTATAATAAATACGGCGGTTAATATTTCTTGGAACACCAAATGTTTGTTTTAAAATAATGCTTCGTGATTTTGGCGTTCGGCTGACTCAACATCAAAGAAACGAAAATATGTTAACATTACCGCATAATCAGCATGTGTAACTGTAATCGTCAATCGGTTTAAACGTGTTTGTTTTGGGTCTTTACAAGATCGGTAAGCTGATCGATTAACCTTTTACGCGCTGCTTGACGCTCAACGACCAACGGTTGTAACATCGATTGTCGTTCCAGTTTTGCCATGTTACATTTGTTCGGGCAAAACCAGCAAATTGACTAAGTAAGACAATACTTGCCTAAGAAAATAAGGTCACTTCATTTATACAAACCTATTGTGCAAATTATCAATATCTTATTTGTTTGATATTCACAACTATAATTGCTTTGTCTTTGAGTTTGACAGAGTTAAAACATACTGACGAATTGTTTGTTATCAATGAAATATGATTGATTTGTCCTTCCCAAATCTAGTGCATGTAATATAAAAAGTCGTTTAAAACAGACAAATTCTTCCATAAAATACCCAATCTCATAGCTTAGAGTTTAAAATTAGCTCCCACAGGATTCCCTGCCACGAACATACGCCAGTGTTAGTAACGATTAACCGCGACATTCGGCCTTGACTCTGACAATAATATCACTGATAAGAATTTGATCATAGCCAAGACATAGCCATAGGGTAATTGACAAAAAACATATCCTTTCTTCGTTGCTCCCACTAATGGTTACAGGCGTATGCAAATTTAACACCAGCAAGAGCCGTCTCCTGCGTGAGATCAAAGTCATTTTCAAGTACGTGACCTGTTTATATGGTGGATTTTAGACTACTGCGGAAATGATAGACATAACTATACTAAATAACTAATAAAGAATGTTTACATCAGCATCGCTGTAATGCAATGCACTAAAGTCACAGTAAAGACATCTCTAAGACAACATTTAGTCACGTAGTAATTATGTGCAGATTACGGATTTACATTGATGACTATAAAAATAATTACAGTTTACCTAAGTTAGTATAAATTTTACTTGTTATGTCTGCAGCGCGTCAACGTTGTCTGACTGCAATAGCATAAGTCCCTTCACTATAAACAAGTTTGGTTTCTGAAATGTTGTTTCAGAATGCACATTAAAATGGATGTAGGCCTAAATATGACAATAATATAGATAAATGCTGTAGTCTCCTAGATAAATTCAATTGCTACATGTAAATTGGATATATCTAATTTTGCATTTAATTATGTTTCTAATGTGTCAGATGGGGATATGTGCATAGAAGTACATTGTGATGCGAAACTATTATTTTATTGATAGCACATGTGGAGCGCAGTGGCACAGTGCGTACAACATCGGACTATCAAATGAGAGAACCCTATTTTTTATTGTACGCTGCCATTTCGAACTTTGTTCAAGTTTGCTCACTCCACGTTGAACTAGTTCGCTTAGTTGCATGAATGAGTAGCTGGCTATAGACAGTGGAGGATATGTGTGTATGAGTAGTCTTTGTGCATTATCTGCAACGTGGCTGAATGTCCAGAGAGGTACCTCGGTTGACATAGTTTTCGATTAAACAGGTCTGCCAGGGAGTAAAATGTGTAAAACGCTTTGAGCAGTCCAAAGGACTGGATATTTCGTTATATAGAACTCAGAATCAGTTTATTTGACCTATATATATATGATATATACACAATGAAATAACATGAATACTAGATAAGGTCGGGAGACTCCCATTAAGATATACAATATCGCTAGCACAGGAGCCACCCCATAAATATAATCAAGATCAACATTTACATGTCACAATATGCATATGCCTTGTTTTACACTTGATAATTACTCAATCATATCAATGTATCAACATATATACATAATACAAGGATATTAAATGTACTCTTGTACAAATTGACGTACACATTGACACTTAGGTATACATTTCAATATGTATTACGAATTACATATAAAGCAATTATGAAGCAAGTGATATATAAGTGATATGAACTTACCTTTACTTTAATACTTTCAGATGTACAAATCGTCATAATGATTTTTGTTTGCATATCATTGTTGTATTTATAATATTTGTGTAACAAGTTGTGTAATTCTGGTGAAAATCAAACATTGGTAACTTTTATGAACTATTTAATATTATATTATTTCCTATATTTCAGCATGACCAGCTGCAGTATCCGAGGAACAGACTTGGTTGCTGGATTAAGATGTTTGACCCAGCTCACTCACCTGAGGTAGTGGTCAAAAACTGGTCATGATAAATGGCACTCATGCCTACACATAAATATGTCGCTATATACACTGTCATAACACATTTAAACTAACGTAGGAAATACTTCACAACAATATTATAATATACTTGGGCCATTCTCATGAAAAGTGCACATAAAAATAAATATTCTACATAATACAATCCCGATAATTTATTTTTGGTTGAAATTACAGTAATTTTTATTTAGACTTATTAATGAGATGCTGGTTTTTCTTTTGATGCCTTTATTAAATTATAATTTTTATATTTGCCATGTGATATTTGTATATAGCTTTGTTATAATTGGAAGATAAACAATAACACGACTTGTTTTCTGCATTAATTTCAGTTGATAAATATTTCACTGCTGCAACTATCATTAAACAACTGTTTTGAACGTCCGAGTTCTATCACAAGAAAGTGAATGATTTTAGGCAAATAACTCATTTTGTAACAAAACGTCGTTCTCTATTTGAACAGATCAGTGTTGAGTTAGTTGTAGGGACATTTATTGTGCTATGTTCAGTGAAATATTTAGCTTGTGTTGAATTATTTGACAGATATGTGATGTTTGTTTAGACTCGCCGACAATAAAGAGCTCAACGGGCCGGATGTGATGACCGTCCTCAGTAGCAGCCTCAAGGAACTGGCACATTTGGAGGATCTCGAGTACGTTGATTATAAATACATAGGAATTTTAATGTCATATGTAGCATTTACTGAAATCACATTTATATTGTCATTAATGTGTCAATATGTTGTAGTAAGTCTATTACCATATCTATTCATAGTCATATAATATAGACTACTGTCCTGATACACACCAAGGTGGTAATGATGGCTATTGGGTTACCATGGTGACAGTGTGTGTTTATTTATGTATTTAGTTAGTTATATGACTTGCTGATGATGAAGACACGCGTGTGTCAAACTTTGTTTACTTGTGATTGTTGGACAATAAGTGAACCAATTGTTAATGTCTCAACAGGCTGGGTGTGTGCCAACTAAACGACATGGACGTGTTTGAACTGTCATCTGCGCTGCTTACTCTGAAAAGGTTAAGGATAATAGAGTGAGTACTGAAGACTGCTGTAACACAACGAGTACACTATGTCACATAAGTACATACACACGCACGCATTAACACTTTGTATACAAAAGACTACCGCGTACAAAATAGTAATATAAACATCAGTAATTGACAATGTTAGTTAATTTAACTTTAATCAATAATGATTATTATGTTCATGTCACTTTTCACCCAGTTTTAGGGGACTGCATTGTACAAATGTCATAACATTGATGTATTGTTCTGTTGACAGTTTACATGGGAATTCCATCTGTGACATCGGTGCACTCAGAGTGACAGAGGTCGTCTGCACCTTGCCCCGTCTTGAGTACTTCTGGTACAAAATCTTAAGTTGTCTTTATAACATACAACAAAATAGAGCATTTATCTTATTTCGGGGTAATTACCCTACACCCTGAATCAGTCCGCTATATCCACCCACCAGTAAATGTCCCCCTCCTGAGATTTGGTCATTAAATGTGGCCTGATTCAAACTGGTTACTTTGTATATTTTTGAAATCTGCTGCTGACTTCAGGAAACTACTTTCTAGAAAACGTGTCAAGCTGTTTCTACATCCAGTGTCACCAGACATGACAAGATGACAGAATTTGTTGTCCCCAGCATATGTTATCAATTGTTACAGTAATATTACGTTTGAATAATTATTTAAAATGTTAAATTATCTCAATTTTATATATTATAATTATTTGAGTCTAGTGATGTGACAGACTTTCTACAATGAACTGTCCAAGGATAACAAAAACCATGTCAAGACAAACATCTCTGTCCATTGTCTGTGTGACCTGTGTTGGGGTGTTTTGTTGTCACCTGGAGTGTGACATATGATGTGAAAACACCTTTGTTCTGTAGGCTCAATGACAACTACCTGTCTGATGCCTGCGTTGACTTGGTGAGAAGGGCGATCCACCTTCGTCAACCCCGGGGCCTGGTGCAGTTAATGGGGTGAGTAGAGCACAGTTTGTTGACACTGTCACAGCGTGTGACACATGTTACATGGACTAGCACAAGTAGAGAGAGACAGTTTTGTACAAGTTGTCGTGTGTCATGTTGTAGACTGGACTGTCAACGTCCCCCCGGCCAGGAACTGATCCACCCAGACTGGGTCGTGACCTGGGAGCGTCAAGTGGCCAACTACGAGAGAGGTCTGTGGCGGCTACTGACGCGACCAGTACACGACAGGGAGTGGTACTGGGGGGAGGACGTGGCCCAGATGGAAGGCTACCTGGCCACAGTACAATCCATGCTGCGTCTGTCCCAGGCTGACAGAGACGGTCAGGTTGTTGACATCACACGACAACAACTAGTGCGTCAGTTCAAGGCTCTGGACAACAGACCACACTGACTCCATGTCACAGGTAACCATACTTCACACGCACATGTCAACTTGTCACACTTCTCCGTGGTGACAACTTTATCTGGTGACATCATCTACATGACAAGGGCGTGATTAGATTCACCCACAAGGCCCTGAGACTTGGCCAGGCCCAGGGGCAGGGTAAACATTGAATCACTGCAGATGTTCTGTCACACACGTGTAGTGGACGTGTGTGACACAGGAGACGTCTCTCGCTAGAATATGGGTTGGATATCAATTAAATGTGTATTATTTATTACATTTATTAAATATTTAACTCTGCATATATTTATTTGATCAGTTTATATCAGATTAATCTGTCGTTCTGACCCAGATTGTTTTATTCCAGCCCAGGACATTGTTGATACATTGTTTCAAATCATCCACAAATAGATACATTTGAGGGATGGTCTCAAAATCAACTGGCAATCTACTGTTGTTAGTAGGCCAAGTGGCTGGCTCAAAACTCATGAATACATATTTGTATTACTATAGAGTGTACGTGTGTGACAGAGTATATGTGTATCCCAGTAGAATATGGTTGGATATAAAATGTCTATTATTTATTAAATATTTAACTCTGCGTCTGTTTATTTGATCAGTTTAATATCAGATTAATCTGTAGTTCTGACCCAGATGTTTTATTCCAGCCAACAACATTGTTGATACATTGTTTCAAATCATCGGCAAATAGATACATTCGGGGGCTCTTTCAAAATCAACTGGCAATCTACTACTGTTAGTAGGCCAAGTGGCTGGCTCAAAACTCATGAAGGCATATTAACATTATTATTAAGCGTCCTTGTGATTAAATTATTAAATGTTGAGTTAATAAGTCTGGAAACTTAATCAATAAAAAATTAGATGTAAAATGCAAATATTTATTATGTAATTAACTACTGTTAGATTTTAAAAGTTTTAGGAGTCTCCAAATACACCACTCCTGGTGCTGTCCAAAACATCAACAAAATAAAGACAAATATTGGGTGGATAAGCCTCCAACTCTAAGTATTGGATGGATAAGCCCCAACTTTAAGTTATTGGGTGGATAAGCCCCCAAGTCTAAGTATTGGGTGGATAAGCCCCCAACTTTAAGTTATTGGGTGGATATGCCCCCAACTCTAAGTGTTGGGTGGATAAGCCCCCAACTATAAGTATTTTGTGGATAATCCCCCAACTCTAAGTATTGGGTGGATAAGCCCCCAACGCTAAGTATTGGGTGGATAAGCCCCCAACAATACGTATTGGGTGGATAAGCCCCCCAACTCTAAGTATTGGGTGGATAAGCCCCCAACTCTAAGTATTGGGTGGATAAGCCCCCAACTCTAAGTATTGGGTGGATAAGCCCCCAACAATACGTATTGGGTGGATAAGCCCCCCAACTCTAAGTATTGGGTGGATAAGCCCCCAACTCTATGGGTGGATAAGCCCCCTACTCTAAGTATTGGTTGTCCAAAAAAACCATTCCAACATATGGAATATTTCATTCAAAAGATTAACGTGTTATTTTAATAATGTAATAGATGAAAGTATAGATACATACTGGTGTATAATTATTGTTGCTTCGTTTGATCAGAACAACAACAAGGACCTTGGAGGAAGATCTGTCCACTCCCTGGCAACAAGAGTTGACGGCATCCACGACGTCACGACACCAAGACGTCACGGCACCACGACGTCACGACACCACGACGTCACGACACCAAGACGTCACGACACTAAGACGTCTCGACACCCAAGACGTCAAGACGTCACGGCACCAAGACGTCACGGCACCACGACGTCACGACACCAAGACGTCACGACACTAAGACGTCTCGACACCCAAGACGTCACGACACCAAGACGTCACGACACCACAACGTCACGACACCAAGACGTCACGACACAAAGACGTCACGACACCAAGACGTCACAGCCCTCTAGGACATTCAGTCTACTGCTCTTGACGACATGTCACGCCCCATGAAGGCCATTCGCTGTTTGCAGTGTCAGCATGATGTGTCATCATATTGCATCGTCGTCGACAGGTTGTGTTTACTCTCTCTTTGAGACAAGGTGTATAATCTGAGACATTCTGAAACATACACTGTTAGTGAGTAGACATGTAGCATTCACTAGTTGGATACCCATGCAAGGTGACACACCAAATTGGCACGCTTTCTTTGCTTCTTGACACTGAATAATGAATACCGTCGCATCGTGTGTGCATGTTGAAGTTTGATGTCTTCAATGTGACATATGTATGCATGTATGGATTTTTTGTACTTAAGGCGAGACACCCTAGGGGAAATGGTGTTTTTGACAACAAATACTCAAAATGGTTTTCTGCCAGATCATGGTACCTTTGTATGCGTACTATAAATAGAGTTCACTTCTATGACAATTACATACTTCTAAGTGAGTTTTAGTCATGGATCAAGAATGTTGATTTCAAGTAATCAAATACATTATGCAATCTTTGACAGCCATTTTCTCAAAAACATTTATCAAATTTCAACATTTGGAAATGGGATATCTTTGAGAATAATTATGATATACAAATAAAGATTTCAGTGTTGCATTCATCAGACTGCTATGTAAAATGAGACACTTTAAAAAAAATCTTCTATAGTTTAAAAGATATAATCATATTTGTTGCCAAAAATCAAGTTTATTTTTCGTACATTACAACCAAATTAAAAAAAAACTTATATTTTATACTCGGTGCTTGCTGTGTGTTTTAGAACTTGATGCCCACTTTGGTGTTGTGCCTCACATAATGACATTGCTTGCTGTGTGTTTTAGAACTTGATGCCCACTTTGGTGTTGTGGCTCACATAATGACATTGCTTGCTGTGTGTTTTAGAACTTGATGCCCACTTTGGTGTTGTGGCTCACATAATGACATTGCTTGCTGTGTGTTTTACAACTTGATGCCCACTTTGGTGTTGTGGCTCACATAATGACATTGCTTGCTGTGTGTTTTACAACTTGATGCCCACTTTGGTGTTGTGGCTCACATAATGACATTGCTTGCTGTGTGTTTTAGAACTTGATGCCCACTTTGGTGTTGTGGGTCACATAATGACATTGCTTGCTGTGTGTTTTACAACTTGATGCCCACTTTGGTGTTGTGGCTCACATAATGACATTGCTTGCTGTGTGTTTTACAACTTGATGCCCACTTTGGTGTTGTGGCTCACATAATGACATTGCTTGCTGTGTGTTTTAGAACTTGATGCCCACTTTGGTGTTGTGGCTCACATAATGACATTGCTTGCTGTGTGTTTTATAACTTGATGGCCACTTTGGTGTTGTGGCTCACATAATGACATTGCTTGCTGTGTGTTTTAGAACTTGATGCCCACTTTGGTGTTGTGGGTCACATAATGACGTTGCTTGCTGTGTGTTTTACAACTGGTAATGTAATAATGAATCAAAACTGTTAATTACTTAATAGTGTACAACACAATTATATAACTTCCTGTGCGTGTATGTGTACACGACTGCCTGTAATGTAATAATCAACCACAACTAATGTACGTACAGCCGACAATGTAATAATCAACCACAACTAATGTATGTACAGCCGACAATGTAATAATCAACCACAACTAATGTACGTACAGCCGACAATGTAATAATCAACCACAACTAATGTACGTACAGCCGTCAATGTAATAATCATCCACAACTAATGTACGTACAGCCGACAATGTAATAATCAACCACAACTAATGTACTTACAGCCGACAATGTAATAATCAACCACAACTAATGTACGTACAGCCGACAATGTAATAATCAACCACAACTAATGTACGTACAGCCGGCAATGTAATAATCAACCACAACTAATGTACGTACAGCCGAATGTGTGATAATCAACCACAACTAATGTACTTACAGCCGACAATGTAATCCATGTCATGAGAATCTCGCCTGCTTGTAAGATGCATTCGTGGCCGAGATGTGTTTCTTTTTGTGTGAGTTCAACGGAAAATGCATTGAATATATGTGTGGTGTTGCAGCTGCGATAGCTGTGTGGATTTGAGCAGGTCTACATTGAATTACAACAAATGCCAGCGATAAAAAATTGCTAAACATAATTGATGAGCATGTTAGGTTTGCTTTACTAATGCACTCGGGTGATCAATGACTATCATTTGATAGTTGTATGCCGTCTGTATTTAAACTATCACCAACTTTGTAATCGTCATTGTATTTTAGAAACTGTAGGTAGTGGATTGTGGTTTGATGTTTGAATTACTGATGTTTTGTGAAGTAACACCAAGTAATTAATGACTGCTTTTTGAATTATCACATGTTCATGACACATTTATGTATAGACTACATAATATATATTGCACCACGTTGCTGTTTAGTTTCTGCGTTTTCTGTTTGTGTCGTTTACAACATACATTTGTGGAATATTATTCAGCAATATACTAATTCATCGATGTGTGGCTGTAGGCACAAATGTGTTCCTTTTGGAAACGTGTGATGATTCATGTTTTGTGCATTTTGAAGAATTTGGTATAACAACTTACCCACACTAGTTACGCTACATTGTGGAACTCTTTCAGTAACACATCATAATGTGTTATGTATATTCTATTTTAGCAGCTGTGAGTGGCGGGGTAAGGTTTCATTTTTGACGTGATTGATGTTTTGTGAATCGATTACTGTTATGCACAAGTAATTTTTGACACTGCTTGTATATCTATCACGTGGATACTCGATTCTGACAGGTTAAACATATGTGTTTAGAATACATAACATTTACACTGTGTTGCACCGAGTAGCTGTTTAGTTGTTGCGAGCCTGTGCTCATAATCTTTGCAAAATGTGTTTCCGCTTGTATTGTAGTAGCGATGGCGCAGACACTGGACATTAGCAGGTCTTGATCAAACAATGTATTGTAGTAGCGATGGCGCAGACACTGGACATTAGCAGGTCTTGATCAAACAATGTATTGTAGCAGCGATGGCGCAGACACTGGACATTAGCAGGTCTTGATCGAACAATGTCAACTATGCAGAGGACACCATACATTGATTTTATCAATGATGATCAGTATACCAATTCATCGACGCATGGCCAGAGGCACAAACGTGTTCCTTGTTGCACACCTGCGGGATAATTCCTGCTTTGTGCATTTTGAACAGTTCGGTATAGCAACTTACCCACTATTGTTGTGTCGCATTGTGGTAACATTTGTGACGTCAATAAACTGTTGCCATGGTGATGAACCTGAATCTGTCTTAACGAGTATTTGAGCTGAGATAGCGATAAAAGCCCATGGCTTTCATTGTTCTAAATGACGACAACATATTTGACTCCATGGATTGAAGGGACATCACAAAAACACATTGTTGCCAGGACTGGGGTAATGAATTCCACCCTAAATCACTCCTAGAAGTTGACAAAAACATCTACTGGTATATTTGTTGGTAATATCTTAATTAAATTACCCAAATTAGTATTCCTCCTACTGACAATAACGTAACTACTCTATTCCTGTTTCACAGACGTTTAGGCGGGTGCTGCTAATAATTTAGGTCAGTTGAGTAAAATATTGCCATTTTATTTATGAGAATGATGTCGAGGCTAAAACAAATTTCAAGAGTTCCTGCGGTGATCCTTTAGTACAACAATTTGTGCTAACCCAGCCAGCAACACGTTATTATTTCTAAAAAGGCATTAATATTCCAGGCCCAGTGATGGGGTGCTGCACGTACACGCGGTCACAGTACTCGCACGCACCAACACGGTCACAGTACTCGCACGCACCAACACGGTCACAGTACTCGCACGCACCAACACGGTCACAGTACTCGCACGCACCAACACGGTCACAGTACTCGCACGCACCAACACGGTCACAGTACTCGCACGCACCAACACGGTCACAGTACTCGCACGCACCAACACGGTCACAGTACTCGCACCCACCAACACGGTCACAGTACTCGCACGCACCAACACGGTCACAGTACTCGCACCCACCAACACGGTCACAGTACTCGCACGCACCAACACGGTCACAGTACTCGCACGCACCAACACGGTCACAGTACTCGCACGCACCAACACGGTCACAGTACTCGCACGCACCAACACGGTCACAGTACTCGCACGCACCAACACGGTCACAGTACTCGCACGCACCAACACGGTCACAGTACTCGCACGCACCAACACGGTCACAGTACTCGCACGCACCAACACGGTCACAGTACTCGCACGCACCAACACGGTCACAGTACTCGCACGCACCCACACGGTCACAGTACTCGCACGCACCCACACGGTCACAGTACTCGCACGCACCAACACGGTCACAGTACTCGCACGCACCAACACGGTCACAGTACTCGCACGCACCAACACGGTCACAGTACTCGCACGCACCAACACGGTCACAGTAGTCGCACGCACCAACACGGTCACAGTAGTCGCACGCCCCCACACAGAGTCGCATTACTCGCACGCATCCACAAAGGTCACAATACTCGCACGCCACCACACAGGGTCACATGACTCGCACGCTCCCACATAGGGTCACAGTACTTGCACGCACCCACACAGGGTCACAGTACTCACATGTACCCATACAGGGTCACAGGACTCGCACGCCCCCGTATAGGGTCACAGTACTCGCACGCACCCACAGAGTAACAGTATTCGCATGCAGCCACACAGGGTCGCAGTATTAAAACTCACCCACACAGGGTAACAGTACTCATACGCACCCACACAGGGTAACAGTACTCGTACGTATGCACGTGTTACTTGAGGCTACCAAAATATGCAACCTTTTACCTAAATATTAGGGCGCTAATCCTACCTCCAGACCCCACCAAAAATATTTGGTGACCTCCCTGGTTCCTATATGTTTGATAAACAGATAACTGATAACAAAAATAAGTGTTTCATAACTGTTACACGAATAAGCTAACTTCAAACTAATTAATTGCTAATTCTGGCTGTTTATAAACTAAATGTTTCATTTACTGTTTTGAACATTTTGCGGCTGCAACATTCAAAATGCGAACCTTCTTTTCAATAAAATGTCAACTCTTGATTTCAAGTTTTTTAAACGTGATTTGCCAGGCAACTTCAATGTATAAAATTTTATTCTATTGACAAGTAAGAACATTGTCATTTCTATTAATATATTTGAGGAAGGACTATGTTATGGTACAGACATTGTTATGTACAGTGAAGATTCTCTTTGAGAACATCAGAAAAGAGCCATTATACTCAAGCTGGGGCTTTGTATTCGACTTATCAACTTGATAAATTATTCTAGCCTTTTTACTGCTGTGTCATTGAAACAACTGCAATATTAAAAATAACTGTATTTTCAACAATTCATATGGAAATTAAATATTCAGACAGGATCTAGTGATAATTGTATTTAATTTCCACAATCATGACATACAATAAATGAAATGCAGCAGATCTGAGACGACACATTTCAAGTTGAAACAAACAGTAGAGAAACATTTGAGAATGCGAGTTAGTGTCGAGACCCTCACTGGCCCATTCTCAGGGCAGTGTGTGCTGCTCTCTTGTGTCATGTGACAATACTTATGGTTGTCACGTGACAGCAGCTCCAAGAAAGTCACAGGAAGGTTGTAACCACTGAGGTCCCAAAACCTCCATCGAGCTGCGACTCAGGATTCTGAGAGATACAGTTGAACCTCCCTATTAAGGCCACTCTTGGGACTAGGACAAAGGGACCTCAATAGCAAGATGACTGTATTAGTGGAACTAATTTCATATATTTTACTGCTACAGAAATAATTGGGGACTCTCCTAGGGTGACCTTAATTGCCAGGTGGCCATATCACAAAGGTGATCATAAAGCGAGACTCGACTGTCTACATCTCTACTATTATGTCCAATATGATTGTAACAGAATCTCAGATCAACTTACAGGCTGATTTATTTCAAATGTTTTCACATCACGAAGCCTTAAACGTGGCTCTTTATGTACAAATTAACAAGAAAACACAGTCACATAATCAAAACTAGTCCAGCCATTTGCACTTACTAACAACACATGCTGAAAACTAGAAACGTACAAAGGCAGAAAGCTGTTTTCATCGTGACAACTATGTGGCCACCATTTTAGCTTCGTCGACAATTGGCTTCAGTTTTGTGCCAGCTGCAGTGGCGCCACCTGGACGGGCTTGTGTGAACAACTGTAGACTGAGTCTGTAGAGGTCTTGTTCGACATCTTGTGACAGGGTGAACATGCCAAGTGCTGCAATCAAGCGGTGAGGTCATCGCCACATGTCGTTTCTCGGTAAAAGGTTAACGGGGCATCAACAATTAGTTTTTACTTCTCTTATTTCAAATTAATTTTGCAATTTAAAAAAAAATAAAGATTAATTGATATAGCATTGTATTTCTTTCAAGTTATTAAAACTTCCCTGAACTGATTTCTATATATAGAGGTTATACTTCTCATTTCAACCTGTATCGCTGTTATAGAGTGACCAGTAGAAATTGTATAAAACTGGAATTCTGACAGACCAATAAAACATCTGATGACAAATATTACAGGTACCTAAATTATGCAAAGAGAAGGACGTAAGGGTGAAGAGATATATTATAAATGACGTAAGGTGAAGAGATATAATGTAAATAATGTAGGGTGAAGAGATATATTATAAATGACGTAGGGTGAAGAGATATAATGTAAATAATGTAGGGTGAAGAGATATATTATAAATGACGTAAGTTGAAGATATATAATGTAAATAATATAGGGTGAAGAGATATATTATAAATAACATAGGGTGAAGAGATATAATGTAAATAATGTAGGGTGAAGAGATATAATGTAAATGAAGTAGGGGGAAGATATAATGTAAATGTAATTAGTGAACAATAACATAGTTAAAATACAATGCATATTAAGTCATCTGAAAATGGCTTAAGAAAACATTGTTGATAGCGTGAAAATTTACATGAAACTGCAAAATTCTCCACCATTTTAACACTTCTACAGGCAAATTAAAAACAAAACCAGAGAGGCCGTCAAAGGCGATACCTTTCCGAGTTTATACAGTTGTCTGCGAATCTCAAGGTCACGCCGGGTACACAATGCTCTTCAGTGCGGACGGAACACAGCAAGTTCTTGTTTCTTGACAACCGAACTTGCGTGGAATGCGGCAGTGTCATGCAACAGTTCAAAGCTTTGCTTCACTCGTTTACTTGCATCTACTTTCTTCTCTCCATCGACATCAGGGTTCTTCGTTGTTGTGGTTTTGGATGTGGCAGTTTCAACATTATCAGGTGTTTCTGAAAGGGTAGATGTAATCAGTGAATTACACAACTGGCCTTGATTAGAGATAATCTGATCAAAATTAATCTACCCATACATGTATTCAATCAACTCGGGTAATTTTTTTCCAAAAATCCTGCCTGTGAGGTGCTGAAAAATACCTCAAGGCCAGCAATAAAAAACTATTAGGCCTACAAGAAAACTGCTATTCTCTCTGATGTTTCCGTCTTATGTTCTGGTTTTAAGGCAAGGGTGTACTTGGAGCAAAATGTGATTTAATGCATTTTTGACATTAAAATGAGTTTTCAGTTGTTGACATTTCTATGTACAAATATTATTCAACTTGTTATTCATGTACGTTGTATTGTTGAAATAAACAAGTTTGTATGTATCAAAAAATATGTCTTTTATGTGACGCCTATCACGGCTACGTCTTTGTTTTTGTCAAATTAAGCGTGAATTATGTGATATTCCGTGATCGATTGTGTTCCGAAAAATACAGGCATTCCAACACGGCGCATGTTGTGGGAAAGCCCCGTATTTGCACTGTGTGATGGTAGAAATCGTTTATAAATAGCACCGAAGGTGACCGAGTAATCCCGACTACGAACGAACCCTCGTTTTTATGTGTTGAAATGTGTTGCCATGTACTCAAACTTTGAACACGATTATCTCAGAAACATGTTTTTTCCTTATACCTGCTGCCTCCCGTGTCATTTTTCCGTGCTACTACTTTACAGAACTGCTTGAAACTTGCCAGTGTATCTTGATACTATGATCTTGAAAACCACCAAATTACTTTCTGAAAAATATGACTCCCGTTTTACATAATGAGTCACAACTGGAATTTTCTTACCTCCGTTTTGCATTTTCGTATACTATAAAGTTTGAAAAAATCATCAAAAAAAGTTTTTAGAAAATAAAAAAAAACTTCTTGGTGGTTTTCACACGGGATTTGATTTGTAGAGTAACTACACAAAACATTTGGGTCATCTAAGGCTGGTAGTTACATATACAGAGTATATCTGACACGAAAAAGTCAATCCAAGATGGCTGCAACACCATGGGAAAACACCTTCGAAAAATTCTTTAAAAATTCCCAGCTCTGCTGCGAGGTAGATTAATAAACTCTGAAAGTTTCAGCTCCCTGTGTTCAATAATAGTTAAGAAATAAAATAAAGTACATTTAGAGTACACGCTTGCCAAGTGAATTGTTTTTATTACTAACAAATTCTTGTAATTGTTTGTCATGTGCTAACAAACACATGACTATGCCAATGAGTGATCGTGTTAAAATTATTTTTGTTTTCTGGTGCAAGTATCTATTTTTTGTTAAACATCAGCAAGTTATATTGTTACTTGAACACCTGGGTTCAATTCTGAATTGAAATTGAATTAAATGTATCAGATATTTGGAATGAGCAGACACCAAAATAAAGCAACCAACTGCAGAACTCCCAGAGCATGTCCTAAAGGATTTAAATCCCAGCTAAAAAATTTACGTAGTAACTACGTAATTAAAACGTAGTGGTTTGGTTATGACTACGTATTTTTTTTACGTAGTTATTACGTAAAAACGTGAACTACCAAATAGGTTTTTACGACGTAGTGAAGTACGTAGTGAAATGACCACATTGCTACCTTCTCACAACGTACCTCCTACTACCTCCCCACAACCTTTCTACTACGTAAATTATAATACGTAGTGACAACGTATAGTGACTTGGTTATGATTACGTATTTTTCTTACGTAGTTATTACGTAAAACGTGAACTACCATACACGTTTTTATGACGTTATGAAGTACGTAGTGAAATTACCATCTTACAACCTTCTCACAACGTACCTCCTACTACCTTCCCATGACGTTTCCGTTACGTTCCGAACACCTTCCCACAACCTTTCTACTACGTAGATGTATTACGCAATGACAACGTATACCGGTTTGGTTGTGATCACGTATTTTATTTACGTAACTACAACGTAAACATATCAACTACTATATACGTTTCTACAATGTAGTAAAGTACGTAGTTAAATTACCGTTTTACAACCTTTCAGACACATTCGCACTACCTTTCTACGTCCTTCCCACAACCTTTCTGATACGTTTCTGGCACGTTTCCACAACCTTTATTGTACGTTAACGACACCTTCGCAGAACCTTTCTGATACGTTTCTGGCACCTTTTCACAACTTGTATTCTACCTTTCTAATACCTTCCCACTATCTTTCTACTACGTTTCTAGCACCTTCTTACAACCACTACTCTACGTTTCTGGCGCCTTCCCACAACCACTATTCTACATTTTGCTTTTTCTGTTGCTGCACCAACTCTTTGGAATATGCTTCCTCTTAGTGTTAGATCAGTTGAAAATATTAAAAAATTCCGTCGTCATTTAAAAACGTATCTTTACAACCTTGCTTATCCACCTTAGCTCCCTAGCGCCTTGACCCATCTGTTGACAACTGGAAAACTACTTATGGACTTTGAGATTGACCAACCCTTTTGTTTTGATGCGCCTCTGAGCTTGGTTTCCAAGGATTTAGGCGCAATAGAAGTTATCTTATTATTATTATTATTATTACATTTCTGGCACCTTCCCACAACCTCTACTTTACGTTTCTTGTACCTTCCCACAACCTTTCTGCTATGTTTTGGGTTCCTTCCCACAAGCTTTGTACTACGTTTCTGGCATCTTCCCACAACCTTTATTCTACATTTATGACCTCTTAAATGTTCTTCTGCAAACAAGCAAGCTGCAGAACATATTGGTAACCTTTATTTCAACGACAACAGTAGCAAACAAATTCTTGCACATAATCGTGGAATTAATACAATAACGCAGAAAGGGTTATTTGATCGTCAGCAAAATTATACTTTTTAAAGAACATTCAGACAAATGTATTTATTAGACCAGATTAAAATGGTTTAAGACAAATACTTAACATGTAAGACGTTTCTTCCATTTATTCATTTGATGATCAAACTACCATTTCTAAAAATCGTATTGTTAACATCATTTTATTGCACATATAGACAATAGTGGGAAAACAATTTAAAAATGTTTGTGTGATCTATTTTAAGACATGCGTTTTTCTCCACTTTAATCCATGTCCGATTCAGGGCGAATGGAAATGCCGCTTCTGTTGGATGACTCACGAGCCTGCAAGTACACAACATATTATCATTACGTTAAACTGGATTGAAAAATAGCTGCTTCACATTGTAATTATATGTTTTTCATAAGTACTTTGATATCTTGGTAGACATAGGAACTTGATACCAACAAATGATGTAAGGAACCCAATTTTTCGCAGAACATAATACGCGCTCCCTCCATGGCCAAGTTATCTGGGCACTTTTAAAAACGGCATCTTATGGGCACATACCATCGTCACACAATCTATCTATGACGCAATCAAAATGGTTTACCTTAAATGTATTTGCTTTAATCTACAACTATGGTAGAAGCATAGGACAAATTGAAAGTGTCAAACAAAGTAATGATTTTTGTCGTACGTAGTCTTAATACGATGGGCATTCTGCGGCTGAAAAAAACATACATCCTTACCAGGTACATGTAACCCCCCTTCTTGCTTAGGGCATGTTTCAATGATTCGGCCATTTGTCGCTCGATGTCATCATCTTTTGCATGTTGGTGTACTTGTCGGCATGCTTCTGTTAACAAATAATAATAGACCATTATTAAAAGCATACAAGAAAAATCATTGTGTACCATAAATATTGTATTAATTATATACTTAGTTTTTAATTATGGTGTAAAACATATTCATCTGTCTAAGGCTAAGACCTCAGTGCATCAACATCTTCCTCATAATCTCATTATAACGATCAGACATACAGACAGAGAAAGACTGTTTTATAATTATAGACAGAATGGTGTATTAATATAGCAGTGACGACAATTCAGAATGCTGCGCATGGACGTATAGTATTGATAATAATCGTGTTCAATGCGACATCACCATTGCCATTGAACTTATAGCTTGGCAATGGCATGAACATGAATCCGCAAATGTATATATTGACTGAGTACACTAGACTAGGCCTGTACTGTCTGTAGGGCCTATATATAGTATATTAGCCAGTACGAAAAACCATAATAAAAACATCCACATAACTTATTTTTTTACAAGGAAGACCAGAAACATAATACATAGCTCTTGTGCGTTATGGTGACCCTATAAATTTAGATAAGATTGACGATTCAATGTTTATCTGAAGCCACAATTAATTACCGATCAAAGACGAAATCAACTTGACCAAAAATATATATTTTTTAAATTATAATATAAAATGTAAATGCATGTCATAAAGTACAATTGTTATCTGACAATGTTGTAGGCCTTATATATTAGTACAAAATCATTACCTCAAACCAGGGCCACCAGACAAGGTTCTCTTCCCTCAGCTTCTCTGCAGGCAGTCTGAAAGGGATGTTGAAACCGGCGCCGCCAACTTTGCCGCCAATTTTGAATGAACTCTCATAACCTCCCGCATTCCAGATTATGTTGCATGTTTCACCAAGCATCTACCAGTGACAAGCACATTATTAATTACCCTCATTTGACGCGATGTTGGCTTTGACTTTGTTGCCCTTCCAGCCAACTTCCTGCAAATGTACACGATTACATGATTAATCGCACACAGGCCCTAGCTAGGTGACCACGACAGCCATCTGATAAAGCTCCCACGACCCAAGGCAGTAATGGAATTCTTTCCCTTCGGGTTTTCAAAGACAAAGGCGTTATCATGACTTTAGCCAGTATATACTAGGCTGTCTATCTGCCCATGCAAGTATTGTACTGAAGTGCTATATTATATAATATAGGCGTTGACGAATACCCTTGTGTGATAATAATAAAAGATGCGATGGCGAAACTAGTAGTCCATTTCACCAACACAAATCTTCTAAATTATACCAAATGTGCTATCATTGGATAGATATTTGAGTACTGTTTTCAACGACGCCATAATGAATATAATGTATGAAGTTATGGTCAAAGACCGTATATCAATACAAGACGCGCTATCTACATCGTTCGAGGAAAGTACGTAAGCAGTTCGTCCGCCATTTTGAAGTTGCGCCAAGCCAGATCATACGCATGCAGAAAATGGAGTTCTTTGCATTATCATTGCTCAACATTTTCAACGATAACCTCAATAGTTTAATTATATAAGAAGTGGTACAGCCTGATGATTATTCTGATGAAACACGACGAAGTTCAGTTGGCTCAATAAATAATTGCAACGTTTCTACGTGATTTGTTTGCACATTTCATTATTTTGAATTGTGATAGGTAAACAATTTCAAGGATTACTTTAACATCTTTCATTTTATATGACGCATCACAGCTTGGTGATTATTCTGATGAATGAGGTGACTGAACAAATACGCTAACATCGCGCGCTGCCGGTCCCGCAGGCGTATGCGCTTGCCTCCCGAATGGCGGACAAAAACTGTCAGTGTAGGCTGCCATTTTCTCGCACAGTGACGCCTCCTGTCCAAATAGAGGCTCCTTGGTTATGGTTAACGATGTCATTATGATGTCACACATGTAATACGTTATACATTACTTTATATTTTAGTCCGTATAGTTCAGATAGTTAAAAACCTCCCACCAAAGGAATTTCCGAGACAATGTTTATCAAGACGTTCATAATAAAATGAAATCCTGTTGATGTTTTTCATCTGGGAATGGATGCCATCATGTAGTTGTTAATGAGTTATGACAACTGGCGTGATTAATAAAAAAGGGGGTGCGAGAGGGTAGAGATTACAACAAAATATAAATATCTTGGACATACAATTTGTGATGATCTGTCGGATGAAATGGATATGAAATCCAAAGAAAGGAGTCTGTACGGCAGAAGCAATATTCTACTCAGGAAATTTCACTTTTGTTCAGTGAAGATGAAGAACAAACTGTTAACATCCTACTGTAATAATGTGTATTTACATTCCTTATGGGCTAATTATAGAAAAGCCTCTATGTAGCATTTTATTGTTTCCTATAATAATGGAATTAGATTTGTGCACAGCTTATCTATGAGCTGTAGTACTAGCCTAATGTGTGTTAGTTCTGGCACGGACTGTTGCAATACTAGATTTAGACAATGCAGAAAGTGGATTAGTGCAATATAGACACTATGTTTTTTTTGTCTTGCTTCTTTTTTACTATGGCCATAATGCATATTACATGTATGCTTTTTTGTCTGAAATAAAATTGATTGATTGATTGATTGATTAGTCCACTTCATCATCACACATCAGCCAAACTGTAGCAAATGAGGGATCGCTGGAAAGGTACTTGAACATGCTTTCTAAATATGTATAATTCTTAGATAATTATTAAAGTCAGAATTTGCACCTTATCAAAACGATACCAACAATAATGTCAAGCGCATACACGGATCCAATGTGGTGAGCCACGTTCATATTGTTCGTTTTGAAACAAGTCACAACTCAAATTAAGGTATAGTCGTCCACTTCATTGAACAACTCGATGTAAACCCGTTCCTCGTCGCCATCATCTTCGCTGTCGCTTACAACATCAGCAACACCGTACAAGATCATCAACACTCTCAATCCTGATGTCTGCAGGTGTCTATCTACCTTCATACCATACAAAAGCAAACCAGCCTTGAAGTGGTCGATGAATGCAGCATGAGTCAGAAAATGTGATCTTCTCAACCAGAAGGTCGGAATCACGCTGCGCAAGGAGTTTGCTGAACATGTGGAACCTTGCTTCGTTCACCTCCTTAACTTGCTAAAATGAGTGGGCTCCTAAACATGCCAGGTGTTATATCGAGGGAAGATGTTTCGCATGAATTGAAACCATGAATACCGCATCAAGAGAGACAACGGTGATCTTGAGTAAATTGTGATGGTGCTTGAGGAGACGATGTACCTCTTCACGTCAGTAACATCCGACGAAAAGCTAGAGTAGACTCGTAACATATGGCGGTAATGTGAAGTCAATCCTCAATCAAGCATGTTTTCTTGCACCATGAATTCATGACGTGTTATCAACATTACCAGACTGCATGGCTGCACAACTCGGATCTGGCGAATGCTACATACACTGTATATGTCTTACCAAGTCTACCGGTTATATAGGTATGGCTCCACCAGTACGTGCATATATTCATGTTGTAAGGAATTAAGCTTTGCATAAATTCCTAGTAATTACTTGTCCATGAAATATAGTAATTATTATATAGGAAGTTATGTTAATAAGTATATGTTTAGAACTGCTTTAGTCTAGAAGCTTGTGTTCTTATAATTAGATCTGAGATACAGGATGTTCCCATAGGTTTAGCTCAGGTCATCTCCAAAGATAGCTAGGCTGGACAATAGTCGGGAGATGAGTCAGTTGGCAGATAAGGTAATGCGGGATCAGAGACCAGGTAGCCAGGTAGCGAGCCCGACTGTAGCGCGCCATATTAAGAAGTACAGAAGAGGCACTGACCAGTGGGAATCGCGAGTCACTAGGAAGAGAGGGAAGTAGCGAGTATTTAAGGAAAGAGTAGTACGCGATTGGGATTGGATTGAGAGAGGCTTTGGAGGAGAACCATGTAACATATGTCTGGTTCCCACGGAGGACCAGTATTGATTGTACTGATCTGTATCATGTTAACTGTCTGTATTAAAGTTCTTGAAACGAACAGTGGAAAGTCTTCTGCGATAATTGAGTAATTAGAATCTTCCTCTGTGAGTATCTGATTTCTATTAGACAGTGACGCATTGGCTGAACTGAGTAGGTCGATGTCTAAATTGTCTAGGAAATCAACGCAGAGGAAGAACGTTGCAATACGTGCCCAAATTAGAATACCGAGTCTACAAACGGAATAGGCAGATGCGATAAAGGGAAATAATAGTAAACACCGGGCATTCTACAATGTCTTTTCACGAGAATACCCGCGTTGTCTGTTTCACGAGTTTTGAACCAGTTTGACACGTTGTATGAACCATCCCGTCGTACTCAGGTTTACGCCCTACTTCGTTCAGGATTATTCCTGAATACGACTACAGATTGATTTACAATTGCATTAAAACCAAACGAAGATTCAAAGAAAGACATACAGCGTAG
The DNA here is from genome assembly GCA_963995525.1 of Escarpia spicata. Classification (NCBI taxonomy): domain Eukaryota; kingdom Metazoa; phylum Annelida; class Polychaeta; order Sabellida; family Siboglinidae; genus Escarpia; species Escarpia spicata. The sequence goes on along the minus strand of OZ023207.1, from coordinate 14,759,651 downwards.
GCTTTTAATGACTATATACATTCAAACGGAACGGCAAGTCCCAACGCATCCTGGTTCTTCCCCGGTCATATAGTTCTCCCTCTACATATTCAAAATCCATACAAGAGTCCACCACCGCATATTCACACCTTATGGGTCGACTTAACAAAGAATCTCTTGCACATTGGCGTGACAGATTTACTGTCCGATCTGCGTTCTGTCGTTCCCCGCACCTCAGCACGTTAATTACTAATTTATGAAACACTAGCTGAGTTACGGGCATTGTCCGGGGAAATAAGCAGTCATAGACATCCTCAAATCATTTGCACTGAAATATAAAAAGTATTGTTGACATAATAATGAACACTGAAAATAGACCAAACCTCAAATGCCCAACATTTGAGTTTCAGACACCCCAAACCCATGCCAAATGTTTCCAGCCTACCCGCATTAATAAATTCTAACTGGTCACTTGCCTACCTGTTAGGACAACCTTTTGCCAGAAATCGCATGCGCTCACCTGTGTAACTGGCGTAACCAGCAACAGGCACCCGGGTGCGTCTGGTATATTGTAACGTTAATTACATCAAAACTAATACAATTTTGCATACACCCAGTGACACATTTGTACATGGAATAATTGCCTGTACCATACTATAGAAAAACATAAATCCACGGAATTGTTGCAGTGTGTTGTTTGCTAGACGTACCACGCGCTTACATGGCTGACGCAGCGAAATGCTTACGTAACCAGCAACAGGTAGACCTGGTGCATGTTAAGCGCTGATAATTTCAAAAGTCAATAACTCAAACACTATTCAATTCCTGCATACATCCAGCGACATATTTGTAGATGGCATAATTATCTTTACGAAGATATAGAAAAACATACAATTCCGCGGCTGGAACACCATGTACTACCTTTTGAAATATTGAGCCACCCAAGTTATTCACCACCCCCCGAACGAATTTCGAAGCCCGATACATGCAAAACTGACGGAGATGTGGGTGCGCATACAAACACAGAACAAACTGTTTTATAACAATTATAGAAGTTATAATGATAGACACAGAAACATTAACTGTACCCAGACACAGTAGTGTTCAGCGCATTGGCAGTTTACTGATGATTTGTTGATAATTAACACTATCCAGCCAGGAAATACAAGTAACTTGATATATCACTGATCCGTAACAATAGCTGCGTCCATCCTCTGTGTCCATCCCTAGCAACATCGAGCTGTTTACTTATGGTATTTTAATTTCCCCTACACCTAACAAACAACCTTTCACATTATGCAATAATTACTAACGACCGCTTAATGACCTCTACACTGGACATCATTTTAACAATCAGAAACGAACAATTGTAACAATTACAAATTAACCAATTCCCTCCATCAAACTAGCAATTACCAATCAAAATAGTTATTGTTATACAAGCTATTTGTAACAGGATCTTACAACGTGTTATTCTGGTTCAGAACTGGTACTGCTCCACAGGTACGCGTGAATTAACGTGTTCAATCACGGAAATCTGGGAAAACTTGTACGTTTATATAAATATATAAAATATATATATATATGTATATATATGTATGTATGTATGTATCTGTTATATACATATTAAGGGGAAACAACAGCTTGACCCAGAGGGTGTGCCAACATTGCCCGACAGAAACCCGACACCGGGGTGAATGACACACACAGAGGACAGCGCCGGCCTGCCGTCTGCCAAACTATTTAAACAAGTCGTTTATCATTCGTGATTCAGGACCGGCGTCTCTTGAAGCCCACTTGAATTAACTTGAACGTCAAACTCAGATCAACAAACAGTGGTGCTGCCGTGCGTATTTGATCGGGACAAATTTCTTTTTCTATCAGCATTGATCAGCTCGACATTTTATTGTTTTTCCAATGTTTTGGACCACGCTTACGTTAAATTTCCCGTTCGGAAGTATACAATTGTTACAATAATTGACACTTGTTGTAGTATGCGGGCTCACATCGACTTCGTTGATATAACAACATGTTTGCCTAATTTTGATAACTAGTGTGTTATTGGCATGAATCAACAACACCCCATACATATCTACGTTACAAAAATATCGCGTCTTAGTCACAGACGCGGGAATAGGGGGCGGGGGGGGGGGGCAACTGCCCCCTGGAATGTTTCTTGGAGAGAAATGTGAGCGTGAATGTTTGTTTTTGTGGCGAGCGTCAAAGGCGGGTGGAAATGTAAATTTTATGTGACGATTAATATTAAAGTGTAATTTTGTCGACTGTGAAAAGTGTGTGCAATTGGAGGGTGGATACATTGTTTTCAGCACCCCAAATAGGCGGCGTGGTGACGAGAAAAGCACCCCCCCATCTTTTGATGTCATTATTTCAGCGGAGACAGCGGAGAGAAGCTGGAGAAGATAAATTGACAGCAGCGGCGCCACGTAAAAAAAGTTAAAAATCAACAGCATACATTTGACGGTCTCGGGCCTCCGGGGCGGCAGTAATTTCGGACATGTTTCATGGCACGCGATATTATTGGCTAAGCTAGCCAATTCCGAGTTTCGCAAGGCTGCCGGGGATACTGAGACAATGTAATCAGCAACGCCCCTTGACGCGCGAGGATGCCTTCCCTGTCGTATAAACTTAATAATTGGTAGCGCGTTGTATTACAGTGTGCACATGTGTCGATCGTGATTGATCACATCTCTAATATATATAAGTATTACGTCAATGCTACTTTCACAAAAAGATCATTTTCTTGCCACGTCGTAGTTTAATTACGTGATAATTTAATGATACAAAACGTACGTAATTCCGGAAACGTTGCTGGATGGTCTCAGGCGGACACCGACAAAACATTATTGTTACGTGTTATTATAATTATAGTAACATTACGTTAGTAGACTACCTGTATTTCCGACTTGAATGATGGTCACGCGCGGACGTGGACATAACGTTGTGTCGTTACGTAGTTGCTACGTGCAGGCACTACGTTGATAGAATACGTTTATAAAACGTATACAAAACATTTACCTTGAAATCTTCCTATTTGATCTCCGGCGGACGTGTACATAACGGAATATCTTTACGTTGCTATTACGTATTGGCACTACGTTGACAGAATACGTTTCTATAATATAAGTACAACGTAATCCCGGACACGTTGGTGGATGGTCACGGACTGACGTGGACACGACGTTGTTTTTACGTTACTATCATTCATAGTAAGAACAATCCAGAATTGAGAAACCCTCATTACGGGAGACACAAAACGATGCCTTATCAAAACTAGGGACAAACAGATACAAAGCTGGAGATCAGCTTTTTAATGAAAATATTGACATTACTATCTGTTCACATAAGGGAGATAAAAAGAACTGTAGAGGATGCTAAGTAACATTACTGAAAGAAGAGTGTAAATTGAAAATAAGACTAAACGTCAGCCTGGAAATTGGGTTTGACAGGATACTCGATACAATGAGCAAAGCAGTTTTTTTTACAATTTAAATAGACTTACACACATTTTTATTAAAATGACTGAGCACATTATTTAATATATCCACAAATTGCATATTTGGATATCAAAGAACCAAATTTGTAATGTTCTGTAACAGCTGTAAATGGCTCCTGTTGCCTGCCGATGAACAAACTTGATGTTTTGTGTTTCCATGACAACATACCAGATTTGCGGCCTGTGTATTCATCTTGGTCATCATCTTTCTTGTCACCGATGATGTCATCAATGTCGTCCCCGGAAGAGATGTTTTCGTAGCCAATGTCACCAATGGACGTAGGATCACTCAGTCTAGTGTCACCACCTACCGGAGAAACATTGAAACACACATTGGAACTGTTGATACAAATAATACGGGACATACTCCAGTAGAATACCCCTTTAACTAGTCGACGACATGTGTTGAAGGTACACTCCAGTAGAATACCCCTTTAACTAGTGGACGACATGTGTTGAAGGTACACTCCAGTAGAATACCCCTTTAACTAGTGGACGACATGTGTTGAAGGTACACTCCAGTAGAATACCCCTTTAACTAGTGGACGACATGTGTTGAAGGTACACTCCAGTAGAATACCCCTTTAACTAGTCGACGACATGTGTTGAAGGTACACTCCAGTAGAATACCCCTTTAACTAGTCGACGACATGTGTTGAAGGTACACTCCAGTAGAATGCCCCTTTAACTAGTAGACAATATGTGTTGAAGGTACACTCCAGTAGAATACCCCTTTAACTAGTGGACAACATGTGTTGAAGGTAAACTTTCCTGAACTGATACCATTTAGTAATCTCGAAACAGTGTTCACAATTTGGCTTTTGCTTCAACAAAATGTTCAAACTGTAAACATAACATTCAAGTTTAAAACAACCTTTACTAGCACTTACTGCTGAGACACACATCTCCACCCGCAAATATATCACCTTTGAAGTTGGGTGTTGTACGTCTTATTGTATTGACACTCACTGCTGAGACACACATCTCCACCCACAAATATATCACCTTTGAAGTTGGGTGTTGTACGTCTTATTGTACTGGCACTTACTGCTGAGACACACATCTCCACCCACAAATATATCACCTTTGAAGTTGGGTGTTGTACGTCTTATTGTATTGGCACTTACTGCTGAGACACACATCTCCACCCGCAAATATACCACCTTTGAAGTTGGGTGTTGTACGTCTTATTGTATTGGCACTTACTGCTGAGACACACATCTCCACCCGCAAATATATCACCTTTGAAGTTGGGTGTTGTACGTCTTATTGTATTGACACTTACTGCTGAGACACACATCTCCACCCACAAATATATCACCTTTGAAGTTGGGTGTTGTACGTCTTATTGTATTGACACTTACTGCTGAGACACACATCTCCACCCGCAAATATATCACCTTTGAAGTTGGGTGTTGTACGTCTTATTGTTACAGGAATCTCAGAATAAAAATAAAGGAATATTAATGAGATAACAGTAATTATCAATTGCCAACTTTCTACATTACGCCACATAATTTGCTGATCATTGTGTAGATTTCTAAAATAATTCTGAAGTGATCAATTGAAAGACGCCTCCAAATGTCCACAGTTTCTATGAAACAATAGGAATCTCGGAGTCACTACTAAAATGGTGGAAATATAAAAACGGTGGACATCCAAATTACAAGGACAAACCTGACAGTGTTAACTGTGGCGACACAACATCGACTGAGTGGTTTGCTAGCTCACCACAAGGGGGCCTCTCTGTCTCACGTGTCGATCGCGATGTCAAAAAGAACACAACTGTCTCAAGTAAAAGATATGACACTGGATTTTAGTTCGATTTAGTTACTCCTTGTGTCTCAGACTAATTTCATGAAAAAAGCAAACTAACCTATCATTCTGTAAGACAGTCTAATTAGCTCGTGCTTATTTTGTATAATTTAAGTTTTGGTGACATTAGGAGACAATTAGAGACAACAAATTAAAATAAAATTAGTTATGAACGGACCCGATTGAAACGGCACAACTGTTAGTTATAGGATTTGACTCGTAAAATTATGATTTAGCCAAACGTATAGCTACTGTCTCGTCAAAGTGCAAACGTCAACGTGTTAAGGTTAATTCGCTTACGCGCCAAATTTGCCAATTTCCGTACAAATGCTTTGGCCACTGAATCAGCTTTTTCCATGATTTCTCCGACTTACATTTAGATATCATACTTGCAGAAAACATACATTTATGATTAATTATAATATATCTCTACTAGCTTGCACCCTCCTGGAGAACAAACCAGGGGCAGCAATTACACATCACTGTTACATTATTTTGACCTGTTACAACTTGCTGTCACACTGGCGCCCTCTGGAAGCGAGTGCAGAACTATATGTAATGGGTGTCTGCCATTTTATTTCTGAAACTGGGAATTCTCAGCTTTCACTCAGCTGTACCTTGGACGCTGCCAGTAGCCTCCTTCCCCGCCTCAGTCCTCTCTCCCTCTCTACTCCCTGCCGGGCATATCCCGGGAGTGTCCCAGACATCCCCTCTCCGCTCCCATCAGAGATCCCTCGGGATGGGGTCGTTCCATATCGTGCTCCCCAACCTACTGCCTTCCCCTCTCTCCCGTTCCCGCGGTGGTGGGATACGACCTCCGAGTCATAGTCGCTGTGGGGACGGTCGTTGCCATGGATATGACCAATGATGACTGCCGAGACTGCTGCAACTGGGACGGTGACGAACCTGGTCCTCCGAGGGTCCCAGGACCGGGACCTCTCCCGCAGGGGCATCCTGAGTGGAGGCAAGAGGAAGATATCTCATCAATTTAAAAAAAAAAAAAATGCATTTCGTATTGATATATATTTGTACCTTTGCCACTTGCACAGTGATGTAATTGAATGACTGGTCCCTTAGGAAAAAAATTATATAGAAAACTATAAATTTCCTATAGTATTCTATAGTATTCTATAGTTTTTCTATAGTATTCTATAGAAAACTATAATTTGGCTATGGAAATCTTAATTTCCTACAGAATTCTATAGAATATTCTATAGAATTCTATAGAATATGCTATAGTTTTTAAAGAACCTATAGTTTTCTGTAGGATTCTATAGAAAACTATAGTTTTTAGGCAACCTATAGGTTTTATGTAGGAATATTTAGAAAACTATAGGATATTCTATAAATCCTATAGTTTAAGAAAACCTATAGGTTTTTTTGTAGTAATCTGTAGAAAACTGTAGAATATTCTATAGAATTATATAGTTTTTAGAGAACCTATAGTTTTATGTAGGATTTTAGAAAAAAACTATAGAATATTCTATAGAATCCTATAGTATTTAAAGAACCTATAGTTTTTGTAGGATTCTACAGAAAACTGTAGAATATTCTATAGAATCCTATAGTTTTTAGAGAACCTATAGTTTTTGGTAGTATTTTATAGAAAATTATAGAATATTCTATAGAATCCTATAGTTTTTAGAGAACCTATAGTTTTGTGTAGTATTTTATAGAAAATTATAGAATATCCTATAGAATCCTATAGTTTTTAGAGAACCTGAAGTTTTTTGTAGGATTCTACAGAAAACTATAGAATATTCTATACAATCCTATATATTTTAGAGAACCTATAGTTTTTTTGTAGGATTCTACAGAAAACCATAGAATATTGTATAGAATCCTATAATTTTTAGATAATCTATAGTTTTCTATAGAAATGTTATTTTAGTTTCTGTGGAAACTTTTAACCACTCTTTTAGAAACATGTATGCATTTTTTTTATGTACATGTGGTGGATGTTACATATAAATATATATATGTCAGTATGTCGTAAACTAAAACGATGCTACTGTATTATTTTATAACGAAACATTCAGCTAAGCATAATTGCTATGAATCTGGCATCCCATAATGTTATTTATTACCCGTGAGTCATTTCGGCGCGTAACGTTTAATTTCAAACAGAAGAAGGCCAGACGTCCTAGCGCGAAGTCGGTAGATTGTGGACAGAGTCATTATAATGAAGAAATTTCGGCCATTCATGCCACGAGACAAACGGTAGGACGTTGCCAAAGATTGCAGTGTGTTGTTTTTATAACCATTTGATCCACAGAGTAAAATACTGTTAACAATATTACGAAATAGTTATAGACAGACAGCCGTTTGCGTAACCGCCAATTCCAACCTGCATCGATGCAACGATTTTACCTCGTTTTATATACCAAATCGATCATTCCGTCACTCCATTATTTGTGTATGTCGATTATTGTTTGAGGTACACACCGAGCATTATTTTCTGATCAATTATTTTACATTTAGCCAGATGGTAAAGTGGCCTCAACCCACTAGAGTATATTTTCCTCAATTGTCGCTCATTGACGTTGTACGTACCAACCAACCAACTGTATTGCCATGGCCACGTGAATGAATAATAAAAACAAGTAAAATGCAACACAGACTGTTAAAAAATGCCCTAAATTAAAGGACAATAGAATGTAAATATGTGATCGATGATATGTGTGTGTTTCAAGTTCAAGCTTTTTACCTTGTTTGTGATGCATAGCCATAGGCCATAGCCAGCTAGGGACTAGTGTAGCCTGTAGGTATATAATTAACATTTTTAGATATAAACATCAAGTCTATACTAATATATGTAATGCCCAATGGCAATGCCAATGATTTAAACAACTATTTATTTTGATTCATAATAAAAATATTAACAATTTAGTTGTCTGTTTGTTAATGTTACTAATTCTGATAATAGTGATATATAAAGGTAGATTACTCTCACAGCACTAGACCTACTTGTTCAAAAATTATATGGGTACCGACTACTGCCGATAATGGGAAATGGTGGCCAAGTGGTAAAGCACCGGTCGAGGAGACTGGACTGGAATCCAACTTGGGAAATTTTGTTCTCTTCGAAAATACACTAGGCCATTGGTCCCTTCTAACTGTTATCAGCCAGAGGAAGTAAAAGATCCCACACATGGGATAAATGAGCTAATTTGAGTCCATCCTGTAGTGGACTTACTACCTGTTGGGCATGTAGATGAGGATATTATGAGATAAAACCACAGTGCAACATTGTAATAGGACTTTGATGAATAATAAGTATTTGTCAAAATGTTCCATAATTTAGATTTATGAGGTGTAATATAAGCCACACATATTGTATTTTTATTGTGTTCTGTTCCATTTATTTCAGGTTGGTGTCATCACTGATGTCCAAAAGCAAGATTTGTCCATTCTGACAACACTGATACCAATATAAGTGGTACAGTGTTTGTGTGTATGCATTCTGAATTATTGAATATTATGATAAGATACCCTGTACAATTATAATGTATTTATTGCAATACAGAACTCGGAATCAATTTATTTGACCAATAAATATGGTACACGTGTAAGGTTTCAGGGCAAAGCGCAATAGTGTAAATATCATCTTAAAATTGACATGATATTGAATACCTCAATACTACAAAATCATAATGACCGATATATAGACCCAAACTATTTTATTACAGTAGAACCTGTCTTGGATAACCACCTGCTTTCTCGGTTCCTCTTGAAATTGACCATATTTTCAATGTTTGTTGACCTGACATGGGCGACCACCCGTCTTGAAAGACCACTTTTGCTAGGCTGAAGTGGCGGTCACTCAAGACACGTTCTACTGTACATTTCAATTCTGCAATTTTGCCTAGGCAAATATGTCACCAGAGCCGCATGACGTTTATTGTATTTTACCCTTAAACCCTACCTATATATACTATTGTTATGCACTGGTAATAATGCATGAGTGTATAAATACAGTGTGGTATGCCACGTTCCAAGTAATGGAAGAAAATCATTCAACCATGCCAATTATGTTCAGTCAGAATGACTGACCCAACAACAGTTTCCAATCTAACATTCCAGAAGTGTTGAGAAACAACCCATCTTGCTTAGAGTCACTATCAACTGTTCACCCCTACCCTCTTGACACTATCGTGCCAAGTGATTTCGGTTTTCTCTTTCTACCACACGTTTTCCTTGCTCTCTTTGTCAATATCAAATGGAATACCATGTTGTACCTGTTTCAAAATACCGTGGTAATATACCAGCGGATATGGGTCAAATTCATTGACATGTATTTAAATACAAATAATCTTGAAGGGTTAAAATATGATGAAATGAAAAAGTATATATTTCATTACAAATATGTATTAAAGGTACTTATCAAAATTCTTTTTACAAAACCGCCAATAGCAAAAATAATGGCAAATCTTATATTGAGATATGTTGTTTATCAACGTGATTTGACGATGTTATGTACAAAAATGACATGAGATGTCGCTTACTGACCGGCAATCTTTGGTGTTTGTACCATGTGTGTATGAAAATACCATGTTGTACCTGTTTCAAAATACTATGGTAGTATACCCGAGTACAGTGTACATCAAGTCACTGGCATTGGAACAGGGAAGGGGGCATTAAAAAAAAACCACCTTGAGGTTCTCCAGACATCTCGATCTACACCCCTTTGAGGCTCGCTGAAAAAAACCCACCTTAAAGCAATCTGAAAACCTAAATAAGCACCCCCCCATTCCGCAATATTTAGTGGTAATCCTATCTCCAGCCCCCATACACCACAAACTGCCCACCCCTTCCTAAATGTTGGGGAGCTAAGCTCCTAATCCACAAATATTAGGGACTAAGCCCCCCCAGCAGGTTCCAATGCCTATGCAAGTAAAACAAGTATTACCATGTTTAATTTGTTTCTTACATGGATGTTAATTGATGTGTATTTTAGCAGTAATATATTTAATGTTTCCAACAATATTTGTCTTGCTATCCCTGTTGTGAATGTCAGTGTGACATGTAGTCTGTGCTATTTCAGATAATGACTCACTGTTCACAAGTATTTAAGGATTAATTTCTTGACATGTATACTCAATAGTCTATTTGTTGTATTTACCATATACTTAATTGTTCATATTGTATTGTAATGTATACATAAGGATTTGAGAAATGATTTGTGTCATTATTAGCATAGCTTGCATTTATGTACATGTATGCTCAATAGACTTTATTTTGTATTTGTTATATTTGGTCATCAATATGCTTGGATATTACTGTAGATTGCCTGTGTGATTAATGCATTTGAATATATAATATAATACAAATATTTAAAGATTAACGTGCACATCTGTTAATGAGTATGTCATACAGAATATTTTCTACAGGATATATTCTGTAGGATATATCCTACAGGAAATAGCCTATAGGATATTTCTTATAGGAAATATTCCATAGAAAATACTATAGAATATTTCCTATAGTTTTCTATAGAAAATTTCCTATAGTTTTCTATAGAAAACTGCGCCAAAAAAAAATCCTGTAGTTTTCTATAGAAAATTTTCTATAGAAAACTGCGCCAAAAAAAATCCTGTACTTTTCTATAGAAAATTTCCTGTAGTTTTCTATAGAAAACTGCGCAAAAATCCTGTAGTTTTCTATAGGAAATTTCCTATAGTTTTCTGTAGAAAACCACCAAAATCCTGTAGTTTACTATAAACAATTTCCTATAATTTTCTATGGAAAACTGCAAAAATCCTGTAGTTTTCTATAGAAAATTTCCTATAGTTTTCTATAGAAAACTGCAAAAATCCTGTAATTTTCTATAGAAAATTTCCTATAGTTTTCTATACAAAACTGCGCAAAAAGCCTGTAGTTTTCTATAGAAAATTTCCTATAGTTTTCTAAACAAAACTGCGCAAAAATCCTGTAGTTTTCTATAGAAAATTTCCTATAGTTTTCTAAACAAAACTGCGCAAAAATCCTGTAGTTTTCTGTAGAAAATTTCCTGTAGTTTTCTATAGAAAATTTCCTATAGTTTTCTATAGATAACTGCGCCAAAAACAAATCCTGTAGTTTTCTATAGAAAATTTTCTATAGAAAACTGCGCAAAAATCCTGTAGTTTTCTATAGAAAATTTCCTGTAGTTTTCTATAGAAAACTGCGCAAAAATCCTGTAGTTTTCTATAGAAAATTTCCTATAGTTTTCTCTACAAAACCACAAAAATCCGGTAGTTTACTATAGACAATTTCCTATAGTTTTCTATGGAATACTGCAAAAATCCTGTAGTTTTTATAGAAAATTTCCTATAGTTTTCTATACAAAACTGCGCAAAAATCCTGTAGTTTTCTATAGAAAATTTCCTATAGTTTTCTAAACAAAACTGCGCAAAAATCCTGTAGTTTTCTATAGAAAATTTCCTATAGTTTTCTATAGAAAACTGCGCAAAAATCCTGTAGTTTTCTGTAGAAAATTTCCTGTAGTTTTCTATAGAAAATTTCCTATAGAAAACTGCGCCAAAAAAAAATCCTGTAGTTTTCTATAGAAAACTGCGCAAAAATCCTGTAGTTTTCTATAGGAAATTTCCTATAGTTTTCTGTAGAAAACCACCAAAATCCTGTAGTTTACTATAAACAATTTCCTATAATTTTCTATGGAAAACTGCAAAAATCCTGTAGTTTTCTATAGAAAATTTCCTATAGTTTTCTAAACAAAACTGCGCAAAAATCCTGTAGTTTTCTATAGAAAATTTCCTATAGTTTTCTAAACAAAACTGCGCAAAAATCCTGTAGTTTTCTGTAGAAAATTTCCTATAGTTTTCTATAGATAACTGCGCCAAAAACAAATCCTGTAGTTTTCTATAGAAAATTTTCTATAGAAAACTGCGCAAAAATCCTGTAGTTTTCTATAGAAAATTTCCTGTAGTTTTCTATAGAAAACTGCGCAAAAATCCTGTAGTTTTCTATAGAAAATTTCCTATAGTTTTCTCTAGAAAACCACAAAAATCCGGTAGTTTACTATAGACAATTTCCTATAGTTTTCTATGGAATACTGCAAAAATCCTGTAGTTTTTATAGAAAATTTCCTATAGTTTTCTATACAAAACTGCGCAAAAATCCTGTAGTTTTCTATAGAAAATTTCCTATAGTTTTCTAAACAAAACTGCGCAAAAATCCTGTAGTTTTCTATAGAAAATTTCCTATAGTTTTCTATAGAAAACTGCGCAAAAATCCTGTAGTTTTCTGTAGAAAATTTCCTGTAGTTTTCTATAGAAAATTTCCTATAGAAAACTGCGCCAAAAAAAAATCCTGTAGTTTTCTATAGAAAACTGCGCAAAAATCCTGTAGTTTTCTATAGGAAATTTCCTATAGTTTTCTGTAGAAAACCACCAAAATCCTGTAGTTTACTATAAACAATTTCCTATAATTTTCTATGGAAAACTGCAAAAATCCTGTAGTTTTCTATAGAAAATTTCCTATAGTTTTCTATAGAAAACTGCAAAAATCCTGTAATTTTCTATAGAAAATTTCCTATAGTTTTCTATACAAAACTGCGCAAAAAGCCTGTAGTTTTCTATAGAAAATTTCCTATAGTTTTCTAAACAAAACTGCGCAAAAATCCTGTAGTTTTCTGTAGAAAATGTCCTATAGTTTTCTCTAGAAAACCACAAAAATCCGGTAGTTTACTATAGACAATTTCCTATAGTTTTCTATGGAATACTGCAAAAATCCTGTAGTTTTGATAGAAAATTTCCTATAGTTTTCTAAACAAAACTGCGCAAAAATCCTGTAGTTTTCTGTAGAAAATTTCCTATAGTTTTCTATAGAAAACTGCGCAAAAAACAAATCCTGTAGTTTTCTATAGAAAATTTTCTATAGAAAACTGCGCCAAAAAAAATCGTGTAGTTTTCTATAGAAAATTTCCTATGGTTTTCTATGGAAAACTGCAAAAATCCTGTGGTTTTCTATAGAAAATTTCCTATAGTTTTCTATAGAAAACTGCGCAAAAATCCTGTAGTTTTCTATAGAAAATTTCCTATAGTTTTCTAAACAAAACTTCGCAAAAATCCTGTGGTTTTCTATAGAAAATTTCCTATAGTTTTCTATAGAAAACTGCGCAAAAAGCCTGTAGTTTTCTATAGAAAATTTCCTATAGTTTTCTAAACAAAACTGCGCAAAAATCCTGTAGTTTTCTATAGAAAATTTCCTATAGTTTTCTAAACAAAACTGCGCAAAAATCCTGTAGTTTTCTGTAGAAAATTTCCTGTAGTTTCTATAGAAAATTTCCTATAGTTTTCTATAGATAACTGCGCCAAAAACAAATCCTGTAGTTTTCTATAGAAAATTTTCTATAGAAAACTGCGCAAAAATCCTGTAGTTTTCTATAGAAAATTTCCTATAGTTTTCTCTAGAAAACCACAAAAATCCGGTAGTTTACTATAGACAATTTCCTATAGTTTTCTATGGAATACTGCAAAAATCCTGTAGTTTTTATAGAAAATTTCCTATAGTTTTCTATACAAAACTGCGCCAAAATCCTGTAGTTTTCTAAAGAAAATTTCCTATAGTTTTCTAAACAAAACTGCGCAAAAATCCTGTAGTTTTCTATAGAAAATTTCCTATAGTTTTCTATAGAAAACTGCGCAAAAATCCTGTAGTTTTCTGTAGAAAATTTCCTGTAGTTTTCTATAGAAAATTTCCGATAGTTTTCTATAGAAAACTGCACAAAAATCCTGTAGTTTTCTATAGATAATTTTCTATAGAAAACTGCGCAAAAATCCTGTAGTTTTCTATAGAAAATGTCCTATAGTTTTCTATAGAAAACTATGCGCAAAATCCTGTAGTTTTCTATAGAAAAATCTATAGATTTTTATGCTAAGGGGTAGCATAGTAACACACATAATCGGACAATTGATTGTGTTACTACGCCACCACTGAGTACAATTATACAGGAATGCATGTTGCAAAAGGTACCTTTTCATTATTCTTCCAATCTAATGAGTTGATTGAAACTCATTGTTCGGAACATAAAGTTGAATCGACCAACCTTTTTGTCTTTCTGGCTTTAAGTGGTGTCATCTGGTGGCTTTTCTTCTTCTGACCAATCATCTCGGTCATCATCAGCACCACCTGGTGACAACAGTTATTTATATTACTTTAAATCCGTCTTGCTTAGACTGGAAGTAATTGAAAGGTGTGTTTCTCATTTATTAACATTTATTTATGTACCAGAATAAATATGATGAAAGTTGCTCCCTGCAAAATAGCTTCTAATATGACCAAATAATGTTCATAAGTGTGTGTGTGGTGTCCGTGTGTGTGTGTGTGTGTGGTGTGTGTGTGTTCAGGGGTGTGTGTGTGCGTCTGTGGGGTGTGTGTGTGATGTGTGTGCGTTGTGTGTGTGTGGTGTGTGTGTGTGGTGTGTGTGGTGTGCGGGTATGTATGGTGTTCGTGTGTGTCTGTCGTGTTCGTGTGTGTGTGGTGTGTGTGGTGTGTGTGGTGTGTGTGGTGTGTGTGGTGTGTGTGGTGTGTGTGGTGTGTGTGTGGTGTGTGTGTGTGTCGTGTTCGTGTGTATGGTGTGTATGTGTGCGTGTTTGTGGTGTGTGTGTTGTGTGGTGTGTGTGTGTGGTGTGCGTATATGTATGGTGTTCGTGTGTGTGTGTCGTGTTCACGTGTGTGTGGTGTGTGGTGAGTGTGTGTATGTGGTGTGTGTGTGGTGTGTGTGGTGTGTGTGGTGTGCGTGTATGTGTGGTGTTCGTGTGTTGTGTGTGGGTGTGTGAGTGTGGTGTGTACGTGTGTGTGCATGTGTATACTAGGTAAGTAAGCGGTCATCTATATAAGTGCATGAGCATGGGTGATAAGTAAGCTGTCATCTGTGTAAGTGCATGAGCATGTGTGATAAGTAAGTGGTCATCTGTATAAGTGCATGAGCATGTGTGATAAGTAAGCGGTCATCTGTGTAAGTGCATGAGCATGTGTGATAAGTAAGCGGTCATCTGTGTAAGTGCATGAGCATGTGTGATAAGTAAGCGGTCATCTGTGTAAGTGCATGAGCATGTGTGACAAGTAAGCAGTCATCTGTGTAAGTGCATGAGCATGTGTGATAAGTAAGCAGTCATCTGTGTAAGTGCATGAGCATGTGTGATAAGTAAGCGGTCATCTGTGTAAGTGCATGAGCATGTGTGATAAGTAAGCGGTCATCTGTGTAAGTGCATGAGCATGTGTGATAAGTAAGCTGTCATCTGTGTAAGTGCATGAGCAGGTGTGATAAGTAAGCGGTCATATGTGTTAGTGCATGAACATGTGTGATGAGTAAGCGGTCATCTGTGTAAGTGCATGAGCATGTGTGATAAGTAAGCGGTCATCTGTGTAAGTGCATGAGCATGTGTGATAAGTAAGCGGTCATCTGTGTAAGTGCATGTGTGATAAGTAAGCGGTCATCTGTGTAAGTGCATGAGCATGTGTGATAAGTAAGCGTTCACCTGTGTAAGTGCATGAGCATGTGTGATAAGTAAGCGGTCATCTGTGTAAGTGCATGAGCATGTGTGATAAGTAAGCGGTCATCTGTGTAAGTGCATGAGCATGTGTGATAAGTAAGCGGTCATCTGTGTAAGTGCATGAGCATGTGTGATAAGTAAGCGGTCATCTGTGTAAGTGCATAAGCCTGTGTGATAAGTAAGCGGTCATCTGTGTAAGTGCATGAGCATGTGTGATAAGTAAGCGGTCATCTGTGTAATTGCATGAGCATGTGTGATAAGTAAGCGGTCATCTGTGTAAGTGCATGAGCATGTGTGATAAGTAAGCGGTCATCTGTGTAATTGAATGAGCATGTGTGATAAGTAAGCGGTCATCTGTGTAAGTGCATGAGCATGTGTGATAAGTAAGCGGTCATCTGTGTAATTGCATGAGCATGTGTGATAAGTAAGCGGTCATCTGTGTAAGTGCATGAGCATGTGTGATAAGTAAGCGGTCATCTGTATAAGTGCATGAACATGTGTGATAAGTAAGCAGTCATCTGTGTAAGTGCATGAGCATGTGTGATAAGTAAGCGGTCATCTGTGTAAGTGCATGAGCATGTGTGATAAGTAAGCAGTCATCTGTGTAAGTGGATGAGCATGTGTGATAAGTAAGCGGTCATCTGTGTAAGTGCATGAGCATGTGTGATAAGTAAGCGGTCATATGTGTAAGTGCATGAGCATGTGTGATAAGTAAGCGGTCATCTGTGTAAGTGCATGAGCATGTGTGATAAGTAAGCGGTCATCTGTATAAGTGCATGAGCATGTGTGATAAGTAAGCGGTCATCTGTGTAAGTGCATGAGCATGTGTGATAAGTAAGCGGTCATCTGTATAAGTGCATGAACATGTGTGATAAGTAAGTGGTCATCTGTGTAAGTGCATGAGCATGTGTGATAAGTAAGCGGTCATCTGTGTAAGTGCATGAGCATGTGTGATAAGTATGCAGTCATCTGTGTAAGTGCATGAGCATGTGTGATAAGTAAGCAGTCATCTGTGTAAGTGCATGAGCATGTGTGATAAGTAAGCGGTCATCTGTGTAAGTGCATGAGCATATGTGATAAGTAAGCGGTCATCTGTGTAAGTGCATGAGCATATGTGGTAAGTAAGCGGTCATCTGTGTAAGTGCATGAGCATATGTGATAAGTAAGCGGTCATATGTGTAAGTGCATGAGCATGTGTGATAAGTAAGCGGTCATCTGTGTAAGTGCATGAGCATATGTGATAAGTAAGCGGTCATCTGTGTAAGTGCATGAGCATGTGTGATAAGTAAGCGGTCATCTGTATAAGTGCATGAGCATGTGTGATAAGTAAGCGGTCATCTGTGTAAGTGCATGAGCATGTGTGATAAGTAAGCGGTCATCTGTATAAGTGCATGAGCATGTGTGATAAGTAAGCGGTCATCTGTGTAAGTGCATGTGTGATAAGTAAGCGGTCATCTGTGTAAGTGCATGAGCATGTGTGATAAGTAAGCGTTCACCTGTGTAAGTGCATGAGCATGTGTGATAAGTAAGCGGTCATCTGTGTAAGTGCATGAGCATGTGTGATAAGTAAGCGGTCATCTGTGTAAGTGCATCAGCATGTGTGATAAGTAAGCGGTCATCTGTGTAAGTGCATGAGCATGTGTGATAAGTAAGCGGTCATCTGTGTAAGTGCATAAGCCTGTGTGATAAGTAAGCTGTCATCTGTGTAAGTGCATGAGCATGTGTGATAAGTAAGCGGTCATCTGTGTAATTGCATGAGCATGTGTGATAAGTAAGCGGTCATCTGTGTAAGTGCATGAGCATGTGTGATAAGTAAGCGGTCATCTGTGTAATTGAATGAGCATGTGTGATAAGTAAGCGGTCATCTGTGTAAGTGCATGAGCATGTGTGATAAGTAAGCGGTCATCTGTGTAATTGCATGAGCATGTGTGATAAGTAAGCGGTCATCTGTGTAAGTGCATGAGCATGTGTGATAAGTAAGCGGTCATCTGTATAAGTGCATGAACATGTGTGATAAGTAAGCAGTCATCTGTGTAAGTGCATGAGCATGTGTGATAAGTAAGCGGTCATCTGTGTAAGTGCATGAGCATGTGTGATAAGTAAGCAGTCATCTGTGTAAGTGGATGAGCATGTGTGATAAGTAAGCGGTCATCTGTGTAAGTGCATGAGCATGTGTGATAAGTAAGCGGTCATATGTGTAAGTGCATGAGCATGTGTGATAAGTAAGCGGTCATCTGTGTAAGTGCATGAGCATGTGTGATAAGTAAGCGGTCATCTGTATAAGTGCATGAGCATGTGTGATAAGTAAGCGGTCATCTGTGTAAGTGCATGAGCATGTGTGATAAGTAAGCGGTCATCTGTATAAGTGCATGAACATGTGTGATAAGTAAGTGGTCATCTGTGTAAGTGCATGAGCATGTGTGATAAGTAAGCGGTCATCTGTGTAAGTGCATGAGCATGTGTGATAAGTATGCAGTCATCTGTGTAAGTGCATGAGCATGTGTGATAAGTAAGCAGTCATCTGTGTAAGTGCATGAGCATGTGTGATAAGTAAGCGGTCATCTGTGTAAGTGCATGAGCATATGTGATAAGTAAGCGGTCATCTGTGTAAGTGCATGAGCATATGTGGTAAGTAAGCGGTCATCTGTGTAAGTGCATGAGCATATGTGATAAGTAAGCGGTCATATGTGTAAGTGCATGAGCATGTGTGATAAGTAAGCGGTCATCTGTGTAAGTGCATGAGCATATGTGATAAGTAAGCGGTCATCTGTGTAAGTGCATGAGCATGTGTGATAAGTAAGCGGTCATCTGTGTAAGTGCATGAGCATGTGTGATAAGTAAGCGGTCATCTGTATAAGTGCATGAGCATGTGTGATAAGTAAGCGGTCATCTGTGTAAGTGCATGAGCATATGTGATAAGTAAGCGGTCATATGTGTAAGTGCATGAGCATGTATGGTAAGTAAGCGGTAATCTGTACAAGTGCATGAGCATATGTGATAAGTAAGCGGTCATCTGTGTAAGTGCATGAGCATGTGTGATAAGTAAGCGGTCATCTGTATAAGTGCATGAGCATGTGTGATAACTAAGCAGTCATCTGTGTAAGTGCATGAGCATATGTGATAAGTAAGCGGTCATATGTGTAAGTGCATCAGCATGTGTGATAAGTAAGCAGTCATCTGTGTAAGTGCATGAGCATGTGTGATAAGTAAGCGGTCATCTGTATAAGTGCATGAGCATATGTGGTAAGTAAGCGGTCATCTGTGTAAGTGCATGAGCATATGTGATAAGTAAGCGGTCATCTGTGTAAATGCATGAGCATGTGTGATAAGTAAGCGGTCATCTGTGTAAGTGCATGAGCATGTGTGATAAGTAAGCAGTCATCTGTGTAAGTGGATGAGCATGTGTGATAAGTAAGCGGTCATCTGTGTATGTGCATGAGCATGTGTGATAAGTAAGCGGTCATCTGTGTAAGTGCATGAGCATGTGTGATAAGTAAGCAGTCATCTGTGTAAGTGCATGTGTGACAAGTAAGCGGTCATCTGTGTAAGTGCATGAGCATGTGTGATAAGTAAGCGGTCATCTGTATAAGTGCATGAGCATGTGTGATAACTAAGCAGTCATCTGTGTAAGTGCATGAGCATATGTGATAAGTAAGCGGTCATATGTGTAAGTGCATCAGCATGTGTGATAAGTAAGCAGTCATCTGTGTAAGTGCATGAGCATGTGTGATAAGTAAGCGGTCATCTGTATAAGTGCATGAGCATATGTGGTAAGTAAGCGGTCATCTGTGTAAGTGCATGAGCATATGTGATAAGTAAGCGGTCATCTGTGTAAGTGCATGAGCATGTGTGATAAGTAAGCGGTCATCTGTGTAAGTGCATGAGCATGTGTGATAAGTAAGCGGTCATCTGTGTAAGTGCATGAGCATGTGTGATAAGTAAGCGGTCATCTGTGTAAGTGCATGAGCATGTGTGATAAGTAAGCAGTCATCTGTGTAAGTGGATGAGCATGTGTGATAAGTAAGCGGTCATCTGTGTATGTGCATGAGCATGTGTGATAAGTAAGCGGTCATCTGTGTAAGTGCATGAGCATGTGTGATAAGTAAGCAGTCATCTGTGTAAGTGCATGTGTGACAAGTAAGCGGTCATCTGTGTAAGTGCATGAGCATGTGTGATAAGTAAGTGGTCATCTGTGTAAGTGCATGAGCATGTGTGATAAGTATGCAGTCATCTGTGTAAGTGCATGAGCATGTGTGATAAGTAAGCAGTCATCTGTGTAAGTGCATGAGCATGTGTGATAAGTAAGCGGTCATCTGTATAAGTGCATGAGCATATGTGGTAAGTAAGCGGTCATCTGTGTAAGTGCATGAGCATATGTGATAAGTAAGCGGTCATATGTGTAAGTGCATGAGCATGTGTGATAAGTAAGCGGTCATCTGTGTAAGTGCATGAGCATATGTGATAAGTAAGCGGTCATCTGTGTAAGTGCATGAGCATGTGTGATAAGTAAGCGGTCATCTGTATAAGTGCATGAGCATGTGTGATAAGTAAGCGGTCATCTGTGTAAGTGCATGAGCATGTGTGATAAGTAAGCGGTCATCTGTATAAGTGCATGAGCATGTGTGATAAGTAAGCGGTCATCTGTGTAAGTGCATGAGCATATGTGATAAGTAAGCGGTCATATGTGTAAGTGCATGAGCATGTGTGGTAAGTAAGCGGTAATCTGTATAAGTGCATGAGCATATGTGATAAGTAAGCGGTCATCTGTGTAAGTGCATGAGCATGTGTGATAAGTAAGCGGTCATCTGTATAAGTGCATGAGCATGTGTGATAACTAAGCAGTCATCTGTGTAAGTGCATGAGCATATGTGATAAGTAAGCGGTCATATGTGTAAGTGCATCAGCATGTGTGATAAGTAAGCAGTCATCTGTGTAAGTGCATGAGCATGTGTGATAAGTAAGCGGTCATCTGTATAAGTGCATGAGCATATGTGGTAAGTAAGCGGTCATCTGTGTAAGTGCATGAGCATATGTGATAAGTAAGCGGTCATCTGTGTAAATGCATGAGCATGTGTGATAAGTAAGCGGTCATCTGTGTAAGTGCATGAGCATGTGTGATAAGTAAGCGGTCATCTGTGTAAGTGCATGAGCATGTGTGATAAGTAAGCGGTCATCTGTGTAAGTGCATGAGCATGTGTGATAAGTAAGCAGTCATCTGTGTAAGTGGATGAGCATGTGTGATAAGTAAGCGGTCATCTGTGTATGTGCATGAGCATGTGTGATAAGTAAGCGGTCATCTGTGTAAGTGCATGAGCATGTGTGATAAGTAAGCAGTCATCTGTGTAAGTGCATGTGTGACAAGTAAGCGGTCATCTGTGTAAGTGCATGAGCATGTGTGATAAGTAAGTGGTCATCTGTGTAAGTGCATGAGCATGTGTGATAAGTATGCAGTCATCTGTGTAAGTGCATGAGCATGTGTGATAAGTAAGCAGTCATCTGTGTAAGTGCATGAGCATGTGTGATAAGTAAGCGGTCATCTGTATAAGTGCATGAGCATATGTGGTAAGTAAGCGGTCATCTGTGTAAGTGCATGAGCATATGTGATAAGTAAGCGGTCATATGTGTAAGTGCATGAGCATGTGTGATAAGTAAGCGGTCATCTGTGTAAGTGCATGAGCATATGTGATAAGTAAGCGGTCATCTGTGTAAGTGCATGAGCATGTGTGATAAGTAAGCGGTCATCTGTATAAGTGCATGAGCATGTGTGATAAGTAAGCGGTCATCTGTGTAAGTGCATGAGCATATGTGATAAGTAAGCGGTCATATGTGTAAGTGCATGAGCATGTGTGGTAAGTAAGCGGTAATCTGTATAAGTGCATGAGCATATGTGATAAGTAAGCGGTCATCTGTGTAAGTGCATGAGCATGTGTGATAAGTAAGCGGTCATCTGTGTAAGTGCATGAGCATGTGTGATAAGTAAGCGGTCATCTGTGTAAGTGCATGAGCATGTGTGACAAGTAAGCAGTCATCTGTGTAAGTGCATGAGCATGTGTGATAAGTAAGCAGTCATCTGTGTAAGTACATGAGCATGTGTGATAAGTAAGCGGTCATCTGTGTAAGTGCATGAGCATGTGTGATAAGTAAGCGGTCATCTGTGTAAGTGCATGAGCATGTGTGATAAGTAAGCTGTCATCTGTGTAAGTGCATGAGCAGGTGTGATAAGTAAGCGGTCATATGTGTTAGTGCATGAACATGTGTGATGAGTAAGCGGTCATCTGTGTAAGTGCATGAGCATGTGTGATAAGTATGCGGTCATCTGTGTAAGTGCATGAGCATATGTGATAAGTAAGCGGTCATATGTGTAAGTGCATGAGCATGTGTGGTAAGTAAGCGGTAATCTGTATAAGTGCATGAGCATATGTGATAAGTAAGCGGTCATCTGTGTAAGTGCATGAGCATGTGTGATAAGTAAGCGGTCATCTGTGTAAGTGCATGAGCATGTGTGATAAGTAAGCGGTCATCTGTGTAAGTGCATGAGCATGTGTGACAAGTAAGCAGTCATCTGTGTAAGTGCATGAGCATGTGTGATAAGTAAGCAGTCATCTGTGTAAGTGCATGAGCATGTGTGATAAGTAAGCGGTCATCTGTGTAAGTGCATGAGCATGTGTGATAAGTAAGCGGTCATCTGTGTAAGTGCATGAGCATGTGTGATAAGTAAGCGGTCATCTGTGTATGTGCATGAGCATGTGTGATAAGTAAGCGGTCATCTGTGTAAGTGCATGAGCATGTGTGATAAGTAAGCAGTCATCTGTGTAAGTGCATGTGTGACAAGTAAGCGGTCATCTGTGTAAGTGCATGAGCATGTGTGATAAGTAAGCGGTCATCTGTATAAGTGCATGAGCATGTGTGATAACTAAGCAGTCATCTGTGTAAGTGCATGAGCATATGTGATAAGTAAGCGGTCATATGTGTAAGTGCATCAGCATGTGTGATAAGTAAGCAGTCATCTGTGTAAGTGCATGAGCATGTGTGATAAGTAAGCGGTCATCTGTATAAGTGCATGAGCATATGTGGTAAGTAAGCGGTCATCTGTGTAAGTGCATGAGCATATGTGATAAGTAAGCGGTCATCTGTGTAAGTGCATGAGCATGTATGATAAGTAAGCGGTCATCTGTGTAAGTGCATGAGCATGTGTGATAAGTAAGCGGTCATCTGTGTAAGTGCATGAGCATGTGTGATAAGTAAGCGGTCATCTGTGTAAGTGCATGAGCATGTGTGATAAGTAAGCAGTCATCTGTGTAAGTGGATGAGCATGTGTGATAAGTAAGCGGTCATCTGTGTATGTGCATGAGCATGTGTGATAAGTAAGCGGTCATCTGTGTAAGTGCATGAGCATGTGTGATAAGTAAGCAGTCATCTGTGTAAGTGCATGTGTGACAAGTAAGCGGTCATCTGTGTAAGTGCATGAGCATGTGTGATAAGTAAGTGGTCATCTGTGTAAGTGCATGAGCATGTGTGATAAGTATGCAGTCATCTGTGTAAGTGCATGAGCATGTGTGATAAGTAAGCAGTCATCTGTGTAAGTGCATGAGCATGTGTGATAAGTAAGCGGTCATCTGTATAAGTGCATGAGCATATGTGGTAAGTAAGCGGTCATCTGTGTAAGTGCATGAGCATATGTGATAAGTAAGCGGTCATATGTGTAAGTGCATGAGCATGTGTGATAAGTAAGCGGTCATCTGTGTAAGTGCATGAGCATATGTGATAAGTAAGCGGTCATCTGTGTAAGTGCATGAGCATGTGTGATAAGTAAGCGGTCATCTGTATAAGTGCATGAGCATGTGTGATAAGTAAGCGGTCATCTGTGTAAGTGCATGAGCATGTGTGATAAGTAAGCGGTCATCTGTATAAGTGCATGAGCATGTGTGATAAGTAAGCGGTCATCTGTGTAAGTGCATGAGCATATGTGATAAGTAAGCGGTCATATGTGTAAGTGCATGAGCATGTGTGGTAAGTAAGCGGTAATCTGTATAAGTGCATGAGCATATGTGATAAGTAAGCGGTCATCTGTGTAAGTGCATGAGCATGTGTGATAAGTAAGCGGTCATCTGTATAAGTGCATGAGCATGTGTGATAACTAAGCAGTCATCTGTGTAAGTGCATGAGCATATGTGATAAGTAAGCGGTCATATGTGTAAGTGCATCAGCATGTGTGATAAGTAAGCAGTCATCTGTGTAAGTGCATGAGCATGTGTGATAAGTAAGCGGTCATCTGTATAAGTGCATGAGCATATGTGGTAAGTAAGCGGTCATCTGTGTAAGTGCATGAGCATATGTGATAAGTAAGCGGTCATCTGTGTAAATGCATGAGCATGTGTGATAAGTAAGCGGTCATCTGTGTAAGTGCATGAGCATGTGTGATAAGTAAGCGGTCATCTGTGTAAGTGCATGAGCATGTGTGATAAGTAAGCGGTCATCTGTGTAAGTGCATGAGCATGTGTGATAAGTAAGCAGTCATCTGTGTAAGTGGATGAGCATGTGTGATAAGTAAGCGGTCATCTGTGTATGTGCATGAGCATGTGTGATAAGTAAGCGGTCATCTGTGTAAGTGCATGAGCATGTGTGATAAGTAAGCAGTCATCTGTGTAAGTGCATGTGTGACAAGTAAGCGGTCATCTGTGTAAGTGCATGAGCATGTGTGATAAGTAAGTGGTCATCTGTGTAAGTGCATGAGCATGTGTGATAAGTATGCAGTCATCTGTGTAAGTGCATGAGCATGTGTGATAAGTAAGCAGTCATCTGTGTAAGTGCATGAGCATGTGTGATAAGTAAGCGGTCATCTGTATAAGTGCATGAGCATATGTGGTAAGTAAGCGGTCATCTGTGTAAGTGCATGAGCATATGTGATAAGTAAGCGGTCATATGTGTAAGTGCATGAGCATGTGTGATAAGTAAGCGGTCATCTGTGTAAGTGCATGAGCATATGTGATAAGTAAGCGGTCATCTGTGTAAGTGCATGAGCATGTGTGATAAGTAAGCGGTCATCTGTATAAGTGCATGAGCATGTGTGATAAGTAAGCGGTCATCTGTGTAAGTGCATGAGCATATGTGATAAGTAAGCGGTCATCTGTGTAAGTGCATGAGCATGTGTGGTAAGTAAGCGGTAATCTGTATAAGTGCATGAGCATATGTGATAAGTAAGCGGTCATCTGTGTAAGTGCATGAGCATGTGTGATAAGTAAGCGGTCATCTGTGTAAGTGCATGAGCATGTGTGATAAGTAAGCGGTCATCTGTGTAAGTGCATGAGCATGTGTGACAAGTAAGCAGTCATCTGTGTAAGTGCATGAGCATGTGTGATAAGTAAGCAGTCATCTGTGTAAGTACATGAGCATGTGTGATAAGTAAGCGGTCATCTGTGTAAGTGCATGAGCATGTGTGATAAGTAAGCGGTCATCTGTGTAAGTGCATGAGCATGTGTGATAAGTAAGCTGTCATCTGTGTAAGTGCATGAGCAGGTGTGATAAGTAAGCGGTCATATGTGTTAGTGCATGAACATGTGTGATGAGTAAGCGGTCATCTGTGTAAGTGCATGAGCATGTGTGATAAGTATGCGGTCA
This sequence comes from Escarpia spicata, assembly GCA_963995525.1. Classification (NCBI taxonomy): domain Eukaryota; kingdom Metazoa; phylum Annelida; class Polychaeta; order Sabellida; family Siboglinidae; genus Escarpia; species Escarpia spicata. The sequence continues at coordinate 14,734,226 of OZ023207.1, read as the reverse complement.
TCTGTGTAAGTGCATGAGCATATGTGATAAGTAAGCGGTCATATGTGTAAGTGCATGAGCATGTGTGGTAAGTAAGCGGTAATCTGTATAAGTGCATGAGCATATGTGATAAGTAAGCGGTCATCTGTGTAAGTGCATGAGCATGTGTGATAAGTAAGCGGTCATCTGTGTAAGTGCATGAGCATGTGTGATAAGTAAGCGGTCATCTGTGTAAGTGCATGAGCATGTGTGACAAGTAAGCAGTCATCTGTGTAAGTGCATGAGCATGTGTGATAAGTAAGCGGTCATCTGTGTAAGTGCATGAGCATGTGTGATAAGTAAGCGGTCATCTGTGTAAGTGCATGAGCATGTGTGATAAGTAAGCATTCATCTGTGTAAGTGCATGAGCATGTGTGATAAGTAAGCGATCATCTGTGTAAGTGCATGAGCATGTGTGATAAGTAAGCAGTCATCTGTGTAAGTGGATGAGCATGTGTGATAAGTAAGCGGTCATCTGTGTAAGTGCATGAGCATGTGTGATAAGTAAGCGGTCATATGTGTAAGTGCATGAGCATGTGTGATAAGTAAGCGGTCATCTGTGTAAGTGCATGAGCATGTGTGATAAGTAAGCGGTCATCTGTATAAGTGCATGAGCATGTGTGATAAGTAAGCGGTCATCTGTGTAAGTGCATGAGCATGTGTGATAAGTAAGCGGTCATCTGTATAAGTGCATGAACATGTGTGATAAGTAAGTGGTCATCTGTGTAAGTGCATGAGCATGTGTGATAAGTAAGCGGTCATCTGTGTAAGTGCATGAGCATGTGTGATAAGTATGCAGTCATCTGTGTAAGTGCATGAGCATGTGTGATAAGTAAGCAGTCATCTGTGTAAGTGCATGAGCATGTGTGATAAGTAAGCGGTCATCTGTGTAAGTGCATGAGCATATGTAATAAGTAAGCGGTCATCTGTGTTAGTGCATGAGCATATGTGGTAAGTAAGCGGTCATCTGTGTAAGTGCATGAGCATATGTGATAAGTAAGCGGTCATATGTGTAAGTGCATGAGCATGTGTGATAAGTAAGCGGTCATCTGTGTAAGTGCATGAGCATATGTGATAAGTAAGCGGTCATCTGTGTAAGTGCATGAGCATGTGTGATAAGTAAGCGGTCATCTGTATAAGTGCATGAGCATGTGTGATAAGTAAGCGGTCATCTGTGTAAGTGCATGAGCATGTGTGATAAGTAAGCGGTCATCTGTATAAGTGCATGAGCATGTGTGATAAGTAAGCGGTCATCTGTGTAAGTGCATGAGCATATGTGATAAGTAAGCGGTCATATGTGTAAGTGCATGAGCATGTGTGGTAAGTAAGCGGTAATCTGTATAAGTGCATGAGCATATGTGATAAGTAAGCGGTCATCTGTGTAAGTGCATGAGCATGTGTGATAAGTAAGCGGTCATCTGTATAAGTGCATGAGCATGTGTGATATGTAAGCGGTCATATGTGTAATTGCACGAGCATGTGTGATAAGTAAGCGGTCATCTGTGTAAGTGCATGAGCATATGTGATAAGTAAGCGGTCATATGTGTAAGTGCATCAGCATGTGTGATAAGTAAGCAGTCATCTGTGTAAGAGCATGAGCATGTGTGATAAGTAAGCGGTCATCTGTATAAGTGCATGAGCATATGTGGTAAGTAAGCGGTCATCTGTGTAAGTGCATGAGCATATGTGATAAGTAAGCGGTCATCTGTGTAAGTGCATGAGCATGTGTGATAAGTAAGCGGTCATCTGTGTAAGTGCATGAGCATGTGTGATAAGTAAGCGGTCATCTGTGTAAGTGCATGAGCATGTGTGATAAGTAAGCGGTCATCTGTGTAAGTGCATGAGCATGTGTGATAAGTAAGCAGTCATCTGTGTAAGTGGATGAGCATGTGTGATAAGTAAGCGGTCATCTGTGTATGTGCATGAGCATGTGTGATAAGTAAGCGGTCATCTGTGTAAGTGCATGAGCATGTGTGATAAGTAAGCGGTCATATGTGTAAGTGCATGAGCATGTGTGGTAAGTAAGCGGTAATCTGTATAAGTGCATGAGCATATGTGATAAGTAAGCGGTCATCTGTGTAAGTGCATGAGCATGTGTGATAAGTAAGCGGTCATCTGTATAAGTGCATGAACATGTGTGATATGTAAGCGGTCATATGTGTAATTGCACGAGCATGTGTGATAAGTAAGCGGTCATATGTGTAAGTGCATGAGCATGTGTGATAAGTAAGCGGTCATCTGTATAAGTGCATGAGCATGTGTGATAACTAAGCAGTCATCTGTGTAAGTGCATCAGCATATGTGATAAGTAAGCAGTCATATGTGTAAGTGCATGAGCATGTGTGATAAGTAAGCGGTCATCTGTGTAAGTGCATGAGCATGTGTGATAAGTAAGCGGTCATATGTGTAAGTGCATCAGCATGTGTGATAAGTAAGCAGTCATCTGTGTAAGTGCATGAGCATGTGTGATAAGTAAGCGGTCATATGTGTAAGTGCATCAGCATGTGTGATAAGTAAGCAGTCATCTGTGTAAGTGCATGAGCATGTGTGATAAGTAAGCGGTCATCTGTGTAAGTGCATGAGCATATGTGATAAGTAAGCAGTCATCTGTGTAAGTGCATGAGCATGTGTGATAAGTAAGCGGTCATCTGTGTAAGTGCATGAGCATGTGTGATAAGTAAGCGGTCATTTGTATAAGTGCATGAGCATGTGTGATAAGTAAGCGGTCATCTGTGTTAGTGCATGAGCATGTGTGATAAGTAAGCGGTCATCTGCGTAAGTGGATGAGCATGTGTGATAAGTAAGCGGTCATCTGTGTAAGTGCATGAGCATATGTGATAAGTAAGCGGTCATCTGTGTAAGTGCATGAGCATGTGTGATAAGTAAGCGGTCATCTGTATAAGTGCATGAGCATGTGTGATAAGTAAGCGGTCATCTGTGTAAGTGCATGAGCATGTGTGATAAGTAAGCGGTCATCTGTATAAGTGCATGAGCATGTGTGATAAGTAAGCGGTCATTTGTGTAAGTGCATGAGCATATGTGATAAGTAAGCGGTCATATGTGTAAGTGCATGAGCATGTGTGGTAAGTAAGCGGTAATCTGTATAAGTGCATGAGCATATGTGATAAGTAAGCGGTCATCTGTGTAAGTGCATGAGCATGTGTGATAAGTAAGCGGTCATCTGTATAAGTGCATGAGCATGTGTGATAAGTAAGCGGTCATATGTGTAAGTGCACGAGCATGTGTGATAAGTAAGCGGTCATATGTGTAAGTGCATGAGCATGTGTGATAAGTAAGCGGTCATCTGTATAAGTCCATGAGCATGTGTGATAACTAAGCAGTCATCTGTGTAAGTGCATGAGCATATGTGATAAGTAAGCGGTCATATGTGTAAGTGCATCAGCATGTGTGATAAGTAAGCAGTCATCTGTGTAAGTGCATGAGCATGTGTGATAAGTAAGCGGTCATCTGTATAAGTGCATGAGCATATGTGGTAAGTAAGCGGTCATCTGTGTAAGTGCATGAGCATATGTGATAAGTAAGCGGTCATCTGTGTAAGTGCATGAGCATGTGTGATAAGTAAGCGGTCATCTGTGTAAGTGCATGAGCATGTGTGATAAGTAAGCGGTCATCTGTGTAAGTGCATGAGCATGTGTGATAAGTAAGCGGTCATCTGTGTAAGTGCATGAGCATGTGTGATAAGTAAGCAGTCATCTGTGTAAGTGGATGAGCATGTGTGATAAGTAAGCGGTCATCTGTGTATGTGCATGAGCATGTGTGATAAGTAAGCGGTCATCTGTGTAAGTGCATGAGCATGTGTGATAAGTAAGCAGTCATCTGTGTAAGTGCATGTGTGACAAGTAAGCGGTCATCTGTGTAAGTGCATGAGCATGTGTGATAAGTAAGCGGTCATCTGTGTAAGTGCATGAGCATGTGTGATAAGTATGCAGTCATCTGTGTAAGTGCATGAGCATGTGTGATAAGTAAGCAGTCATCTGTGTAAGTGCATGAGCATGTGTGATAAGTAAGCGGTCATCTGTATAAGTGCATGAGCATATGTGGTAAGTAAGCGGTCATCTGTGTAAGTGCATGAGCATATGTGATAAGTAAGCGGTCATATGTGTAAGTGCATGAGCATGTGTGATAAGTAAGCGGTCATCTGTGTAAGTGCATGAGCATATGTGATAAGTAAGCGGTCATCTGTGTAAGTGCATGAGCATGTGTGATAAGTAAGCGTTCATCTGTATAAGTGCATGAGCATGTGTGATAAGTAAGCGGTCATCTGTGTAAGTGCATGAGCATGTGTGATAAGTAAGCGGTCATCTGTATAAGTGCATGAGCATGTGTGATAAGTAAGCGGTCATCTGTGTAAGTGCATGAGCATATGTGATAAGTAAGCGGTCATATGTGTAAGTGCATGAGCATGTGTGGTAAGTAAGCGGTAATCTGTATAAGTGCATGAGCATATGTGATAAGTAAGCGGTCATCTGTGTAAGTGCATGAGCATGTGTGATAAGTAAGCGGTCATCTGTATAAGTGCATGAGCATGTGTGATAAGTAAGCGGTCATATATGTAAGTGCACGAGCATGTGTGATAAGTAAGCGGTCATATGTGTAAGTGCATGAGCATGTGTGATAAGTAAGTGGTCATCTGTATAAGTGCATGAGCATGTGTGATAACTAAGCAGTCATCTGTGTAAGTGCATGAGCATATGTGATAAGTAAGCGGTCATATGTGTAAGTGCATGAGCATGTGTGATAAGTAAGCGGTCATCTGTGTAAGTGCATGAGCATGTGTGATAAGTAAGCGGTCATATGTGTAAGTGCATCAGCATGTGTGATAAGTAAGCAGTCATCTGTGTAAGTGCATGAGCATGTGTGATAAGTAAGCGGTCATCTGTGTAAGTGCATGAGCATATGTGATAAGTAAGCAGTCATCTGTGTAAGTGCATGAGCATGTGTGATAAGTAAGCGGTCATCTATATAAGTGCATGAGCATGTGTGATATGTAAGCGGTCATATGTGTAATTGCACGAGCATGTGTGATAAGTAAGCGGTCATATGTGTAAGTGCATGAGCATGTGTGATAAGTAAGCGGTCATCTGTATAAGTGCATGAGCATGTGTGATAACTAAGCAGTCATCTGTGTAAGTGCATGAGCATATGTGATAAGTAAGCGGTCATATGTGTAAGTGCATCAGCATGTGTGATAAGTAAGCAGTCATCTGTGTAAGTGCATGAGCATGTGTGATAAGTAAGCGGTCATCTGTATAAGTGCATGAGCATATGTGGTAAGTAAGCGGTCATCTGTGTAAGTGCATGAGCATATGTGATAAGTAAGCGGTCATCTGTGTAAGTGCATGAGCATGTGTGATAAGTAAGCGGTCATCTGTGTAAGTGCATGAGCATGTGTGATAAGTAAGCGGTCATCTGTGTAAGTGCATGAGCATGTGTGATAAGTAAGCAGTCATCTGTGTAAGTGCATGAGCATGTGTGATAAGTAAGCAGTCATCTGTGTAAGTGCATGAGCATGTGTGATAAGTAAGCAGTCATCTGTGTAAGTGCATGAGCATGTGTGATAAGTAAGCAGTCATCTGTGTAAGTGGATGAGCATGTGTGATAAGTAAGCGGTCATCTGTGTATGTGCATGAGCATGTGTGATAAGTAAGCGGTCATCTGTGTAAGTGCATGAGCATGTGTGATAAGTAAGCGGTCATATGTGTAAGTGCATGAGCATGTGTGGTAAGTAAGCGGTAATCTGTATAAGTGCATGAGCATATGTGATAAGTAAGCGGTCATCTGTGTAAGTGCATGAGCATGTGTGATAAGTAAGCGGTCATCTGTATAAGTGCATGAACATGTGTGATATGTAAGCGGTCATATGTGTAATTGCACGAGCATGTGTGATAAGTAAGCGGTCATATGTGTAAGTGCATGAGCATGTGTGATAAGTAAGCGGTCATCTGTATAAGTGCATGAGCATGTGTGATAACTAAGCAGTCATCTGTGTAAGTGCATGAGCATATGTGATAAGTAAGCGGTCATATGTGTAAGTGCATGAGCATGTGTGATAAGTAAGCGGTCATCTGTGTAAGTGCATGAGCATGTGTGATAAGTAAGCGGTCATATGTGTAAGTGCATCAGCATGTGTGATAAGTAAGCAGTCATCTGTGTAAGTGCATGAGCATGTGTGATAAGTAAGCGGTCATATGTGTAAGTGCATCAGCATGTGTGATAAGTAAGCAGTCATCTGTGTAAGTGCATGAGCATGTGTGATAAGTAAGCGGTCATCTGTGTAAGTGCATGAGCATATGTGATAAGTAAGCAGTCATCTGTGTAAGTGCATGAGCATGTGTGATAAGTAAGCGGTCATCTGTGTAAGTGCATGAGCATGTGTGATAAGTAAGCGGTCATTTGTATAAGTGCATGAGCATGTGTGATAAGTAAGCGGTCATCTGTGTTAGTGCATGAGCATGTGTGATAAGTAAGCGGTCATCTGCGTAAGTGGATGAGCATGTGTGATAAGTAAGCGGTCATCTGTGTAAGTGCATGAGCATGTGTGATAAGTAAGCGGTCATCTGTGTAAGTGCATGAGCATGTGTGATAAGTAAGCGGCCATCTGTATAAGTGCATGAGCATGTGTGATAAGTAAGCGGTCATCTGTGTAAGTGCATGAGCATATGTGATAAGTAAGCGGTCATATGTGTAAGTGCATGAGCATGTGTGGTAAGTAAGCGGTAATCTGTATAAGTGCATGAGCATATGTGATAAGTAAGCGGTCATCTGTGTAAGTGCATGAGCATGTGTGATAAGTAAGCGGTCATCTGTATAAGTGCATGAGCATGTGTGATAAGTAAGCGGTCATATGTGTAAGTGCACGAGCATGTGTGATAAGTAAGCGGTCATATGTGTAAGTGCATGAGCATGTGTGATAAGTAAGCGGTCATCTGTATAAGTGCATGAGCATGTGTGATAACTAAGCAGTCATCTGTGTAAGTGCATGAGCATATGTGATAAGTAAGCGGTCATATGTGTAAGTGCATCAGCATGTGTGATAAGTAAGCAGTCATCTGTGTAAGTGCATGAGCATGTGTGATAAGTAAGCGGTCATCTGTATAAGTGCATGAGCATATGTGGTAAGTAAGCGGTCATCTGTGTAAGTGCATGAGCATATGTGATAAGTAAGCGGTCATCTGTGTAAGTGCATGAGCATGTGTGATAAGTAAGCGGTCATCTGTGTAAGTGCATGAGCATGTGTGATAAGTAAGCGGTCATCTGTGTAAGTGCATGAGCATGTGTGATAAGTAAGCGGTCATCTGTGTAAGTGCATGAGCATGTGTGATAAGTAAGCAGTCATCTGTGTAAGTGGATGAGCATGTGTGATAAGTAAGCGGTCATCTGTGTATGTGCATGAGCATGTGTGATAAGTAAGCGGTCATCTGTGTAAGTGCATGAGCATGTGTGATAAGTAAGCAGTCATCTGTGTAAGTGCATGTGTGACAAGTAAGCGGTCATCTGTGTAAGTGCATGAGCATGTGTGATAAGTAAGTGGTCATCTGTGTAAGTGCATGAGCATGTGTGATAAGTATGCAGTCATCTGTGTAAGTGCATGAGCATGTGTGATAAGTAAGCAGTCATCTGTGTAAGTGCATGAGCATGTGTGATAAGTAAGCGGTCATCTGTATAAGTGCATGAGCATATGTGGTAAGTAAGCGGTCATCTGTGTAAGTGCATGAGCATATGTGATAAGTAAGCGGTCATATGTGTAAGTGCATGAGCATGTGTGATAAGTAAGCGGTCATCTGTGTAAGTGCATGAGCATATGTGATAAGTAAGCGGTCATCTGTGTAAGTGCATGAGCATGTGTGATAAGTAAGCGGTCATCTGTATAAGTGCATGAGCATGTGTGATAAGTAAGCGGTCATCTGTGTAAGTGCATGAGCATGTGTGATAAGTAAGCGGTCATCTGTATAAGTGCATGAGCATGTGTGATAAGTAAGCGGTCATCTGTGTAAGTGCATGAGCATATGTGATAAGTAAGCGGTCATATGTGTAAGTGCATGAGCATGTGTGGTAAGTAAGCGGTAATCTGTATAAGTGCATGAGCATATGTGATAAGTAAGCGGTCATCTGTGTAAGTGCATGAGCATGTGTGATAAGTAAGCGGTCATCTGTATAAGTGCATGAGCATGTGTGATAAGTAAGCGGTCATATGTGTAAGTGCACGAGCATGTGTGATAAGTAAGCGGTCATATGTGTAAGTGCATGAGCATGTGTGATAAGTAAGTGGTCATCTGTATAAGTGCATGAGCATGTGTGATAACTAAGCAGTCATCTGTGTAAGTGCATGAGCATATGTGATAAGTAAGCGGTCATATGTGTAAGTGCATGAGCATGTGTGATAAGTAAGCGGTCATCTGTGTAAGTGCATGAGCATGTGTGATAAGTAAGCGGTCATATGTGTAAGTGCATCAGCATGTGTGATAAGTAAGCAGTCATCTGTGTAAGTGCATGAGCATGTGTGATAAGTAAGCGGTCATCTGTGTAAGTGCATGAGCATATGTGATAAGTAAGCAGTCATCTGTGTAAGTGCATGAGCATGTGTGATAAGTAAGCGGTCATCTGTGTAAGTGCATGAGCATGTGTGATAAGTAAGCGGTCATTTGTATAAGTGCATGAGCATGTGTGATAAGTAAGCGGTCATCTGTGTAAGTGCATGAGCATGTGTGATAAGTAAGCGGTCATCTGCGTAAGTGGATGAGCATGTGTGATAAGTAAGCGGTCATCTGTGTAAGTGCATGAGCATATGTGATAAGTAAGCGGTCATTTGTGTAAGTGCATGAGCATGTGTGATAAGTAAGCGGTCATCTGTATAAGTGCATGAGCATGTGTGATAAGTAAGCGGTCATCTGTGTAAGTGCATGAGCATGTGTGATAAGTAAGCGGTCATCTGTATAAGTGCATGAGCATGTGTGATAAGTAAGCGGTCATCTGTGTAAGTGCATGAGCATATGTGATAAGTAAGCGGTCATATGTGTAAGTGCATGAGCATGTGTGGTAAGTAAGCGGTAATCTGTATAAGTGCATGAGCATATGTGATAAGTAAGCGGTCATCTGTGTAAGTGCATGAGCATGTGTGATAAGTAAGCGGTCATCTGTATAAGTGCATGAGCATGTGTGATAAGTAAGCGGTCATATGTGTAAGTGCACGAGCATGTGTGATAAGTAAGCGGTCATATGTGTAAGTGCATGAGCATGTGTGATAAGTAAGTGGTCATCTGTATAAGTGCATGAGCATGTGTGATAACTAAGCAGTCATCTGTGTAAGTGCATGAGCATATGTGATAAGTAAGCGGTCATATGTGTAAGTGCATGAGCATGTGTGATAAGTAAGCGGTCATCTGTGTAAGTGCATGAGCATGTGTGATAAGTAAGCGGTCATATGTGTAAGTGCATCAGCATGTGTGATAAGTAAGCAGTCATCTGTGTAAGTGCATGAGCATGTGTGATAAGTAAGCGGTCATCTGTGTAAGTGCATGAGCATATGTGATAAGTAAGCAGTCATCTGTGTAAGTGCATGAGCATGTGTGATAAGTAAGCGGTCATCTGTGTAAGTGCATGAGCATGTGTGATAAGTAAGCGGTCATTTGTATAAGTGCATGAGCATGTGTGATAAGTAAGCGGTCATCTGTGTAAGTGCATGAGCATGTGTGATAAGTAAGCGGTCATCTGCGTAAGTGGATGAGCATGTGTGATAAGTAAGCGGTCATCTGTGTAAGTGCATGAGCATATGTGATAAGTAAGCGGTCATATGTGTAAGTGCATGAGCATGTGTGATAAGTAAGCGGTCATCTGTATAAGTGCATGAGCATGTGTGATAAGTAAGCGGTCATCTGTGTAAGTGCATGAGCATGTGTGATAAGTAAGCGGTCATCTGTATAAGTGCATGAGCATGTGTGATAAGTAAGCGGTCATCTGTGTAAGTGCATGAGCATATGTGATAAGTAAGCGGTCATATGTGTAAGTGCATGAGCATGTGTGGTAAGTAAGCGGTAATCTGTATAAGTGCATGAGCATATGTGATAAGTAAGCGGTCATCTGTGTAAGTGCATGAGCATGTGTGATAAGTAAGCGGTCATCTGTATAAGTGCATGAGCATGTGTGATAAGTAAGCGGTCATATGTGTAAGTGCACGAGCATGTGTGATAAGTAAGCGGTCATATGTGTAAGTGCATGAGCATGTGTGATAAGTAAGCGGTCATCTGTATAAGTGCATGAGCATGTGTGATAACTAAGCAGTCATCTGTGTAAGTGCATGAGCATATGTGATAAGTAAGCGGTCATATGTGTAAGTGCATCAGCATGTGTGATAAGTAAGCAGTCATCTGTGTAAGTGCATGAGCATGTGTGATAAGTAAGCGGTCATCTGTATAAGTGCATGAGCATATGTGGTAAGTAAGCGGTCATCTGTGTAAGTGCATGAGCATATGTGATAAGTAAGCGGTCATCTGTGTAAGTGCATGAGCATGTGTGATAAGTAAGCGGTCATCTGTGTAAGTGCATGAGCATGTGTGATAAGTAAGCGGTCATCTGTGTATGTGCATGAGCATGTGTGATAAGTAAGCGGTCATCTGTGTAAGTGCATGAGCATGTGTGATAAGTAAGCAGTCATCTGTGTAAGTGGATGAGCATGTGTGATAAGTAAGCGGTCATCTGTGTATGTGCATGAGCATGTGTGATAAGTAAGCGGTCATCTGTGTAAGTGCATGAGCATGTGTGATAAGTAAGCAGTCATCTGTGTAAGTGCATGTGTGACAAGTAAGCGGTCATCTGTGTAAGTGCATGAGCATGTGTGATAAGTAAGTGGTCATCTGTGTAAGTGCATGAGCATGTGTGATAAGTATGCAGTCATCTGTGTAAGTGCATGAGCATGTGTGATAAGTAAGCAGTCATCTGTGTAAGTGCATGAGCATGTGTGATAAGTAAGCGGTCATCTGTATAAGTGCATGAGCATATGTGGTAAGTAAGCGGTCATCTGTTTAAGTGCATGAGCATATGTGATAAGTAAGCGGTCATATGTGTAAGTGCATGAGCATGTGTGATAAGTAAGCGGTCATCTGTGTAAGTGCATGAGCATATGTGGTAAGTAAGCGGTCATCTGTGTAAGTGCATGAGCATATGTGATAAGTAAGCGGTCATCTGTGTAAGTGCATGAGCATGTGTGATAAGTAAGCGGTCATCTGTGTAAGTGCATGAGCATGTGTGATAAGTAAGCGGTCATCTGTGTAAGTGCATGAGCATGTGTGATAAGTAAGCGGTCATCTGTGTAAGTGCATGAGCATGTGTGAAAAGTAAGCAGTCATCTGTGTAAGTGGATGAGCATGTGTGATAAGTAAGCGTTCATCTGTGTATGTGCATGAGCATGTGTGATAAGTAAGCGGTCATCTGTGTAAGTGCATGAGCATGTGTGATAAGTAAGCAGTCATCTGTGTAAGTGCATGTGTGACAAGTAAGCGGTCATCTGTGTAAGTGCATGAGCATGTGTGATAAGTAAGTGGTCATCTGTGTAAGTGCATGAGCATGTGTGATAAGTATGCAGTCATCTGTGTAAGTGCATGAGCATGTGTGATAAGTAAGCAGTCATCTGTGTAAGTGCATGAGCATGTGTGATAAGTAAGCGGTCATCTGTATAAGTGCATGAGCATCTGTGGTAAGTAAGCGGTCATCTGTGTAAGTGCATGAGCATATGTGATAAGTAAGCGGTCATATGTGTAAGTGCATGAGCATGTGTGATAAGTAAGCGGTCATCTGTGTAAGTGCATGAGCATATGTGATAAGTAAGCGGTCATCTGTGTAAGTGCATGAGCATGTGTGATAAGTAAGCGGTCATCTGTATAAGTGCATGAGCATGTGTGATAAGTAAGCGGTCATCTGTGTAAGTGCATGAGCATGTGTGATAAGTAAGCGGTCATCTGTATAAGTGCATGAGCATGTGTGATAAGTAAGCGGTCATCTGTGTAAGTGCATGAGCATATGTGATAAGTAAGCGGTCATATGTGTAAGTGCATGAGCATGTGTGGTAAGTAAGCGGTAATCTGTATAAGTGCATGAGCATATGTGATAAGTAAGCGGTCATCTGTGTAAGTGCATGAGCATGTGTGATAAGTAAGCGGTCATCTGAATAAGTGCATGAGCATGTGTGATAAGTAAGCGGTCATATGTGTAAGTGCACGAGCATGTGTGATAAGTAAGCGGTCATATGTGTAAGTGCATGAGCATGTGTGATAAGTAAGTGGTCATCTGTATAAGTGCATGAGCATGTGTGATAACTAAGCAGTCATCTGTGTAAGTGCATGAGCATATGTGATAAGTAAGCGGTCATATGTGTAAGTGCATGAGCATGTGTGATAAGTAAGCGGTCATCTGTGTAAGTGCATGAGCATGTGTGATAAGTAAGCGGTCATATGTGTAAGTGCATCAGCATGTGTGATAAGTAAGCAGTCATCTGTGTAAGTGCATGAGCATGTGTGATAAGTAAGCGGTCATCTGTGTAAGTGCATGAGCATATGTGATAAGTCAGCAGTCATCTGTGTAAGTGCATGAGCATGTGTGATAAGTAAGCGGTCATCTGTGTAAGTGCATGAGCATGTGTGATAAGTAAGCGGTCATTTGTATAAGTGCATGAGCATGTGTGATAAGTAAGCGGTCATCTGTGTTAGTGCATGAGCATGTGTGATAAGTAAGCGGTCATCTGCGTAAGTGGATGAGCATGTGTGATAAGTAAGCGGTCATCTGTGTAAGTGCATGAGCATATGTGATAAGTAAGCGGTCATATGTGTAAGTGCATGAGCATGTGTGATAAGTAAGCGGTCATCTGTATAAGTGCATGAGCATGTGTGATAAGTAAGCGGTCATCTGTGTAAGTGCATGAGCATGTGTGATAAGTAAGCGGTCATCTGTATAAGTGCATGAGCATGTGTGATAAGTAAGCGGTCATCTGTGTAAGTGCATGAGCATGTGTGATAAGTAAGCAGTCATCTGTGTAAGTGCATGTGTGACAAGTAAGCGGTCATCTGTGTAAGTGCATGAGCATGTGTGATAAGTAAGTGGTCATCTGTGTAAGTGCATGAGCATGTGTGATAAGTATGCAGTCATCTGTGTAAGTGCATGAGCATGTGTGATAAGTAAGCAGTCATCTGTGTAAGTGCATGAGCATGTGTGATAAGTAAGCGGTCATCTGTATAAGTGCATGAGCATATGTGGTAAGTAAGCGGTCATCTGTTTAAGTGCATGAGCATATGTGATAAGTAAGCGGTCATATGTGTAAGTGCATGAGCATGTGTGATAAGTAAGCGGTCATCTGTGTAAGTGCATGAGCATATGTGGTAAGTAAGCGGTCATCTGTGTAAGTGCATGAGCATATGTGATAAGTAAGCGGTCATCTGTGTAAGTGCATGAGCATGTGTGATAAGTAAGCGGTCATCTGTGTAAGTGCATGAGCATGTGTGATAAGTAAGCGGTCATCTGTGTAAGTGCATGAGCATGTGTGATAAGTAAGCGGTCATCTGTGTAAGTGCATGAGCATGTGTGAAAAGTAAGCAGTCATCTGTGTAAGTGGATGAGCATGTGTGATAAGTAAGCGGTCATCTGTGTATGTGCATGAGCATGTGTGATAAGTAAGCGGTCATCTGTGTAAGTGCATGAGCATGTGTGATAAGTAAGCAGTCATCTGTGTAAGTGCATGTGTGACAAGTAAGCGGTCATCTGTGTAAGTGCATGAGCATGTGTGATAAGTAAGTGGTCATCTGTGTAAGTGCATGAGCATGTGTGATAAGTATGCAGTCATCTGTGTAAGTGCATGAGCATGTGTGATAAGTAAGCAGTCATCTGTGTAAGTGCATGAGCATGTGTGATAAGTAAGCGGTCATCTGTATAAGTGCATGAGCATCTGTGGTAAGTAAGCGGTCATCTGTGTAAGTGCATGAGCATATGTGATAAGTAAGCGGTCATATGTGTAAGTGCATGAGCATGTGTGATAAGTAAGCGGTCATCTGTGTAAGTGCATGAGCATATGTGATAAGTAAGCGGTCATCTGTGTAAGTGCATGAGCATGTGTGATAAGTAAGCGGTCATCTGTATAAGTGCATGAGCATGTGTGATAAGTAAGCGGTCATCTGTGTAAGTGCATGAGCATGTGTGATAAGTAAGCGGTCATCTGTATAAGTGCATGAGCATGTGTGATAAGTAAGCGGTCATCTGTGTAAGTGCATGAGCATATGTGATAAGTAAGCGGTCATATGTGTAAGTGCATGAGCATGTGTGGTAAGTAAGCGGTAATCTGTATAAGTGCATGAGCATATGTGATAAGTAAGCGGTCATCTGTGTAAGTGCATGAGCATGTGTGATAAGTAAGCGGTCATCTGAATAAGTGCATGAGCATGTGTGATAAGTAAGCGGTCATATGTGTAAGTGCACGAGCATGTGTGATAAGTAAGCGGTCATATGTGTAAGTGCATGAGCATGTGTGATAAGTAAGTGGTCATCTGTATAAGTGCATGAGCATGTGTGATAACTAAGCAGTCATCTGTGTAAGTGCATGAGCATATGTGATAAGTAAGCGGTCATATGTGTAAGTGCATGAGCATGTGTGATAAGTAAGCGGTCATCTGTGTAAGTGCATGAGCATGTGTGATAAGTAAGCGGTCATATGTGTAAGTGCATCAGCATGTGTGATAAGTAAGCAGTCATCTGTGTAAGTGCATGAGCATGTGTGATAAGTAAGCGGTCATCTGTGTAAGTGCATGAGCATATGTGATAAGTCAGCAGTCATCTGTGTAAGTGCATGAGCATGTGTGATAAGTAAGCGGTCATCTGTGTAAGTGCATGAGCATGTGTGATAAGTAAGCGGTCATTTGTATAAGTGCATGAGCATGTGTGATAAGTAAGCGGTCATCTGTGTTAGTGCATGAGCATGTGTGATAAGTAAGCGGTCATCTGCGTAAGTGGATGAGCATGTGTGATAAGTAAGCGGTCATCTGTGTAAGTGCATGAGCATATGTGATAAGTAAGCGGTCATATGTGTAAGTGCATGAGCATGTGTGATAAGTAAGCGGTCATCTGTATAAGTGCATGAGCATGTGTGATAAGTAAGCGGTCATCTGTGTAAGTGCATGAGCATGTGTGATAAGTAAGCGGTCATCTGTATAAGTGCATGAGCATGTGTGATAAGTAAGCGGTCATCTGTGTAAGTGCATGAGCATATGTGATAAGTAAGCGGTCATATGTGTAAGTGCATGAGCATGTGTGGTAAGTAAGCGGTAATCTGTATAAGTGCATGAGCATATGTGATAAGTAAGCGGTCATCTGTGTAAGTGCATGAGCATGTGTGATAAGTAAGCGGTCATCTGTATAAGTGCATGAGCATGTGTGATAAGTAAGCGGTCATATGTGTAAGTGCACGAGCATGTGTGATAAGTAAGCGGTCATATGTGTAAGTGCATGAGCATGTGTGATAAGTAAGCGGTCATCTGTATAAGTGCATGAGCATGTGTGATAACTAAGCAGTCATCTGTGTAAGTGCATGAGCATATGTGATAAGTAAGCGGTCATATGTGTAAGTGCATCAGCATGTGTGATAAGTAAGCAGTCATCTGTGTAAGTGCATGAGCATGTGTGATAAGTAAGCGGTCATCTGTATAAGTGCATGAGCATATGTGGTAAGTAAGCGGTCATCTGTGTAAGTGCATGAGCATATGTGATAAGTAAGCGGTCATCTGTGTAAGTGCATGAGCATGTGTGATAAGTAAGCGGTCATCTGTGTAAGTGCATGAGCATGTGTGATAAGTAAGCGGTCATCTGTGTAAGTGCATGAGCATGTGTGATAAGTAAGCGGTCATCTGTGTAAGTGCATGAGCATGTGTGATAAGTAAGCAGTCATCTGTGTAAGTGGATGAGCATGTGTGATAAGTAAGCGGTCATCTGTGTATGTGCATGAGCATGTGTGATAAGTAAGCGGTCATCTGTGTAAGTGCATGAGCATGTGTGATAAGTAAGCAGTCATCTGTGTAAGTGCATGTGTGACAAGTAAGCGGTCATCTGTGTAAGTGCATGAGCATGTGTGATAAGTAAGTGGTCATCTGTGTAAGTGCATGAGCATGTGTGATAAGTATGCAGTCATCTGTGTAAGTGCATGAGCATGTGTGATAAGTAAGCAGTCATCTGTGTAAGTGCATGAGCATGTGTGATAAGTAAGCGGTCATCTGTATAAGTGCATGAGCATATGTGGTAAGTAAGCGGTCATCTGTGTAAGTGCATGAGCATATGTGATAAGTAAGCGGTCATATGTGTAAGTGCATGAGCATGTGTGATAAGTAAGCGGTCATCTGTGTAAGTGCATGAGCATATGTGATAAGTAAGCGGTCATCTGTGTAAGTGCATGAGCATGTGTGATAAGTAAGCGGTCATCTGTATAAGTGCATGAGCATGTGTGATAAGTAAGCGGTCATCTGTGTAAGTGCATGAGCATGTGTGATAAGTAAGCGGTCATCTGTATAAGTGCATGAGCATGTGTGATAAGTAAGCGGTCATCTGTGTAAGTGCATGAGCATATGTGATAAGTAAGCGGTCATATGTGTAAGTGCATGAGCATGTGTGGTAAGTAAGCGGTAATCTGTATAAGTGCATGAGCATATGTGATAAGTAAGCGGTCATCTGTGTAAGTGCATGAGCATGTGTGATAAGTAAGCGGTCATCTGTATAAGTGCATGAGCATGTGTGATAAGTAAGCGGTCATATGTGTAAGTGCACGAGCATGTGTGATAAGTAAGCGGTCATATGTGTAAGTGCATGAGCATGTGTGATAAGTAAGCGGTCATCTGTATAAGTGCATGAGCATGTGTGATAACTAAGCAGTCATCTGTGTAAGTGCATGAGCATATGTGATAAGTAAGCGGTCATATGTGTAAGTGCATCAGCATGTGTGATAAGTAAGCGGTCATCTGTGTAAGTGCATGAGCATGTGTGATAAGTAAGCGGTCATATGTGTAAGTGCATCAGCATGTGTGATAAGTAAGCAGTCATCTGTGTAAGTGCATGAGCATGTGTGATAAGTAAGCGGTCATCTGTGTAAGTGCATGAGCATATGTGATAAGTAAGCAGTCATCTGTGTAAGTGCATGAGCATGTGTGATAAGTAAGCGGTCATCTGTGTAAGTGCATGAGCATGTGTGATAAGTAAGCGGTCATTTGTATAAGTGCATGAGCATGTGTGATAAGTAAGCGGTCATCTGTGTTAGTGCATGAGCATGTGTGATAAGTAAGCGGTCATCTGCGTAAGTGGATGAGCATGTGTGATAAGTAAGCGGTCATCTGTGTAAGTGCATGAGCATGTGTGATAAGTAAGCGGTCATCTGTATAAGTGCATGTGCATGTGTGATAAGTAAGTGGTCATCTGTGTAAGTGCATGAGCATGTGTGATAAGTAAGCGGTCATCTGTATAAGTGCATGAGCATGTGTGATAAGTAAGCGGTCATCTGTATAAGTGCATGAGCATGTGTGGTAAGTAAGCGGTCATCTGTGTAAGTGCATGAGCATATGTGATAAGTAAGCGGTCATATGTGTAAGTGCATGAGCATGTGTGATAAGTAAGCGGTCATCTGTATAAGTGCATGAGCATGTGTGATAAGTAAGCGGTCATCTGTGTAAGTGCATGAGCATATGTGTTAAGTAAGCGGTCATATGTGTAAATGCATGAGCGTGTGTGAT
Organism: Escarpia spicata; assembly: GCA_963995525.1. Lineage (NCBI taxonomy): Eukaryota > Metazoa > Annelida > Polychaeta > Sabellida > Siboglinidae > Escarpia > Escarpia spicata. The sequence goes on along the minus strand of OZ023207.1, from coordinate 14,716,446 downwards.
AAGTAAGCGGTCATCTGTATAAGTGCATGAGCATGTGTGATAAGTAAGCGGTCATCTGTGTAAGTGCATGAGCATGTGTGATAAGTAAGCGGTCATCTGTATAAGTGCATGAGCATGTGTGATAAGTAAGCGGTCATCTGTGTAAGTGCATGAGCATATGTGGTAAGTAAGCGGTCATCTGTATAAGTGCATGAGCATATGTGATAAGTAAGCGGTCATCTGTGTAAGTGCATGAGCATGTGTGATAAGTAAGCGGTCATCTGTATAAGTGCATGAGCATGTGTGATAAGTAAGCTGTCATCTGTGTAAGTGCATGAGCATATGTGATAAGTAAGCGGTCATATGTGTAAGTGCATGAGCATGTGTGATAAGTAAGCGGTCATCTGTATAAGTGCATGAGCATGTGTGATAACTAAGCAGTCATCTGTGTAAGTGCATGAGCATATGTGATACGTAAGCGGTCATCTGTGTAAGTGCATGAGCATGTGTGATAAGTAAGTGGTCATCAGTGTAAATGCATGAGAACGTAGTCACAAGTCGGACAGTGTTCAGTGTCTTCTACAGTTCCATCCTTGTGGCCTTCTTTTTCACAACTGAAGAATACTATAAAAGTAGAATTAAGCAATGAATAAACCGCTGGTCCCTGAATGTGCTGCTCCCTTTGGTGGCGGAGATCCGTGGCAACTACAGCGTGATTTATTGCCCCTTGGCCACTCAGCTGAAACAAAAAACCACATTGTAAACCTTTGTACATATCAAATTACACTATAATTTGTAAGTATAACCATCATCAGAAATTATATTTAATTTTTTTTTAAAGTGATGACTTTGCTAATAATTATAAATCATATCATATCAAACCAATAATAATAATCACACGCATAACTGATTACATTAAGAAAAGTAGTTTGTTATATTGATGCATTTTCAACAAAATCTCTCACCATCTACTTCAAGTTTTGGTCGCTTCTTCTTTCTCTCACCAGATGGCAGTGTTTCCTTGGACATCAATCGGTGCCGACATCTGCTGCTACTGGTGCTGCCCTCTCTCCGATCCCTGCTCTCCAAACTCTGTCCGCTGCTCGGTGGACCTTCCACAGCGGGTTTGGGCTAGACAGAACAAGGAATAATTAGTAATATATACATTTTAGTGTATAATTGCAATGCCTTGATTTAACTAAACAATTCAAAATAATAATAAATGATACGTGTATTTTTGTAGTTAAATCAAATGATTTTGTACAAAAATAGTTGGCTATAAAAGGGTGCCAGTCAGTTCCTCTAACCGGAATTAACGGGCATAGTAATGGCATAGTAATATGTAACAGGAGGTTTACTGTTTTGAACATGGGAAAATGGGACATTGTTGAACATCAATTGTATTGCAGTTAATTCAGCCCGACTGGACTGTATTGCCAATAATGCTTGTTTTGAAACCGGTTGCTTTGTTTACTACTTGAACATGTTCCAGAGATTGTACCTTCCAAACTGCGAACATTGTTATGGGATTACTGAACACATTTTGGCAGACAGTATATGTCAACACAGTTACTGTACTCTTAAGAACATTACATTAATTAATACATGAAAAGGTAGGAGCAGACGGCCTCCTTATTAAAGATGCATGGTCTCAGAATGCAAGTTTAAAACATGTACAAGAGAACTGACTCACCATCTTGTCCCTCTGCCAGTCCCTCTCCCTGGCCGTGTTGTCCCCCTCCATCCTTTCCCCCGGCCACTTCTCCTTTCCTCCCCCCACCACATCCTGCTCCCGATTCTCTTCCCTCATCGTCTCCGCCCCCCTCTATCCCGCCCTCTGTCCCAGTCTTCCCGTCTATGATCCTAGTCCACACCCCTCTTGAGTGGGGACAGATCGACACGTCATCTCACTGGCGACCCCCGACCTTCGACCTCTGGCATCCTCTTCGTTCAAATCACAGGTGGAAACGATGAGTTTTTAACAAAATGTTAGGGGTGGTTTCAAAATGTATGTCTGATTAATTGAGCGAATGTCAGTGCATGTTTATTTGTATGCGTGCGTGAGTGAGAGTGTATGTGTGCATGTGTGCTAGCATGCGTGCAAGTGTGCGTGTGTTCTAGCATGTGTGCGAGTGTGTGTAAGTGTGTGCGTGCTAGAATGCGTGTCTGTGTATATAATATCAATACAATAAAATAACCAGGAAGTAAAACACACGAGGAGCTGAATAAAGAAAATATACACAAAAAACAATGCAGGAAACGTCTGTTGTTACACAACAACACAACAACAATACAACACATCGCATTTTAAAAAATGACCAATTTTATTAGTTGTTTGATAACATTTACTGATTGTGGCATATAGCAAAACATTTCCCAACAAATTCAAATTTGTGTTGCGTTTTGTCACTTTAATTTTTACCAGGCATTTTCTCCACGAAGGAGACAACATCTCAATGAGCAAGTTGCAATATATAATATGCTAACTTGGAGACAGAGTAAGTGGATCTCCTTTCAGGGGTCAAGGTTCACTCGCCTCTTTCCATGTTCATTCCCATCCTTGTACCATTGTAGTATTATTGTTAATATGCTAACTTGGAGACAGATTAAGTGGATCTCCTTTCAGGGGTCAAGGTTCACTCGCCTCTTTCCATGTTCATTCCCATCCTTGTACCATTGTAGTATTATTGTTAATATGCTAACTTGGAGACAGAGTAAGCGGATCTCCTCCCAGGGATCAAGGTTCACTCGCCTCTTTCCATGTTCATTCCCATCCTTGTACCATTGTAGTATTATTGTTAATATGCTAACTTGGAGACAGAGTAAGCGGATCTCCTCCCAGGGATCAAGGTTCAGTCGCCTCTTTCCATGTTCATTCCCATCCTTGTACCATTGTAGTATTATTGTTAATATGCTAACTTGGAGACAGAGTAAGCGGATCTTCTACCAGGGGTCAAGGTTCAGTCGCCCCTTTCCATGTTCACTTAAAGTGCTCCAAAGTCAGCGAATTAATACATAAATTGTACGATCTGTGGCAAATAATTCTCAGTTCACACACCGCAGATGGTTCAGTTTGGCCATAGCAGGTATAATTTTGGAGAACAATATTCTTGTTGTTCAATAATCCTAAGTACTTCCCTCAAAAATACTTTTGTATTAATGTATTCGCACAGAGTCAATGAAATCAGCATTATAGATTTGTAATGTGAATCTCCTATGCAAGAGTTTCTTCAGTAAAATCATACCTGAATGTAAATCGCCTAACAACCATACGTAAGGAAGAGTGCGGGAAATAAACCTCATCTGTATTTGTCCCCGCGTTTGTCCATAAGAGGGGATCTCTCCCGTGCCCGTCCCAACATTGGCCGGTCGCGTTCCTTCAAGTCCCCATACATTGGCTCAAGTGCAGGCTCAATCATTCTCTCCACTGGGTAGCCTGCAAAACAACACTGACTTCTGACCCAGCTACACTGACCTCTGACACAGCTAAACAGATCTCTGAAACAGCCACACTGACCTCTGACCCCCCCCCCTCCTGCAACACTGACCTCTGACCCAGGAACACTGCCCTCTGACACAGGTACACTGACCACTGACCCAGGTACACTGACCTCTGACCAAGCTACCCTGACCTATGACGCAGGTAAGACCCAGACCTTTGACGAGAATGAAATTGGTAAACTGAACATGTTTATTATTTTAATAGTAGACTTTGTTACAAAGGTATTTTAGTCTGCAAGGAAATTACCCTGTAACACTAATTTGATGTTGCATGTTTTAGGGTTTTGGTTTACCTTGCCAGCTAAATCCTTAAACAGTCATATTTCACACATTACAAAAAGGTACAACATTTACTTCACTCGAGGACAGTTTTAACCAGTTTCCCTCTGCCATGTCTATTATAGCAGCAGTTGAAACTTCTGCCATATCAATTATAGCAGCAGTAGAAACTTCTGCCATGTCAATTACAGCGCCAGTAGAAACTTCTGCATGTCAATTATAGCAGCAGTAGAAACTTCCGCCATATCAATTATAGCAGTAGTAGAAATTTCTGCCGTGTCAATTACAGCAGCAGTAGAAACTTCTGCCATGTCAATTATAGAAGCAGTAGAAACTTCTGCCATGTCAATTACAGCAGCAGTAGAAATTTCTGCATGTCAATTATAGCAGCAGCAGAAACTTCTGCCATGTCAATTATAGCAGAAGTAGAAACTTCTGCCATGTCAAATGTAGCAGCAGTAGAAACTTCTGCCATGTCAATTATAGCAATGAAAAGTTAATTTTCAGCAATTCGTTGTTGCATATAATAACTCTTTCAGAATATTGAACAATTTGCCCATGAGATGTAGCGCTAGCAACATGTTTCCTACAGCTAATGTCAGCTCGGGTAAATGTGTAATCAGAAAGGCTATTTTTAGCTTAATGAATAGGCTTGACATGTCTTTGAATCCCATTATTTAGAGCATTAAAATTAGCGACGTGTATTGTACTTCGAAACTGCGGCACCAGTGGGTCCGGGATTTAGATAATTTTTAAACATATTGTTCTTATCGATGTATTTTTACATTTATTTACATACTTTTATTGATGTACTTGTATATATGGACATGATGATTGTCTGAAATAAATAAATTATTATTATTATTATAGCAGCAGTAGAAACTTCTGCCATGTCAATTACAGCAGTAGTAGATACTTCTGCCATGTCAATTATAGCAGCAGTAGATACATCTGCCTTGTCAATTACAGCAGCAGTAGATACTTCTGCCATGTCAATTATAGCAGCAGTAGAAACTTCTGCCTTGTCAATTATAGCAGCAGTAGAAACTTCTGCCGTGTCAATTATAGCAGCAGTAGATACTTCTGCCTTGTCAATTACAGCAGGAGTAGAAACTTCTGCCTTGTCAATTATAGCAGCAGTAGAAACTTCTGCCTTGTCAATTATAGCAGCAGAAGAAACTTCTGCCATGTTAATTATAGCAGCAGTAGAAACTTCTGCCTTGTCAATTATAGCAGCAGCAGAAACTTCAGTCATGTCAATTATAGCAGCAGTAGAAACTTCTGCCATGCCAATTATAGCAGCAGTAGATACTTCTGCCATGTCAATTATAGCAGCAATAGATACTTCAGCCATGTCAATTATAGCAGCAGTAGAAACTTCTGCCATGCCAACTATAGCAGCAGTAGACATCACAGTCACACCATTTTATAATAATTAAATGACCATTAAAATAAACACAACATGCAATTATAGAAAATCAATAGTTTTGAAGATACAGTTTACAAGTTTTAGGCAACTGTTCAGTTTAACAGGGGTAAAGTGTGTCTACTCTGCCTGGACCGTGTGACCAATTCAAGATAAGTCAAGGTCTCAAAGGAACTTGAGCACTAGGCTGCAGAGATTAGTCATGCTGTCAGCTTTCTGGCACATTAATCAAAATCTACTGTTGGGGTGGTCTCAAGGGCCCTTCTCAAAACCACATCACTAGATAATGTAAAACTTTTGAAATGTGGGGGCCCCTTAGGTGCCCGTAGAATGATTCAATCAAATACCGATTTCTTGTATATAGTGGCTGCACCCTAAGATACATCTATGCAAAATTAGAAAAAAAAGTTCCTGAACAGTTTTTTTTTTTTTTTTACATTTTTACAAGTTTTGGAGTCCTTGGAGGCCCTAGGTAGCCCTAAAAATGATTCAATCAAATACAGATTTCTCGTGCATAGTGGCAGTGCCCTAAGATGTCTATGCAAAATTCGATAAAAAGTTGCTGAACGGTTTCTGAGATACGGCAGCTAATGGCGGACGGCGGACGGCGGACGGCGGACGCAGAGTGATGGCAATAGACCCTTGGACCTTCGGCCAAAGGACTAAAAACCCAAGGCGCTATCACCAAATGTCACCAATCAGTCCTTTAAAAACTAGTATTTTTAGTTTGTCTGTGGAAAGTCCCTTCAGATTCTTGGAAACTGACAATGTTTCCATAGTGACGATCACGTGTAAGATATTCTTAACCTGTCCCGCCTTCTAAATGGAATGAATGGCGCCTATTTTCACCAGCAAGCTGGATTCCGCCCGAACAGATCATGCGTAGATCAGATCGCAACACTGCGCATCATAGTAGAGCAATCCTTGGAGTGGAACTCCTCGCTCTACATCAACTTCGTTGACTACGAAAAGGCGTTTGACAGCGTAGACAGGGAGACTCTGTGGAAACTACTACGACATTATGGCATACCAACCAAACTGGTCAACCTGATTAAGAACAGTTATGAAGGAACAGGCTGCAGAGTAATCCATGGAGGACAGCAAACGAACCGCTTCGAAGTGAAGACTGGAGTTAGACAAGGATGCCTGCTGTCCCCGTTCCTCTTTCTCCTGGCCATCGATTGGATACTGAAGACATGCACAACCCAGAGAAGAAATGGAATCCAGTGGACGCAACTGGAGGACTTGAACTTTGCCGACGATCTGGCACTGTTGTCCCACAGCCACCAGCAGATGCAGGAGAATACCACTGAACTGGCAGCCATTTCCTCACAAGTGGGTCTCAACATACATAAAGGAAAGACAAAGGTACTCAATCTTAATACAGCCAGCACTGAGCCAGTCACACTGGAAGGGAGTGCACTTGAAGAGGTAACATCATCGACAAGCAGGTTGGCACAGCCGTGGATGTTAGAGCAAGGATTGGCAAGGTGAGAGGAGCATTTATACAGCTCAAGAACATCTGGAGCTCCAAAGTGTTGTCATTACACACGAAGATCCGACTGTTTAACTCCAACGTGAAGTCAGTCCTACTGTATGGAGCAGAGACATGGAGGACAACTAACACCACCACCAAGAAAGTACAGACCTTCATCAACAACTGCCTAAGAATCCTCCTCCAGATCCGCTGGCCAGACACCATCAGCAACATTGACTTGTGGAGGAGGACACACCAACTGTCTGCCGAAGATGAAATAAGAAGAAGACGATGGGGATGGTCACACGCTCCGGAAACCAGCATCAACTATCACCAGACAGGCTCTGACATGGAACCCACAAGGCAGGAGAAAAAGAGGTCGTCCAAAGAACACGTGGCGAAGGGACCTCCAGGCGGACACCAAAATGACAGGACACACTTGGAGACAGCTTGAAACAAGAGCCCAGGACAGAGGACTCTGGAGAGCTGTTGTCGACGGACTATGCCCAGGAGGGAAGATGGGCACAAGTAAGTAAGTAAGCAACTAAAACTAATTATGACGAATCATTGTGCAATTCAGTGAATACATTGGTGATTTTTATTTTGGTTTTCTGGTTCTCACACTTTTCTCTTTAATGCGTAAGGCACCATAGTTCCCAGTGTTTTGTAATGATGCAGCTATTTCGAATTAACATTGATGAAATAATACTAATAATCCCTGTGAAGTAGAAGGTTTTTGAAGTCGTTTTGGGGTGTTACCGGTGAGCACCGTTGTCGTTGATTACAACGGCTAGCACGATATTCTAGAATGTTGCCACTTATAGACAGGTAAAGCACGATGTTACCCGCCCTCAATATGACTGTCAAGGCATCGGCACGTTACAGTTGCAGCTGTTCGATTGGTTTAGTTGAACGATAATTGAGTTAGTTCATTTTCCAAGTCTTGATTACTGGCCAACTGCTGTCACCTGTGGCTGTGGAGTCATATGATATGGTCAGTTCATTTTGGACTTATGCTTTATGATGTATAACTTTTAACTGCCGTTTCACTTTTATAGCCAGACAAAATTGCGCTGACATAAGAAATACAAGACAGAGCACTGGTTCAGACAAGGCAGCCAAGAGACAATACATCGTAGCGGTATGACTAAAAGTAAAACTAAAGTAAACTAAGTCTAAAGGCGCACGACCAAAATGTATGTAGTGTTGGTAACCAAGCGGGCTGTTGGTGGCACGTAGGTATGGAACGATATTAGGGCCATAATTCCACAATGCTACATTGTTGATTTCTGACTTTCGATTATCCATTTACGCCGAGATTGTCGAATTCTGACTTTCGATTATCCGTTTACGCTGTCATTGTGCAAGATTGTTGTCAAATAATTCACTCGAATGGCGTTTGGTCAAATATTTCTCCAAAATATTTTCTCCAAAAAATTTTCTCCAAAATATTTTCTCGAAAAGAAGTTCTCGAAAAGATAATCTGGCACAAATTGCACTCAGTGACTTAAGCTAAGCAACTTGCAAATACTGAAGTATCCCTTGCAAGTCAGGCCAAAGCAATTATATAATTGCTTTGGTCAGGCCTTGCGCTGTCATCACCAACGTCACGACGTGGTGTACAGAATACTTATATCGATCATTTTTCACACACGTTATGAGCTGTTTTATCAAAGTTGGAGTTTAAAAGAACTCAAAGTCGATGAACGGAAGAAACGAAGTGCCAAGCAGTCTGCCAGAAAACGCGAATTGTTTGTCGGGAAGGTTGGCACTGTGTGTGAGCGATAATTCATGATGTATCGAAAACTGTCAATAATATTTATTCGTACTATAACGTGTACAAAACAAATTCAGTGAAAGTAACGTATAAATCCATCTAAAATGGGTAATCTTTTACTTAACTGGCCTATATTATTAGGACCTTATGAAAACGGTTTTACCTGCTTTTTTTATATGTATGTGTTCGTAATGTAATTCTTAATCACTTCCGGTACAAAGAGGTCAGATATTAAATTGTTAATTGTCTTTTAGAGCAATTTAATCCCGTCGAGTCGATGTAAACCCGGTGCCATACCGGGGTATCGCATGTACATGCGAATTGAGAGCATCCCGGGGGCATCAAAACCGCGAAGGCGACTTTCTTGCGAATTTGCGGACATTACCCCGACCTCAAATCATATCAGATAAACATTTTTAATTATGATTTTTGTTTTTATAAATGGTTAAATAAACAAACGATTCATTCTCTCCGCTTTTTCTCTAATTCCCACAAGAAACATTACAAATAGTTATAAAATAGCGTTAAAGTAATGAAATAAAAATCGACATTATTAAGAGTTATTATAATGTGTAATAACATACAATTATTTATTTTTGTGTGTATTTTAATATGCACATCCTTTAATTAGCCTATATTAACTAATTAGAATTGCGTTAAAGTAACGAAATATGGCTGAATTAGAAAGTGTATAATGTCTAAGACCTATTTTAAGCTTTATTACAATACGTCATAATATACATGGGCCATAAAATATAATCTGATCAATTAAATTGAGTAAGTTTCAGTGATAACCTCACACCAAATTATAATATATTATTTGCATATATTGTCTTAGTTATGCCATAACCTCACCCAAAATAAAATATCATTTAAGCATTCCTCAAGGTGTAGGAGATACATTTTATTAGCGTCAGCACAAACAGTTTTCGTTGTCTTTTGTGTTATATATGTGTGTTTTTTGTGCGTGTTGAATTTTTGACCGAAACCTTCTAAATAACGAAAAATTAATACAGATCATGTTAACACCATCTGTGTTCCGTGTCGGAAATGTTGCTGCAGGAATGCTGGTGGCTCTGAAAAGAGTGACCAGTGCGCGGTTGAGGAAAATGTCAGATCGACAGAGGAAGTCGGGCGGGCGATATAACTTCATGACCAACTGTTTAATTTGTAATACATCATAGTAATAATGAACATATATATATATATATATTGTGCTTAATTCCTATCAGTCAATACGTTGACATATTACCACACCTTTACCATGTGTCCGTTGTACTGATCTGAACTACGGCACTAAGATGCCTGTCCCTCCGATGAGTGGACACCTGCCATGTTGGGACACTTATGCTTGGATACAGATGTGTCCGCTGAAGAGAGGTACTACTGTATTAGGTTCAGCTGTAACCTCAACTAAATTAATATATGTTTGACCTTTACACGTCCCCGTCAACTCAGTTGTTGCGAAGGTCAAAGTTATCAATTGTATTTGTTTCAGCCATAACCTGACACAAAACATCCTCAGAAACATTATCTGAGTCTACTTGAGTATATCGTATTATATTTAGCCATAACCTCACCCAGTAGAGGTCAGATATTTCTCTGCATTATATTAGTCTCCACAAATATCATCTGGGCTATGCGTGGGTGTTAAGAAATCACGCAAACGTCCTTGTTCCTCCATTAACTGCTATCTTTAACAAGTCTCTAAGAGAAGGTGTACTCCCTATGGAATGGAAAATTGCCAACATAATACCTTTACCAAAAACAAACCCACCTGTGTCGATTGAAAAAGACATTAGACCAATTTCAATAACTCCAATAGCTGCTAAGGTGTTTGAATCAATAATAATGAAATGGGTGGATGACACAATTGAAGGAGAAATTGATGCTAAGCAATTTGTTGGAATTAGTGGAACTTCAACAACAGACGTTCTTGTCGCAATGATACACACATGGTATGAGGCGACTGATAAATTGGACTCTTATGTCCGTGTTGTAATGCTAGATTTTAGCAAAGCGTTTGACCTTATTAATAATCATTTGTTACTAGAAAAGCTACAGTTGTATGGTTTGCCTTCACATATTATAAGATGGATGGCAACATTTTTACTGGACAGAACTCAACAAGTTAAAATAGGAAATTAATATTCGCATCCTGGTCACCCCAATGGGGGAGTACCACAACGAACACTGTCTGGACCTAAATGTTTTCTAGTCTACACAAATTATTTAGAAATGCCTGTTCCGTTATATAAATATATAGATGACAGTACATTGTTCGAAGTATGCGACAGAAAGGGTGTATCTGTTAGACAAGAATCGGTTGACGTTGCCGCTAAGTGGACAGAACAGAATTATATGAACATTAATTTAGGAAAATCAAAAGAGATGATCATCTGTTTTGCACAAGACCGCCATTTTCGAAACACTATCCCGAATATAACGATCGATGGAAAAGATTTAGATCAAGTAGACCATGCCAAACTTCTAGGTGTTACAATTTCACAGGATCTGACATGGAATAAGCATGTCGAAAATATTGTGAAAAAGGCCGGGAAACGATTGTACATGTTGTATCAGTTAAAGCGAGTAGGAATTAGCCAGAATGATCTGGTCACTATATATGTCAATGTTGTGAGACCTGTTTTAGAATATGCATGCCCCGTATGGCACACTAACTTGCCACAATATTTATCTGACAGTATTGAAATGATACACAAAAAGAGCATTAAAGTGTATTTTTCCTGCAACAAGTTACGCTGAGATACTCAGGTATGTTAAATTGGAGACATTGAAAGCAAGACGGGACTGCTTTTGCCAAAAATATTTCAATAAGATTAAAGTTAGTACACACAGATTAAACTATCTGCTGCCTGACAAAAGGCATACCAAATATGACATCAGACAGAGTAATGTGTACCCTTTGCCAATAACCCGAACAAACAGATACCGTAACTCCTTTATACCATGGGGATTACACAACTGCCAATAACGAATGAAGGGCAACAGGATGGTATTTAACTATTTATACTGTATGACATTCCAGTGTATTAATACTGTATGACGTTCCAATGTATAGTTGTATTTTATTGTATACTGTGAATCCAACTCAGTTGAGTTGCTAATAAACTTGTGTTATTATTATTATTACAACTGCCATATGCATAATGCATTAACAAAATGTGTAATATTTTGTTTCCATAAATATCTCAGAATGTACAATAAAACTGTTTTGCACAGACTCCAGTAAGTGATTTTTCATTATAAAACCGTTTAGAACTCAAGGGATACAAGTAATGACATATGCCCAAGTAATATGTAAACACCAATGATAACACAGATCATATTTCTTGAGACGATTATTATTTTGTGTGAGGTTATCACTGAGACTTACTCAATTTAATTGATCAGATTATATTTTATGGCCCATGTATATTATGACGTATTGTAATAAAGCTTAAAATAGGTCTTAGACATTAGACACTTTCTAATTCAGCCATATTTCGTTACTTTAACGCAATTCTAATTAGTTAATATAGGCTAATTAAAGGATGTGCATATTAAAATACACACAAAAATAAATAATAATTGTATATTATTACATATTATAATAACTCTTAATAATGTAGATTTTTATGTCATTACTTTAACGCAATTTTATAACTATTTGTAATGTTTCTTATGGGAATTTACTTCATCGCACGTCTTGCGAAAGTCTGAGAAAAAGCGGAGAGAATGAATCTTTTGTTTATTTAACCATTTATAAAAACAAAAATCATAATTAAAAATGTTTATCTGATATGATTTGAGGTCGGGGATATGTCCGCAAAATCGCAAGAAAGTCGCCTTCGCGGTTTTGATGCCCCCGGGATGCTCTCAATTCGCATGTACCGGGTTTACATCGACTCGACGGGATTAAATTGCTCTAAAAGACAATTACAAATTTAATATCTGACCTCTTTGTACCGGAAGTGATTAAGAATTACATTACGAACACATACATATAAAAAAGCAGGTAAAACTGTTTTCATAAGGTCCTAATAATATAGGCCAGTTAAGTAAAAGATTACCCTAAAATGTATATAAAACGGTCAGTGCAGCTAGTCTCGTCTATGAAGCATGAGCGTCTATGTCATGAATGGGGGAGGCTGTTTTTAAGTGAATATTATTAAACTTTAAAGATAATAGTGCGGAGTCTCCCATCACACAGTGATTTGTTTTGAATTTTGTTGACATTATGTAAATTGTTATTGTAAAATTTGTAGCTTAGTATTTGTTTTCATATTTTGTAGTACTAGTTGTCTCCAGCTCTTGGCAATGTTCTATTAACTGACTAGTCTGTATTATTGTGGTTACAATGTAATGGTCTTGACTTATGTCATGAGGTCTCATTCTTTATATACTGGCACTGAGGGTGGTCACTACCAGGGTACTTGTCGTCCTCAGTGGTTCTTTTATGTCCCAAATTGAGACGGGACCGACGTTAATGTGATCACCGAGTCACGAGGGATACGCAGTCCCCAATTTTGAGAGCCAGATTTTTACACCAAATATCATGCCTACTCGGTCCAGGTTTCAAACTCAGAGCACTGGCATGCCAGGCGGATGTGCTAACCACTACACTAGCCGCACTCTCTGTATAATTTGTTTCTGCTGTTGGGATAAATAAAATGTATCCTTACCTTACCTAAGATGGGAGTGTGTGTTTCTATATTTAATAAAAACCAGCACAAACCCTTGGAGTAACATACACTATCGAGAAGGATGCGAGGGTACCAGCCCAGCCTGATCACAGTGCTTTCTTCTATATCATGAGCAGTCTTACTCCAAACCCACTATACTTTATCTTAGTCACATATTGAACATAACTTGGGATAATGTCATTGTTTTTCATTTTACAGGTTAATGAAGAGGAGCTCAGCATGAAACTGCTGCAGAATAACATGTATAGGGACGTACATGGTGGTATGCACCAACTACGCAAATTTACACTGGGGAGTCTAGTGGAATACTTATCCCAGTGCGGAAAGAAGCTGGAGGAAAAGAGCAAGTCTCTATACAAAGAAAGGCGAGTTATCTTAACATTAAACTAAAATGACTGTAGGATTAAAGGTAAATGCGAATAACCATATGAGCTTAGTAGTTTGTACGTCCCTGTCAAATATGATTGATGACATATTTTTCTTTGTCAATGGATACCAGCAGGCTTATTTGTAAGAGGTTTGGCAAATTTCTATGTGTTAAATGTAAGAACAAACATTCGAAACCTAACAATGAATTATTCAGGACCAGTATTCAGGAATACCCTGCCTCATAAACTTTGAATACTCCCGACCATTAACCAGTTTAAAAGAAACCTAACAGCTCCTTACTCGTGAATTATTATTGATATTACATTATATACATGTCTGGGTAAATATATATAGGTGAAGCACAATACTGGGCCAAAAAAGAGGACTGGACAGCAAAAACAAAGTCTTAGATGGTAACCAAAATACATTTACACCTAAAATTAAAGAAGATAAGATATTTTACTCACTGTTATGTGGCGCAATGCCAAGTGAAGTTCACGATGTAAGTTACATGGTGTCTTTTAACAAAAACATGAGAATGTGAAACACTTCAGAAATCAAAATTTGCTTGACTGATGTATGCTAGTACCTCATCAGAATCCAACCAAGACTTTTAAAATGTTAAGAATGATCAAAGCACTCTGGACGTGAAATGGTGGACACTGTAACTTACGTTATCCACCAAAGCCACAAATTTTTTTAAACAACAATAAACAGGCAGGATGCGTTTTTTTGTGTCTCTTCTTTCTTCATGGGCCTAAGATACAGCACAAATGTTATCAACAGGAACTCTCCACAAAGAAGCTTCTTATGGAGTTAATATAGCGTATTTTAATGTGCACATTTAAATATATATTTGTTTTCATACACATTTTAATAATAACATCTTGGACATGAAAAACTAGGTTAACTGCACTTGTATATTATACCCAGCGTATCAACAAAGACATATTAATACACTTTTAAAAAGTATTTAGCATATGGCGATGACTCTAAAATAAATTTATAAAATAAATGATTCATTCTTGAAGAAGGTAGACATACATATTATGAACCTTTGAATACTTGACGAGGAAAATACACTGTTAGAAAATACACCTCATCTTGTCATTTCCAACATACACTTTGACCATTAAACCTCAGGCTTAAAATGTCAAACATGAATATGTGTAGTAGTTACACATGGCAGACAGTTACATGAATTTATATACTGAAAACAAAACAAAAAAATATAAATGCACTTTACTGATTAGCAAAATTAAAATCAGTCTATAATATTGACTTAGATCAAGCGTCATTATAATGAAATTGAACAATTAAAAATTGCTGTAATGACAATGAACACCTAGTAAAGAAAAATAGTTCACATTTTTCACCGTTTTGAAAAAATAGCATAATCCACTAATGTCTGCATGCTGTATCAACCCACCCCCTTTCTCCACCCGGTAAACACTGACTGTTCCCAAGAAGTAAGATATCAAGATGTATAGATGCAGCTGTAGTAGAACATTTCTTGCTGCCTTTTTTCTTGTGAAATGCTGCAGATCATACATGAAACATTATTTTATATCTACTGATTATGACAATGAACAACTCCATAATTATTTCCTCCAAACGCTACTATGATGCCTGTTTTTGTTTACTGAATATATGCTTTTCTTTACAGGAGATTGAACTAGTGTGCTTAGTACTACTAGCTCTCCAAGTTAATATGGCATACTGGGCAGTTGTATGTCCAGGATCTCGGACAAGATTCTACAGCCATGCAATACGCTGCATATTAACAGTTTGTCATGTGAATGTCCACCGAGTGATCCCAATTGTGTGTCGTGAGTTGCATCCATGACAGATTCCCCAGTGCCAAGGGGTGTACACTGGCTTCCAGATCAGTCAGTTAGCTTGACTGACTGGAGACCAACGTAGAATGTAGGTTGCTCGACATAAGAATGTGGTGACACCTGACTAGCTCTGCAATTGGTGATGGAACGGTGGGTGCCAGGGTTTGGCAGTTATGGCATGAGTCTTCGGGCAACAACTTTCAACGCTGTGAGAGAGGTTCAGTGTCGAGCATTCTTCGGTGAACTACATCACTGTATGTTTTCGCTATCTTTGATGGTACTGCATACCAGCTTCCTGACTTTTTGCTGTACATCTGCATCTACATATACCGAAGAAAAAGTGACAATTAGCATGGCTCTGACATGTATGATATTTTTATACGTGACGACACATTTATCAAAAGTCAATAATATAAGGTATTTGTATTCAATTCAACTATAACTTTTACCAGTGTCCTTGAAAAAATACGTGAATTATCCAGCATTGTTATAGTGGTAGGGTTTCATTGTCTTTGTGTTGCTGATAGTCAGTGGCAGCCAGCTTAGTTCTTGCAACATACACCAAGCACTTCTTTTGTTATGTACAACACAAGTTTGTGATGAAGTAGTGGTATTGAAAGCCTTTTTACATTTTTCTGCAACAGTCTGTTGATACGCTGGCAGCAGCATTTTACTTGTTTAAATTATGTATGAATCATGAGGACTGTTATATATTTTTCATGCCACGTATCATCTTTCTAAATTATTCTTTTTATCACTATTTTATATTTTAACAAATAATTTACATTACATTTTCATTTCACATGATAATTAAACAACTTTACTGGCTCCCTGGCAGACCTGTTAAATCGAAAACACCATCTTGACTTATGTGGGAAGCATTAAGCTGAAATTAATATGCGAAGACTATCCACCACTGTCTGTAGCAGGTACACTTCATACAGCTGAGTAAACTGGAGCAATGTAGCATGTAGTGATTGTATATGTAATTCTCAGTCACATAGGGATGACTCTGTCTAGTCTAGTCACTATTTTAAGTTCAACTAAACATCTTTCTAAGTAATTTGTTCTCATTGGTTTACATTTTATGGGTATTAAATATAAAAAATTGTTGTTAAATACACATAATTGTTTAGTCACTAATTTTGTGAGTTGTAAACATATAAAACATGTATAAACTACAACTAGCATTTGATATCACATGTACTAACTAGTTTTGTTTTTTTGCAACAAAGAAACGTGATAAAAGTAACTTTGTTTTTTATATGTACCCGACATTTTTTCAACCTCTTCCTAATTTTTGTTTCTATTGTTGCTTTGCATATTATGTGCATGTGATGTGTATGTGATATTAAAAATTATTACATTATGCATATCAAGTGCAGTGATTGTACCTGTAGTTGTATTGTGCTTTTCATAATTTTGTAGTCAATCTTATCAAATAGTTTCAATAAAATGTTTGTAATTTACATTTTCTTTACTTTAATTCACATGCATTTCTAACAACAATATGCAATTTAACGAGGACACCCATTACTGCAAAATCCTCATGCAGACAAACAAAACATTCACATACGGGGTGGATCCAGAAATTGAGCCTGGCCGAACCAAATGGTGTAGTCTAAATTTTGGCACTACCGAGCCGCCATAACTATAACTTCGGCCGCTTGGCTGGAGTGGTATTATCGGAAGACGGGGGGGGGGGGGGGGTGCTAATGAAACATACTTGCACTGTATATACGAAGTTATGTTTGCAACATAAATATTCCAAATTAAATAAATAGCCCATTAAGTTCAAGAATTGAACTGCAAATAAAATGTAGAATGCAACTGAAAGTTTCACAAAAGCCGTATCGACCAAAGATGGTGTAACTACCCTAAGATTGGTCAGAATAAAACAATTGTTAAAACCAATCGCCTATGTTTGTATATCTTCCAATTATTATGCTATGATTTATATATATAACATTTGCATAGCAGCATCAATTAATACTTACATTTGTTCTAACTGTCCTGAGCTGCATCCAGCCTCAGGAAGTGACTGGACACCTGAGCTGCCTTTGCTATGAACACTGATGCTCGATAGAGCCACCACAGGTCTTGTCATATGTGATGGCTGCAGTGGTGTTGAGGTAGTTCACGCCTTTGTGTTGAAGCTGTCGAACAGTCATGAATTGGAATATGGAATGAGTAAGATTATTTGTGAAAATGAACACGGTTTGACAGGACTACTACCCGTCAATATATATAATATGCATGTGTGTGGTATGTAACTTGTAAACTTTTTAATTTCATTAACAGGTAAAAATATGTTGCCCAAAGGCCATTTGCCCAGCACTCACGAGTGAAAAGGTCATTTGCCCAGTTGTGAAACAATTACGATGATATGAGAGTGGCAAAGTTATTATTGTATATATATTGTAAAAGTGTAGTACATAACAAACAACTAGACAATTTACAACTTATTAACTAAGTACAGGTAGAACACAGATGGGCTGGAAAGAAGGTTACAGGAAATAAAGTCAAACTAATTTTTATTCGAAAAATATAAAATAAATAAAACGTTTTGCAATTTTTCACTGATAGTTCAACAAAACAAAGTTTTAGGAATTCAATACTAAACCATGCAAAATACCCAATGCCTTAGTTGTGGTCTCAATGTGTAATTCATCTAACACTGCTAATTAATGAGGAGAACATTTGGCTGGCAGTGGGTGAACCCCTGGCAGTATCCACACAGTTCTACTGTTTATTCAGAAGGTGGATTACCAGCTGTTACTGTCCAATGATCAATATCCCCTTTGTTCTTTAGCTGGTCTGCAAGGTGCCACTGCAAGCTGGAAGAAGATTCCAGCAGTTAGTCTTGTCTCTTATGAGAGCAACAAAGGCATTCTATTATGGATTTCCTGGCTTGATTTAACAAACAAAAATGATTATGGCCTTTCAACTACTTGCAACTGTGGTTATTAACTAGAGGTTTCTGACTGGGAAAGTATGTTCCTTGAAGCGAAGCCTCTGTGGCTTCAGTGTCATCAACGTGCAAACAATTTGTAAACTGTCCTGTCAGAAACCTAGCTGCCAACCCTGACTGTATTTGAATTGAATCACCCAAAGTGAGATGAAGTGAGTTAATTAAATGAAACGGAAAACAACATTTACAAAATTTGTCTACAAAATGTATGAATGTAGAAGTATACATTACCAAATGCATGTTATTGATAAATTGAAAGACCAAAATAAAAAACAATTAAAAACGGAACTTCTATAATTTATATGTACAAGAGGATTTGTAACTTAACAAAACATGGGCTGCAATTCTTTGTATAGTAACGGTAATTCTCTGCTCTCTCACATAAATCAGTTGCAAGCTATCGATACATGTTACGAAGGCCTACATGTTATTGTTATGGACATTTTCACCATATTGAGGGGTGGTGGTTTTGTTAACATAATAAGCAACATAATATTATATTCATATGAATAAATATGCGTTGAATAAATGAATGAACGTTTATTCAACAACAACAACATAATACATGCACAGTATGGTTTGCTGCTGCTGAAAGGACATAGTTGAAGTCTTAGACTTATGTGTAGCTATGCCCTTCTCGAACTAAAAAAACCTTAATAAATACAACACGAATTATATATAAATTACAAGATAATATTCACAACTCACATATAAACTTTTTAGTGCTTGTGTTACTATTACAAAACGTCACCTTCAATTAACAATTCACAAATATGTAGAAAGTAATGAGAACTTGATTGCTTTTTTAAATTGTGTTAAACTTGGAAGCTGAGTCAGTTTATTTGGTAAATTGTTCCACTTTTTATACCCTTGACGGTGATGCGTGGCTCAGGCTGACTACTTTGAAATTACTAACTTCTCTAGAAGAAGTTTTGTGAACGCTGCATCTGTTCTTAGTCTTACTCCAGCTCTTTCTTTTGTGAGTTGTGTTGTTCCACAAATGCATACTGGTTTTTCCCAAATAAACCATCTGATGCGAATTTTTTGCTGAGTCGGTGGCATATGTCCGGGAACATCCCATCGCCGGCGTAAATGCCATAAAATAAGAACGTGTTGTATAAACACTTGCGAACATTGTACAATCAACAAAAAACGGCTTGATCGAGGCACCAATCTTGAGGGTCAGAGGTCAGTCTCGCCAAAATTCGCAAACACGATATTATATGAAGTTTCCACTTCCAGATGCATGTCCAAGTAAGTGTTGCCAGTTTTGACTCCTTCGACTCGAAACCAAATTCAAAATAGTTCGCAGTTTGTTTATTAATTTCAACAAAACGAAGTAGCACAAGTGCACCAATGAACTAGGATATTATAGTGGATACTTGATAGCTTTGCTTTTTTGGGAAATTAGTCAGAAAACCGAGGAGCATAAAAATCGAACTGATATTGCAGCGTTAAGCTATATAGTTATATTATCACCAGATATTAATCGCAATACAACAAACCCCCTCTTTGTTTCAAGTTATAACTTTGTTTTTAGTTTCAAATGAAATGCTCAGAGCTGCATTGCACAATGGTTTGTAAGTTGGACTCTGTGCTGTGACAATGTAATGTTTATAAAAAGTAATCACTTATATAATAACGCAGTATCCAGTCCTGATGACTGCTCAAAGCACTTTACACTTTACTCCCTAGCAGACTTGTTTGATCGAGCACCATCTCAACTTCTCTGGAAAGCATTCAGCCATGCCACAATTAATGCACAAAGGCTATTTGTACACAAATATCCACCAATGTCTATAGCCAGGTACTCATTCATATGGCTGAGTGAACTGGAGCAACGTAAAGTGAACGAACTTGCCCAAGGTTCAACACAGCAGCACTGAATTCGAACCCGGGTTCTCTTGATTGAGAGTCCAACGTTCTAGTCATTGAGCCAATGTAACCGTGTGCACTGTTTCAATGGAGCACATTGTGTAAATACATATGTATGTATGTCTATTGAATTGAAAAGCATGGAAATAACTAACCATTTCATCTTTCAAGTACTGATCTTGTGGAGTTAACTTCAAGTAGCTGTGGTCGTTGGCAAGGGCATGTGGATTGGCAGGAGGGAACAGCTGCATCACTAGCATTTACTGACTTTCCTGAAATATGTATATGTAGAGATATAAGCAACATTGTATTTTTTGCTTTATACATAAAGCCAGAGACTGCACTAACGCCCATGTTTTGACAAGTAACTATTTTTCAATTGGTCTGTAAAAGGAATATAAGATTTGTTTCGTCAAATAGAGTGAACCTGTCTGGTGTAGTCGTTCTGCAGTTGCTCTGATCGAGGATCATATATAAGGTCGGAATTGTCCTTCCCACAAATTGCATGTAATCTGCTGGACTTGATAGGAGTTTCTTTAAAAGGTATAGCATGATAGAACGTCTGGTGGTCCTGCAGGTCAAGTCAAAGTGTACATTCAGCTACATATTTATGAATTTTATATACATTTTAACCCTTTCATTTATTTATTGTTGCTGATATGTTGACAAGAGCGTGTCACATTCTTGAAACTACCCAGCTTATTTGTACAAAATTGGGATAAACTAACTGCCATTTTTGTGTGCATTGACAATTGCCCCAATATTTGTACATAATACATTTAATGCAGAAAATAAGTGTTTTTTTAAAAACGTCTTACCTGTGTACATGTCACTTCTGTCAAGATAGTTCCTGTCTGACAGTAGTGTCAGGCCGAACAGAACTGCTGCAACGTGCTTGCAGTGAGCTGTAGGGCCCAGCCCAGCACGACTTCCTCATCTCTGCCCACACAACAGCTGACACGCATATACCGCAATAACCTGAAGAGAACAATGTACAATATAAAAAAAAATTGTGGAGTCGCACAATACTGGGCCAAATTGGTGTCCTGTAACTTACGCTATATTTACTCTATAACCAGCTTCGTTTCCGGACAGTTCCTGTTAATAACATGTGTGCTGTATCTTAGGCCCATGAAGAAAGAAGAGACACACAAAAAACGCATCCTGCCTGTTTATTGTTGTTTGAAAAAAATTGTAGTTGTGGACAATGTGGTGGATAACGTAAGTTAGTGTCCACCATTTCACGTCCAGAGTGCTCTGATCATTCTTAACATTTTAAAAGTTTTGGTTGGATTCTTGATGAGGTACTAGCATACATCAGTCAAGCAAATTTTGATTTCTGAAGTGTTTCACATTCTCATGTTTTTGTTAAAAGACACCATGTAACTTACATCGTGAACTTCACTTGGCATTGCGCCACATAACAGTGAGTAAAAATATCTTATCTTCTTTAATTTTAGGTGTAAATGTATTTTGGTTACCATCTAAGACTTTGTTTTTGCTGTCCAGTCCTCTTTTTTGGCCCAGTATTGTGCTTCACCTATATATATTTACCCAGACATGTATATAATGTAATATCAATAATAATTCACGAGTAAGGAGCTGTTAGGTTTCTTTTAAACTGGTTAATGGTCGGGAGTATTCAAAGTTTATGAGGCAGGGTATTCTTGAATACTGGTCCTGAATAATTTATTGTTAGGTTTCGAATGTTTGTTCTTACATTTAACACATAGAAATTTGCCAAACCTCTTACAAATAAGCCTGCTGGTATCCATTGACAAAGAAAAATATTTCATCAAGGCAGTATCATATTTGACAGGGACGTACAAACTACTAAGCTCATATGGTTATTCGCATTTACCTTTAATCCTACAGTCCTTTTAGTTTAATGTTAAGATAACTCACCTTTCTTTGTATAGAGACTTGCTCTTTTCCTCCAGCTTCTTTCCGTACTGGGATAAGTATTCCACTAGACTCCCCAGTTTAAATTTGCGTAGTTGGTGCATACCACCATGTACGTCCCTATACATGTTATTCTGCGGCAGTTTCATGCTGAGCTCCCCTTCATTAACCTGTAAAATGAAAAACAATGACATTATCCCAAGTTATGTTCAATATGTGACTAAGATAAAGTATAGTGGGTTTGGAGTAAGACTGCTCATGATATAGAAGAAAGCACTGTGATCAGGCTGGGCTGGTACCCTCGCATCCCTCTCGATAGTGTATGTTACTCCAAGGGTTTTTGCTGGTTTTTATGAAATATACAAACACACTCCCATCTTAGGTAAGGTAAGGATACATTTTATTTATCCCAACAGCAGAAACAAATTATACAGAGAGTGCGGCTAGTGTAGTGGTTAGCACATCCGCCTAGCATGCCAGTGCTCTGAGTTTGAAACCTGGACCGAGCAGGCATGATATTTGGTGTAAAAATCTGGCTTTCAAAATTGGGGACTGCGTATCCCTCGTGACTCGGTGATCACATTAACGTCGGTCCCGTCTCAATTTGGGACATAAAAGAACCACTGAGGACGACAAGTACCCTGGTAGTGACCACCCTCAGTGCCAGTATATAAAGAATGAGACCTCATGACATAACTTCAAGACCATTACATTGTAACCACAATAATACAGACTAGTCAGTTAATAGAAAATTGCCAAGAGCTGGAGACAACTAGAACTACAAAATATGAAAACAAATACTAAGCTACAAATTTTACAATAACAATTTACATAATGTCAACAAAATTCAAAACAAATCACTGTGACTGTGTGTGTGATGGGAGACTACACACTATTATTATCTTTAAAGTTTAATAATATTCACTTAAAAACAGCCTCCCCCATTCATGACATAGACGCTCACGCTTCATAGACCGGACTAGCTGCACTGACCGTTTTATATACATTTTAGATGGATGTATACGTCACTGAATTGTACACGTTATAGTACGAATAAATATTATTATTGACAGTTTTCGAAACATCATGAATTATCGCTCACACACAGTACCAACCTTCCCGACAAACAATTCGCGTTTTCTGGCAGACTGCTTGGCACTTCGTTTCTTCCGTTCATCGACTTTGAGTTCTTTTAAACTCCAACTTTGATAAAAACAGCTCATAACGTGGGTGAAAATGATCGATATAAGTATTCTGTACACCACGTCGTGACGCTGGTGATGACAGCGCAAGGCCTGACCAAAGCAATTATGTAATTGCTTTGGCCTGACTTGCAAGGGATACTTCAGTATTTGCAAGTTGCTTAGCTTAGGTCACTGAGTGCAATTTGTGCCAGATTATCTTTTCTAGAACTTCTTTTCGAGAAAATATTTTGGAGACAATTTTTTGGAGAAAATATTTTGGAGAAATATTTGACCAAACGCCATTCTAGTGAATTATTTGACAACAATCTTGCACAATGACAGCGTAAACGGATAATCGAAAGTCAGAATTCGACAATCTCGGCGTAAATGGATAATCGAAAGTCAGAAATCAACAATGTAGCATTGTGGAATTATGGCCCTAATATCGTTCCATACGTAGGAGGTATGTGTGTGCAGCTCGCCAAATTTCAGATATGTTCTTCAGATTGGAGTAACAAAATCGCAAATTTTATCATCGCTTGTGGTAACTCGCCGGTTCCATTCGCCAGGTGGCGCTACTGTGCCAAGACGAAATATTTGTCCGGAAGATCGGATAAAATGTCTAAATTGTGTAACTCCTTCATGAAATACAGACTCAAAATGTTTAATAATGCACACAAACCATATATATACCATCAACGGCCAAACTATCTACCAACATATTAAATGACATGGTCGTGCGTGGTCGTTCATTAACTTTGCGGTCATGCGCCTTTTAGTCAAACCCCATCGTAGCCGTAGGACCGTCAGGTGAGAATGCCAGGGCCCGGGGTGCAGACATTTGCCCAGTTGTTAACTTCATTAGCTTGATTGATTAAAACACATTTCACAACAAGACATTGCATGAGTGAAATAACGTCATGTCATTGTAGCAGACTTCGCGCATGGAAACCATTTGTACATCGACACCCTTTTACCCAGAGACTGAATGTCAAATATATGGACATGTTTGCCTTAATACATAGAAAATGATGCTGTTGTAAAAATAAGAGACTGGTGCAGCCTACGGGCCAAGGTGATAGCTAGATAGGACAGTGATTAATCTGATCAAACAGTAAGTAGTATGGCCACAGACCAAGTTATTGTTATGTTGTCGATAAATAAAGAATGCCCGTTTCAAATGCTTTAGAACACATCAAACACAATCATTGTTTGACAAGCATATTAAGATTTAAAATAAATTTATATATTTAGAAAAGCAGCACAGCAAAGAAAGTGTGTGGTACAATCACGCAATAATTTATTAAATTATTCCTTTCATTTTTTCAGTGAGCTACGTCCAGACCTCGTCGAGGGTGAGTTTTGGTAGGACGACAGGATTTTAGGTAGACTCGAGCCACTGAACCACCATTAATGTTGAACCCTGTGTAAGTAAAGGTAAGGCTGATGAATTGATAATGAACAGAAAGTTTGATCACTGTATGTATATAATACATATATAAATTAGTGTTGGTTCGATACCACATTTCTTTGATATTGATCGATTCCAGTATTTTTTTCTACACCTACATTGTAAGCCTAATTCATATAGAATATAGTTCCCAATAGAAGCACATACCCTTTTTATTTTAGGGAAGCATGCTTGAAATGTTTCATGAATGATTGAATGCATGCTAAATGTCATAGATGGCAACACTGCTGCTGACGCCACCATGCAGATATTAGTTACGTCATTCATACTGTCGATGTTGTGTTGGTCAGCTTGGTAGATGTGCTAAATGTCATAGATGGCGACACTGCTGCTGACGCTACCATGCAGATATTAGTTACGTCATTCATAGTGTCGATGTTGTGTTGGTCAGCTAAGTAGATGTGCTAAATGTCATAGATGGCGACACTGCTGCTGACGCCACCATGCAGATATTAGTTACGTCACTCATAGTGTCGATGTTGTGTTGGTCAGCTTGGTAGACGTGCTAAATGTCATAGATTGCGACACTACTGCTGACGCCACCATGCAGATATTAGTTACATCACTCATAGTGTCGGTGTTGTGTTGGTCAGCTTGGTAGATGTGCTAAATGTCATAGATGGCGACACTGCTGCTGACGCCACACTGCAGATATTAGTTACGTCATTCATAGTGTCGATGTTGTTTTGGTCAGCTTGGTAGACGTGCTAAATGTCATAGATGGCGACACTGCTGCTGATGCCACCATGCAGATATTAATTACGTCATTCATAGTGTCGGTGTTGTGTTGGTCAGCTTGGTAGATGTGCTAAATGTCATAGATGGCGACACTGCTGCTGACGCCACCATGCAGATATTAGTTACGTCATTCATAGTGTCGATGTTGTGTTGGTCAGCTTGGTAGATGTGCTAAATGTCATAGATGGCGACACTGCTGCTGACGCACCATGCAGATATTAGTTACATCACTCATAGTGTCGATGTTGTGTTGGTCAGCTTGGTAGATATGCTAAATGTCATAGATGGCGACACTGCTGCATACGCCACCATGCAAATATTAGTTACATCACTCATAGTTAAAAAAACTAACATTTTGTGCATAATTATCGTATCTAGTGACAGGCTGTTATCAATATTAACGACCACTCAATGTACTTGTTATTACAATACAAACTACAATACTTACGAAGCTGAAATTTTGCATATGAATTCGACTTGAGTCTACGCATAATTGCAGCAGTTTTACATTTGTTGGAGGGTTTGTGAAAAAAATACACAATTAATGTTGTCCGTCTTTCAACATTGATAAGTTCAACATTTGTTATGAAGCTGTAGCACATATAAAAGGAACCATACTTTTTTGGGGGGCTACGCACCTAAAGTAATAAATACAAACTAATATTTCCAACAATCAACAGTATCACAGCAACGACTAATTAGGAATACCTTTTTGAAGACATAGCAACCTTTCATTGGCGTAGCCATTGTTGTCAAGAAACCAACGAACCGGATTCTACTTTGTGGCAACTTCTCTACAACAATTTGTCCACACATTCGACATGTGCTACTGTGGTTATCTAAGTAATGCATGTAGATGTGCTGTGTGTTTAGATAAGATGGCATGCCATTGAAGGCATTCTGATTCTTCTGATAACAACAAAATCAGTTTAGAACCAACATGATACCAGTTTCAATAGCACAAAACCAATGCTCGGTCAACCAAGGGAACCGAGCCGATCAAGTGGCGCCACCTTGCACAGTTCTAGTAGTTCGCGTAATCCAAGCACGTGCAATTGGCTAATACCATGTTAAGTTTTTGCAGATTTTGATCGGTAAAAGAATGTAGGTATAATTGTTTAATAACGTAAAGTATATGTGTTAATATATACACCTTAAGAATTTTGCAGGCTCTGCCTGGTCGTTTTCGTCGTTACATCAGAAAGTAAAGGTTCGCCCAGGGACAGGGTCAAGCCAATTGGCAATCGCAATGCAGCCCGTCTACTGTTTCAATGTTTGACAGCAGTATGTCGTTTTATAAGGAATGATACAAGTCAGGTCTTTATTCTTCACTGTAGTGTTCCTGTACCAGTTCCTGGAACAGTGTGGTATATTGCAAAATCATGTTTTATTGCAAATCGGCCTTGTGAAAAGTAACCGAATAATGCTACATTCCTTAACGTGTTGACCTAGCCTCGTAGGCTCTCCCAGTTCTAAAGAATTGAAGACGCTTCATGGATAACGAACGTTGCTCGTTTACTGATCGTTTCTTTGTATAGCATCGGCATCATGAGCAATACATCAGCCGTCGTGTTATCAGGAATTTCAGTAGAAACGTTCAATATGTGACCGTATTCTCAGAAAACCACCGGTGTTAGCATTTTGATTGTAATTGCAAATTGTTACTGTTAGCTTGCTTTAAATCGTTGAAGTGTGTAATGCCAAATGGTTGCTTTTCGTTTTACTTAATATGCATTTATTAAATAAACGCAGTAATGACAGAAACATAGTTGTACTTGCAAACAAGCACAATGTTCATTCAGGCTGTTACTCAAAATGTAATGTCATTTGTAGGTCATTGTTGACATATTTTATATTTGTCTTTAAAAAGCACTGATCTATATACGTATATATGTATATGTATGGTTCTCTGGAACTTTTATTCAGAACCAAACAATTAATGTGGGTGGATGTCTATGTCCAGTCTAGCTTTCACCCACCAACGGACCCTTATGCAGGATCAACTTTTTACCAGTCTGAAAATGTCCTGGTAGATACGTGCGCACGTAAGCACATTCTGTCCAAACGGGCATACACATATATACATATATATATATATGTATATATATATATATATATGTACATGTGTATATGTATATATACATGTGTATAATATATATATATATGTACATGTGTATATATATATATATATACATGTATATACATATGTACATGTGTGTGATACATATATATATATATATATACATATGCATATATATATATATATATATATATATGAATAATAGTGACATTCGATAATGAATAAGTTGTTTTGTGCTCCTAAAATTTCCCCCCGTCCAGGTGGGCGGGTCTCTAGATAGAAGCAATAGTTATCATAGGCCGCTACAGTATTTTCTTCTTCAAAGCTAAGTGAAATTAAATTTCTTTCAAACTTTGTATATGTTTACTCAATACTCTTGTCAAGTAATATGCCAAATGTGAAGTCTCCTCTAACTAAGCCCAGTCAAACATGGTCATTTCTATGTCTCAACACAACCAGTTTGTCAGATGTTAACGTCCGGGGAGTAATTGGTGTTAGTCACACACAGCCATAGTATGCGACAGTGCAGGATGGTGTTTCAGGCTTTATCGGAAATTCAGTCGCAGAATGTAATATTGTTTGGTATAACCATCAAGATAATATTCTCATCTACAAGTTTGTTACTGAATGGATGCAGGAATTGTGTTTACCTTTTGAGTTTTTTCCATTTGAATATCGCGAATGGTCAACCTTGTATTTTATATATGACAGGATTAAGTATTAATTAAAACGGCATTAACTATACAAATTTTAAACAAATCCTCGGTACCAATGGCATATTTGTAGATACGATTATTATCTTTAGAGATAGTAAAAAATGTAAAATTCCGCGATTACAATTTCAGGTATGGCCTGAAACACCAACCCACGTAGATTCGTGCCATACTAAATCCAATTGGGCCTTCCTTGATGTCACCAATAGTCTCTAAGTGTTGCAACAAACTGCAGAAAATGTACTGAAAAAAACGAAAAAGAGGTCTTGAAGAGGGTGATGGAGAGGGTTAAGCAGTTAGATGAATACAATCATACAGATTGGAAAAAAGTCATTCAGATTAGAGAAATTTGATAGTTCAGATGCCACTGGTCCAAGAAAGCGAGTGGACATAGAAATAGATAAAACGTAATGTATTTATATATATATATATATATTGATGCTTTAGTTTGATAATTGGTTAATGATGCTAAACTAGTCCAGTAGGCACAACAGATATCACATTGACATATTTGTTTCTCAACAGAGCAACAAACAGTCCTGGGTGATCGAATGGGTAAAATAGAGGCTACATAGAAAGAAACCAAAGGTAATGTGATCGACTTGTCAGCCTCTTCCTGTTCTGTTTAAAGGTAATGTGGACCTTTATTCAAAATTTCTAAATACATAGAACAATGTGTGACAAAAATGCACTATTAAACACATGATCTACTGCTATGTATTCAAAAATTGTTTCTTTAGTGCATGACAAGCACTTTGAGTAGTTGACAGCTGGTAACATATTGAAACTGATAACGTGGTGTATACCGCTTAAGGTGCATAAAAGACAGTCCCACAGCCCACATGGGTGTTTGATATCCTAGAAAGTTTATTAACCCTTTCAGATCCATATCGGTGTTGCAATGATTGTTACTTACTAAGTCACCCTTTTAGGCCCATATATGTGTTGCAGTGTTAGTTTGACACGGGAAATATAACAGTTCCAGTGTAGTTACCGTAATATGAAGAAACATAAGTTTTTTGGTTACCAACTGGCCATTGCAAGGGGTTGAATTTCTTATTCTAAAAAATTGTCTCTACAATGAGGAACAATGTCATCATATGTTTTTTCTGACCATATCTTGAAACAGTTTTCATGGAAGTTTCTACCGAATTCTTCTTTTGAATACTGCTAACATGTTTCGAGATGATCACACATTTTCACAGTTCACTCACTAACATGTTTTTCCTGTAGAAAAACATGAGAGACTGGACGAAAGAGTAGTCAAGTTGGAAGACGTTATAAGTCCACAGAAATGTGTCAAAGGTAATGCAGTTGGTTCTAAAATTGACATATGTAGAACTTTTATCTACCCATTTGTGAAACCAGCCCCATCTAAGATATTCGTTTTAAACGTGTTCGTGCCACTAACATTTACATAATCAGCTTACACAATGCTTACAGCTATGCAATCACTGTATGCTAGTTAACCATGTTAAACAGCTTGCTAGGTCAATGATTCTCTCTGTCCAAAGGAAACAGTGTTGCCATTATTACTTCTATCTCTGTTAAGACACCTTTGTATCATGATATCGGTGACAACCCAGTGAAGTCTTCAGCTCTTAATCAAAATTATTTATATCAGGACGAAGCAGGTTAATGTTCCCTTAAAGTCATGATCTGCATTCCAATAAATTTATTACGTAATGCAGAGTTCCTCAGATTAAAATGATCTACCCCCAAAGTAGATGTGTGATTTTCATATCTTACCTGCCACAATAAAGGGGATATTATTATTAACTCGCAATTATTCACAGATAACGAACTGTAAAATTATACCTCGTTTGTTGAAATATCTTTGGTAGTTTTTGATTTATTGTAAACATTGATGCAACCTTTAGCAAAGCAACAGTGTTATTTTAACTCATATTGTCTAGTCTTTTCTTAATCTATGGTTTCGTGAATGCCTGTATTTTATTAGTTTGGGATCGTTTGTTCAGGATAATAAATTAGACATTGAAAAATGAGAATATAAGGTGCGCATTTCTGCCCAAGACGCAACATTGACGTGACATTCCATAGACAGCTATGTTTGGCTTCTGTCCAAAATACACCCGAGCGACTTACTCTCCAGTCCGCTATGACTATAAGCTATTATAAGCTAATATGGCTATTAGATTTTATAAACTATTATTAAGCAAGAATGATGTCTTAGCATTGTCTCATATTGTAAAGTAGTTTCATACTACATCGTATCCCTGGGCCCCTGGAAGTAATAATATAAGCTCCAGCTGTATTGTTAATAGATATCCAATTGTGGGACAGCTGTGTTATATCTACTTCCAACAATGTAACCACATATCCAATTGTGGGACAGCTGTGTTATATCTACTTCCAACAATGTAACCACATATCCAATTGTGGGACAGCTGTGTTATATCTACTTCCAACAATGTAACCACATATCCAATTGTGGGACAGCTATGTTACATCTACTTCCAACAAGGTAACCACATATCCAATTGTGGGACAGCTATGTTATATCTACTTCCAACAATGTAACCACATATCCAATTGTGGGACAGCTATGTTATATCTACTTCCAACAATGTAACCACATATCCAATTGTGGGACAGCTATGTTATATCTACTTCCTACAATGTAACCACATATATCCAATTGTGGGACAGCTATGCTACATCTGCGTCCAACCATGTAACCAGATATCCAATTGTGGGACAGCTATGTTACATCTACTTCCAACAATGTAACCACATATCCAATTGTAGGACAGCTATGTTACATCTACTTCCAACAATGTAACCACATATCCAATTGTGGGACAGCTATGTTACATCTACGTCCAACAATGTAACCACATATCCAATTGTGGGACAGCTATGTTACATCTGCTTCCAACCATGTAACCACATATCCAATTGTGGGACAGCTATGCAACATCTGCTTCCAACCATGTAACCAAATATCCAATTGTGGGACAGCTATGCTACATCTGCTTCCAACCATGTAACCACATATCCAATTGTGGGACAGCTATGCTACATCTGCTTCCAACCATGTAACCACATATCCAATTGTGGGACAGCTATGCTACATCTGCTTCCAACTATATAACCACATATCCAATTGTGGGACAGCTATGCAACATCTACTTCCAACCATGTAACCACATGTCCAATTGTGGGACAGCTATGCTACATCTGCTTCCAACCATGTAACCACATATCCAATTGTGGGACAGCTATGCTACATCTGCTTCCAACCATGTAACCACATATCTAATTGTGGGACAGCTATGCTACATCTGCTTCCAACCATGTAACCACATACCCAGTTGTGGGACAGCTATGCTACATCTGCTTCCAACCATGTAACCACATATCCAGTTGTGGGACAGCTATGCTACATCTGCTTCCAACCATGTAACCACATATCCAGTTGTGGGACAGCTATGCTACATCTGCTTCCAACCATGTAACCACATATCCAGTTGTGGGACAGCTATGCTACATCTGCTTCCAACCATGTAAACACATATCCAGTTGTGGGACAGCTATGCTACATCTACTGCCAACCATGTAACCACTCTGTCTTTTTACAGACGAGGTAAAGAAGTTGACACAACAACTAAAAGAAGCTCAGACGCACAAGATCCAGAAATACCTGAAGGATAAATCCTTTGAACACATTCCAGTCAAAAGACTCGACGACATCTACGTTGAACTGTACAAGCGTGGACAGAGCAAGAGGCTAGAGACACGATCAGCCATCAACTCTCTGCAACTTCACATGGATATTGAGCAGTACATGCAAATTGAAGTTGAACAGTTACTTTCCACGGATCCCAACAATGAAAAGACCCCATCAAAGGATTTGGATTCAGGAGCGGCTGCAGACTTATCATCCCCGGATCCCAAGAGTGAAAAGACCCCATCAGGGGTGTCGGACAGAGGAGCGGCTGCAGAGTTATATCCCCCGGATCCCAAGAGTGAAAAAACTCCATTAGGGGTGTTGGACACAGGAGCAGCTGCAGAGTTATTTCCCCCGGATCCCACGAGTGAAAAGACCCCATCGGGGTTGTTGGACACAGAAGAGGCTGCAGAGTTATCTCCCCCGGATCCCAATAGTGAAAAGACTCCATTAGGGGTGTTGGACACAGGAGCAGCTGCAGAGTTATTTCCCCCGGATCCCACGAGTGAAAAGACCCTATCAGGGGTGTTGGACACAGTAGAGGCTGCAGAGTTTTCTCCCCAGGATCCCAAGAGTGAAAAGACTTCATTAGGGGTGTTGGACACAGGAGCAGCTGCAGAGTTATTTCCCCCGGATCCCACGAGTGAAAAGACCCCATCAGGGGTGTTGGACAGAGGAGCGGCTGCAGAGTTATCTCCCCCGGATCCCAAGAGTGAAAAGGCCCCATTAGGGGTGTTGGACACAGGAGCAGCTGCAGAGTTATTTACCCCGGATCCCACGAGTGAAAAGACCCCGTCAGGGGTGTTGGACACAGAAGAGGCTGCAGAGTTATCTCCCCTGGATCCCACGAGTGAAAAGACCCCATCAGGGGTGTTGGACACAGAAGAGGCTGCAGAGTTATCTCCCCCGGATCCCACAAATGAAAAGACCCCATTGAAGGTGTTGATCACTGGAGGTGCTGGCAAGGGCAAGTCAGTGCTAGCGATGTACTTACTCAACATGTGGCTGGAAGGCCGGTTCCCTGCCATCGAAAACTTCTTCTTCTATTCCATGAAAGAACTTTCACGTGTGGAAGAATGCTCATTGGCTGATCTTCTGTTTCTGCACCAATGCGGTCATAATCCAAGTGATGAAGTTGCAGTGGAATATGTGCAACATATGTCACAGAATACACTGGTTGTGTTTGAAGGACTTGATGCGTTTGGCAGCTGTCCATCAGAGTCGGAATCCTTTGATTGCAACTCGAAAGTTGAGATGTCCCAGTTGATAGGGTCAATCATCAGCGGCAATACCTTGATGCCAGTCAGACTGTTAGTGACCTCACGTTTGGGTGGTGTTGACGAATACAAGAAATTCGACCGGACAACCGAGATATATGGTTTCATTGAACCAACGATCTTTAAATATGTGGAGAAGTTTTGCCAAGACGATGCCATACTAGGATGCCACATAGGCAACTACCTCGAACACAACGTCAACGCACTTAGTCTGTGTCACATTCCAATGTTCTGCAGTCTGATATGTCGGCTTGGAAAGATTGGACTGGAGAAAGATAGGCAAGCACCTTTCCCAACAACACTGACACGGCTGGTAACAAAGTGCGTGGACAGCTTTGTAAGAGAACAGCACCCATATTTCTCAGGAAGAGAACTCCGTAAAGATGAGGATGTAATTGCTCAGATCAAAGACCAACTTCTCCGCCATTCCAAGCTGGCAAAGGCTGGCATGAGTCATCAACCAGTGAAGGTCGATTTCTCGACAGAAGATGTCGAAGCAGTGTTGTTGTCACAGGAGACCGCAACACGGTGTGCATTCTTGAACATTTCCAAAGAGAGGCCAAAAGGATCGGTGATCAGAACAGTAACACAATCATATCAATTTCTGCATTTGATAATGCAGGAATTCTTTGCTGGCATTGCCCTAATGTCATCCCAAGAAGAAACTGCGCGTCTAGTGGAGCAGACACAAAATGTAGGACAATTAGACATGGTCTTGACATTTGTCTCGGGACTCGCAGGAGACCCAGAAAACAAAACGTTTCTGGAATCTTTGGGATGCAACACATCCATAACAGCGTGTGAGTTGAGCAAGCTTGTTGTTAGACAAGAGCGTGCACAAGGGTACCGCAACCGCCAGACCAAAAATGGCAGAATTCTCTTTCTGCTCACGCTAGTGTATGAATCTCGTCAGCCAAGACGCATGGGCCGAAATCAAGAATGTTGTGCTGAGCGGCATGACGGAACTGAATCTCTCGGACACAACTATCACCTCAGCCGAGCTGCAAGCGTTGATCTTTGTGATTCAAAAGTGCAGCGACATTAGCGCCGTGGAGTAAGTATTAAGTATGATTTGTTCATGTTTGGCACTTGGTATTACCATCTTGTGGAACATTGTAGTATTTTCCTCATATGTACGTGAGGCAGTAAGTCAAAAATATAAATTTCATAAAAGTGTACTTTTCTGGATCAAACTGCCAAAAATTTTAATTTTACCCATCATAGTTTAATTAATACTCCTACAAACTTGTGTCACCCAATGTTGGCATTGAAATAGTTTATTTTTATTTTTATCTTTTATGAAACTATATTCTTAAGACAATATCCCTGAATGTAGCGCTCTTTAATGTAAACAATACATGTATTTTTGTTACTATATATATATGTTATAATTTGAGTAGTTCTTGCGAAAATAGAACATTAAATGTTCATACAATCCAAATTTTTTCAGTTTATTAAATTCAAAATTCAGCTTTTATATGTAATAACAAAGAAATTAATACACTTTCAGAAAATGCGTTAATTTGAATTTGTGATCTTTAAACGTTATGTAGCATTATGTATCCCCATCGAAGTTTGTCAATAGTTAATTTGTCCTTTGGTATAACGGTATATCTGCTGCTCTCCTACTTGTTCTCTGTTGTACAGGGATGAGGATCAGTACAGTAAATCTGAACCACTCTCTGTGTCTCCTTTTTGTTCTCTGTTGTACAGGGATGACGGTTAGGTACAGTAAAGCTGAACCATTTTCTGTGTCTCCTCCTTGTTCTCTGTTGTACAGGGATGAGGGTCAGGTACAGTAAAGCTGAACGACTCTCTGTGTCTCCTCCTTATTCTCTGTTGTACAGGGATGAGGGTCAGGTACAGTAAAACTGAACCATTCTCTGTGTCTCCTCCTTGTTCTCTGTTGTACAGGGATGAGGGTCAGTACAGTAAAGCTGAACCATGCCCTGTGTCTCCTCCTTGTTCTCTGTTGTACGGGGATGAGGGTCAGGTACAG
Organism: Escarpia spicata; assembly: GCA_963995525.1. Classification (NCBI taxonomy): domain Eukaryota; kingdom Metazoa; phylum Annelida; class Polychaeta; order Sabellida; family Siboglinidae; genus Escarpia; species Escarpia spicata. The sequence goes on along the minus strand of OZ023207.1, from coordinate 14,681,193 downwards.
TAAAGCTGAACCATGCCCTGTGTCTCCTCCTTGTTCTCTGTTGTACGGGGTGAGGGTCAGGTACAGTAAAGCTGAACCATGCCCTGTGTCTCCTCCTTGTTCTCTGTTGTACAGGGGTGAGGGTCAGGTACAGTAAAGCTGGACCATGCCCTGTGTATCCTCCTTATTCCCTGCTGTACAGGGATGAGGGTCAGTACAGTAAAGCTGAACCACTCTCTGTGTCTCCTCCTTGTTCTCTGTTGTACAGGAATGAGGGTCAGATACAGTAACATTGAACCACTCTCTGTGTCTCCTCCTTGTTCTCTGTTGTACAGGAATGAGGGTCACGAACAGTAAAACTGAACCACTCGCTGTTATTTCCTACCAATGTTTTCTGTACATCGCTCCCTGTCTATGTCTTTCATCCTCCCCTGATCTTCTCATGTCCCTCCTCATATAGTCCTCCCATCTCAGCTGTGGCCTTCCCCTTTTCCTGTGTCCTTTATGTTGCTCCGACTCTGCTCTCTTTGTTATTTTTCTGGCATCCATCCTTGCTAAATGGCCTTCTCATGTCATCCGACTCAATAATCCTCTGTTAGGCTGTATTGCATTCCAACCTCTTTTCTCAGGTCATTCATCCTTCTTCTGTCTACCCTCTTTGTTCTTGTTATTCTTCTAACCCAGTTGTTCTCACAAACTTGCAGCTTCTCTTGTTGTTTAGTCGGCGCCACTGTCTCCAGACCATATAGGCATGCCGGTGTAACACACACTCTCCGGAATTTCCCTTGAATTTTTTGTGATTTTTCTCTTCATCCTCAACCTTTCTCCAAGCATTCGCGCCTGCTTGTATTCGACGTCGCACCTCCACATCTGAACGCCCATCCGCCGTAACCAAGGTACACAAAGCCGTCCACTTGCTTAATTTCCTTTCCATCCAAACTGATGTCCAATTCAGTGCAATCACTATATATATATATATATATATATATATATATATCAGTATGATTATTCACGGCAGCTAGAATACAGTGGTGCGCTTGAATACATCTCACAGTTGTTTTTATTCAAGCATTGAATATTCTCATCTACAATTGCTTTGTTATTCGTTGTGTTCCAGCTTGCGTGGCTGTAAAATGACTGGAGAAGATTGGGGAACTCAATTAGGACGTTTGCGCGAACTCACAGCCGTAAGGTACAGTGTATTATAAAATTATACAACAACTGAAACAAACAAATATTTTCATAAGGCAAGGTGTTTCGATGATATGAGAGAGCCAGATAACAGCCACAAACACGTGTAGTGGTTGTTATCTGGCAGCTAACGCTCATAGAAAAGGAAACCACTTGGGTGGAGAGGAAACGACAATTTTTTGTCGATATCACCATCCCATGGCTAACTCTTGTATAACATAATATATCATATATTACAAATGACAAAGTACAATCTATATGTGTATTTCAAGCTCTTTGGTGTGAGACAAGGAAATATATTATTTATTAGAAAACTAGTATTCAGTGATGAGCATTAATTCAATAATGGTTTATATATATATATATATATATATATATATATATATATATATAATTATATATATATATATAATTATATATATATATATATAATAAGTGTGTGTGCTAATTTAAATTGACTTAGTACCAGAAAAATTATGAATGCCTAGAAGGTGTATAACTATAACACTCAATGAAGTTTATATTGTTCCACACATGACATCGACTAGACTGTAATGTGTGATAATATACCAACTACTTACACGGTATAACTGACATTAACCAAGATAATGTCCAACTACTTGTACAACTGTGTGCAGTTTTGATATTTTGTTCCCACTTATTTTTACCACAAACGTGTTGTGGGCTCAGTAAGGGGTTGCACCCCCAGTCACCTTGCACCCCTCTGAATTTCATGGGGCCTCGAGTGTTCCCAAACAGGGGAAATCTTCTCCCACAACTCAGAAAGAACAAAGCATAGAAAGCTAAATAGATTGTGGGAGATGGTTTGCGATGTTTGGGAGCAGTTGACGCCCTACGAAATTGTGAGGTTTGTATGCAACATGCCAAAGAGTACAGCAGCACTCATTACGGCGAAGGGAATGAATCGCCCGAAAGCTAATTCATTGATCTTATTGACATTTATTTCATAACGTTTCTATTATTTATCCAAGTTGGACTAACTAGCTGTTTGAAGGCATGGGTCACCAAGGAAGTTTCTTTACAGCTTGTATGCAATATTAGGCCAAATTACTGCTTTGTACAACGTTACAATTATATTTTCTCCTTATATGGCATATTTCTTCTAATTAGCCCTACAATTTTAGTAGTCTTTGCAGCAGCAATTCAGCATTGCTCAATTTTGTGTGTACATTTTTTATAGAGATGACCATCATCAGAAACAGTAGAATCTATCTTCACAACCTGGCCAAACTACAATCAAACGAACAGATGTCCCGCGTCAAGAAGACGTCACGCCTCCCCGACACATTCTGTCTACAGCTGTCAGTGAAATGTCATGCCTCCAACACATTTTGTCTACAGCTGTCAGTGAAATGTCATGCCTCCAATACATTTTGTCTACAGCTGTCAGTGAAATGTCATGCCTCCAACACATTATGTCTACAGCTGTCTGTGAAATGTCACGCCTCCAACACATTATGTCTACAGCTGTCAGTGAAATGTCATGCCTCCAACACATTATGTCTACAGCTGTCAGTGAAATGTCACGCCTTCAACACATTATGTCTACAGCTGTCAGTGAAACGTCACACCCCTCCAGGACATTCTGTCTACAGTTGTCAGTGAAACGTCACACCCCTCCATGACATTCTATCTACAGCTGACAATGAAATGTCATGCCCCTCCAAGACATCTGTCTATATGCTCTCAATACGATGTGTCATTGTATTGTTTCACCCAGAACCTGTAGTCTACTATCTCAGCAAGATGGCATGCCTCATCATGAACAATCTGAGCTGGTTATAGAAATGTGTGACATTCAAAAGTTACGCTGCCCTGCAATATGTCGACATATTTCACACTGTATATTAGAGTGACCCTCGCTGTACAGTTTTATGTACCTATAAATATATGTGAGAGTGTGTGAGTGTGAGTATGTGTGAGTGTATGGGCTGGGTGCGTGCATGTTGTAGTGTGTGCGTGTGTTGTCTGAGTTTGTGTGTGCACGTCTTCTGCGCACATTTGCACATCACTACAAGTTGCCATATCACCAGATGAGATTATACATATAATAATATTGCACAGTTGACTGCAACATTCAGTGACATGTCGTATCACGTCAAAGATAGCACAAGCACTTTGGGATATTAGCAGGTCTACAATCAATTGATAATATAAGCACTAATCATTAATGCACTAATCATGCATTATAAGTTGAAGAGTTTGTACTCTCTATGTTGTTAAATATGTCGCTTGGTGTATCAGTTTGTACAGGAGTCGAATAACCATTGTGGGCATGACGCCACTTTAATGGTGTGTATATAAATAATAAAATATGAAGAATCCTTGACAATACGAGTTATATATATTCATGTAAAAGGATCGTTAACCTCTTTAAGTTACCGCGCCGTTTGCCTACGTTACAATCATAATGATGCGTATGACCTCCGTCCAGCTTTGCCAACGCTGTTGATAACAGTTATGTGTGAATTACAGGTGTATGAATTACAGTTTACATATTTATTAAGATCCACCACGAACATAAAAGAGTACAGTTATAATTACGGGTAATACCTGCATGACAATTATGAATAATTGTAAAGTTATCTGTGGAGAGATGAAATGACACTGAAAGAATACTGACATACAGACAATTACCAATATAGTTGTACACAAAAATAATAAGTGAATACAACTTGACATGCAAGGAAGACGTATCCCAGATACAGTATAATAAATTAGTAAGATATCAATACCAAAGACAACATCAAACACAATCATACAAATGTGATATGCAGTAAAATTACTCTGAATGAACAACTACAGGCGTCACCAGACTGGTGTTTTGGTAACCATAGGCTGATCAAGGGGGCCTGGTGGTATGTGCCCCCTAGACCTTGGGAATTCGGTGTGCTCGTAGTCTTTTTGAATGGGCCCACGTGACCGAGCCCTCTAGAAAATGGAAATGTGCCTCCGTTCACGTTACAATAAGCTGAAGTTCGCCGACGCGACGGCAACAATTTGTCAACAGCACCCCCCTCCCCGTCTTAATGATGTCACCATGCAGTTGAGCGGAGAAGCTGAAGTGACGGCGGTGGAGGTTTGTTTGTGCCCCTTAGACTACCCTCTCTGGATCCGCCCCTGGTAGCCCAGGCGCGTAGCCAACTTTTCACAATTTCAATGGGGGTTCACATTTTCCCAGGGGTGCCACACGCTGGTGTGCGATTATATTTTTCACAATGCAGGGGTCGCCACATGTTCACGTGGGAGTTCACCCCACAATGCAGAGGGTCGGGTTTCTAGCTGAAATGACAATAAAGTGGGGTGTGACTGTGAGGTTCACAACATGTCTACTAAATGTTTTGGCTTGTCGCCGTTTCGGTTGTCGCCGATTTAGTTTGTCGGCGTTTAATTAGGCCTGTCGCCGTTTTGGGTTTTGGATCTGTCGCCGTTTTCACCTGTATCCAAATGTTGCTGTGATAATTTAATTGCGCAATATTTTACTTAACTTGCATAACTAGTAGCAGCGCCCGCCTATTAGTCTAGGTATTCCATTTAGTGCGTGACTTCGCCAGAACGATAGTCTGGCTCTGAATGGCCCTTTTGAATGTTATGCTATGAGAGCTGCCACCTAGTGAATATGCATGTGATTAAAAGGCATTAAACTACGAAAAAAGTGTAATGTCGGTTACGGCGATCAGACTTAAGTCTCAGAGCTAGAGGAAACACGAACAGCGGAATAAATAACCCCGAGTGGGTTTACGGCGACCGGAGCTGGACTCACGGAAGAATAGCGCAGCCTTTTTTTTTACCAAGGCTCCATTTGGTTATATTTCTTCATCACAAAGTAACTTCCTGTTACCTAATATCCCTAACCAACTGGGATTATCAGGTGATTTGCTTCATTGAGGCTTACTACTTGTCTATGTCGTAAAACAATTAAATGTTGATCTAATTTGTCAACATTTCAGATGCCGTTCGTTGCAATGTCGCAACAAAATCCTGCACCGATCACGAGGATGGAGGCAGGAAGCGGCGGATGGAGGGGCACGTGCTCTGCAGCATATCCCAGTTGCAGTTCCATGCAGACAACAATCAAACTGATCAATAAATTCACGTAGAAGCCAGTCAGAGATACCGCAAGTATTATGATAGACATAGAATAAATTACATTGTATCGATCTAGGAATTTCAATATACCTTTTGAGGTTGGTTCAATAATTATTTAGATTTATTTTATTTATTCGCTTTCCGTTTTTGGGATATGTACAATACCTTATTACGTATCTCGCGCTGTACACTGACATTATATAGTTCTTTGTGTACACTGTGAACATTAGGGTGACTCTTGATTTTGTCTATGATTGAGTTAGTATTGATTCAAGTATTATTCACTCGAACCATGTTATGTATGATACTTTATCTTGCTAGGTCAGTATTTTTGATCTGTCATGTGGATACTTCCACAGCCTTGGTGCCATAACTATATGCACACCAGATTTACGTATTATCCAGTATGATTTGGTTTTGTTAATATTTATAATTGCTTCTGTTTACAAATTTGTGGTAACAAATGTTTGCCATTTGATAATTGTAGTTGTTTGTGTACGTTATACTGGTTGTTTGCTGTCATTCTTATTGACGCTTTCTGTAGTTGTTGTTGCTTCCCAGAGAATTCATGATGGTGTTTGAATGTTCTGCCAGGGGGTGAAGTGTAAAGTACTCTGAGCAGTCCTAACAACTGGATATGCACTGTATATATAATTGTACATTTCTGTGAGTTCCTTATATACACGTTATGATAAATGCTATGGGGAAAAGATCAGTTTGTCATTTGTTTTGTTATCATATGTTGTGGAAAGTATGTTATTCAGACTGCATATCTTTAATCCTAGATGAAAAATAATTTCATTACTAATACGATGAAGTAACTCTGTGTTTCATTTAGAATATTAAGATGGGAAACTGTATACATATTGTCTAGACTATTTTTAAAGCCGTTTTAATATATTTATTATATTGAACATGTTCAGTAAACACAGTGTGTCGTTGTTATATGTGTTATGATGTTACCTTCATGTGTATCCCAATCAAGACGGTGGTCAGCAAGCCGATCAGATATCGACTGGACAACATCGACAGCCCGGTCTTGTTTGCCATTCCTCCGGCCACGTGGTCATTCACTGGTCAAGATGAACTGACCGTCCTGTGTAAAGTGGCCGTACCGAACAAGAGGAAAGTCGGCAACAACAATGAGCTCAAACTGCTTCGGTTAGAACAGGTGACTGGCAATTGCGAGATTTGGGAAAGGGAACTGCGCAAGGAGGGAGAGCTAAGAAACGAGCATCTGCAATATGTTTTTAAAACATTGTTAAAAATGACATCAGATATAATAGTTTCTGTTTTTTAAGTGTTGGTTGCTGTCACACTGTAGGATCTCAGAAACTTTTTTTCAAACATTGCTGAAAATACGTTAGTTTCTAAAAGAAATTGAAGAAACGTGTCTACGTTGTTTTTACCACAAGAGTAATGCGTTTCCTGGGATATTGTGCAATAAAGCACTGCATGTTTAATGACACTTTAAGAAGATTTAATAAGATTGTCACCCAGGGAATTTACTCTAGATGGCAGGTGGACAAGGAAGCTATTTGGCATATCGAGAGTCCAACCATTTCTATCAATATTGTCATACCCATTCAAAATCTTAAACACTTCTATCAGATCTCCTCTCAATCTCCTGGTCTCTAGTATTATTAAACCACATTCTTTTAGGCGTTCTTCATAACTAAGATCTCTCAGTGTTTGTATCATTTAGTCGCTCTCCTCTGTAGGTGTGCCGGTTATCGGACAGTTAGTGGTATTAACGGACAGATCAGTTTACATTGGGCACTGTTTCTACGTAAAGGTTTAGTTGTGTCCACAGAAAGCACGATGACATACGCTACGGTTATGTTATGTTTCATCATCTGGCAATAAGAAAATGTACTATCCAGAATGAAATGTCCGGAAGTACGTTTTTTTGCTATTTACCGGACGCCGATTTCAGTGGTCGGACGATACATGTCCTATAACTGACATGGGCCAAAGTGACGCTGTTTAGTTGAATAAATAGTCATATTTAAAACATTCTTCTGAGAGCGTGTACGACTTGTGGCCGTCTAGAAACAACACCACCGGTTTGGGAATGTTCCGTTCTACTAGGTATGGGTCGAAGACGTTGATATATTCAAAAAAATGTGTCCGATTTCATCCATCCGCTATCGGATAAGCCGATCGCCCACGGTTTAGGCACTGACACCACGATCTCCCTAGGTGGGCTTTGATAGGGATAAACTATCACCCCGGGCAGCACCTTGCCGTCCGCAGAGAAGGTCGTCAGCACCGTCAAGGTGTCCTTCACGCTGCCGCGTTTGAGGTCATAAACATTCCTCCAACCTTTTGGGTCGAGCACCGTCCCGGACTTGGGGCAGATAGAAATACTCGTCTCATCGGTATTGATGACACGCCTTGGGTCCGCCATGATGTCGGCGAAAGCACCACCTTCATTATTGGTAGTTTTTCGTTTTTTCGAACCACTTCCGTAGCGTATCCTCTGTCACCATCGCCCATATAGCCGTTACGCTCTCTGGTTCACGAACCGCGATCTCTGGGTGACGGCGCATGAAATTTCGGTACCGTGGTTCGCCTGGTCTGTTGTCATTGAAGGGCGTCTTCCGCTGGTCGCCTTCGATGATCTGTTTGACTGAATCTAACAACTCGCCCTTCTTCTGCGGGTGTCCCGTCTTCACTTAGTGCACCAGCCGACGCACCAGGTCGTCCTCCTCTTGAAAGCAAAAACAAGTAATGTTTAATTTAGTGAAATAAAACTAAATACATCTGCGTCAACATGAGCTATTCTCAAAAGGTCGTTACCTAAATGTGACACATGTGATGAATTTTGAATCGTCTTAATCATAACAAATTTAACCACAGAACTCAAATACAATTCCTAGCTTATGCAGATATCATGTTTAGAAGATAGTCAGGTCAGTAATAATCACACACTAGGCATTTGCAATGCACCCTATCATGTATTTATACGAAATTGATGACAACAATGATGTTCTCACTAAATCACTTTATTATGGTAAGAATGTAATACAGTGCTAATTGTTACCTTTATATCAACGTATAATACTAATTAACTGAAATCGATACATAATGATAGTTTCGCTCTTTGAAATGTGTCATGACTGAATTCTGAATTCAGCATCTTTTAACTTTGTTCCATCCTAGTAATTATAATAGGCTGGATTGGTGTTTAGGCCTCTATATTTATAAGTGAAACTATATTGAGTAAGAATATGCACCTGCGAAATTAGGACTGTATCCGGACCACATTTGCGCTGCTCGGGCGACTTGCCGAGGAACTTGTCGCTTAGTGTCGACTTTGGCACTGAGAACAGTTCCGCCGCTCTTCGCACCCCCATGCCCTGGGTACAACAGGCAGCCAAGGGGGTCGCCATTAGCTCCTTTGTATAGTTGTTAACATGATCTGTAGACATAATGCAAGCTTAGAATACTTCGTAGTTTATGTATTAATCGGGAGAATAACACAACCAGCTTAGTTTATATTTTAAACTGCAGCCCTAAAATACATATGGGACATAAGCGCCTTGAACGGAGCTGTCCGAAAACTGGTTGGTTATCGGACAGCCATATCCGTAGCGTCCGGTTTCTGGTTACGTTATATCAAAAAGCCTCACAAACGACGCAGCATTTGCGTCACTTTTAAAGCTTTATGTTGCGTGAATACGCAGTGCAAAACGTGCACCTCCTGCAATCTTAGTTATCGGACACCTTGTCCGGAAACTAAATTCCAACGTAATACCTGTGCCACTAACCGGACACTGCTCATATGATATGTGGGATGGTCATTGACACAGAAAACTGCATCCAGTATGTTCTCTGTGTATTCATAATGTCATTCTATATTTACATGGTAACGTCAATCAAACACTAATAAGAAATACTGCAGCCGAACACTTGCACCCCTACTTACCGATTTCAAACTGTGTATGGCGCGATTCGACAAGTGCGTCCGGCGTCCGCCACGTGTCGTCACCCAAGCAACAATATTATCCGCCAGGTGGTGTAACCAACATGTAGAATTAAAGAAGAGATGCTAAGCCTGACACTAGTTGGCGCCACTCATTCTTATATCGTTTTGTTGTCCTATTCCAAACATTTTAAGATAAAGTGTCCGATAGATGGTATTGTGCGACAATCGGCACATTTACCCTATTTTGTCTAGCATTTCTATATCCTTCTTGCGGTATGGCCTCCACGATTGTATACAATATTCTAAATGAGGCCTAACTATTGTTTTGTACAGTGGTATTATTAGTTCTTTTTCCTTATACGCTATATTTCGCCTAATTAATCCAATGATTTGATTTCCCTTTGAAGCTGCAATTCCGCACTGCTCTGAAACCTTCATATCAGCACTAATGGTTAACCCTAAGTCCTTTTCTTTTACAGTAGTACTTAATACAGAACCCCCCATTGTGTATTGTACATCTTCGTTCCCATGTCCTATGTGGAGGCATTTACATTTCCAAAAATTGAACAACATTTGTCACCTTTCAGACCTTTTGATCAACCTTTCAAGATCGTCTCGTAACTGCATTCTATTTCCATTAGTTTTAATCCTTCTGAAAACGTTTGTATCATCCGCAAATTTCAACACCTTGCTTTTTATATCATCGTCCAAATCGTTTATATATATTAAGAATAATATCGATCTCAGTACTGATCCCTGTGGTACCCCACTCAAAACTGATTCTAGTTTGAAACATCCCCATCAACAACTACCCGTTGTCTTCTGTCAATCAGTCATTTTTCTATCCAGTTAATTATGCCATTTCCTATGCAATGGGCGTTTAGTTTAAGCAGTAATCTTTGATGTGCCACTTTCTTGAATGCTTCATGAAAATCTAAGTAGATGATATCAACTGGTGATCCCTCGTCTACTCACTTAGTGATATCTTCCAAAAAACATAACATATTTGTTAAGCATGACCTCGCTTTTAGAAAACCATGTTGAGATGGGTATATCAAGTTATGTTTAACAAGAAAATCCACCATGTGATCTGTAATTAATCTTTCTAATAATTTGCAAATCACCGATGTTAAACTCACTGGTGTACAGTTCTCTGACTTGTTTCTCGAACCTTTTTAGTATTCCTGTCGGGTGGAGAACGACTTCGGAAGCGATCGGGTGGAATTCGGGGTCTTATTTCGATCAAAAGCAGCGATCGACCTGGTAAAGAGGACGTGACGTCATCCAGACGAGATCTTATTTATCGTATCGAAAAAAGACTGACTGCCTACGTGCAACAAAGAAGGCTCTGTATTAATGTTGTACGCAAGTAATAACACAGTCGGAATATGCGCGGGTGTTATATAGTATCGCAGCAAATATAACGTACCCGAAATAAAACCATTTGGATATAACTGAGTAGGCCTGTTATAGGACACGAAACCTTATCGTTTGCACTTCAGTTTTATTTGTTTGCATGTGCATGTGAGTGCGTGTGTGCGTGTGTGCGTGTGTGCGTGTGTGCGTGTGTGCGTGTGTGCGTGTGTGCGTGTGTGCGTGTGTGCAAATTAGAATACAAATCTCTCGATTTTCGAGGAGTGGCAGGACTTCCAAGTGGCCCAGGATCTGCCTTCCTTCACCAACGACCACATCGACCTGTGGTGGGCGTCCGCCTTGAAGATGATGCGGCCTGACGGACAGCCGCGCTTCAATTTTAAGTGCCTAGGTCGCCTCGTCAGGGCGCTCGTCATTCTCCCTTACGACCAGGATCTGGTGGAAAGGGTGTTCAGCATGATGGAGAAGATCACGCTACTTTCATCGCAAAATCCGGAAGGATAACCTGTCAACATCGTACAATTATTGTACGAAATTGGCTTCAACAGAAAGTTGTTTCCAACGCTCAGCAACGGCCGCGCTGGTTCCAACAGTCCATTTCACCTGCTCGGGTTTAGTACAAAAGTGTTTGTAAAATGATTTTATGTTTCGTTCCTGCGTGTATTAATAATTTTGTGATTCACACTTGCTGCGTTTACCAATTTACAAAAGCTGTCAGTGTAATGGCGGAGGACAAGGCGACACGAAAGTTGCTGAACGAGTGGGGCCGAATATCCTGTAGTGATGGGGTTCTGCGTCGCACAGTGAAGGAGAACGGCGACACGATCCAGCAACTTCTTGTACCCGAGGCATTGAGGAAACAAGTTCTAGAGGCGCTTCACGATCAAGTTGGTCATCAAGCCACGGAAAAGACTCTCGCGCTGGCCCGCGCCAGATGCTTTTGGCCTGGAATGGCGCATGACATTGAAGAGTACTGCAAGAACTGTAGACGGTGCATGCTCGCGAAAGCCGCGAAGCCATGTCGACCAACGATCGGGAGCTTCACCGCCAGCAGACCACTCGAAGTTCTCGCGATCGACTACACCCTGTTGGAGCCAGCTAACAAGGGTCTAGAAAACGCCTTAGTCCTCACTGACGTTTTCACCAAGCTTACCCAAGCAGTACCAACACGCGACCAAAAAGCGAAGACAGTAGCAAAGACACTGGTGAAAGAATGGTTCGTGCGGTATGGTGTGCCCGAGAGGATCCAGAGTGATCAAGGTCGAAACTTCGAGAGCGAAATCATCCGCGAACTTTGCAACATCTACGGAATCACAAAGACTCGCACTACTGCTTACCATCCCGAGGGCAACGGTCAATGCGAAAGATTCAATCGCACACTTCACGATCGGTTACTTACGTTACCGCCATACAAGAAGAGGAAGTGGCCAGAATATCTGCCGGAACTGATGTACGCATACAATTGCACGCCACACTCCTCTACTGGTTACTCACCGCACTACTTGTTCTTCGGTCGTGAACCTCGACTCCCGATAGACCACGTATTGGATGTCGCGGCAGAGGAACCGGAAAGTGGAGTTGACGAAAGGGTGACCGGCCATCACTACAGACTGAAGGAGGCGTTTCGTTTGAGTAACGCCATGACGGAGAAACAGGCACTCCGCCGGATGGCTCACCGCAATGCTAACGCAGACGACACTGACATCTCCATTGGGACCCGTGTGTTCTTGCGAAACCGAGGTGTCAAGGGACGTAACAAGATCCAAGACACGTTCCTTCCGGCTCCGTACAAAGTCATCGAGAGGAAACTCCCCAACGTGTACGAGGTTGAGCCATTGGATGGGAGCGGACCATCAAAAACAGTCTATCGCAGGGAACTTCTTGATTCACGAGAACTTGTCGAAAGCTCCGAATCGGAAGATGAGACTCCTTCAGTTGAGAATAACGACGAGATGGTCATCCCACCCAACAAAGAGCGCATTGACCCACGGGGACCCGTCGGTAACCCGCAAGCAGAAGTTGAACCTCCAACAGCTAGCGACGACGAATATGACCTCGTGATCCCGTCCGAACCGCCCCAAGGAGAGAATTTGCCCGAACGAGAGGGAGATGTAGAAAACGGTGCTCGATCTGACAATGCAGCTGCTGTGAAGCCAGAACCACCTGGTTTGGACAGAGCAGGGGAGCACCTCACAATGCCTCCTGTCAATCCATTTCAAGTACGTCAGTCAAGGCGAACAACCAAGGGTACTCACCCAAACCCGCACCACCTACCAAGGTGTAGATACGAACAACCTGCTATCTGAAGTCGACAAACGTATTTTAGCTAACGTCAGTCAGACGCAATTATTGTTAATGCAAATGTTGGCCGGAGTTGTTCCTCGTCGTGATATGTAGTTCAAAGCATTTAGCGTAAGTTGTTCGAAGTTGTCGAGACGTCAACATTAAGCAGGGGAGTCTGTAACATGTTGAAATCTGATTTGTTCGCTCATCGCTAGAGTGCACCACATTACATTGATGTTCACCGTTAGCTCGACTTTAAATCACCGTCAGCTCGACTTTAATTATTGTGTGACGTAGCGCGTCTCATCCGGGCACCACAACAGCCATGTTCGCGTCTTGTTGCGGTGAAACTATTCAAATGAACGCGTGCTGAACAACCGCGGGCACACTCAAGAAGTGAACTAGCCTACAAATGTAGACTGTGGACCGCCGCAAGACTGTCGCCTCTCAGGGGGTGTGAACTTGTTTCCTATCAATAAACCTGCAACCCCGACAAAGTTTCGAGTTGTCACAACTGGCGCTGCGAGCAGGGTCCCGCACGATCAGGAATCCCATTGCACTAAACGTATGCCCGAGAAACGCGATAGGTAGCTCGATGTAACCGACGTAGGGGATATCTAGACCTTGCGCCGCGGAAATGTGCAAATAGAGCGACACGTCAACTATACTCGCAGCGTGCTGCTTCAAGTGCCTACGGAAGAACGACTCTGTGATCGTAGACACCTGAGAACCTGTGTACAATAAACAGTTGAACGATACCCCTCCAATCTGCGCACATGCTTCCGGGCATTCGCCTATAGCTTTGTATAGTGTGGCTCTCAACGGCGGGTGCTAGTGGAAATTCTGGCGGGTGTTCGGTCTAGGGCGGCTATTGCGGCACTCACGACGGACATGGCCTGGTTCTCCGCATGCCCAGCATTCTACCGGACGTCGTCGCTGTTGGTCACGCTGCTGATTCTGATGCAACTGGGTGGACTTCATCACGGCTGTCAACTCGTCTATCTGTTTCCACTGTTGCTGTAGAATTTCCTCCTGTCGCCTTAGAATCACCGCTATACCGTCGGGGATGGCAGTAGTTTCATGGTGCGACGCTGTAATGACGGTGTCTCCACCTGCCCACTCAATGGCTCTGTCACGCATCTCAAAGAAACTGAGAGATGAAGCATCGTGCATCAGGCGCCGCATCTCTCTTGCGAGACTCTGGTCTGACACTGCTGCCGCTAGACGCTCCTTTAGGGTCCGGTCCCTCCTGCTAGCACAGGCGACATCTTTTTCCACGATGTTGTTGAACAAATCCACCAGCTTCAGTGAACAGTCGATGATGGATTCGCCTGGTAGTTGCCTGTATTGAAAAAGGCGCTCCTGTAGGGTTGCGACATCATTGCCGTCTCCGAATGCAGCCAGGATTGTCGCGAAGATGTCCTCGGTCTTCTCCAGGCCGCGCCCGGCAATCTCAAGTCGCGCCTTGCCCCTCAGGTGACCTACCACCAAAGCGCATGCGGCGATATCTGACATGGGATTGCCAGAGAGATGGCAGCGCATGTCTTCAACCCACTCGGCGACATCCGGGTCGCCCTGTCTCTCGGCCCGTCCCCCCAGTCGCTCCAACCGGCGGGTCTGGGCCACAACAAATCGCGGTAGAGGGTCAGTGGTAAGTGTCGATCTGGCGGTCGCTTCCCTTACTCTTTCTAGTTCGTGTTGCACCGCCATCAACTCCTCGCGGGCGTCTGCAGACTTCTGTTGCTCCGCCTTCAAAAGCGCGCGGAGGTCCTCGGTGGTAGACATCGTACAGTTAGACACAGGGCAGTATAGCTTCACTCACATACATACAATCACACACAACGCAGTGCAATACACAGTATGTCTATGAGTGTTGGATTATGTCTATATATGTACGAGTATGTCTACACATGTACAAATTGGTATTGGTGACGAATGTCAATGGCGGGTCGAGATAGTCGAGATAGTCGAAGTGGTCATCTTGCCGTCTCAGGGGGCATATCGGGTCGTCTCAACTGTCAATGTACCCTGCTCGCAGCGCCAGTTGTGACAACTCGAAACTTTGTCGGGGTTGCAGGTTTATTGACAGGAAACAAGTTCACACCCCCTGAGAGGCGACAGTCATGTGGCGGTCCACAGTCTACATTTGTAAGCTAGTTCACTTCTTGAGTGTGCCCGCGGTTGTTCAGCACGCGTTCATTTGAATAGTTTCACCGCAACAAGACGCGAACATGGCTGTTGTGGTGCCCGGATGAGACGCGCTACGTCACACAATAATTAAAGTCGAGCTGACGGTGATTTAAAGTCGAGCTAACGGTGAACATCAATGTAATGTGGTGCACTCTAGCGATGAGCGAACAACTAAGATTTCAACATGTTACAAGTGTAAAGCAACAGCGGATGGGCCTAACGCGTATCCGATATTCTAAAAACATACTTGTTTACAAAGCAATTAACACTCTCAGGGTATTAACCCGTATCATATAATCTATGTGTATCCATGTTATTTCAGTGATAACTATAAATATTTATTAACTGAAAGTATGCTTTATAATTAGACTTCAAGTTTTCCTCGATTTACCACTTTCGTTGACGTCACATGTGATCAATTTAATCAGTTTTCTTGTGTTATATATTTTTTATTGTGTTGTTCGTTAAACAGCACACGTTTCACAATACATTTGCAGTTAGATAGTCAAAATAAATTAACAAATAACCTAATTCTACTGATCAAGAGTTATATAGCAAATAATTAGGAAAATTAGGCCTAATTCATTTGGTTATGAGCGTGACTAAGTGCGTGCGTGCGTGCGTGTATGCGTGCTTGTGGGTGTATGCTTGTATGTATGTATGCTTGTATGTATGTATGCTTGTATGTATGTATGTATGTATGTATGTATGTATGTATGTATGTATGTATGTATGTATGTATGTATGTATGTATGTATGTATGTATGTATTTGTGTACGTATGTATGTACGTATGTATTTTAAAAAGGTAAGTTCTTATATAAAGCAGTATTCAGATCAAAGCGCATTACACTTTACTCCCTGGCAGACATGTTCAATCGAACAACATCTCGACTTCTCTGGGAATCATTCAACCACGCTGCAATTAAATATCCACCACTGTCTATAGCCAGGTACTCATTCATACAGCTGAGTGAACTGACGCAATGTAGAGTAAACGAACTTGCTCAAGGTTCTACACCGTAGCATAGGATTCGAACCCACGTTCTCTCGTTCGAGAATCCGGAGCTCTTACCGCTGCGCTACTGCGCTCCACAAAATATGTATGTATGTATGTATGTATGTACGCAGGTATGTATGTATGTATGTATGTATGTACGCAGGTATGTATGTATATGAGTGTATGTATGTATGTATGTGTGTGTATGTATGTATGTGTGTGTGTGTGTGTGTGTGTGTGTGTATGTGTGTGTGTGTGTGTGTGTGTGTGTGTGTGTGTGTGTGTGTGTGTGTGTGTGTGTGTGTGTGTGTGTGTGTGTGTGTGTGTGTGTGTGTGTGTGTGTGTGTGTGTGTGTGTGTGTGTGTGTGTGTGTGTGTATGTATGTATGTATGTATGTATCCTATAGGACGTAGTACCTATAGATATTTAAAATACACGATGTATGTCAACATTATCACGTTTATTGGGGTAAATCAGTTGTTCGGAGCGTAAAGCATAATGTGCGCGTAATACGTAAAAGGTAACTTAACAATCGCGGGAACCACGCGCGCATTGCAGATACTTCGGGAAAACGGCCCCTGCGTCATGGACTTGGCAGCATGAAGTAGGGTTGACACAATATGCTCATGTCTACCCTCATGCCAGTAGCATAGCAATACGAATTCTATATATTTAACAACTCTGCACTATAACGACTAGAGCCTATTGATGGACGTGAACTTCACCTTCTGTCTCACCTTTGTCATCCTGAACGTCTCCAACATTTGGTAGATATTACTCTCACGATTGTCAACTGCCAAGGCATCCCGTCAGGTGACGGGCATTTTTCTTGGTATATGTAACGTAAACAGTCACGGTAACTTGGAGCATCACTGTATCATTTATATATTTCCCTTATTCGGTTACACAGGTGAACACGCAGGAACGTCGTATACGCAGTAGTTTTCAAACTGGGAGGCACGACCCCGGGGGGTTTGTTTATAAATATAAGGGGAGTCGTTCTCTACAAAGCGTCTGTGATCAGAGGGCCTAACGCCCGCTTTTGTTTCGCTGCGTCAAATTGGTCGATGACATGCTGTCCTCTCATAACAGCCAGAGTCCATATTAAAATTCCTTAGGGATGGCTTCAGTGTTTCTTTATATTGTTTCTTCTAGCTGTCCTCCGCGAGAGCGGGTCCGGGTTGACAGCTAACAATATAACACCATCTTTAGCAGATATGTGTCTGCCATTCCGACCGCATGGCTGGCTCCTCTCAGCTGTGCCTGCATCAGTACGGCTTAGACACACTTGGCAAACCAGCCTGGGGAGCAGCTCGTGTACCTTGTCTAGCTCAGGTAGAGTAGTGATGGAATGATAACGGCTCTGTAGACTATCAGACTTGTCCGCTGGCTTATTCCTCCATGCTCCTAAACTGGTATGCGGAGTCTGCCAAAATCCACATTTGCTTTAGCAGTCATTGCGCTTGTGTCCTCGTCAGTGTGAACAACCCGTGAGAGTATATTATCTACCTGTCATTGGCTCGATGTGGGGCTTTAATGGAGCAGGCTGACTCATAACCTTTGTCTTCCTTGGGCTGATTGTATGACCAACATGTTTGCATGCAGAAGAAAACATGTCCATCCTTCGCTGAATGTCGGACTGTGATCTGGCGCATTCACCAGCAAACAAGAATTCACGGAAAGTGTCAATCTGAACCTTGGTTTTGTCCTGGAACCGTGTAAGATAGAATAGTTTAGTTTCAGGGCATCATGTTTAAAAAAAAGAATGTTGGTCCCGTCACACATCCTGGCTTCACTCCGTTTGTGACTGGCAACCAGTCAGAAGAATGGCAGTGTGCCCCCATTCTTCCAAACCAGCCCCTTGTAGGGCTTACTTTTTATTCGTTTGAATGTGTTTCGTTTAATATGCACAGGGGTATAATAAAACAACTCTAAGTAGCGGTTGTCATGCATTCGCCAGAGAAGAACGGTGCCCCTGGACTATTTGAAGCGGTGAACAAAGTTCTGGATCTGAGAGGAGGTAAAAACACAAAGCTGGTTGGTGTCACCACTGACGGCGAGGCGGCAAACACCGGCAGATAAGGTGGATTATGGCGTGTGTTTGCTGACCAAATGCAGTGAAATTTGGCAACATTCTGGTGTGCTGCACACTCATCTGACTTAGCCATTGAGTCGGTCGTCAGCACCGTACCTGAATTGGGAATCTGGAAGTCCAATCTACTGGGAGTCGTGCGATTCTTCCGAATGCCGAGACGGATGAAGGTGTTGTGAGCGCAGGCCGGGAATGTCAAACAGTTCCCAGGCACCACGATGTCAGGTTTGCCCAGCACGAGCTGCATCTGGTGGATACTGTGCTGAACAACCTACCAGCCTGCATTATGGTGTGGGAACAGATGCAGGCGCCAGAAAGTACCAGCGACAGAAAGGAGATGGCTGAAGCCAAAGGGTTCCGGAGAATCTGGAACCACCAACAAACGTTAACCACCGCACTGATGGGCGACATCCTGAAGATATTTGAAACACTCCAGAAGAAGTTGCAAAGAAATGATTTGATCATCAGCGATCTTCTCACTGTGACTAATGCGGCAATCAAGAAGTTAAACCCAATGAGGAATAAACCATTCCCGGGAAGAAGGGAGGAGAAAGTTAGTTGTCCAACCGATAACACAAAAGAGGACCTAACACAACGAAAGTGTAATCACCAGTTCGTTTGTATAAACCGCTGCGACAGAGCAATCAGGTTGGAAGTCGTGCAAGCATCGCACAAATACCTGTCTGAACGCATGCACCCGGAGAAGGAGGACATCATCAAAAGACATAAAGGAGTTAGTGATGTCACGCAGTCTGAAATCATTCGTTGAGCATGGTGTGCCCGTCGTCAGGCGCCTTTTCCCAGATGAGGCATCTGACTTTGCGGACGGTGCAGCCGAGCAGAGGGAAAACATGATGAATGTACCATTCCTGCCTGATGGCTGTGATCTCGGTTGTATGTTGACTGTCAGACTGCGCCAACTTCTGCCAGTCACAACAGGTTCAGTTCAGAATGTGTTGTCATCTCTGGCTTGTATTAGTCCACACTCTATGCAGACCGAAAGGATCGTGAGCTACCTCAACCTCGTGGTCGATAATCACCGCACCAGTATGAATGAGGACACGAAAAACGCACGACTCATGGTGGCACTGTGTAACGGTATTGCTTGTATCTATGTATTATATAACATACGAACAACACGTCGAGAGAATATGTTTAATACGCTGCTATCTGGATACACAGCTACACTTATCTAAATCCTAGGCTAGACTGATTCACTACACTAACAGCGGCAGCGCCCACTACTCTATATGCTAAATAGAGTCCAGAGGTTGCTGCTAGGCAATCAGTCCAAATATACCCTCCCTGTTGGGCATCAGCTGGGATATCTCGTGACACACTGAATAGCGTGGGCACCGCCTACTATGACCCTCGATCCTCTGTCATCAAATTCTTTGAGAAAACAAGAAGATGTTGCGCTTCATACTGAGACATCTACGGACAGCCTGAATTCGTTAGGAAATTCACCCGCAAAACGGTACTCGTCTAGTCAAATTGAGACAACTGTCAAACGGTCTGTCTTGCAGGATACGTCTCATGTTTCTAAGACTACTGCATGTATTGGTTGTAATAAAACATGTTTCTAGGATATATGGATAACATTTATTTTCATACCAAGATGCAGTCGTCACTCATCACTGTTGCTCCAAGAACTAAGTTGATACAAAGATAGTAACACATTATATTAAGCTTTCATGCATGCCTAAGGGTTATGAACATAATCATTAATATATGCGTAAACTGCCCTTTTTACCAATAAATAGTGCCTTTTTAAGATATTGTCCCCCAGTGAAAATTCAATAAAAAACGCCCTGTGAACTATGGTGATGAATTGATATTTCTCCATGATCTTCAAAAGATCACCAAGGCTGACTGTTTCGAAATCCTTGGTGAGCTTGATGCCGGTGGTTTAGAAGTCGATCTACATTCTATTCCTGGTATTTCTCTTGAAGAAATGTCGATGTTTCCCGTCCTTTTGTGAAGCCGCACAAACACTCTGGCAGCAAACCATGACCAAGCTAGGCGGTTCAGAATGATTCTAACAAAAAGATTTTACCAGCAGAGAAGTGATAATCCCCGGTTATTATCACAGACTTGGAGATTTCCCTTCCGCTTGTACAGGTGGACAACAAAAACATCTTCACACTCTTGAGGAATGGTTTCTTGGTCCCGCATGGACTGAAAAAGCTTGGTGAGTTTGTTTGCAAGGCATTGGCCTCCAGACTTGTAGATTTCAACAAGGATTGCATCGTCTCCTGGTTTGTTTTCAGTTCGACAGAAGGTTGACCGCTTTCTCGGTTTCCCTCAGTGATGGAGGATCACTTAGAGATATAGGGGTCTACATGTTTGTTGTAACTTGAGTCAGCCTGCTGCTTGCATCTTCGTTGATAAAGGAAGGCCGACTGAGAACTTTGCTGAACTTGAAATGTTCGCTCTCGAATTTGCGCTTTTTCTGTGACCAACACTGTC
Source organism: Escarpia spicata (assembly GCA_963995525.1). Classification (NCBI taxonomy): domain Eukaryota; kingdom Metazoa; phylum Annelida; class Polychaeta; order Sabellida; family Siboglinidae; genus Escarpia; species Escarpia spicata. The sequence goes on along the minus strand of OZ023207.1, from coordinate 14,660,575 downwards.
CCATCTGCATTAAGGACCAGTGATAATTCAGATGACTGTGGAACATTCACAAAGTTTAGTGCATGATCAAGATCATAGAACTGTTTATGCAGTTTATGTAATCAGGACACTCTTGCTATACGTACTAGGTGGCGCCACTGAAAGTGATCGAATAATGTGATTTTATTATGTACACTAACTTGACTAAGTCACTATTCATGCGTTTTGAAACGATTTGTTTAATATTAATACTAATTATTATTCATTGTCGTATTTATGTGTAATATTCACACTACTATCAAAGCAGTTAAGGTACCAAACAGAGTCACTCAGCGATTTGCCATTTTGTATTTGAACTGGTAACGTATTGAATATAATTACGTTCACACATGAATAATAGATGGCACTGCGCGATTGACTATAATTGGTTATTTAAATACTTTGCTACTTCAAACGCAAAACTCGTCGTGACGTGGGCGACTCCCTGATAGGACACGGGTAGCCCCGTGCAGCGACGCTGAGTGAAACCATTTTCTCGACGCCCATGTAATACCGTAAGTACGTGTTCAAGAGTATTCTGCGGTCGTAGTGGTATACACATAAGTTATGTTGGTAAGATATTGCATTATAGTATTTGTGTGTTTCCGTCATATTATATACTGTGAGTTGCATTCGCGATATTTTTATCTCATGTTTTCTTAAACTTTGTCGTGAATGTTCGATTTATAGTTATACTGGTGCAGTGGTGGAAGCACCGGGTGTAATCGTGCGTATACTCCTGTGGGCGCAATGCATTAACGTCTAACTGTGCATCCAATCGTTTTATGCGTTGTTATCAAAGTAAAAGACCTGATAAAATTCTCCCGTAAGATATATAGTCACCTACTCGGTTTCTGTCCTGTCTCAATTTCTGCTCCATCTGAGATCTCGCAAGATCTCGCCGCTAGGTAGGCCACTAAGCCATTTGAATACTAGCGCGTTTTGCGAGATCAACTTCATCAAGCATCAGAATGTCTACCGGCAAAATCAAACACGACAAACAAATCCATGAAAATGCTACCGTTTCAGGTTTGTGGAAACATATTTAGATGTATAACACAATATATAGCGCGTGTACGACATAAATACCCAGATTAAAATCACCTTTGTATATTTGCTGGAATTTATTTTCATCGTCTGCTGGTGCGAGTTCTCAGACTGCCTACGGGAACTGTAATTGCCTTATATGGAAGATGTATGTCAAGCCAGTGTTGTCAAACAGTTATAATAATATGTAGAATGCGTGTAATTATAAAACAGGAAACACATTAGTTTTAACTAACATCACAACTTCACTGCAACATATTTTGCAAGTATTTTATTCAACACATAACAGAAATATGGCAAGCCAATATTGTCATAAAAGGTAGAATAATTAGAAAAAATTGTCATTTTAATTTAAATAACATATATTTAAACACTGAAACACATGTTGTAAGTATTTATTTTAACAGGTATGGAAGGTGTGTGTGGCAAGCCACTAAATATAAGTTAGAATAATTAAAACGATAAAGCAACTTTATAAAGACACTAAAAATAATTTGCAAATATTTTTATTTTATTAAGCATCTTTGTGGATTTTTTCAGCAACCACGTGAAAAACAGAAAAAAAGTGTACATAAGAAATACAGACAGTGTGCCCCGCAACAAATTGAGCAGGCATATGAGATGTGTAATGAGGAAAATGTATCAGTTTATAAAGCGGCAAAGTTGTATTGGATTCCAGTAGACTCGAGGCCGCTACAGTGCATATATAAACATACATCTGGGCCCGACCCAATTATGAGCAAGACCGAAGCTTTTGTGGGTCATGTGAAGGACGTTGCTACATGTGGCTATGGATACACACGTCGTGAACTAAGAAATCTAGCTGGGGAAACAGTGTTCTTCTTGAACAGGAAAGACACCAGTGCCCCGCTAAGTGAAACGTGGGTCAATGGTTTCCTGAAAAGATGGCCGAACCTGAAATTATCGAAGCCAAAAAGTTTGGCTATGGTCAGAGCACGCAGTGCAACTAGAGAAACCGTCGATAACTACTACAAGCAGCTCCTACTAATTCTTCAAAAATATGACCTTTTGGAGAAACCACAACGCATTTATAATGTAGATGAGACGGGTATTTCCACAGAACATGTCCCGCCTAAAGTAGTAGCCGAACGAACCCACACTCCTTTGGCTGTGGTTTCTCAAAGATCTGCCACAACAACCATCATCAGCTGCATTAATGCCAGAGGCCAGTCTCTCCCACCTTATCTTATATTCAAAGGGAAGAAAATGTCTGAAGACCTCCTGGCTGGAGCACTCCCCGGCACTCAAGGCGTAATGTCCGACAGCGGGTGGTCAAATAGTCGAATATTTCAGGTATACCTCTGTGAACATTTCCTGAAGCATGTTCCAACAAACAAAGACGAGCCTCTGTTATTGCTCTATGATGGCCACAACTCACACATAAATGTGCCATTGATCGAATGAGCTCAGAAACACAACATTATCTTGTTCTTGTTGCCCGTCCGTACTAGCCACTTGTTACAGCCACTTGACATCGGCGTATTTGGGCCCTTCAAGGTCGCCTACTATAGCGATTGCAGCAACTTCCTTAGAAAGAATCCTGGTCGAGTGGTTATGCGATATGACGTGTGTCGCCTCATTGCCAATGCCTTTAGTCGCACGATGAGTCCAGGGAACATCATAGGCAGTTTCAGACGCTCCGGTATATACCCATTCAATGCAAGTGTGGTCACGGATGAGCAGCTTGCTCCGGGCACTGTTTTCAATGCATATCCAGTGCAGGGCACCTGCGTACAACAGCCACTCAGCACCGTCGTCAACTCACAGCCAGTCCAGGGCACCAGCGCGCAACAACCACCCAGCACCATCGTCAACTCACAGTCAGTCCAGGGCACCAGCGCACAACAACCACCCAGCACCGTCGTCAGCTCACAGCCAGTCCAGGACACCAGCGCACTACAACCACCCAGCACCGTCGTCTACTCACAGCCAGTCCAGGGCACCAGCCCACAACAACCAACCGGCACCGTCGTCAACTCACAGTCAGTCCAGGATACCAGGGTACCAGCGCACAACAACCACCCAGCACCGTCGTCAACTCACAGCCAGTCCAGGGTACCAGCCCACAACAACCACCCAGCACCGACGTCTACTCACAGCCAGTCCAGGGTACCAGCGCACAACAACCACCCAGCACCGTCGTCAACTCACAGCCAGTCCAGGGCACGAGCCCACAACAACCACCCAGCACCGTCGTCAACTCACAGCCAGTCCAGGGCACCAGCCCACAACAACCACTCAGCACCGTCGTCAACTCACAGCCAGTCCAGGGCACCATCCCACAACAACCACCCAGCACCGTCGTCAACTCACAGCCAGTCCAGGGCACCAAGCCCACAACAACCACCCAGCACCGTCGTCTACTCACAGCCAGTCCAGGGTACCAGCGCACAACAACCATCCAGCACCGTCGTCAACTCACAGCCAGTCCAGGGCACGAGCCCACAACAACATCCCAGCACCGTCGTCACCTCACAGCCAGTCCAGGGCACCAGCCCACAGCAACCACCCAGCACCGTCGTAAACTCACAGCCAGTCCAGGGCACCAGCCCACAACATCCACCTATCACCGTCGTCAGCTCACAGCCAGTCCAGGGCACCAGCCCACAACAACCACCCAGCACCGTCGTAAACTCACAGCCAGTCCAGGGCACCAGCCCACAACATCCACCTAGCACCGTCGTCAGCTCACAGCCAGTCCAGGGCACCAGCCCACAACAACCACCCAGCACCGTCATCTACTCACAACCAGTCCAGGGCACCAGCCCACAACATCCACCTAGCACCGTTCTCAACTCACAGCCAGTGCATGGCACATATGAACAGCTATCGTTGCAAACATTCTTAAAAAGAAAGAAACCTCATTTCATTCCCCATTCAAACGCACGCACACGCCACAAACAGTTACAGGGGGCAAGCAATTTCAGAGAGTGGGAAGGCTGAACAAGTCAGACAACACAAACACATCACGCAAAAACCAAAACCAAAAAATGGCAACACTACCATAATTTCAGATGATGTTTGTTGTGTGTGCCGTATGCAATTTCCACCAAATTCCACCACCGAAGTAATAGACTGGGCGCAATGTTCGTTTCGCATGGCGCGACGTCAACTGTGCAACCACTGGGTTGGGCATGTTACTGGGGTAATACACACCCAGTGTTTTCACTGCCCCTGTTGTAAATTTTCAGAAGAGTGATTCACTCTCTAAGTCATGAAGGTGTTTTGCTAATGGATTAGCACAATAAGAACTGGCATTTTGATACCCGGGAGGACAAGTTAATTTTAATTTGTCCTGGGTTTGCTCAAATACCCTTTCACTTGTAAACATGAATTTATATATTAAATGCTTTTCTGTGTATCACTACCATGTTTTATATCCGACATTTTCTTCATTAAACTACTTATACCTGGAAATTACATTAGCAGCTCATATATTTAATTTTTTTATTAATTACATATATGTTTAATTAACATCACCTGTAAAGTAAATAAATTGCAGGCACTGCATCAGGTATGCACAGCAAAATAATCGCAGGCATTGCAGTGTGTTTAACCATCAGATTGTTAATAAATATTTTCTTTGGCATAAATTAAAACAATTTGCAGAAATATTAATTACAAATTAGCTTCAGCAGTGTATAATGTACGCATATATTTAAATTAATCACCCATGAAAGTTATCGACGTAGAACGCCGACCTTATGAAGTTTACGAATTAAACTCATTTATTGCCATCTACGCGGCTTGCCAAAGGCCAAAACCGAGTGCTTTCGTTTGGCGCTTGAAATGGTTATCGTCTTACGAATAGTTATTTCACTAAAAGCAACTCATTTGACACTTCGCTTGCATGCCATTGACGAAATAGGTGGTTTCTATTGATACGTTGCTGAACGATTTCAATAAATGTTGGCGTAAACTGCATATTATGGTTCCGTAAGGCAGAAACCGAGTGGTCCAGTAAAACCTAAAGGCAGTATATATGTGCTAACTCTTTACCACAAATTCCTTCATATTTCTGCAAACAGACTGTTAGAAAAGTTTGTTTTAGTGAAGTTCATACAACAGTACAGTACAGTACATTATAGTGTATTAACAAAAATATAACGGTGAAATCAAATATCGTCAAGCTTGCGTCAAAAACCGCGCGTCCTATCCGCGCCGTGTAAATCGTTCGAATGTCACGTGAATCCGTGCGAGATTGGGCAGTGTACTAAAACAGGCCTTGGCTAGACTCCTAGACTAGAGCGTTAGAACACGAGATTTCAGTAACACGAATTTTGACTGGCACGAATTTTCCGATCGTAAGTATAGGGCTATACTAATGTTTTATGCCGTTTTAACAGACTGTTAGAAAAGTTCAAGGGAAGACACTGAAGTACGTAAGAAAATAGACGGGCGGAATCCAAATCCAATCCGTAAAAGACACGTACGTAGAACAAAAAACCGAGCGACCAATCTGCGTTGTGGAAAGCGGTCTATGAATCGGTGGGAGATCAGGCTGTGGATTAAAATTGTATAATACTAATAGCGTTAAGAACGTAAAATTTCAGTGTGACAGTGACACGGAGCCAACAACATGGACGACGTTACCAGCCAGCACGTTTTGTACTAATTGTTGAATGAACCATTTATAAGGAAATAAACAATAATGGCGATGAGTTCGCATTGTTCTCAAGATGAATTAGGTATAATTTGGTGTAATAGGGTCATTTTCTGAAGTGTATAACTTTAAGTTAGCACGCGCGCACGGTGCGCGTGCACACACACATGTTGATATATGATTTTGTTTCTGACATAAACATAACACAACTAAGTTAACTTAATGGTCTTTGACAGAAAGGACTATGTTTTGTTGCTGAAAATAAAGAATCTTGCTCTAATATAGCCTGATATATATGTTACTTTGTGCTTGCCCACAAAATTTAAGTGTTTTAAATCGTGACCATTCGAATTTGTGAGTGCAAGTTGAAAGTGCGCCTTAATGGCTGATGACGTCACACGGAGGATGCCTCAAACATGGCATATGTAGTGCAGTCCGGTTCTGATGCAAACGACTTTGACAATTCTTTTGGCAGTAATGAGAATATGCCAAAAGTGACCAAAGATGTTCCAAGGATATTTGTTGATACAACTGTACCAGCATGAACTAGTCGCTACATCGCCAGCCGGATTCATTGTTGCCATTCTACCGTGTCTTCCAACTGTTTGTCCAGTGTCGCTAAAGTTCAGATAATCCTTACAACCATCACATGTTCTGTCAAAGCAGCTTATGTCCGGCTCTGCGCCGACAGTTGCGTCTACACATTGCTACACCCTTCTTGTCGTTGAAATACCATCGTTCCTCCAATAAAATTTATTGTACGACAACACCGATCATACACACGTTGAATATCGGACAACAATCATTGTTATATTAGTGTTACATTACATACACAAAGTAACACATGCTACTTCGAGTAGCGTCGAGTAATGTTCTCAGCGTGTTCAAAATGCAGCGCTACAGATCGACTCTGCGTTGTACATTATAATAACCTCACTAACTTATGTACATTATAATAACCTCACTAACTTATGCTGGAGCACAATCAGGAGCACATGTGCGCTTGTTGTGTGACGCTTTGATTGCACAGACAGTTGATCGCAGCTAAACTGCGGTTAGTACAGTGTGTAATGTGCACACAGAAGCATACGCATAGAAACACCCGCACAGGCATCTATGCACGCATGCTTTGTACGATGTCATGCTGGACGGGTCACTTGTTTCAATCAGCTTGTTTTATTTTGTTTCAATTGTAAAGTTCTGAAACATAAAATCGTAAAATAGGTAATAAAAAGTGCGCAGGTATGTAAGTTAAATCCTTGATAATTCGCACAGTACCTTAGATTCTGTTGTACTTAATTATTATGCATAAGTTGTGCATACGATGCAGTGTATTGACCAGGATAAAGAGAGAATGAGAAGAGGTTCAGCTTTGGCTGAGGTCATTAAAGCTAAGACAAAATGGCTGACCAATATTACCCACAACGACACCAGGAAGTAAGGTGCAGTCATAGACTATGTTCCTCGTATTTCGAAATTCAACATATGTCGAGGTATATTGACGTTGTAACGTAGAGTATTAATTATCATTGCGTCACCACAGGGTAGCATTATGTACGCAGGCGAGCATGCGATTAGGCACTCCCACACACACACGCATGCACGCAAGCACGCAAGCACGCACGCACACATGCACGCAACCCCGCACACACGCGCGCGGACAAGCACACACAAAATAAGTATACCCTGAACAATATAAAGCATACCTTCCTAATGTTTTACTCTTTTTAGGGATAAGTCGGGGATGAGAGTACCGCGGAAACGTGGATTTCCGCGTTTTGGTCATATAATTAGGTCATTCCTGTAGTTCGTCCAGATCCCAGGAGAAAATGTTGGGGGATTTACAAAGCTTCCAAGTTGAATGTACCCAAAATACGGAGATCTCCCTATATTATCAAAACACAATTTTACCAGTAATAAAAAAAGAGAACGCTTATCAAAATCTACCTAAACCACTGGTGTATTTAGAGGGGGAGCGAGGGGGCAGTACCCCCCTCCCCAACAGTCGCACGGCAGCTGTCAGCTCTTGTGCGCTGGTCAGGGCAGTACTCGCCCGTTTTTGCCCCCCCCCCCAATGAAAAATCCTGGATACGCCACTGACCTAAACTGAAACACACACATACCAGCTAAACCTACAACATTAAAGAATGTATATGTAGGCCTATATTACGTGCAAAACATGAAAAATGAGACAAACAAAAGACTGTCATCATCATGCAATCGTCACTGTATTGCTTCTGCAACGTGGTGTTGTAAAGGCGAATCGCCTTTCCAACCGACTCCAGCAAACCTGGCGACATCTGCAACTGGTTGCATGCAGAAGAAACATTCATTTTGCCTGATCCTCAGGGGAGAATGAGGAGCGCCCGGACGAGGCGATCTAGGCACTTGAAGCGCGGCTGTCCGTCAGGCCGCGTCATCTTCAAGACGGGCGCCCACCACAGGTCGATGTGGTCGTCGGTGAAGGAAGACAAGTCCTGGGCTACTTGGAAGTCCTGCCACTCCTCGAATAAAATCGGGAGATTTGTATTCTAATTCAGGAGATCGGGAGATTTTCTAGATTCTGTCAAAATTGGGGAGATCTCCCGCCAAATTGGAAGCTCTGGATTTATATATGGGGAGGGGGTCGCAAAGCTGAATAAAAACCAAAAAGTTGGGCGTAAACCGTCGTACCGTCGCTCAAGAGATATATCAATCGGCCGAAAACCCATAAGTGCTTAGCGTTGTGGAAGGCTATTGGATAATTTAATGACGTCAATGTATCTCGTTTCCATTTGGGAACTCCGGGGAACCATGCACGGAAACACCAAATTGGCGTCTGGCTTGACAGTGGCGATCTACAGTGGCATGTTAATGGAGCATATCGACCTAATGTGTTGATACGCTCAATTTTGCTGTGCCGTGAACAAAACAAAGACTTAGAATCAAAGTTCTTTAGGTTGGTTCTGTTTGAAATTAATAACTATTATTATACGCAATATCGCTGTGGAAGCCGGTAGCTTTCATGCAGGTGTTGGTCTCTCTGTTTCGTTTACTAATTACCGATGTTCCCGCTAGGTGGACACACAGTGATCTCGAAGCGTACAATCAAGGAACCATGGAATGGTGTGCTTATTGGGGACTTTGTTTCAATTACATCATGAAACTTCTGGACAAAATCGACGACGTTCGTTTTCGAGAAATTGACGAAACGCTCAGGAAAAAATTTCGAGCAGACCGGTTACAGAAAACTGTTGAAATAGATGGCGGTAGCGGCAACAAAATAACTGGGACAATCGAGCACTTTCAAAGTTTCTTTAAAAACGCGAATCAACCAGGCGTCGCGTTTTGCGTGTTTTGTAATGAATGACACAGTGAAGTACGGTGGGCGTGGTTTCGTGTCAGTAAGGAACCAAGTTCATACTAATAAACACTGTACAATGACATGTTTACGACGGACAAACACCACTATTTCTAGTGCCTTGGCTTCGGATCGCTTCAACAGTTATACCCAGCACTACGCCTACGGCGCGGAACCAGGCCCCAATCAGTGAATCACACCTGTTTCAGATACCTGTACGGTACCTTGTTGCCAGTTACCCAAATGGTTTCATTATTAACAAGTTAAGTATGTCTTTACACAAATTTGTACGACTTCATTGACTAATTTCAAAAGGGCCAAAGCTTTTGAGATACTTATATTTCTGATATTTATCTGTACAGACAGTCAATAGCTTGATAGTACCAATTATATATATGCAGACCTTGATGCAGCATATTTGACAGTATGATTTTGTAATATAGACTAGTGTCGTCTTACCAGATGGCAACATTAAACATGCACGCAGGCACGAACAAACACTCACCCACATCCATACGCGCGCGCGCGCGCACACACACACACACACACACACACACACACATACACACACACACACACACACACACACACACACACATTCTCACACACACACTCCTTGAATATTATATCTATTCAGTCATTAACTAGCAGTGTAACATATGTTTTACCGAATCTAACCACATATTGTAAGTTGTATAACTGTAAATGATATAACCAAGGACATTCTGGTCACATTGCCTTGACACTGCGTACTGCATAGAATCACCCGATGCTTTCATGCATTGTGAATAGAGAAAGATCTGTGACAAAGATATACCCGAAATACGGGCAAGCGACAGTGGTGCGTGTTTGCCCGAGGTCCCGTAAACTGCGTGGTAACAATGATGCAGCATATTTGACAACAATTGTATAACTAAGGGTACTGAGGTTATTTTGATTTGCCTTTATTTGCATCGTAGAATCACCGCATGCTTTCACGCATTGTGAGTAGTGAAAGATCTGTGACAAATATATACCCAAAATACGGGCATTGACTAGCAGTACAACATATGTTTACCGAATTTTAATGCATCTGTCAGTTGCATAACTAAGGACACTGAGGTCACCTTGATTTGCTTTTATTTACGTCGTAGAATCACCCCTGATTGCACCTATTGTAAGCGTATAAAGATTTGTAACACTGATATATATATATATATATATATATATATATATATATATGCGTTATACACCGTCAATCGACGAACTTGTTTGTGTCCATGCGTGCCTTTGACTACGTTTGTTAGCTATGGTAAGTGTGCAGTGAAGCGCGGCAACATTGGAGCCAATACCGGTAGTAATGAAGTGTCCCTTAAACAAAATTATACTTTACAAGCAGACACTTTCACACAGTGAATTATTGTGACAAACGTGTTTCCGTGTGTGTCTGAATAAGTAGATAGCATACATAAGGTACTCCTACAAAGGAAAACATTAATGTGTTGGTGCATCCATGTAGTCAAGGTAACGGGGTGACAATAAATAGGTCAGCCGGCTAACCCGCCTGTATCAAACGGTTAATGATCCAACATGTCCACAGAGCATGTCAACTGCATGATATACAGCTGTTCCCAAAAGGGTAAGTAAATTTATATTGTTAATGAACTGTTAGTTATATATACGGCTCTAACGTATATTGTGTTCTTTTCAGAATGGATGCTTTTGTACACATATCAAACTTATTATGTACAGTGTCCAACTTGTGCTACACCACCAGGAAGCCCTAAATAATAGACTTAGGTGGAATGAACCAAAGGGCAGTTCTACGTCAAATTCTAATTGTATAAGTTCACAAAGTAGTTTACAATGTACACAAACATGCTAGTTTTGACGGGGTGTTTGTTCACTAACGTGTACTCCAATATTTTACTGAGTTCTTAGTCCTAGGTCGGGTGCTCCAAAGAGCCCAATGTTGTGCTAAGGCAGGAGTTTGTGGTGTTTGTGCACATGCGCTGTGTGTTGCTTAAATTAATCAATTATTTAAAGGCATTCAAGGTGATTGGGTGTGCTGAATGGAAGGTTCATGATGGCTTTTTGAAATGGTAGATGCATACTCGAGTTGTGACCGGATTAGCATGTTATAACTTATAAACTATTTCTTTGACATCGGGTTTGCATGGCACAAGCGTTCTTTTAATCATAATCATTAATAGAGTGGTGTACCACAATTATCCATGGTACACCACTATTCACCCTACTGCACCACAATTATCCATGGTACACCACTATACACCATACTGCACCACAATTATCCATGATACACCAATATACACCCTACTGCACCATAACTATCCATGGTACACCACTATACATCCTACTGCACCACAATTATCCATGATACACCACGATACACCCTACTGCACCACAATTATTCATGGTACACCACTATACACCCTACTGCATCATAAGTATCCATAGTACACAACTATAGATCCTACTGCACCACAATTATCCATGGTACACCACTATACACCCTACTGCACCATAAGTACCCACGGTACACCACTATACATCCTATTGCACCACAATTATCCATGATACACCACTATACAACCTACTGCTCCATAAGTATCCATGGTACACCACTATACATCCTACTGCACCACAATTATCCATGGTACACCACGATACACCCTACTGCACCACAATTATCCATGGTACACCACTATACATCCTACTGCACCACAATTCTCCATGGTACACCACTATACACCCTACTGCACCATAATTATCCATGGTACACCACTATACACCCTACTGCACCACAGTTATCAGTGATACACCACTATACACCTTATTGCACCACAATTATCCATGGTACACCACTATACAACCTACTGCACCACAATTATCCATGGTACACCACTATACACCCTACTGCACCAAAATTATCCATGGTACACCACTATACACCCCAGAGATGGAGTAATCGTACTCTGTAATCATACTCGTGGTAATCGTACTCGTACTTTTTGAGTAATCATACTCGTACTCGACTACATTGGTCAAAAAAGCCAAATAATCGTAATCGTACTCAATTACAGAGGGTATTTGAAATTTTTAAATGCAACATATTTGTATTTGATTCAGAAACCATATTTGTTTGTCCCCACCCCTGTTTTTCTAAATATAGTTAGTATACGAATTGCAACTGGCTTGCTTGCAGAGATCTGTAACTTGGTAACCTGTAACTGTGAAGAGTGTTTGTGTGTGTCAGTGAGGATGCCATAGCTGGCCTGTCACCCCAACACAACACAGTCAAGTCATTGGCTTGCTACTCCTACATTCTTTCATTAAGCAGTTTTATTTGAAGCCATGAATGTATAACGTAATGTCATACAGAGCTAGGGTCACTAAGCCTGCAGTTAGAATTATATACCTGAGAAAGTTTGGTGCGGATACGTTAATATATTTAGTTTTTAGTACAGACTAAGTGCACAAAAAACCTGGATAGCAGTAATCAGTTAGAACACTAGATACTGTCATAGCAACAGAACAAGATCAATGCTTTTGAATTCCAAGAAGGTCATATTCATGGTAGAAACAGGATTACCATATTCTTTAAAGTAATCATGATTACATGCTAAAACAATCGTACTCGTAATCGATTACATTTGTTTTCCGAGTAATCGTACTCGTAATCGTACTGATACACCTTAATAGTAATCGTACTCTTACTCGATTACATTTGTATTGTAATTACTCCTCTCTATAATCACTATACATCCTACTGCACCACAAGTATCCATGGTACACCACGATACACCCTACTGCTCCACAATTATCCATGGTACACCACTATACATCCTACTGCACCACAATTATCCATGGTACACCACTATACACTCTACTGCACCACAATTATCCATGGTACACCACTATACATCCTACTGCACCACAATTATCCATGGTATATCACTATACACCCTACTGCACCATAATTATCCATGGTACACCACTATACACCCTACTGCACCACAATTATCCGTGATACACCACTATACACCCTATTGCACCACAATTATCCACGGTACACCACTATACACCCTACTGCACCACAATTATCCATGGTACACCACTATACACCCTACAGCACCACAATTATCCACGGTACACCACTATACACACTACTGCACCACAATTATCCATGGTACACCACTACACACCCTACTGCATCATAATTATCCAAGGTACACCACTATACACCCCAGAGATGGAGTAATCGTACTCTGTAATCGTACTCGTGGTAATCGTACTCGTACTTTTTGAGTAATCATACTCGTACTCGACTACATTGGTCAAAAAAGCCAAATAATCATAATCGTACTCAATTACAGAGGGTATTTGAAATTTTAAAATGCAACGTATTTGTATTTGATTCAGAAACCATATTTGTTTGTCCCCACCCCTGTTTTTCTAAATATAGTTAGTATACGAATTGCAACTGGCTTGCTTGCAGAGATCTGTAACTGGGTAACCTATAACTGTGCCCAATGTTTGTGTGTGTCAGTGAGGATGCCATAGCTGGCCTGCCACCCCAACACAACACAGTCAAGTCATTGGCTTGCTACTCCTACATTCTTTCATGAAGCAGTTTTATCTGAAGCCATGAATGTATAACCCAATGACATACAGAGCTAGGGCCACTAAGCCTGCAGTTAGAATTAGATACCTGAGAAAGTTTGGTGCGGATACGTTAATATATCTAGTTTTTAGTATAGACTAAGTGCACAAAAAACCTGGATAGCAGTAATCAGTAAGAACACTAGATACTGTCATAGCAACAGAAAAAGATCAATGCTTTTGAATTCCAAGAAGGTCATATTCATGATAGAAACAGGATTACCATATTCTTTAAAGTAATCATGAAAGTAATCATGATTACATGCTAAAACAATCGTACTCGTAATCGATTACATTTGTTTTCCGAGTAATCGTATTCGTAATCGTACTCATACACCTTCATAGTAATCGTACTCGTACTCGATTACATTTGTATTGTAATCACTCCATCTCTATATATCTTTGTATTGTAATCACTATACACCCTACTGCACCACAATTATCCATGGTACACCACTATACATCCTACTGCACCACAATTATCCATGGTACACCACTATACACCATACTGCACCACACATCTTACTGCACCAAAATTATCCATGGTACACCACGATACACTCTACTGCACCACAGTTATCTATGGTACACCATTATACATCCTACTGCACCACAGTTATCCATGGTACACCACTATACACCCTACTGCACCACAGTTATACATGGTACACCACTATATACCCTACTGCACCACAGTTATCCATGGTACACCACTATACACCCTACTGCACCACAGTTATCCATGGTACACCACTATACATCCTACTGCACTACAGTTATCCATGGAACACCACTATACACCCTACTGCATCACAATTATCCATGATACACCACAATACACCCTACTGCACCACAATTATCCGTGGTACACCATTATACATCCTACTGCACTACAATTATCCATGGTACACCACTATACACCCTACTGCACTACAATTATCCATGGTACACCACTATACATCCTACTGCACCAAAATTATCCATGGTACACCACGATACACTCTACTGCACCACAGTTATCTATGGTACACCATTATACATCCTACTGCACCACAGTTATCCATGGTACACCACTGTACACCCTAATGCACCACAGTTATCCATGTTACACCACTATATACCCTACTGCACCACAGTTATCCATGGTACACCACTATACACCCTACTGCACCACAGTTATCCATGGTACACCACTATACATCCTACTGCACTACAGTTATCCATGGTACACCACTATACACCCTACTGCACCACAATTATCCATGGTACACCACTATACATCCTACTGCACTACAATTATCCATGGTACACCACTATACACCCTACTGCACTACAATTATCCATGGTACACCACTATACATCCTACTGCACCACAATTATCCATGGTACACCACTATACACCCTACTGCACCACACATCCTACTGCACCAAAATTATCCATGGTACACCACGATACACTCTACTGCACCACAGTTATCTATGGTACACCATTATACATCCTACTGCACCACAGTTATCCATGGTACACCACTATACACCCTACTGCACCACAGTTATCCATGGTACACAACTATATACCCTACTGCACCACAGTTATCCATGGTACACCACTATACACCCTACTGCACCACAGTTATCCATGGTACACCACTATACATCCTACTGCACTACAGTTATCCATGGTACACCACTATACACCCCACTGCACCACAATTATCCATGGTACACCACTATACATCCTACTGCACCACAGTTATCCATGGTATACCACAATACACCCTACTGCACCACAATTATCCATGGTACACCACTATACATCCTACTGCACTACAATTATCCATGGTACACCACTATACACCCTACTGCACTACAATTATCCATGGTACACCACTATACATCCTACTGCACCACAATTATCCATGGTACACCACTATGCACCCTACAGCACCACAGTTATCCATGGCACACCACTATACACCCTACTGCACCACAATTATCCATGGTACACCACAATACACCCTACTGCACCACAGTTAGCCATGGTACACCACTATTCACCCTACTGCACCACAATTCAACATTATACACAGCTAGTCTCCATAGTGCACCATTTTTCTCTCCATAGTACACCTCTACTTTCCATAGTGCACCACTTCTCTCCATAGTACACCTCTACTCTCCGTAATGCACCACTTCTCTCCATAGTGCACCTCTACTCTCCATAGTGTGCCACTTCTCTCCATAGTACACCTCTACTCTCCATAGTGCACCACTACTCTCCATAGTGCACCACTTCTCTACATAGTGCACCTCTTCTCTCCATAGTGCACCACTACACCCTATATTACACCACTACTGAACGCACCACTACTCCGAGTAGTACACCATTGCACCGTACATCACACCTGTACACCCCACAGTACACCAATACACCCCACAGTACACCTACACCCAACAGTACACCAATACACCCCACAGTACACCTACACCCCACAGTACACCAATACACCCCACAATACACCTACACCCCACTGTACACCAATACACCCCTCTGTACACCAATACACCCCTTGGACATCACAAGTCCCTACAGTCATTTGTAAAAGTTTAAGACCAGGCACGATTTTTTGAAGAAATTTGACAAGCTATGATTTTTTGGCCTTCACGTAACATTATATCAGTTTATTTTGCCAAATAAACATAGTACAACATAATATGAAACTTTATGTCGTCCAAAAGTGTCAGTGTCTCTACTTTTCAGTATTTAGTGTTGCCTCCTTTACTGTCAATGACCGCTTGGATGCGATATGGCATGCTAGAAACCAGAGATTCGCAATACTCCTGGGTGATTTCGGTGACCCAAACGTCCTTGATAGCTTGTTTCAAGTTTTGAGCGCTTGATGGTTGTTTGTCTGCCACCTTATCCTTCATTATAGTCCACAGGTTCTCAATGGGATTTAGATCTGGGCTGTTCCCAGGCCATTCCAGCACGGAGATTTTGTTCTTCTTGAGGAAATCAGTGGCTACCTTGGATCGCTACATTTGTGGATGTCCATATGCAGTTTCAGCTTCTCCTTCAGCAACTCCACGTACCTAGGACCATTCATAGTGGTGTTAGGTAGAATATAATACAGACCAGAAGAGCCAAAACATGACATGGCACACCATATCGGGTGTTTCATTGTGGCTGCTGTATATTTCTCAACAAATCGCTTACCTACTGGCCGCCTAACGTGCCTCTTGCGAGGTATAAACTGCTGCATGGTCGATTCATTTGAGAACAACACTTTCTTCCACTGTGCGAGAGTCCAGTGGCGATGTCGTCTGGCAAAGTCCAGTCTCTTTTTTTTCATCACAGGTGTCAGACGTGACTTCCGGGCCGGCTTGCGGGACTTGAGCCCAAATTCCTTGCTGAGACGTCTCGAAACAGTACTGAGACTTATTTCCGTACCTTTTAAGCGTAAAGCAGCCCGAATTGTCTTGCATGAGCTCATTGGCGAGCACATCACGATGCGTCTCATTGTGTGGTCATCCCTGAGCGTAGTTTTCCGTGGACGACCACTCCTTTTACTGTCACGAAAAGTGCCACCAGTATTGAATTTGACGATGGCGTTGTGCACGGTTGTCTTGGAATAACGTAATTTAGCACTAATGTCTCTTTCCGTATATCCTTCTCCATGTAGAGTCACTATTTGTGCCCTTAGAACCTCTGTCAAAGACGATTTTTTGCCCATTTCAGGGATGAAGACAAAACTGAAAAACACCTAATCGATACTGACAGCAGCAAACATATGACCTGGAAGTATTGACTAGGCATATTGCTTCAAGGCCCAAATAGGATGGTGCAATCCAGACATTATCTGATGCAATCTGATGCCATACCATAAAATGCTTAAAGATCGTGCCTGGTCTTAAACTTTTACAAATGACTGTACAATAACCTTTACTAACTATCATACACACCGACTGCCACATTAAGCCAGCCCTCGCTAAATTACAACGGATCTGATCAACGGAATATACTGATACAACATGCACCCCAATGTACGTACCCCACTTCACCCTGTTGTACGCCGTACTTCTCACAGTAACCACAGCAACTGTACACCCCCACTGTTCCCACAGTACAACCCCACATAACAAGCCAACACTACCACTGTACACCAACACTACCAGTGTACACCACACTACCACTGTACACCACCGTACACCAACACTACCACTGTACACTGCTGTACACCGCTGTACACCACTGCACACACAATACTCCCATCCACACATGATACACCCACTGCGTCATACATTACACCAAGACATATACCACCAAACCCCATAATATTATTAGATCACCAGTTCACCTCCCCCTCATGTATCAATACACCTACTAAACCTACACCAACTTGTACAGTTGGCGTTAATGTTTAGTATATGTTATGCATAACTTTTTCCTGCGTTAGAATAATAAATCGTTACATACACGTGTATGTGCAATTCGTATAAAATCTATGTATTCATAACAGATACAGGGTCTTAGAATAACACTGTTTTCTGGAGTGTGTGTACAAGCCACTGAGGATAGCTTTCTGAAGCATTACTAGACGGTAGGGACTTTCAAATATATTTATATACATCGTTATATACTTAATGGATAGCTCTCTCTCTGTATCTGCTATGCGTGCGTTTGCGCATGTGTGTGTGTGTGCGCCTGTGTGCATGTATGAGTGCTTGCATTCGTGCCTGTGTGCATGTGCGGTTGGTTGTGCGTGTGTGGTGTGTGCATGATTCATAATGTGGGGCGGCTGTTATTCAGCAGAAATAGTTGTTGGGATGTCGTCATGGTCCAGTGGCTTGTGTTTGATCAGGTAACATTCACCCTTTCATTGGAGTCAGCCAGGCGTGGAGCTAGACTGCTGCTGGAGACTGAATATAAATAACTCTCAAACCAGTTTTGTAAGCGTCTTATATAAATTACACCACAGGTAGTGCATACATAAAATTGCAAGACATTGTAGCACACTGTTTGTACGCCTTCAGTGACTTATCTCAGACATATTATATTATTTTATTGTTTGAATATATGCTGACATATACACACAGTGAGCAGTTGTGACTGGCCTGTCTCCTTGTATGTGTGTAGATGTAAGTTACATATATAATGTCTTCCTGTGGGACAACCTTCGTGTGTTGGTAGGTCCGTCTAGGTCAAGGTAACGGGAAGCCTATCAATGGGTCAATCTGTCAACCAGCCTACAGCAGACGGTTAGGGTTGTCGCTGAGACTACATGATAGCGACATATAATTGTCTTAATGGGAGCCTCCCTGACCTTACAATGAATTTTATATTGTAGTTTATGTACTTATGATGGTCAAAATAAATAATGTCTGTATGTCTGTCTGTCTGTCATAGAGCGTGACCACTGCGTGTTTATTTTTGTAGACCCCTTTGAAGGCCAACCACGTGACCGGACTGACGTAGGTAATGCTGTAGAAGTGGGCGTTGGCAGAGAGAGAGAGAGGGAGGGAGAGAGTTTCATGGCGTATTATTTGAGCGCACAACGACCGTTGTTTCCAAGAGGGTGAGTAGATTTATGTTCTCAACGAACTATTAATAATACCGGTATAGATGACTCTAAAACAGTTTCTTTTCAGTATGGGCTGCCGTTGTACAAATGTCATAATAATTAAGTACAATTTACAATCCGTGTTGCTTGACATATCTTACACAAACCATTGGTTACAACTATAAGTGGAGTGAGCTAAAGGGCATTTTATTTCATTTCCTTGTAGCGTATATACTACTGTAACCAGGCTGCTTAGTCATTGTTTGTTTGTTGAGGATAATTTATTTGACGGAGAGTTAAAAGATGTGGTGTTAGTTATTAGTTGATAGTTTGTTAGTTGTTGGTTGGCGTGTTAACTGATATGTTAATTGACAGGATGTTAGTTGACAAGTTATTAGTTCAAGGGTTGTTAGTTGATTTAGTTTATGTGAAGGGCCGTTAATGTATGTCTTTAGGTGTCAGATTGTTAATAAACGGTTGCTAATTAATATGGTGTTAACTTAAGTGACGGGTTGATTAACGATATTATTTACCCGGTTATTATTTGACAGGTTACAAATTGATGTTGAATAAGTTAACGGTTGTTAAGCGAGATATAGTTATTTGACTTCTTCTTAGTTTAAGTGTTTTATAGTCGGCATGCAGTTGATACAGAGGTTATTAATAAGCCACCATCCGGGATCAAATAGCAGGGCCCACAATCTGTTGAAAAGACATATAATTTATCACGATTCCATCAACGGTAGATCTGCTTGCTTGTCTGCGTTGTGTTAAATAATAGAGTTAAATTCGCAAGCTGGACACAGTTGCTGGATTGTACGCGTCAGAGAAATTACTGGTGAGATCCAGGTGAATTAAACACGTTATATATAATACTCTCTGGTGATAATACATATTTGTGAAACCTATTTTGTGGCGTATTTTCGCAGCGCGAGTGGAATTTTGTGTGTCATTAGATTGTCATACATAATTGACTCAAATATAACTTCTCCAACAATTTGCTTACAGTACCAGATTATGTTGCTTTTGTTATTTGTCAACAAAGCTGCCTTTTCCAATTCGTCTTCTGAAATCGTGTATTGTGCTACTTCATTGTAATTATATAATGGTTTGTAGGCGTTGGTATCCAGGGCAGTAACCATTTTGGCATGTTGGTTGACATGTGTTTATTTGACAGGTTATCGATCGATATTAATTGGTATGTTCACAACATACACGTTGACAGCCGGTAGGTTGTTAGGTGACCTTTTATTAGTGAATCATGACGGAAACTTGTTGCATGCCCTGTTACCTGTGATTTGACACTGGGCGCCAGGCCACGCGTTCGCACGTTTGAAATGCAACTGCACGCAGTGCACGTTTACTTTTACGTTCTCTAAAAATATATCTTCCCTATTATTTTACAGTTGTCAGATTTGTGGCGAATATTATAATATGACTTTATATTATACTATGCCACTACAACAGCACTGTGACACAGCAAATGTAACGCCATAATTTGATGTTCATTTTATATTTAAGTACATTGATTGGTAATATGACGCTTCGAAAAAGAAAGAAAAAAATTATTAACCGAGGTCAATTTAGCCAACATCAGTAATTTTAAACAAATGCTAAAAAAGTTGCTACTCTCCAAAGTGCATCGCTATTCTCCATAGTGCACCACTACTCTCCAAAGTGCATCGCTATTCTCCATAGTGCACCACTACTCTCCAAAGTGCATCGCTATTCTCCATAGTGCACCGCTACTCTCCAAAGTGCATCGCTATTCTCCATAGTGCACCATTACTCCAAAGTGCATTGCTATTCTCCATAGTGCGCCACTACTCTCCAAAGTGCATCGCAATTTTCCATATTGCACTGCTACTCTCCAAAGTGCATCGCTATTCTCCATAGTGCACCACTACTCCAAAGTGCATTGCTATTCTCCATAGTGCGCCACTACTCTCCAAAGTGCATCGCTATTCTCCATAATGCACCGCTACTCTCCAAAGTGCATCGCTATTCTCCATAGTGCACCACTACTCCAAAGTGCATCACTATTCTCCATAGTGCACCACTACTCTCCATTGTGCACCACTACTCTCCATAGTGCACCACTACTAATCGTAGTGCACCTCTACTCTCCATTGTGCACCACTATTCTCCATAGTGCACCACTACTCTCCATTGTGCACCACTATTCTCCATAGTGCACCGCTACTCTCCGTAGTGCACCACTACACCCTATATTACACCACTGCCAAACGTCATATCGTGGAAATTGTTTTGCAACGGAAACAAAAGTAACAGTTTGTGAAATTATTTTAGTAGGGAAAATACCAGTCTAGTTGTTTAACAACACTACACTGGATAGTGCACCACTATCCTCCATAGTGCACCACTACTCTCCAAAGTGCATCGCTATTCTCCGTAATGCACCGCTACTATCCAAAGTGCATCGCTATCCTCCATAGTGTACCACTACTCTCCAAAGTGCATCGCTATTCTCCATAGTGTACCACTACTCTCCAAAGTGCATCGCTATTCTCCGTAATGCACCGCTACTATCCAAAGTGCATCGCTATCCTCCATAGTGTACCACTACTCTCCAAAGTGCATCGCTATTCTCCATAGTGCACCACTACTCTTAAAAGTGCATCGCTATTCTCAATAGTGCACCGCCTCTCTCCGTAGTGCACCACTACCCCCTATATTCCACCACTACTGAACGCACCACTGCTCCGCCTAGTACACCATTGCACCACCGCACATCACACAAGCCACTGAGGATAGCTTTCTGAAGCTTTACTAGGCGATAGGGAGTGTCGAATATATTTATATACATCGTTATACACTTAACGGATAGCTCTTTCTGTATACACAAGTGCATGCGTGTGCACATGCGTGTGTGGCGTGTGCATGATTCATAATGTTGGGCGGCTGTTATTCAGCAGAAATAGTTGTTGGGATGTCGTCATGGTCCAGTGGCTTGTGTTTGATAAGGTAACATTCACCCTTTCATTGGAGTCAGCCAGGCGTGGAGCTAGACTGCTGCTGGAGACTGAATATAAATAACTCTGAAACCAGTTTTGTAAGCGTCTTATATAAATTACACCACAGGTAGTGCATACATAAAATTGCAAGACATTGTAGCACACTGTTTGTACGCCTTCAGTGACTTATCTCAGACATATTATATTATTTAATTGTTTGAATATATACTGACATATACACACAGTGAGCAGTTGTGACTGGCCTGTCTCCTTGTATGTGTGTAGATGTAAGTTACATATATAATGTCTTCCTGTGGGACAACCTTCGTGTGTTGGTAGGTCCGTCTAGGTCAAGGTAACGGGAAGCCTATCAATGGGTCAATCTGTCAACCAGCCTACAGCAGACGGTTAGGGTTGTCGCTGAGACTACATGATAGCGACATATAATTGTCTTAATGGGAGCCTCCCTGACCTTACAATGAATTTAATATTGTAGTTTATGTACTTATGATGGTCAAAATAAATAATGTCTGTCTGTCTGTCATAGAGCGTGGCCACTGCGTGTTTATTTTTGTAGACCCCTTTGAAGGCCAACCACGTGACCGGACTGACGTAGGTAATGCTGTAGAAGTGGGCGTTGGCAGAGAGAGAGATGGAGGGAGAGAGTTTCATGGCGTATTATTTGGGCGCACAACGACCGTTGTTTCCAAGAGGGTGAGTAGATTTATGTTCTCAACGAACTATTAATAATACCGGTATAGATGACTCTAAAACAGTTTCTTTTCAGTATGGGCTGCCGTTGTACAAATGTCATAATAATTAAGTACAATTTACAATCCGTGTTGCTTGACATATCTTACACAAACCATTGGTTACAACTATAAGTGGAGTGAGCTAAAGGGCAGTTTTCTTTCATTTCCTTGTAGCGTATATACTACTGTAACCAGGCTGCTTAGTCATTGTTTGTTTGTTGAGGATAATTTATTTGACGGAGAGTTAAAAGATGTGGTGTTAGTTATTAGTTGATAGTTTGTTAGTTGTTGGTTGGCGTGTTAACTGATATGTTAATTGACAGGATGTTAGTTGACAAGTTATTAGTTCAAGGGTTGTTAGTTGATTTAGTTTATGTGAAGGGCCGTTAATGTATGTCTTTAGGTGTCAGATTGTTAATAAACGGTTGCTAATTAATATGGTGTTAACTTAAGTGACGGGTTGATTATCGATATTAT
This sequence comes from Escarpia spicata, assembly GCA_963995525.1. Classification (NCBI taxonomy): domain Eukaryota; kingdom Metazoa; phylum Annelida; class Polychaeta; order Sabellida; family Siboglinidae; genus Escarpia; species Escarpia spicata. The sequence continues at coordinate 14,637,119 of OZ023207.1, read as the reverse complement.
TTACCCGGTTATTATTTGACAGGTTACAAATTGATGTTGAATAAGTTAACGGTTGTTAAGCGAGATATAGTTATTTGACTTCTTCTTAGTTGAAGTGTTTTATAGTCGGCATGCAGTTGATACAGAGGTTATTAATAGCCACCATCCGGGATCAAATAGCAGGGCCCACAATCTGTTGAAAAGACATAATTTATCACGATTCCATCAACGGTAGATCTGCTTGCTTGTCTGCGTTGTGTTAAATAATAGAGTTAAATTCGCAAGCTGGACACAGTTGCTGGATTGTACGCGTCAGAGAAATTACTGGTGAGATCCAGGTGAATTAAACACGTTATATATAATACTCTCTGGTGATAATACATATTTGTGAAACCTATTTTGTGGCGTATTTTCGCAGCGCGAGTGGAATTTTGTCTGTCATTAGATTGTCATACATAATTGACTCAAATATAACTTCTCCAACAATTTGTTTACAATACCAGATTATGTTGCTTTTGTTATTTGTCAACAAAGCTGCCTTTTCCAATTCGTCTTCTGAAATCGTGTATTGTGCTACTTCATTGTAATTATATAATGGTTTGTAGGCGTTGGTATCCAGGGCAGTAACCATTTTGGCATGTTGGTTGACATGTGTTTATTTGACAGGTTATCGATCGATATTAATTGGTATGTTCACAACATACACGTTGACAGCCGGTAGGTTGTTAGGTGACCTTTTATTAGTGAATCATGACGGAAACTTGTTGCATGCCCTGTTACCTGTGATTTGACACTGGGCGCCAGGCCACGAGTTCGCACGTTTGAAATGCAACTGCACGCAGCGCACGTTTACTTTTACGTTCTCTAAAAATATATCTTCCCTATTATTTTACAGTTGTCAGATTTGTGGCGAATATTATAATATGACTTTATATTATACTATGCCACTACAACAGCACTGTGACACAGCAAATGTAACGCCATAATTTGATGTTCATTTTATATTTAAGTACATTGATTGGTAATATGACGCTTCGAAAAACAAAAAACTATTTAATTAACTGAGGTCAATTTAGCCAACATCAGTAATTTTAAACAAATGCTAAAAAAAGTTGCTACTCTCCAAAGTGCATCGCTATTCTCCATAGTGCACCACTACTCTCCAAAGTGCATCGCTATTCTCCATAGTGCACCACTACTCTCCAAAGTGCATCGCTATTCTCCATAGTGCACTGCTACTCTCCAAAGTGCATCGCTATTCTCCATAGTGCACCGCTACTCTCCAAAGTGCATCGCTATTCTCCATAGTGCACCATTACTCCAAAGTGCATTGCTATTCTCCATAGTGCGCCACTACTCTCCAAAGTGCATCGCAATTTTCCATATTGCACTGCTACTCTCCAAAGTGCATCGCTATTCTCCATAGTGCACCACTACTCCAAAGTGCATTGATATTCTCCATAGTGCGCCACTACTCTCCAAAGTGCATCGCTACTCTCCATAGTGCACCGCTACTCTCCAAACTGCATCGCTATTCTCCATAGTGCACCGCTACTCTCCAAAGTGCATCGCTATTCTCCATAGTGCACCACTACTCCAAAGTGCATCGCTATTCTCCATAGTGCACCACTACTCTCCATTGTGCACCACTACTCTCCATAGTGCACCACTACTCTTCGTAGTGCACCTATACTCTCCATTGTGCACCACTATTCTCCATAGTGCACCATTACTCTCCATTGTGCACCACTATTCTCCATAGTGCACCGCTACTCTCCGTAGTGCACCACTACACCCTATATTACACCACTGCCAAACGTCATATCGTGGAAATTGTTTTGCAACGGAAACAAAAGTAACAGTTTGTGAAATTATTTTAGTAGAGAAAATACCAGTCTAGTTGTTTAACAACACCACTGGATAGTGCACCACTATCCTCCATAGTGCACTGCTACTCTCCAAAGTGCATCGCTATTCTCCGTAATGCACCGCTACTATCCAAAGTGCATCGCTATCCTCCATAGTGTACCACTACTCTCCAAAGTGCATCGCTATTCTCCATAGTGCACCACTACTCTCAAAAGTGCATCTCTATTCTCCATAGTGCACCACTACTCTCCAAAGTGCATCTCTATTCTCCATAGTGCACCACTACTCTCAAAAGTGCATCGCTATTCTCCATAGTGCACCACTACTCTCAAAAGTGCATATCTATTCTCCATAGTGCACCACTACTCTTAAAAGTGCATCGCTATTCTCAATAGTGCACCGCCTCTCTCCGTAGTGCACCACTACTCCCTATATTCCACCACTACTGAACGCACCACTGCTCCGCCTAGTACACCATTGCACCGCACATCACACAAGCCACTGAGGATAGCTTTCTGAAGCTTTACTAGGCGATAGGGAGTGTCGAATATATTTATATACATCGTTATACACTTAACGGATAGCTCTTTCTGTATACACAAGTGCATGCGTGTGCACATGCGTGTGTGGCGTGTGCATGATTCATAATGTTGGGCGGCTGTTATTCAGCAGAAATAGTTGTTGGGATGTCGTCATGGTCCAGTGGCTTGTGTTTGATCAGGTAACATTCACCCTTTCATTGGAGTCAGCCAGGCGTGGAGCTAGACTGCTGCTGGAGACTGAATATAAATAACTCTCAAACCAGTTTTGTAAGCGTCTTATATAAATTACACCACAGGTAGTGCATACATAAAATTGCAAGACATTGTAGCACACTGTTTGTATGCCTTCAGTGACTTATCTCAGACATATTATATTATTTTATTGTTTGAATAAATGCTGACATATACACACAGTGAGCAGTTGTGACTAGCCTGTCTCCTTGTATGTGTGTAGATATAAGTTACATATATAATGTCTTCCTGTGGGACAACCTTCGTATGTTGGTAGGTCCGTCTAGGTCAAGGTAACGGGGAGCCTATCAATGGGTCAATCTGTCAACCAGCCTGCAGCAGACGGTTAGGGTTGTGGCTGAAACTACATGTTCATAGAGCGTGACCACTGCGTGTTTATTTTTGTAGACCGCTTTGAAGGGCAACCACGTGACCGAACTGACGTAGGTAACGCTGTAGAAGTGGGCGTTGGCAGAAAGAGAGAGAGAGAGGGAGAGAGTTTCGTGGCGTATGATTTGAGTGCACAATGACCGTTGTTTCCAAGAGGGTGAGTAGATTTATGTTCTCAATGAACTATTAGCAATACCGTAATGAAAACAAATTAGAAAATTATTATTTTTCTGTACTATATGTTTTGGGACACCTTTGTAAATATAATTATTTTGTCCCTATGAATTGGGACACCCATTATTCATGTTTCTGATGAGTGCGTACCCTCTACCCACCTTTTCCCCCGATGCAGACCCATAAATAAAATATTGTGTATCAATAATACGTATTACAATCCCAGCTGCTCTGATGTAAACAACACAAACGTGGGTGATGTAAATTACTATATCACCAGGAATTATATTTCGCCTTTCTCTCAGCTACCAGCCGTGGCCTTTATACATTGAGAAAGTGTCACAGTAGACGTCTAAGATCCTAGTTGCCTTTATACATTGAGGAACTGTCACAGTAGACATCTAAGATCCTAGTTGCCTTTATACATTGAGGAAGTGTCACAGTAGACATCTAAGATCCTAGTTGCCTTTATACATTGAGGAAGTGTCACAGTAGACGTCTAAGATCCTAGTTGCCTTTATACATTGAGGAAGTGTCACAGTAGACATCTAAGATCCTAGTTGCCTTTATACATTGAGGAAGTGTCACAGTAGACGTCTAAGATCCTAGTTGCCTTTATACATTGAGGAAGTGTCACAGTAGACATCTAAGATCCTAGTTGCCTTTATACATTGAGGAAGTGTCACAGTAGACGTCTAAGATCCTAGTTGCCTTTATACATTGAGGAAGTGTCACAGTAGACATCTAAGATCCTAGTTGCCTTTATACATTGAGGAAGTGTCACAGTAGACATCTAAGATCCTAGTTGCCTTTATACATTGAGGAAGTGTCACAGTAGACATCTAAGATCCTAGTTGCCTTTATACATTGAGGAAGTGTCACAGTAGACGTCTAAGATCCTAGTTGCCTTTATACATTGAGGAAGTGTCACAGTAGACATCTAAGATCCTAGTTGCCTTTATACATTGAGGAAGTGTCACAGTAGACATCTAAGATCCTAGTTGCCTTTATACATTGAGGAAGTGTCACAGTAGACATCTAAGATCCTAGTTGCCTTTATACATTGAGGAAGTGTCACAGTAGACATCTAAGATCCTAGTTGCCGTCCCCCAATGTTTGTCTAATGTACAAAACTGCTTCATCTCTCGACTGTCTGCATTGTCCCAAGACTTACACATCGTTTCACACATAGTTGATGTTTTAATCTGCATATATGGACATGCGACATCCTGTTAATACCAGAGGTAGTTCAATGGGGATCACATGACGCTTTGTTGCATTTCTGCAAGTTTATCGTCTATATTTTAATAATAAATGCGTTTCTGTATGTGGCGGGTGTGGGCGGTACTGCGATCAAATACAGTACAACCTGTCACTCAATAAATAGTCTTTGAAACCGGTTGCTGCTTGGCATAGCTATTTGCCATGTAGATGTTATCAAGTTTCTGTCGGTCGCTTCACAAATGTAGATAACTGTCAAGTCTTCCACTGGAGCAAGCCAACTGTGGCATTACAGCGCAGGTGTTTAAAGATAAACAAACTTACAAACCTGTATAAAGCACCTTATACACAATGATCGATTCTTAGCAGACAAAATAGGTATCTGGAAATATCCGGTAAATAGTATAATATTAAAGTTACGTCAATAGTGGGAAGTTTGTTCTTTCTCATATTAATATTAAGTTTAACAACTAACTGAACGAAAGCATAATTATTTACACCGTCACATTCAGACAGTACATGCGAATTGAACATCTACCTTGCAAAAAGATGAATGAGCGCGTGTGGTGTGTGTGTGTGTGAGAGAGAGACACACACAGTGAGAGAGAGACACACACACACACGGAGTGAGAGAGAGAGGGAGGGAGGGAGGGAGGGAGGGAGGGAGGGAGGGAGGGAGGGAGGGAGGGAGGGAGGGAGGGAGGGAGGGAGGGAGGGAGGGAGGGAGGGAGGGAGGGAGGGAGGGAGGGAGGGAGGGAGGGAGGGAGGGAGGGAGGGAGGGAGGGAGGGAGGGAGGGAGGGAGGGAGGGAGGGAGGGAGGGAGGGAGGGAGGGAGGGACGGACGGACGGACATTGAGGTATGAACAATACCTATCTACCCGGTATTAACTATTAAAACAGGCTGAACCTTAAGACAAACTATGCTATATGCAAACCTGACTTAAATTAATACCACACGAGACGCAAGATAATTTATATCCAGGCAATATATGCTCAACACTATTGACCTGAATTAATTTTAATTTATATGCGGTCATGATAACATATCCAGAAACCGTTTTGTGTTATCTGCTAAAACACTATTGACGTTTACTAACACTGCGGATATTTTATTACAAAATAGAATACGATGTTCCTGAAAAGTGAGTTCAGCCTAGCTTATTTCGGACTATTTCAAATAGTTTCTATAATACACTCTCACTTCTATCTTTTGCCTAAAGATCGACTCTGCCATTTTGTAGACAACTTTGCACTGATCCGCATTGAAAGAAGAAAGTATATCCCGACATATGAGATGTAGTGGGAACCTCAACTGGTGAATGGAGAACCTCAAGTCTATCGCCATGACTGTTGGTGAACGGTGAATATGACGTGAATCGACATATAGTAGAACATATATATTGATGAAAGAAGAACCTCAAGTGTGTCGACATGTAATAGAACAGATCTACTAGCGAATGGAGACTATCGTCTAACAACATTCTGTGTCCATCAAGTGTCAGTCCTCTGTGTGACAGCATGTAGTGAACATTTCTAGTAGTCGAGGAAACACGAAGATGTAACTACTGACTGACGAATCAGGTACAATAATTACCAACTCATCAAAGCCACACGTGACACTTAAATATAATACGTTTTGCTCCCTTTTTGTATTTGTATTTGTTTATTTTAGTGTATTTCTTGCTGGTTTATAATGTAATATTACAAAACATATTACCGTTATCAAACATGTTGGCAGAGATAAAGGTTGATGGAGGTCGCATGCATTATCTTGGTCACGGAAACTGAGACGTACTTGACCGATGGAACCAGGATGTCGCGGTTTCCTTACTTTATAATAAAATTATGTAAAGTATCTTCTTCAATCTTTACCGACCATAAAATAACGTATGCTGCCTTAGAAAACAATCTTAGTAGATTAGTAGTTTTTGCTGAAACAACCTTTACCATATGTTTTTTCTTACAAAGAAAAATGCGCAGAACTTGAAGGAAAAATATGTATGTCTTAGAGTTAGTAAGACAGAAAATACATAAATTTTTCTTTGGTTTAATTCAGTGCATTTTTTCAGACAAAATGGGATAGACCTGTTGGAGACGGAGAGAGCACCGCTGGCGCCATGACAGGGCGTCGGGCAGCGCTGTCCCCAAGGAACAGTGCAATGACAAGGCAACGACAAAACAACATAACATCAAGAAGGGTAATGAAGAACAGTTTGGTAATACGTTCTTTTGCTATAAGTGAGACAATGTGCACACATTGTGTTTATGTGATATATTAATCAACATATACCCTATGTTTTATTTAAACATATAATTTTTTAATAAACGTGTTACAATTATGGGGGCGTGTGGTGTATTTTGATCATTTACCATTGCAGGAAATCGTTAGTGCAGTGTCTAGCAGATTTTGTTGGAGGAAGTCAAGTCTATGTTATTACTACTGACTAATTGCTAGTTGGGTATTGTGTGCATACACGTGTTTGCATGCATGTGCGATAATATAATTTGAATCACTGCTGAATATATTTACTTTAATGTACAGTAATTTAGCCTGAAGAACTACTTTGTTAAAATGCGTTATCTAACGTCTGTCGAATATAGAACTGTGTACTCTGGAAACAATCTGTCATCTTTACAAACCTTTGTGCTACTTTATTTGGCTTAAAACTACATGAAGTGTGTAATGTCATTATTGCCTAGATCCCAGGAAAATGAAGCTGAACCAAATGTGTATCCTATACGGTGTGAGAAAGTGTTTGTTCGTGTCATGTGATGTGTAGATTGTTCATTATACAGAGGAAACTCACTATTAAGGTCACCCTTGATACTGGGTCAAATTGTAAAAGTGACCTGATTGGTGAGGTGATCATATTAATGGGACTGACTGCCTATACTCCACTGTATATGGAACACATCTGGGAGTGTTCTAGGGTGATCATATTAATGGGACTGACTGCCTATACTCTACTGTATATGGAACACATCTGGGAGTATTCTAGGGTGATCATATTAATGGGACTGACTGCCTATACTCTACTGTATATGGAACACATCTGGGAGTATTCTAGGGTGATCATATTAATGGGACTGACTGCCTATACTCTACTGTATATGGAACACATCTGGGAGTATTCTAGGGTGATCATATTAATGGGACTGACTGCCTATACTCTACTGTATATGGAACACATCTGGGAGTATTCTAGGGTGATCATATTAATGGGACTGACTGCCTATACTCTACTGTATATGGAACACATCTGGGAGTATTCTAGGGTGATCATATTAATGGGACTGACTGCCTATACTCTACTGTATATGGAACACATCTGGGAGTATTCTAGGGTGATCATATTAATGGGACTGACTGCCTATACTCTACTGTATATGGAACACATCTGGGAGTATTCTAGGGTGATCATATTAATGGGACTGAGTGCCTATACTCTACTGTATATGGAACACATCTGGGAGTATTCTAGGGTGATCATATTAATGGGACTGACTGCCTATACTCTACTGTATATGGAACACATCTGGGAGTATTCTAGGGTGATCATATTAATGGGACTGACTGCCTATACTCTACTGTATATGGAACACATCTGGGAGTATTCTAGGGTGATCATATTAACGGGACTGTCTGCCCATACTCTACTGTATATGGAACACATCTGGGAATATTCTAGGGTGATCATATTAATGGGACTGACTGCCCATACTCTACTGTATATGGAACACATCTGGGAGTATTCTAGGGTGATCATATTAATGGGACTGACTGCCCATACTCTACTGTATATGGAACACATCTGGGAGTATTCTAGGGTGATCATATTAATGGGACTGACTGCCTATACTCTACTGTATATGGAACACATCTGGGAGTATTCTAGGGTGATCATATTAATGGGACTGACTGCCTATACTCTACTGTATATGGAACACATCTGGGAGTATTCTAGGGTGATCATATTAATGGGACTGACTGCCTATACTCTACTGTATATGGAACACATCTGGGAGTATTCTAGGGTGATCATATTAATGGGACTGTCTGCCCATACTCTACTGTATATGGAACACATCTGGGAGTATTCTAGGGTGATCATATTAATGGGACTGACTGCCTATACTCTACTGTATATGGAACACATCTGGGAGTATTCTAGGGTGATCATATTAATGGGACTGACTGCCTATACTCTACTGTATATGGAACACATTTGGGAGTATTCTAAGGTGATGTTAATTGTGAGGAGGCCGTAAACCGAGGTGACAATAAAGCGGTTTGATTGTACAACACACGCACATAACATATGAACATTTATAATGTTATACATACAGTGTATATATATATATGTATAGTATTTATTTTGCAGTGCTGAAGCCGTAAGAAACATGGCTGTGCCAGATCGCTTCCAAGACAGCGACTATGTCAACTGGGTGAAGGCAGGACAGGCACTGCTCTGCACGGCAGAAGGCATCTATGGCTTCTGCGAAGACCAGATCAAGAACTATCACGTTACACTGCATCGGAAGTTCCCACGCCAACCATGCGATGGCCCTTGTCAGTACGTGACACTTTAAATACTTATGCTGTTGTACTGTCGTAAGTGACTCTTCTTTGATTATTAATCAGTACTAGCAAATTCTTACATGCGCGTCATCCATGACTTTAACTATTCTCGTACAAAAGTAATTTTTACTGACTAATAATAAGCTTATTTTGAATCATGTGAACCACCGTAATGATATCAGAACAATGACTCGCACTTTGAGATGGGCACAATTTATAACTGATACACCATCTATTTCATGAAATGTGTTCTATGTTAGTTCTGAGAATGCATGTGTATTTAAAGAAATAAGAAACACCTGTGTCAATTTTTGATTGTATTTACATTATATACAGGTATAATTTCTCACTAACTGCTCTGTATTGCAGATGTTGATGCAGTTTGTCCTACATATTTGACCTGATATAGTGTTTGTGTTAATATCGTTTTATTTTAGGGTGGGGTGCTGAACATCCGAACATAATGACATTGTTTTACTAATACAAAGACAGTTTAAAACTACATTAAAGTGGTTGGCATATGACTTAGACATTACGTATTTATTTACCAGTGCGCAAGGTTTGTGCTCAGCTTGTGCCACACGACATTCGAACTGGGAACAAGACATACGTTCCCAGCTGACTCCAGGCACAAACCCGTGTTGGGCAAACACGGAATCATCTAAATGGAACACCGAGGCCTGGGAAATAGGGAAGATCTACATGGGTGCTGGTCAAGAGTCATTCAGGGCCGAAGGAGGAGACACCGTCGCGTTGGTGCAGCTGGTGCTCAACTGTCAGTTGTTTTCCAGCTCCATCGCGAACATGCAGTCGTTTGAGGATGCAAGTAGCCACGCATTCATTTTGTCATAGTTATGTCTTTCCTGTCATAACACGCATGGATATGTCGTTATGTTATTAACATGACTTACTATTATTAAGAAACACAGAACTACTTTGCAAGCAAATAGAATAGTGTGAAATTAAAAAGAATTATACTTGAATTAGTATTGTTATATATTGTGTTTTATAACATTTATTTTATGTATCAACCTACATCGTGTCTGGTTTATCCTCTGGTAGACAACATCTTGTGCATTTCTCTAAATACATGCGTCAGTCAGTGTTCTAAAAATTCGCTCTCTCAATAATAATATTGTGATAACTCAAAGAAAGGACAGGTTATATTTAGCCTCTTGATGTAATGATTGTAATCGAACTATAGTCGCACAGGTGTGTCAGGTAATATGACTTGGAAAGTCACCCCGATGAGTAAATCAGAGTTAAATCACTGATATTATGCAGTAACTGATATGAAATATAAGTCATTGCACTGAAGTCTGAGGTGTGTTTTATGGTTGTCCTATAGGTGAAACAAATTCAACGAAGAATGTTCGACTCAACTGATTTCAAGCTCACTAACACGGAGTTGAAGGACAACATCAAAGCAATGACGTCTTTGTTGGAAGATCCAACGCAGCTCAAGTACGACGATCACTCCAAGCAAGCAGTGCAGCAACTTCAACAGGTAATCCAAAACCACTGATCTAGGATAAGTAGCAGGTGGATAAAGTAACATCCATTGCACACTTCATCAATGCCAGGTCAAAAACTATTAGTGATCTAAATGATCTTATAATCCAAAACCACTGATCTAGGATAAGTAGCAGGTGGATAAAGTAACATCCATTGCACACTTCATCAATGCCAGGTCAAAAACTATTAGTGATCTAAATGATCTTATAATCCAAAACCACTGATCTAGGATAAGTAGCAGGTGGATAAAGTAACATCCATTGCACACTTCATCAATGCCAGGTCATAAACTAATAGTATCTAAATTATCTTATAATCCAAAACCACTGATCTAGGATAAGTAGCAGGTGGATAAAGTAACATCCATTGCACACTTCATCAATGCCAGGTCAAAAACTATTAGTGATCTAAATGATCTTATAATCCAAAACCACTGATCTAGGATAAGTAGCAGGTGGATAAAGTAACATCCATTGCACACTTCATCAATGCCAGGTCAAAAACTATTAGTGATCTAAATGATCTTATAATCCAAAACCACTGATCTAGGATAAGTAGCAGGTGGATAAAGTAACATCCATTGCACACTTCATCAATGCCAGGTCATAAACTAATAGTATCTAAATTATCTTATAATCCAAAACCACTGATCTAGGATAAGTAGCAGGTGGATAAAGTAACATCCATTGCACACTTCATCAATGCCAGGTCAAAAACTATTAGTGATCTAAATGATCTTATAATCCAAAACCACTGATCTAGGATAAGTAGCAGGTGGATAAAGTAACATCCATTGCACACTTCATCAATGCCAGGTCATAAACTATTAGTGATCTAAATGATCTTATAATCCAAAACTACTGATCTAGGATAAGTAGCAGGTGGATAAAGTAACATCCATTGCACACTTCATCAATGCCAGGTCAAAAACTATTAGTGATCTAAATGATCTTATAATCCAAAACCACTGATCTAGGATAAGTAGCAGGTGGATAAAGTAACATCCATTGCACACTTCATCAATGCCAGGTCATAACCTACTAGTGATCTAAATGATCTTATCCAAAACCACTGATCTAGGATAAGTAGTTGGTGGATAAAGTAACATCCATTGCACACTTCATCAATGCCAGGTCATAAACTATTAGTGTTCTAAATGATCTTATCCCAAACCACTGATCTAGGATAAGTAGCAGGTGGATAAAGTAACATACATTGCACACTTCATCAATGCCAGGTCATAAACTATTAGTGATCTAAATGATCTTATAATCCAAAACCACTGATCTAGGATAAGTAGCAGGTGGATAAAGTAACATCCATTGCACACTTCATCAATGCCAGGTCATAACCTACTAGTGATCTAAATGATCTTATCCAAAACCACTGATCTAGGATAAGTAGCTGGTGGATAAAGTAACATCCATTGCACACTTCATCAATGCCAGGTCATAAACTATTAGTGTTCTAAATGATCTTATCCCAAACCACTGATCTAGGATAAGTAGCAGGTGGATAAAGTAACATACATTGCACACTTCATCAATGCCAGGTCATAAACTAATAGTGATCTAAATGATCTTCTAATCAAAAACCACTGATCTAGGATAAGTAGCAAGTGAATAAAGTAACATCCATTGCACATTTCATCAATGTCAGGTCATAAACTATTAGTGATCTAAATTATCTTATAATCCAAAACCACTGATCTAGGATAAGTAGCAGGTGGATAAAGTAACATCCATTGCACACTTCATCAATGCCAGGTCATAAACTATTAATGATATAAATAAACTTATTACCCAAAACCACTGATCTAGGATAAGTAGCAGGTGGATAAAATAACATCCATTGCACATTTCATCAATGCCAGGTCATAACCTACTAGTGATCTAAATGATCTTATTATCCAAAACCACTGATCTAGGTTAAGTAGCAGGTGGAAGAAGTAACATCCATTATACATTTCATCAATGCCAGGTCATAAAATGCTCTTATCCATTCGAAAGTGTCACTTATCCAACCGCAGAAATGTTATGCAAATTAATATAATGAACAGACGTAGTACTTTTGTAATTATAATTTCCGTTTTTAGATGATTCATGTGTTCAATTATCTAGTTATTATTCTTTTAGAGTGGCAGTTGACATTTAGTAACAACATAAGTTCCTCCTTATTTGGATAAATTGTTGTTTATTTCCCGTCTAATGAATATGGTTCAAGCAAATATCAACGTAGGAATACTGGGTTGTTTAAAATTTAACAGTAACGGTAAATATATGAAAGCTGGTCTATTATGATGATGACAAAGGCTCACATTCTCCATTATGATATCTTAATGATTCACTTCTCTTTGACAACAGATTGAAACTCATCCTCTACAAACGAATGATCCGCAAGTCCTTCAACATGAGCGGATTCTGTGGAAACAGAAAATTGAATGCATCATTCAGAATCAGGCTCTGACACGACAGCAGGTATTTACAAATGACCACATTACTGTTATATATATATATATAATATATATATATATATACTGTCTATTATTTGATATTAACATAGCTACACAGTTTAAATTAGTTTTGTTTATATATGCAACTGGTGAAGTAAATAGTTACATCGATATGTCAACCAAATAATCTGTCCTGTGAGTGTACGTAGTAAAACATTAATCATGTCACATTCAAGGGCAAATCTACGGTGTGCATTCAAGCACAAATGCATTTCAAATGTTATGATACATGTTAATTTCTATAATAATATGCATTGACATTCTGCAACTGTATGCAGTTTCACTCAAATGACAGCCGCCAATGACTAGATATTGACAGCGGCTGGAGTCAACTTATGAAATGCGACCACAACAAGCTCCAACGTGCGCCTTGGCAAACATGTAATCGTTAGACGAGCTGTCAATACAAATATAAATTGGAGGGCCTATTATGCTACAAACTCGGGGAGAATCTTAATAATAATAACACTCATGAAGTTGTGTCACTAGAAATATCGCGCTGTTGAAAAAATAAAATGTTATGCATAATTATCTTATCTAGTGACAGGCTGTTATCAATATTAACCACCACTCAATGTACTTGTTATTACAATACAAACTACAATACTTATGAAGCTGAAATTTGGCATTTGAATTCGACTTGCGTCTACGAATAATTGCAGCTGTTTTACATTTGTTGAAGGGGTTGTGCTAAAAATACACAATTAATGTTGTCCGTCTTTCAGCATTGATAAGTCCAACATTTGTTATGAAGCTGTAGCACATATAAATGGAACCATACGTATTTTGGGGGCTACGCACCTAAAGTAATAAATACAAACTAATATTTCCAACCACAATCAACAGTATCACAGCAATGACTAATTAGGAATAGCTTTTTGAAGACATAGCAACCGTTCATTGGCCTAGCCATTGTTGTCAAGAAACCAACCGTTCACTGGCCTAGCCATTGTTGTCAAGAAACCAACCGTTCACTGTCCTAGCCATTGTTGTGAAGAAACCAACCGTTCACTGCCCTAGCCATTGTTGTCAAGAAACCAACCGTTCACTGTCCTAGCCATTGTTGTGAAGAAACCAACCGTTCACTGTCCTAGCCATTGTTGTCAAGAAACCAACCGTTCACTGTCCTAGCCATTGTTGTCAAGAAACCAACCGTTCACTGGCCTAGCCATTGTTGTCAAGAAACCAACCGTTCACTGTCCTAGCCATTGTTGTGAAGAAACCAACCGTTCACTGCCCTAGCCATTGTTGTCAAGAAACCAACCGTTCACTGGCCTAGCCATTGTTGTCAAGAAACCAACCGTTCACTGGCCTAGCCATTGTTGTCAAGAAACCAACCGTTCACTGGCCTAGCCATTGTTGTCAAGAAACCAACCATTCACTGGCCTAGCTATTGTTGTCAAGAAACCAACCGTTCACTGCCCTAGCCATTGTTGTCACGAAACCAACCGTTCACTGCCCTAGCCATTGTTGTCAAGAAACCAACCGTTCACTGGCCTAGCCATTGTTGTCAAGAAACCAACCGTTCACTGGCCTAGCCATTGTTGTCAAAAAACCAACCGTTCACTGGCCTAGCCATTGTTGTCTAGAAACCAACCGTTCACTGGCCTAGCCATTGTTGTCAAGAAATTAACTGTTCACTGGCTTAGCCATTGTTGTCAACAACCGTTCACTGGCCTAGCCATTGTTGTCAAGAAACCAACCGTTCACTGGCCTAGCCATTATTGTCAAGAAACCAACAGTTCATTGGCCTAGCCACTGTTGTCAAGAAACCAACGTACGGATTCTACTTTATGGCAACTTCTCTACAACAATTTGTCCACACATTCGACATGTGCTACTGTGGTTATCTAAGTAATGCATGTAGATGTGCTATGTGTTTATATAAGATGGCATGCCATTGAAGGCATTCTCATTCTTCTGATAACAACAAAATGAGTTTAGAACTAACATGATACCAGTTTCAATAGCACAAGACCAATGCGCGGTCAACCAAGGGAACCGGGCCGATCAAGTGGCGCCACCTTGCATAGTTCTAGTAGTTCGCGTAACCCAAGCACGTGCAATTGGCTAATACCATGTTCAGTTTTTGTAGATTTTGATCGGTAAACGAATGTAGGTATAATTGTTTAATAACGTAATGTATCTGTGTTAATGTATACACCTTAAGAATTGTGCAGGCTCTAGCTGGTTGTTTTCATCGTTAGATCAAAAAGTAAAGGTTTGCCCAGTGGCAGGGTCAAGCCAATTGGCCATCGCAATGCAGCCCGTCTACTGTTTCAGTGTTTGACAGCAGTATGTCGTTTTATAAGGACTGAAACAAGTCAGGTCTTTATTCTTCATTGTAGTGTTCCTGTAACCGCACATGGACAGTGTGGTATATTGCAAAATCATGTTTTAGTGCAAATCAACCTTGTAAGCAGTAACCGAATAATGATACATTCCTTGACATGTTGACGTAGCCTCGTAGGCTCTCCCAGTTCTAAAGAATTGAAGACGCTTCGTGGATAAAGAATGTTGCTCGTTTACTGATCGCTTCTTTGTATAATATCCGCATCAAAAGCAATACGTCAGCCGTCATTTTATCAGGAATTTCAGTAGAAACGTCCAATATAATAATAATAATAATAAGTGTTAGCATTTTGATTGTAGTTGCAATTTGTTACTGTTAGCTTGCATTAAATCATTCAAGTGTGTAATGCCAAATTGTTGCTTTTTGTTTTCCTTAATATCCATTTATTAAATAAACATAAATGTCAGTAAAAAAGTTGTACTTGCAAAAAAGCACATTGTTCATTCAGGCTGTTACTCAAAATGTAATGTCATTTGTAGGTAATTTTTGACATATTTTATATTTGTTTTTAAAAAGCATCGATCTATATCTAAACAACAAGAAACAAGTTTATGTGAAAACAAGCATGAAGGCCTTATTATCCACCATAGCCAGTTTAGTAACATATTATGCAGATCGTAACGAAAATAGATACATTTTACATGTAAATTGTAATGTGTGGATCCATGTGATTGATAGGTAACATATATGCCACCATGCATACAGGCAGGCCGGCTTGTGTGTACGCACATATGCATACATGTGTACAAGACACAAGTGTATGTACATGCCATGCCTATGCGTGTATCTGTATACGTCAGTACGTATATTCATGTGTACATGCATATGTAGATTCATACCATAATGGTTATTTCCAGTTGAACAACGTCATCGGCTTTGTCACTGCGCAAAATGACCTCAACAAAGATTTCACAGTAGAGATTGCTTCCTTGAACGCCCGTGTGGACACTGAACATGCAAGAATGGATGAATTGCAAGGTTCGTTAATGTTTCTATGGAGTTGTTTAATAATTGTTTGATAAACTAATTCCAGTATATGTGCTTCCTTGTCTATTATACTATTATTATACTTACCATTTGGATATCTGAATTATAAGAATAATATATTTCTTATGGCAACAGAAATATTCAGTTAAATTGTAATCGAATTGGTACATTAGACATAACACATCTAAGTAAACAACATATGCGTGGTGACATCGCACCTCGGAGGAGCTGTACTGACACTACTCAACAATTAGCTGATTCATATTTAGATTACATTAGACAACAAATCTAAGTAAACAACATATGCGTGGTGACGTCGCACCTCGGAGGAGCTGTACTGACACTACTCAACAATATGCTGATTCATATTTAGATTACATTAGACATAATAAATCTAAGTAAACAACATATGCGTGGTGACGTCCCACCTCGGAGCAGCTGTACTGACACTACTCAACAATTAGCTGATTCATATTTAGATTACATTAGACATAACAAATCTAAGTAAACAACATATGCGTGGTGACGTCCCACCTCGGAGGAGCTGTACTGACACTACTCAACAATTAGCTGATTCATATTTTAATTACATTAGACATAACAAATCTAAGTAAACAACATATGCGTGGTGACGTCGCACCTCGGAGGAGCTGTACTGACACTACTCAACAATTAGCTGATTCATATTTAGATTACAGTAGAAGAAGCACGATAATGCATAAACAGTTAATGTACTCAAAGTCAGGTTCGATCTGTTTAATATGTACACTAACCGTGCACAAAAAACCGCCATGTCAGAATGTTACTGATTTCTGATAACACACTCGATTTGTAATTAACTTATTGCCATAATATTTTTAAAGGCAATTTGTGACAGGCCACAACATAGCAATTATGTGACAGGCCACAGCAGAGCAATTGTGTGACAGGCCACAGCAGAGCAGTTATGTGACAGGCCACAGCAGCGCAATTATGTGACAGGCCACAGCAGAGCAGTTATGTGACAGGCCACAGCAGAGCAGTTATGTGACAGTCCACAGCAGAGCAATTATGTGACAGGCCACAGCAGAGCAGTTATGTGACAGACCACAGCAGAGCAATTATGTGACAGGCCACAGCACAGCAATTATGTTGCAAAATTGTGAAATGGAGTTTTGTACATTTTTTGATTCAACAAATTATAAGGTTTAAAATGATACTTCAGTAATGTTGTTGCAACACCTTCAGCAGTTTTCAATATATTGGTACTCTTAAAGCAAACTTACAAAAGAACGTTTGGAGAAATGAGGTAATTTTTGACTCGTACTCTATATTGGTTTTTCTAATTGTTGATAATAAATAAATTTCTGCCAAAATCACATAACTGATGGGACAAAATTATACAGCAATTTTGATTCGTGTGCAGATTATGCCTGTGTGACAAATACCCAGTTCGCTGTGACAGTTCATATTTATACTGTTCTCTCTTATTCTGAAGAAATATAGGTGGATATTTCTGCCATGTTGTACGTGGGAGTAATTTGATAATGGGCCTAACATCCAAACGAAGCCAGTTGACGTGTGTCATGTTTTCTCAACAGAGCAACTGTCTGGTTTGATCGCTACATTGGAAGTGTGTGATACACCTTCAAGTGAACATAGCAGAGGTAAGCTGTAATGTTATACTATTTGTATGTTTTTATTGTAATGCTAGATCACTACGTCTCCAAAATATGTTGTTTCTAGATCTCCCAGAGTGTGTTTGGAGAATGAAAACGCTGACGACTAGATATGAACTTGGAAAGAATGTGATCATTCAGCGTATTACTTTATGTTCTTTCTCACTGGGGTATCAAGAAAATGCATTTTTATTCAAAATTTTATTTGCCAAGCATTCCCCTTTCCAGAGGGTAAGCTACAGTTCGAGTGTGTGGAGGATGCTCCTTTAAGTTCAACACTTCAAGTTAATCATCGGTCTATAAAACTCACTTGCCAAAGGAATATGATCATCAGTTTTACCCATAATCAGCCGATTTTTGACCCATTCCAGACAATGAGCAGAACATGTATTACCAGACATAATGTTTCTGTATAGTTTGTATACCAGTCAGTATGATCCATGAAGGCCATCTATTCAACTAGACGGGTGCATATGTTTTTGATCATGTATACAAAATGTACAAACGTTGGATAAACTAGATGTATTTACTTGTCCTCTTGAAATTCAATCAGTGGTAATGTTAGATCAGCAGCAAACATGGTTTGAAGTTGCCGTTATCTGAATGTAAATAATCTTACCATGGCATAATTAAACCAACAGTAGACATGCATTTGAAGCAAACAAATTTAACAATGCATTTTGGTTAGGAGATTACCCATTACCTTTGATGTCAATCACAACAGTTCGGAATTTGAAGACTTACATGATCCAGAAATGTTCATAATGATTATAATTAGTTATCGTGACACTTCCATATTTGTAGTAGTTAGCTTGTTTTTTTCAAGTACAGAAGTAAATATAATACCATTATTGAAAGTGTCAACTTTTCAGAAACGGTGCAATTACAACACATAGTATATTTTAATTTTTCAACAGATCAAGCGCAGCCACATATTCAGCAAGACGAACTCACTGCCAGAGTTACTGAACTGGAAAACCTCGCTGCCAGTTATCAGCAAGACATCAACGGTACTGTGTGAACACCTGCAATATGTCTGATGTGTAAAACATAATAGACATTAGAGTCACAATGATAAACAACAGTGACAAGACATCAACGGTACTGTGTGACCATCTGCAATATGTCTGATGTGTAAAACATAATAGCCATTAGAGTCACAATGAAAACCAACAGTGACAAGACATCAACGGTACTGTGTGACCATCTGCAATATGTCTGATGTGTAAAACATAATAGCCATTAGGGTCACAATGAAAACCAACAGTGACAAGACATCAACGGTACTGTGTGACCATCTGCAATATGTCTGATGTGTAAAACATAATAGCCATTAGGGTCACAATGATAAACAACAGTGACAAGACATCAACGGTACTGTGTGAACACCTGCAATATGTCTGATGTGTAAAACATAATAGCCATTAGGGTCACAATGAAAACCAACAGTGACAAGACATCAACGGTACTGTGTGACCATCTGCAATATGTCTGATGTGTAAAACATAATAGCCATTAGAGTCACAATGATAAACAACAGTGACAAGACATCAACGGTACTGTGTGAACACCTGCAATATGTCTGATGTGTAAAACATAATAGCCATTAGGGTCACAATGAAAACCAACAGTGACAAGACATCAACGGTACTGTGTGACCATCTGCAATATGTCTGATGTGTAAAACATAATAGCCATTAGGGTCACAATGATAAACAACAGTGACAAGACATCAACGGTACTGTGTGAACACCTGCAATATGTCTGATGTGTAAAACATAATAGCCATTAGGGTCACAATGAAAACCAACAGTGACAAGACATCAACGGTACTGTGTGACCATCTGCAATATGTCTGATGTGTAAAACATAATAGCCATTAGAGTCACAATGATAAACAACAGTGACAAGACATCAACGGTACTGTGTGAACACCTGCAATATGTCTGATGTGTAAAACATAATAGCCATTAGGGTCACAATGAAAACCAACAATGACAAGACATCAACGGTGCTGTGTGAACATCTGCAATACGTCTGATGTTTAAAACATAATATCCATTAGGGTCACAATGATAAACAACAGTGACAAGACATCAACGGTACTGTTTGAACATCTGCAATACCTCTGATGTGTAAAACATAATAGCCATTAAAGTCACAATGATAAACAACAGTGACAAGACATCAACGGTGCTGTATGAACATCTGCAATACGTCTGATGTGTAAAACATAATAGCCATTAGGGTCACAATGAAAACCAACAGTGACAAGACATCAACGGTACTGTGTGAACATCTGCAATACGTCTGATGTGTAAAACATAATAGCCATTAAAGTCACAATGATAAACAACAGTGACAAGACATCAACGGTGCTGTATGAACATCTGCAATACGTCTGATGTGTAAAACATAATAGCCATTAGGGTCACAATGAAAACCAACAGTGACAAGACATCAACGGTACTGTGTGAACATCTGCAATACGTCTGCTGTGTAAAACATAATAGCCATTAGAGTCACAATGATAAACAACAGTGACTAGACATCAACGGTGCTGTATGAACATCTGCAATACGTCTGATGTGTAAAACATAATAGCCATTAGGGTCACAATGAAAACCAACAGTGACAAGACATCAACGGTACTGTGTGAACATCTGCAATACGTCTGATGTGTAAAACATAATAGCCATTAGAGTCACAATGATAAACAACAGTGACAAGACATCAACGGTACTGTGTGAACATCTGCAATACGTCTGATGTGTAAAACATAATAGCCATTAGATTCACAATGATAAACAACAGTGACAAGACATCAACGGTACTGTGTGAACATCTGCATTACGTCTGATGTGTAAAACATAATAGCCATTAGGGTCACAATGAAAACCAACAGTGACAAGACATCAACGGTACTGTGTGAACATCTGCAATACGTCTGATGTGTAAAACATAATAGCCATTAGAGTCACAATGATAAACAACAGTGACAAGACATCAACGGTACTGTTTGAACATCTGCAATACCTCTGATGTGTAAAACATAATAGCCATTAGGGTCACAATGATAACCAACAGTGACAAGACATCAACGGTACTGTGTGACCATCTGCAATATGTCTGATGTGTAAAACATAATAGCCATTAGAGTCACAATGATAAACAACAGTGACAAGACATCAACGGTACTGTGTGAACATCTGCAATACGTCTGATGTGTAAAACATAATAGCCATTAGAGTCACAATGATAACCAACAGTGACAAGACATCAACGGTACTGTGTGACCATCTGCAATATGTCTGATGTGTAAAACATAATAGCCATTAGAGTCACAATGATAAACAACAGTGACAAGACATCAACGGTACTGTGTGAACATCTGCAATACGTCTGATGTGTAAAACATAATAGCCATTAGAGTCACAATGATAAACAACAGTGACAAGACATCAACGGTACTGTGTGAACATCTGCATTACGTATGATGTGTAAAACATAATAGCCATTAGAGTCACAATGATAAACAACAGTGACGCGTCATTTGGCAAAATGACTAACTGAGCTCATCCATGGTAGTTATTTAAAGGTAGAAACATGTATAGTCCACCAGCTTGTGTTTACGGATCTGCAATCACCAGACAAAAATAACTATTGATTTACTTTGGCCGACTTGTTTGTTGGTGGGGGGGGGGCATAACTGATGCTGATATTGCCTGCAGTAGTATACGAATGAGCTCGATGGCTTCGTGTTCAAAGGTAATTTTATTCCCAGGATTACTTGCTTCTCTTTCACAATAACTTGATTCTTGTTCTTCAGTAAAAAGGTGTTTGATGTAGACTTAACAATGAACTGATTAGACACCAGTCGTTGATTGGAACCTTCAAACAGCATAATCATAATCCAAATTTACAATGATTAAGGTAAGATAAGTTACAATAATTTGTTATGCCTTTTTTCAAAGGAATTTGGCATGCACTTCATTGTAGATGTGGACACAAAACACTTAATGTTTCTTTACCAGGTATATTACGACAATATTGCTTTTTCAACAACAAAATAAATGTAACAAAATATGGAAGGTTTATTTTGTGTCAACTACCAAAGCGGTTAGATTACTTCATTCTACCATTCTATTAAATAGCAAAATGTTATTATTACACAACTAAGAAATTAAACTCACATCGATGTATCGACTGCCTTCGGTGGCCTTCATCAGGAACTCTCCTTCTTCTTCTAGCCAGATGGTGTGGCGAGCACGTTGTCCAACACGTGACTCAGTTGATGCCCTCCCTCCTCTCTATTAATTGTAGCTGTTGTCTTTCTGGTCCAGATGGCCCCGTTAATCCATCGCACACACCTGTTTGTCTCTCTATCAACCACTATCCCACTCTCCCTGTCTATGACAGTTGCTTCTGTCCAGATGACCCCCTTAATCCATCGCAAACACCTGTTTGTCTCTTTATCAACCACTCTGGCACTCTCCCTGTCTATGACAGTTGTTTCTGTCCAGATGGACTCCTTAATCCTTCACACACACACACACACACACACACACACACACACACACACACACACACACACACACACACACACACAAACACCTGTCTGTCTCTCTGTCAACCACTCTGGCACTCTCCCTGTCTATGACAGTTGTTTCTGTCCAGATGGACCCCTTAATCCATCACACACACCTGTCTGTCTCTCTGTCAACCACTCTGGCACTCTCCCCGTCTATGACAGTTGTTTCTGTCCAGATGGACCCCTTAATCCATCGCATACACCTGTCTGTCTCTCTATCAACAACTCTGTCACTCTCCCCATCTATGACAGTTATTTAAGTCCAGATGGCCCCCTTAATCCATCACATACACCTGTCTGTCTCTCTATCAACCACTCTGGCACTCTCCTCGTCTATGACAGTTGTTTCTGGTTCAGACAGCCCCCTTAATCCATCGCACACACCTGTCTGCCTCTCTATCAACGACTATCCCACTCTCCCCTCTATGACAGTTGTTTCTGTCCATATGGCCTACTTACTCCATCGCACAGACCTGTCTGTCTCTCTATCAACCACTCTGGCACTCTCCCCGTCTATGACAGTTGTTTCTGTCCAGATAGTCAGTTATCGCCAAATTGTGTTGATTGTTTTTTTAGACAGTTACCGCTGACTCTCTTCTTCATATTTCAACTTGATGTTGCCTGTTGCGTCAGTCGTGTTGAAGTGGTCTGTCAGTTGTTGTTGACACCTCTTCCTCGCGACTTCCATTACGTCATTCACATATCGCTTTCAAAGTCAGGGCTGTCATGTTACTGGAGCTGTGGCGATGTCTTATTGTTCCAGCCGTTCCATCAATAGATTGGCTATCACCGATGACACTGTATATGTGGTAATAAACGTGTGCGCAAAACAGTGGATTCGATTTTCATGCTACTTTACGGGCAGTCAATAACAGACCAACAAAGAAAATACCCCCTAAAACCACGGGTTTTGCAGCCTTTTAATGTTGTTGTTGTTGTTTTTCATTGTAACACAGAGTATAATTTGTGAAACAAGGAAGCATAGCATTTCTAAATCTGTGCATACTGCAGTGGCTCATTTCTGTTGCTGTTGCACTCAATAATAACACACAAATTATTGCAATCCAAGTCAAGCGCAGAAATGATATATGTCTACTTTTGATGTTTTGAAATGTTCTGTTTTTCAGCAAAGCTGCAGCATCTGAAACAACAGTTCAGAAGTGTTCACAAACGCAGGATCGACACATATCTGAGGGACACGAGATATGATGAAGACAACACTTTCAGTAATATCTACGTTGAACTGGAACTACGCGACCACAAGTCTTCGAGACGTATCAAAGTTGAAGAGTTGTTTTCCCCGGATCCGCTGAGTGAGGATATCCCATTGAAGGTGTTAGTAAACGGCCCTGCAGGTGGCGGTAAGACAACGGCATCGATGCGGTTACTTAGCTTGTGGCTGGATGGTCGGTTACCTACCATTGAAAACATCTTCTTCTTTTCGATGCGAAATCTTTCACGTATCGGAAAATGCTCTTTGACTGACCTTCTCTTTACACACCAAGGTATCCAGAAGCCAAGCAATGATATAGTTGTCAAATATTTGGCTAACATTAACATGTCACGGTCACTTGTCATTTTCGAAGATTGTTGGGAATTTGGGAATTATCCATCTGAATCGGAGTCGGAGCACATTGGTTATGATACAGAAGTTGAGGTTTCCAAGCTGGTAGGGTCTATCATTTGTGGAAAAACCATGGCAGCAACAAGAGTGTTGGTGACCTCACGGGCTGGTGGAGTAATCGAATACCACGTGTTCGACCGGATAACTGAGATATATGGTTTTGACGAATCGAGGATCTATCAGTATGTGTCCAAGTTTTGTGTGGGAAATGACACAGAGAATGGCAATCTAGAATCACACATACGAAACTACATCCGCAGCAACCATAACGTTCGTACCTTCTGCTCCGTGCCTATGTTGTGTAATCTAGTATGTCGTATTGCAAAGATGGCACTGGGACCACATTGTCAAGTGCCAACAACCATCACGCAACTGTTGAAGATGAGTGTAGTCAATTTTGCAATCGAATCTCATCCGGACTTCAAAGGTAAAACAGTATGTGAACATGATGATGTAATTGCTCATTTCAAAGATCCGCTTCTCCACCACTCGAAACTGGCAAAGGATGGCATGAGTCATTATCCAATCAAAGTTCTTTTCTCAGAAGAAGACAGAAGGCTGGAATTGTCAGAGCTCACTGCAAGAGAATTCGGTCTCTTGACGTTTTCAAGGGACAAGGTACAAGGATCGTTGTACGGAGAAGAAAGAGAGTTGCATCACTTTGTGCACTTGCTGGTGCAGGAGTTTCTCACTGGCGTTGCCCTAGCTTCAAACGTACAAGACATTGAGATGCTGATGAAGAATACGCCAAACGTAGGGCAGCTAGACATGGTCTTGAGATTTGTGTCAGGACTGACAGGTGACTCAGACAACAAAGAGTTTCTGGATTCTCTGGGATTCAGCACAACTGTAGCACCAGGCGATTTGCTCAGGCTTGTTGTTAAGCAGGATCGTGAAAACAGAAGACGTGACCTCAAGAGGACAATCCTTCTACTACTGATGATCATCAACGAATCGCGTGAGCGTGATCTGTGGGCCGTAATCAAAGACTTTGTCCTGATACAGCGTGTATATGGCAAGGAACTGAATCTTGAAGGCACACGTGTCAGTCCAGACGAGCTGGAAGCACTACTATATGTGATGCCAAATATGGATGATGTCACCATACTGGAGTAAGTATCACTTTCACTATACCCTAGTATGTAGAAAAGTGTCTTCTTACAACACTAAAGTTTCTGATGTACGTACGCTCACATGCACGTGCATTTGTCACCTGTAACATACTTCATGTCGATGGTGTTGAAATTAAACTTTGTAAGTAAAAAGCTGGTTTTGCAGGCTTCCAAAATAAACGTTTCTATGTTGTATCTTAGGTATTTCAGGTATCGTCTCAAGAAAGATTGTTTACATTATACTTTGAGTATCTCTTTAACTGGCTACATGACAACAGGCGCAATATTTTCTTTACAGTTTTGTATTTCAAAATTAAATTGTTCAATACTTTCATTTAAAACTTTTCATCAGAACACCATCGATATGCAGTGTACATTCGTTCTAAAAACACAAACAAGTAAATAGAATAATTTGCATAGGTAGGATAAAAAACATTAATGTAGACCTAAGCATGTCATTGCTAGAGATTGTAAGAGGTGCATTGCTAATTCGCACATTTGTTTCCGTTGATCCATTTTAATGATACCAATACTGATAAGATATAGTTCTAGTTCTATTGTGTGCATTAATAGATACGTGTTGTGGTAGGAAGTAAATTATATGATTGGGTAGTGATACCCAAGTTCAACGTAACACTCGTATCCAACTGATATTTTACACACTCGTTGTATCTGTTGTCGTCATTGGCCAAGTTTGGTATTATGAGATTCTAGCCATAAATAAAAAATGGTATTAGGTAAAAAGGCATTTGTGTAATTAACTCATTGCCCGAGCATATTTAGGTTTAAGTTCCCAGTATTATCTTAAAATAGACATGCTGTAGACCTTTTTTGGACAATCAAAATCATTTAGTTGGCGAGTAGGGTTCACGCGCGATGGTACAAGATATACGTTATATACACCTGTATATGTTCTCGTCTTGCGCCAGTTATCATATGTGCTGCAGAATTCGGAAGCACATATGATGTCAGTAGACTGCAATATTGCGTTGCCGTAATGGTGTTGCATGCATTAGTAGTAAGATATAATATATTCTGATCATCGCGATGCTACATAGGTAACGATATGGCAAAGACGACATAGTGTTGATTTAATTGAACGAAACACCGATGGCGCGTATACACGGATTTGGTTTATCAGAGTAGCTACATGTGCATTAGCTTTATCAACACTAAACACGTTTCTGATTTTTCATTGCGGATTATGACGATTTAGTTAGTTTTACCCTCATTTACTGAAAGATTATGCTTTTAATTACATCGACAGTGCAACATTGTAAAGTTGTCCGTCCCCTCCGTCTTCCTTCCTTCCTTCCTTCAATTGGGCGGTACGCAATGGCTTCAGAAGACCGGAGCCTTACCTCGGGTATGTCGCTCGCCAAGCCGTGTACAACATCGTACTGTAGTGATGCATTGTCCCCTCACGGCTAAGGGTGTATTCGCTTGTCAATGGAATTGAACAAACAAGCGTTCCAGGTTCGTCACGAATATATATGTTTTATTCATCAGTAGAAACTTCAGACACAATGTCCATACAACGTTTGCACATTCATGAAACATTTTCCTAGTTTCCCGTAGAGAGCGTCAACGTGTCTCCTCGTCTGTGTTCATTGCCGCCCTCCCCTTAATTCCAAAAATAGTTCCCTTTTAAACATACTGGCTTGGCCTCAAGCCAAATCCGGGAATTGTCTTTAAACCGTAAGGTATCGAAACGCATAGTATGACATTTGTAGAATTATGGCTCTACGCATGCGTGTTTTTAATGCTGTCATACTGTGGGGATGAGGGTGCTCACTCACGTGAGGGGTTCTGCGGGGGTCTGCATTTATTAGCATAATTTAATCTTTCCGGTTCGATCTTAAAACCAGGACATGGTCACGAAGTGAATCTAAGGTCAGGCCGATGTCTGCACCAAATTCCAGTCATGACTCTTAACTGTCAACTACATTCTGTTCCGGTAGACACCAAGAACTACGCCTACAGACGCGAAAATAAACAAATCGTTCAAACCTTGTTGCTTTAGAAACGCGCCCACAGTGACGGAAACCATATGCTTGCCTTGTGCAGCATTCTTTTATATAATGCTTTTATATAACATGACTCTGGTTTTTCTGTTCTAGTCTTTCTCTGATAACTAATAATAATAGTAATTAACTAAATTAGTCACTGCAGGTCTGTTACATAATGATGATTAGTCATAATGGTTAAGTAATGTCTTACACAATTTTGTTTACGGTCCTCGACTTGCTGTACATGTGTTTGATTTATTACAGAAAGCATTTGACTTACTGAGTGCACGATTCTCTGGTTCAATCTGCCGACTTGCCTTATCTGTCGTTTACATTCTAACACATCATCGTCTGTCGCAACACCAAAAAGTGTTTTAGAAATCTGTCCAAAAATGTTCAGTAGTCCACGTCGTTGTCGTCCTGTTGGTTGCAGGACGTACATCGCTTGTTTGATTTCAGCTAGTCGATCACTCCAGCTTTCCATCGATTGATTATTGAATTCTCGGACTGCCCGCAGCCTAAGAATGGCGGTTTTGAATTGTTCAAGTTTCTGTCGTAGTCCTGATATCTCGGATGGGGCCGTAATGGTTATTAATACCACCCATGTTGCGACGTGGTTACGTGTGTCATCGGCTCCTGTCACCAACAGTCCGTCAGCCAAGAATCGCGGCTCGTTAAGTCGTATATCCTTTCTAGCATAATCACATGCCAGTACAACAGTCATTAATGTGGTATTAGCTACCCTCTACTAAAACCGTTTGAGTAACCGTGTTACTCTCTTTTAACTTCTTTATCTTCCTCGTTGGATGCCTATCCATTAACAGAAGCTCTTTCGGTGTCTTTAGACTACCGCATTTATATACGTGACCGTGCAATCATTCTGATCACATTTGTCATCAATGTGGTCTTAGTTACCCTCTACTAAAACCGTTTCAATATGTGACCCATTGATCACGTTTAGTCAATATCTGACCACAAAACATAGACCTTCTACGTGTTTACGTCGCGTTGTTTACGCGATAACATTTACGTAACTTAATAAATTGGATGCACCAAAAAGTTCGAGACTCCTCGTAACTCTAACTTCACATTGCATCTATTAACTCTTTCCTGGACATCCGCTCGTCCTCACGCTAATATCATATTGTTTTCTTCAACAATAAAACTCGACAACCACCGTTAGGTTGGCGCTCAACTCTTTCAATCAGATTAATCTATAATTCTGACTTCAGTAAATTTCCGTGTTCGAATATTGGCCAAATATAATATGTAAACATTTCTCAGCTAAACGTAATATCTTTATTCTATTTCATAAAATTCGGATTAATCTTGTACCGATTTCTTGTTTTTAGAAATCCTTCAGCAATGAAAACAACCAGCCGAAAAAGTTAACTGAATTTGTCATGTTTAAGTAGCTGCGGAAAATTTGACATAACCAAATTCCTGGAGATACGTGCTCACAGCTTGCTTCCTGTTTGATTCACGTATTCCGCTACTTTGTAATCTACCACAATTTCAGTAAACTTAGATCATTCTCAAAGCTTCAGAAGACACCAAGATTGTTCTATATTTCGCTGGCGGCCCGCAGCAAGCGAATGTTGTTGTAAGTCTTAAAACATTTGTTTTAGTCACATCTGGCCAATACAAATTCCAATAAATTTATCGCTGTTTACACCTAACATTTTTAGTCAATACTTTGACATTTGTCTAGTCAATTTAAACTGACACAAACCCTGTGCTAAATCTCAATTTCTCTGAGATAACGTAAATCAGTAATGCAACCCGTTCATTGTTGTAACACTCCCTACCACATCTAGTTAAATAGTATTTAAGCGAATACCCTCCGCTGGGTGTTCTGTTACTATTGGAAAGTAATTTTTTTATTTTAAACCCTTTTGGAAATTTCTTTCTTCTCCTTTCGTTGAAACTATGTGTCTCTCTGCAACACAATTTTAAACAATGCAATCGAAATGTAATGTAATCCACACGTACCTCTTTCTTTTCTAAATTATTCCTTTAAAACACACTCTAAATGTCAGTTATCAAGTCCTTTTTCATCTTGATCCCCGTCGTGTAGGCTACGTGCTGTTTCGATACGGTCCCTGAACTGTTGAGTGTCGCTCAATGTCGATTAGATTAGCCTACCTCGTGGCATGCGTCACGGTCGCCGTCAGTGTTGACACTGTCCCCGACTTCTCGCGGATCTTCATTGTTTGGTTTCGATTTCACGCGACCGTCCAGCTGTTTCACCTTCGCTGCCGTCTGTCCACTGTCTCCCTGCGATCTTGTCTCGTTGGCGGCACGCGCCGTCGATTTCCTCGCATCTCCGCCACTCTCCGTTTTCTCTCGCTGGTCGTTCCGGCGCCGTTCGTCAATGTACGTAATGGTTCGATCCTTCCCTTCCAACCTCCCTAACGTCCCGGATAACCACAACATACACCTACTTAGTTCAGCATAGCTGCGGTTATCGTTTGGCCCGATATGGGGAAGCTGGTCCAGAAAGACCACCTTTAAGAATGAAGCCGATGCAGTGTTTAACATTGCCGTCGGAATGCGTGGCACGCTCCGGCGACTGTTGTCGATCTCGAATTGACTCGTCAGTTGTAAGACTGCGTCGTCGTTTTTTTTTGTTCATACTGATCCTGGCGCTGACTCATCAGTTGTAAGACTGCGTCGTCGTTTTTTTTCATACTGATCCTGGCGCGCTCGCCAGTTGTAAAGTTGTCCGTCCCCTCCGTCTTCCTTCCTTCCTTCCTTCAATTGGGCGGTACGCAATGGCTTCAGAAGACCGGAGCCTTACCTCGGGTATGTCGCTCGCCAAGCCGTGTACAACATCGTACTGTAGTGATGCATTGTCCCCTCACGGCTAAGGGTGTATTCGCTTGTCAATGGAATTGAACAAACAAGCGTTCCAGGTTCGTCACGAATATATATGTTTTATTCATCAGTAGAAACTTCAGACACAATGTCCATACAACGTTTGCACATTCATGAAACATTTTCCTAGTTTCCCGTAGAGAGCGTCAACGTGTCTCCTCGTCTGTGTTCATTGCCGCCCTCCCCTTAATTCCAAAAATAGTTCCCTTTTAAACATACTGGCTTGGCCTCAAGCCAAATCCGGGAATTGTCTTTAAACCGTAAGGTATCGAAACGCATAGTATGACATTTGTAGAATTATGGCTCTACGCATGCGTGTTTTTAATGCTGTCATACTGTGGGGATGAGGGTGCTCACTCACGTGAGGGGTTCTGCGGGGGTCTGCATTTATTAGTATAATTTAATCTTTCCGGTTCGATCTTAAAACCAGGACATGGTCACGAAGTGAATCTAAGGTCAGGCCGATGTCTGCACCAAATTCCAGTCATGACTCTTAACTGTCAACTACATTCTGTTCCGGTAGACACCAAGAACTACGCCTACAGACGCGAAAATAAACAAATCGTTCAAACCTTGTTGCTTTAGAAACGCGCCCACAGTGACGGAAACCATATGCTTGCCTTGTGCAGCATTCTTTTATATAATGCTTTTATATAACATGACTCTGGTTTTTCTGTTCTAGTCTT
The DNA here is from genome assembly GCA_963995525.1 of Escarpia spicata. Taxonomy (NCBI): domain Eukaryota; kingdom Metazoa; phylum Annelida; class Polychaeta; order Sabellida; family Siboglinidae; genus Escarpia; species Escarpia spicata. The sequence goes on along the minus strand of OZ023207.1, from coordinate 14,606,210 downwards.
TCTCTGATAACTAATAATAATAGTAATTAACTAAATTAGCCACTGCAGGTCTGTTACATAATGATGATTAGTCATAATGGTTTAGTAATGTCTTACACAATTTTAAAGTTGCCTTTGGATGGCGTTTGTGTTTTATTTTTACCAAATATAATTTGGTGTTGAACACTGTTCAATGTCATTTGATGGTACGGTACTGGTGAAATCAAGCCAGATTTATAATAAATACGGCGGTTAATATTTCTTGGAACACCAAATGTTTGTTTTAAAATAATGCTTCGTGATTTTGGCGTTCGGCTGACTCGAGGCCAACATCACAGGGTATAAAGAAACGAAAATACGTTAACATTACCGCATAATCAGCATGTGTAACTGTAATCGTCAATCGGTTTAAACGTGTTTATTTTGGGTCTTTACAAGATCGGTAAGCTGATCGATTAACCTTTTACGCGCTGCTTGACGCTCAACCACCAACGGTTGTAACATCGATTGTCGTTCCAGTTTTGCCATGTTACATTTCGGGCAAAACCAGCAAATTGACTAAGTAAGACAATACTTGCCTAAGAAAATAAGGTCACTTCATTTATACAAATCTATTGTGCAAATTATCAATATCTTATTTGTTTGATATTCACAACTATAATTGCTTTGTCTTTGACAGAGTTAAAACATACTGACGAATTGTTTGTTATCAATGAAATACGATTCATTTGTCCTTCCCAAATCTAGTGCATGTAATATAAAAAGTCCCAATACCCAATCTCATAGCTTAGAGTTTAAAATTTGCTCCCACAGCCACAGGATTCCCTGCCACGAACATACGCCAGTGTTAGTAACGATTAACCGCGACATTCGGCATTAACTCTGACAATAATATCACTGATAAGAATTTGATCATCTATTCATAGCCAAGACATAGCCATAGGGTAATTGACAAAAAACACATCCTTTCTTCGTTGTTCCCACTAATGGTTACAGGCGTATGCAAATTTAACACCAGCAAGAGCCGTCTCCTGCGTGAGATCAAAGTCAATTTCAAGAACGTGACCTGTTTATATGGTGGATTTTAGACTACTGCGGAAATGATAGACATAACTATATTAAATAACTAATGAAGAATGTTTACATCAGCGTCGCTGTATTGCAATGCACTAAAGTCACAGTAAAGACATCTCTAAGACAAAATTTAGTCACGTAGTAATTATGTGAAGATTACGGATTTACATTGATGACTATAAAAATAATTACAGTTTACCTAAGTTAGTATAAATTGTACTTGTTATGTCTACAGCGCGTCAACGTTGTCTGACTGCAATAGCATAAGTCCCTTCACTGTAAACATGTTTGGTTTCTGAAATGTTGTTTCAGAATGCACATTAAAATGGATGTAGGCCTAAATATGACGATAATATAGATAAATGCTGTAGTCTCCTAGATAAATTCAATTGCTACATGTAAATTGGATATGTCTAATTTTGCATTTAATTATGTTTCTAATGCGTCAGATGGGGATATGTGCATATAAGTACATTGTTATGCGAAAATATTATTTTATTGATAGCACATGTGGAGCGCAGTGGCACAGTGCGTAGAACATTGGACTATCAAATGAGAGAACCCAATTTTAATTGCACGCTGCCATTTCGAACTTTGTTCAAGTTTGCTCACTCCACGTTGAACTAGTTCACTTAGTTGCATGAATGAGTACCTGGCTATAGACAGTGGGGGATATGTGTGTATGAGTAGTCTTTGTGCATTATCTGCAACGTGGCTGAATGTCCAGAGAGGTACCTCGGTTGACATAGTTTTCGATTAAACAGGTCTGCCAGGGAATAAAATGTGTAAAACGCTTTGAGCATTCCAAAGGACTGGATATTTCGTTATATAAGTGATATGAACTTACCTTTACTTTAATACTTTCAGATGTACAAATCGTTGTAATGATTTTTGTTTGCATATCATTGTTGTATTTATAATATTTATGTAACAAGTTGTGTAATTCTGGTGAAAATCAAACGTTGGTAACTTTTATTAACTATTTAATATTATATTATTTCCTATATTTCAGCATGACCAGCTGCAGTATCCGAGGAACAGACTTGGTTGCTGGATTAAGATGTTTGACCCAGCTCACTCACCTGAGGTAGTGGTCAAAAACTGTTCATGATAAATGGCACTCATGCCTACACATAAATATGTCGCTATATACACTGTCATAACACATTTAAACTAATGTAGGAAATACTTCACAACAATATTATAATATACTTGGGCCATTCTCATGAAAAGTGCTCATAAAAAATAAATATTCTACATAATACAATCCCGATAATTTATTTTTGGTTGAAACTACAGTAATTTTTATTTAGACTTATTAATGAGATGCTGGGTTTTCTTTTGATGCCTTTATTAAATTATAATTTTATATTTGCCAAGTGATATTTGTATATAGCTTTGTTATAATTGGAAGATAAACAATAACACGACTTGTTTTCTGCATTAATTTCAGTTGATAAATATTTCACTGCTGCAACTGTCATTAAACAACTGTTTTGAACGTCCGCGTTCTATCACAAGAAAGTGAATGATTTTAGACAAATAACTCATTTTGTAACAAAACGTCGTTCTCTATTTGAACAGATCAGTGTTGAGTTAGTTGTAGGGACATTTATTGTGCTATATTCAGTGAAATATTTAGCTTGTGTTGAATTATTTGATAGATATATGTGATGTTTGTTTAGACTCACCAACAATGAAGAGCTCAACGGGCCGGATGTGATGACCGTCCTCAGTAGCAGCCTCAAGGAACTGGCACATTTGGAGGATCTCGAGTATGTTGATTATAAATACATAGGAATTTTAATGTCATATGTAGCATTTACTGAAATCACGTTTATATAGTCATTAATGTGTCATTATGTTGTAGTAAGTCTATTATCTTATCTAAACTCATCTTGAAATATGTTTATATTCATAGTCATATAATATAGACTACTGTCCTGATACTCACCAAGGTTATAGTGATGGCTACTGGGTTACCATGGTGACAGTGTGTGTTTATTTATGTATTCAGTTAGTTATATGACTTGCTGATGATGAAGACACGCGTGTGTCAAACTTTGTTTACTTGTGATTGTTGGACAATAGGTGAATCATTTGTTAATGTCTCAACAGGCTGAATACGTGTCAACTAAACGACATGGACGTGTTTGAACTGTCATCTGCGCTGCTTACTCTGAAAAAGTTAAGGATAATAGAGTGAGTACTGAAGACTGCTGTAACACAACAAGATTTAACAAGATTTAACAAGATTGCCACCCAGAAAATTACTCTGGATGGCAGGTGGACAAGGAAGCCTTTTGGCTTATCGAGAGTCCAATACTTTTTATCTACATGTATCCCGCCCTTTTAAGGTATGTGTCGATTTTATTTTTAAACATATTCACGCTACTAGCACCAACACAATCAGGAGATAATCTGTTCCATTCATTTACAGTCCTTTGTGAGAATGAGAACTTTCTTATATCTAATCTACACTGCTCCTTTACTAATGTAGCTTCATGTCCTCTGGTCCTTCTATCTTTCTTAACTGAGAAAAAAATATTACTATAAATATTTTCATAACCATTCAATATTTTAAACACTTCTATCTGATCTCCTCTCAATCTCCTGGTCTCTAGTGTTGTTAAACCCCATTCTTTTAGGCGTATTTCGTAACTAAGATCCCTCAGTTTTGGTATCATTTTAGTCGCTCTCCTCTGTACTCTTTCTAGCATATCTATGTCCTTCTTGCGATATGGCCTCCATGCTTGTATACAATATTCTAAATGAGGCCTCACTATTGTTTTGTACAGCGGTACTATTAATTATGTTTCCTTATACGCTACATTTCGCCTAATTAATCCAAGGATTTGATTTCCCTTTGAAGCTGCAATTCCGCACTGCTCTGAAACTTTCATATCAGCACAAATGGCCATACCTAAGTCCTTTTCTTTTACAGTAGTACTTAGAACAGTACCCCCCATTTTATATTTTACCTCTTCATTCCCATGACCTGTGTGGAGGCATTTACATTTCCCAAAATTGAACAGCATTTGCCACTTTTCAGACCATTTGATCAACCTGTCAAGATCATCTTGTAAATGCTGTCTATCTCCATAATTGTTAATCCTTCTAAACACTTTTGTATCATCCGCAAATTTCAACACCTTGCTTGTTATATCATCGTCCAAATCGTTGATATATCGAGTACACTATGTCACATAAGTACATACACACGCACGCATTAACACTTTGTATGCAAAAGACTATCAAGTACAAAATAGTAATATAAACATCAGTAATTGACAATGTTAGTTAATTTAACTTTAATCAATAATGATTATTATGTTCATGTCACTTTTCACCCAGTTATAGGGGACTGCACTGTACAAATGTCATAACATTGATGTATTGTTCTGTTGACAGTTTACAGGAGAATTCTATCTGTGACATCGGTGCACTCAGAGTGACAGAGGTCGTCTGCACCTTGTCCCGTCTTACGCACTTCGGGTACGGAATCTTAAGTTGTCTTTATAACATACAACAAAATAGAGCATTTCTGTTATTGTTGGGGTAATTACCCTACACCCTGAATCAGTCCGCTGTATCCACCCACCAGTAAATGTCCCCCTCCTGAGATTTGGTCATTAAATGTGGCCTGATCCAAACTGGTTACTTTGTTTATTTTTGAAATCTGCTGCTGACTTCAGGAAACTACTTTCTAGAAAACGTGTCAAGCTGTTTCTACTTCCAGTGTCACCAGACATGACAAGATGACAGAGTTTGTTGTCCCCAGCATATGTTATAAATTGTTACAATAATATTACGTTTGAATAATTATTTAAAATGTTAAACTATCTCAATTTGATATATTATAATTAATTGAGTCTAGTGATGTGACAGACTTTCCACAATGAACTCTCCAAGGATAACAAAAACCATGTCAAGACAAACATCCCACTCCACTGTCTGTGTGACCTGTGTTGGGGTGTTTTGTTGTCACCTGGAGTGTGACATATGATGTGACATCACCTTTGTTCTGTAGGCTCCGTGACAACTACCTGTCTGATGCCTGCGTTGACTTGGTGAGAAGGGCGATCCACCTTTGTCAACCCCGGGGCCTGGTGCAGTTAATGGGGTGAGTAGAGCACAGTTTGTTGACACTGTCACAGCGTGTGACACATGTTACATGGACTAGCACAAGTAGAGAGAGACAGTTTTGTACAAGTTGTCGTGTGTCATATTATAGACTGGACTGTCAACGTCCCCCCGGCCAGGAACTGATCCACCCAGACTTGGTTGTGCACTGGGAGAGTCGAGTGGCCAACTGGAAGAGAGGTCTGTGGCGGCTACTGACGCGACCAGTACACGACAGGGAGTGGTACTGGGGGGAGGACGTGGCCCTGATGGAAGGCAGCCTGGCCAACGCACAATCCGTACTGCGTCTGTCCCAGGCTGACAGAGACGGTCAGGTTGTTGACATCACACCACAACAACTACTGCGTCAGGCCAAGGCTCTAATACACAGAGCTCACTGACTCCATGTCACAGGTAACCATACTTCACACTCACACTTCAACTTCTTGTCACACTTCTCCGTGATGACAACTTTATCTGGTGACATCATCTACATGACAAGGGCGTGACTAGATTCACCCACAAGGCCCTGTGACTTGACCAGGCCCAGGGGCAGGGTAAACATTGAATCACTGCAGATGTTCTGTCACACACGTGTAGTGGACGTATGTGACACAGGAGACGTCTCTCGCTAGAATATGGTCTGGATATCAAATAAATGTGTATTATTTATTACATTTATTAAATATCTAACTCTGCATCTATTTATTTGATCAGTTTATATCAGATTAATCTGTCGTTCTGCCCAAGATTGTTTTATTCCAGCCCAGGACATTGTTTCAAATCATCCACAAATAGATACATTTGAGGGATGATCTCAAAATCAACTGGCAATCTACTGTTGTTAGTAGGCCAAGTGGCTGGCTCAAAACTCATGAATACATATTTGTATTACTATAGAGTGTACGTGTGTGACAGAGTATATGTGTATCCCAGTAGAATATGGTTGGATATAAAATGTACATTATTTATTAAATATTTAACTCTGCGTCTGTTTATTTGATCAGTTTAATATCAGATTAATCTGTAGTTCTGACCCAGATGTTTTATTCCAGCCAACAACATTGTTGATACATTGTTTGGCTCTTTCAAAATCAACTGGCAATCTACTACTGTTAGTAGACCAAGTGGCTGGCTCAAACTCATGAAGGCATATTAACATTATTATTAAGCGTCCTTGTGATTAAATTATTAAATGTTGAGTTAATAAGTCTGGAAACTTAATCAATAAAAAATTAGATGTAAAATGCAAATATTTATTATATAATTAACTACAGTTAGATTTTAAAAGTTTTAGGAGTCTCCAAATACACCACTCCTGGTGCTGTCCAAAACATCAACAAAATAAAGACAAATATTGGATGGATAAGCCCCCAACTGTAAGTATTGGATGGATAAGCCCCCAACTTTAAGTTATTGGGTGGATAAGCCCCCCAAGTCTAAGTATTGGGTGGATAAACCCCGAACTCTAAGTATTGGGTGGATAAGCCCCCAACTTTAAGTTATTGGGTGGATAAGCCCCGAACTCTAAGTGTTGGGTGGATAAGTCCCCAACTATAAGTATTTGGTGGATAAGCCCCCCAACTCTAAGTAGTGGGTGGATAATCCCTCAACTCTAAGCATTGGGTGGATCAGCTCCCAACTCTAAGTATTGGGTGGATAAGTCCCCAACTCTAAGTATTGGTTGTCCAAAACCCCCCATTCCAACATATGTGATATTTCATTCAAAAGATTAACGTGTTATTTTAATAATGTAATAGATGAAAGTATAGATACATACTGGTGTATAATTATTGTTGCTTCGTTTGATCAGAACAACAACAAGGACCTTGGAGGAAGATCTGTCCACTCCCTGGCAACAAGAGTTGACGGCATCCATGACGTCACGACACCAAGACGTCACGACACCCAAGACGTCACGGCACCAAGACGTCATGACACCAAGACGTCACGACACCAAGACGTCACGACACCAAGACGTCACGGCACCAAGACGTCATGACACCAAAATGTCACTGCACCAAGACGTCACGACACCCAAGACGTCACGGCACCAAGACGTCACGGCACCACGACGTCACGACACCACAACGTCACGACACAGCCCTCTAGGACATTCAGTCTACTGCTCTTGACGACATGTCACGCCCCATGAAGGCCATTCGCTGTTTGCAGTGTCAGCATGATGTGTCATCATATTGCATCGTCGTCGACAGGTTGTGTTTACTCTCTATTTGAGACAAGGTGTCTAATCTGAGACATTCTGAAACATACACTGTTAGTGAGTAGACATGTAGCATTCACTATTTGGATACCCATGCAAGGTGACACACCAAATTGGCACGCTTTCTTTGTTTCTTGACACTGAATAATGAATACCGTCGCATTGTGTGTGCATGTTGAAGTTTGATGTCTTCAATGTGACGTATGTATGTATGGATTTTTTTGTACTTAAGGCGAGACACCCCAGGTGAAATGGTGTTTTTGACAACAAATACTCAAAATGGTTTTCTGCCAGATCATGATACCTTTGTATGCGTACTATAAATAGAGTTCACTTCTATGACAATTACATACTTCTAAGTGAGTTTTAGTCATGGATCAAGAATGTTGATTTCAAGTAATCAAATACATTATGCAATCTTTGACAGCCATTTTCTCAAAAACATTTATCAAATTTCAACATTTGGAAACGGGATATCTTTGAGAATAATTATGCTATACAAATAAAAATGTCAGTGTTGCATTCAGCAGACTGCTATGTAAAATGATACACTTTAAAAAAATCTTAAATAGTTTGAAAGATATAATCATATTTGTTTGCCAAAAATCAAGTTTATTTTTGTACATTACAACCAAATTTAAAAAAAACTTATATTTTATACTCGGTATGACCCATTCCATACTTTGGGCAACCTTAATTGCACAAATTAAAAAGTCCTATCTACCTGCCGTGTCTGGCCTTAATGTTAGAATTAAAACAAAATGGAATTTTGATATTCCATTTGCGTTGATAGCCTTGCGTAGTGCACGTCCTTTTCAGTGTGAATATTTCACTGCAACCGTGAGAATCACGAATATGTTAACAAGATCATTCATGTACATAGTGCGTGAACATAGAAGTAGAAGAAAAGTTATTAATAACATATTTCAATAACATAATTAATTACATGTCGCCTTCACAAAATTGGTAGGCCCAGAAAGTGACACCCAAAAGTGACACATCATGGTTAGTTTGCTTGCTGTGTGTTTTACAACTTGATGCCCACTTTGGTGTTGTGGGTCACATAATGACATTGCTTGCTGTGTGTTTTACAACTTGATGCCCACTTTGGTGTTGTGGATCACATAATGACGTTGCTTGCTGTGTGTTTTACAACTTGATGCCCACTTTGGTGTTGTGGGTCACATAATGACGTTGCTTGCTGTGTGTTTTACAACTGGTAATGTAATAATGAATCAAAACTGTTGATTACTTAATAGTGTACAACACAATTATTATGTAACTTGCTGTGCGTGTTTGTGTACATGACTGCCTGTAATGTAATAATCAACCACAACTAATGTACGTACAGCCGACAATGTAATAATCAACCACAACTAATGTATGTACAGCCGATAATGTAATAATCAACCACAACTAATGTACGTACAGCCGACAATGTAATAATCAACCACAACTAATGTACGTACAGCCAACAATGTAATAATCAACCAACTAATGCACGTACAGCCGACAATGTAATAATCAACCACAACTAATGTACGTACAGCCGGCAATGTAATAATCAACCACAACTAATGTACGTACAGCCGACAATGTAATAATCAACCACAACTAAAGTACGTACAGCCGACAATGTAATAATCAACCAACTAATGTACGTACAGCCGACAATGTAATAATCAACCACAACTAATGTACGTACAGCCGACAATGTAATAATCAACCAACTAATGTACGTACAGCCGGCAATGTAATAATCAACCACAACTAATGTACGTACAGCCGACAATGTAATAATCAACCACAACTAATGTACGTACAGCCGACAATGTAATAATCATCCACAACTAATGTACGTACAGCCGACAATGTAATAATCAACCACAACTAATGTACGTACAGCCGACAATGTTATAATCAACCACAACTAATATACGTACAGCCGACAATGTAATAATCAACCACAACTAATGTACGTACAGCCGACAATGTTATAATCAACCAAAACTAATGTACGTACAGCCGACAATGTAATAATCAACCACAACTAATGTACGTACAGCCGACAATGTAATAATCAACCACAACTAATGTACGTACAGCCGGCAATGTAATAATCAACCACAACTAATGTACGTACAGCCGACAATGTAATAATCAACCACAACTAACGTACGTACAGCCGACAATGTAATAATCAACCACAACTAATGTACGTACAGCCGACAATGTAATAATCAACCACAACTAATGTACGTACAGCCGACAGTGTAATCCATGTCATGAGAATCTCGCCTGCTTGTAAGATGCATTCGTGGCCGAGATGTGTTTCTTTTTGTGTACTCGATTCTGACAGGTTAAACATATGTGTTTAGAATACATACCATTTACACTGTGTTGCACCGAGTAGCTGTTTAGTTGTTGCGAGCCTGTGCTCATAATCTTTGCAAAATGTGTTTCCGCTTGTATTGTAGCAGCAATGGCGCAGACAGTGGACATTAGCAGGTCTTGATCGAACAATGTCAACTATGCAGAGGACACCATACATTGATTTTATCAATGATGATCAGTATACCAATTCATCAACGCATGGCCAGAGGCACAAATGTGTTTTTTGTTGCACACCTGCGGGATAATTCCTGCTTTGTGCATTTTGATCAGTTCGGTATAACAACTTACCCACTATTGTCGTGTTGCATTGTGATAACATTTCAGTTGTGACATCAATAAACTGTTGCCATGGTGATGGACTTGATTCTGTCTTAATGAGTGGTTGAGCTGAGATAGCGATAAAAGCCCATGGCTTTCATTGTTCTAAACGACAACATATTTGACTCCATGGATTGAAGAAACATCACAAAAAACGCATCGCTGCCGGGACTGGGATCATGAATTCCACCCTAAATCACTCCTCGAAGTTGACAATAACATCTACTGGTATATTTGTTGGTAATATCTTAATTAAATTACCCAAATTAGTATTCCTCCTATTGACAATAATGTAACTACTCAATCCCTGTTTCACAGACGTTTAGGCGGGTGCTGCTAATAATTTAGGTCAGCTGAGTAAAATATTGCCATTTTATTTATGAGAATGATGTCGAGGCTAAAACAAATTTCAAGAGTTCCTGCAGTGATCCTTAAGTGCAACAATTTGTGCTAACCCAGCCAGCAACATGTTATTATTTATAAAAAGTCATTAATATTCCAGGCCCAGTGATGGGGTGCTGCCATCTCACGGCACTTGGATAATGTAGGCTAGTCCGAGCTACGATTCTTGACAAATCGATCCGTGGTTTTGATTATATATCAATCAGTTGAAGAACCTTGAACCAGATAAAAAATTCTTTCATTTACTGTTGATTTTAATTTTTTTTTAATTGTTATTAATGGAGTCGCACAATACTGGGCCATATTGGTGTCCTGTAACTTGCGCTATATTTTGATCCATAACCAGCTTCTTTGTGGACAGTTCCTGTTGATAACATTTGTGCTGTATCGTTGGCTCATGAAGAAAGAAGACACAAAAAAACACATCTTGCCTCTAATGTTGTTTGACAAAAATTGGTTGTGGACAGTGTGGTAGATAACGTGAGTTAGTGTCCACCCTTTCAAGTCCAGTCGTCCTTTTTTGGCTCAGTAATATTATTAAACATTTTTAAGTTGCTATTTATGTTGCACTCTTTGCACACGCACACGCGCACACACACCTACACAGGGTCACAGTAGTCGCACGTGTAAGTACGTGTTTTATAACTCTTATGCGAATAAGTTAACTTCAAAGTAATTAAGTGCTAATTCTGGCTGTTTATAAACCAAATGTTTCATTTACTGTTTGAAAAATTTTCGGCTGCAACATTCAAAATGCAAACCTTCTTTTAAATAAAATTTAAACTCTTTATTTTGGGTTTATGAAACGTGATTTGCTAGGCAACTTCAATGTATTCAATGTTATCCTAGTGACAAGTAAGAACAATATAATTTCTATTAATGCATATAAATGACGAACGAATATTTTACGATACAGGACATTCCTCTGTACAGTGAAGAAGCTTCACATTGAGAAAATCAGAAAAGAGCCATTATACTGAAGGTGTGTATTCAACTGATCAACTTGATAAATTATTCTAGCCTTTTTACTGCTGTGTCATTGAAACGACTGCAATATTATAATTAACTGTATTTCCCAAAATTCATATGGAAATTAAATATTCAGACAGGATCTAGTGATAATTGTATTTAATTTCCACAATCATGACATACAATAAATGAAATGCAGCATATCTGAGATGACACATTTCAAGTTGAAACAAACAGTAGAGAAACATCTAAAAATGTGAGTTAGTGTCGAGATCCTCACTGGCCCATCCTCAGGGCAGTGTGTGCTGCTCTCTGGTGTCACGTGACAGTACTTATGACTGTCACGTGACAACAGCTCCAAGAAAGTCACAGGAAGGTTGTAACCACCGAGGTCCCAAAACCTCCATCGAGAAGAGACTCAGGATTCTGAGAGATACAGTTGAACTTCTCTATTAAGGCCACCCTTGGGACTAGGACAAAGCGATAGCAATAGCAAGGTGACCATATTAGTGGAACTAATTTTATATACTTTACTGCTACAGAAATAATTTGGGACTGTCCTAGGGTGACCTTAATTGCCAGGTGGCCATATCACAAAGGTGATCATAAAGTGAGACTCGACTGTCTACACATGTACTATTATGTCCAATACGAATGTAACAGAATCTCAGGTCAACTTACAGGCTGATTTATTATAAATGTTTTCACATCACGAAGCCATAAACGTGGCTCTTTGGGTACAAATTAACAAGAAAATACAGTCACATAATCAAAACTAGTCCAGTCATTTGCACTTACTAACAACACATGCTGAAAACTACAAACGTACAAAGGCAGAAAGCTGTCTTCATCGTGACAACTATGTGGCCACCATTTTAGCTTCGTCGACAATTGGCTTCAGTTTTGCGCCAGCTGCAGTGGCGCCACCTGCTCGGGCTTGTGTGAACAACTGTAGACCGAGTCTGTAGAGGTCTTGGTCGACGCCTTGTGACAGGCTGAACATGCCAAGTCCCTCTGAGTCCTGCAATCACGCGGGTGCAGTGAGGTCATCGCCACATGTCGTTTCTCGGTAAAAGGTTAACGGGGCATCAACAGTTTGTTTTTATTTGATGTAAATTTTATTTGATGTAAATGATGTAGGGTGAAGAGATATAATGTAAATAATGTAGGGTGAAGAGATATAATGTAAATGATGTAGGGTGAAGAGATATATTGTAAACGATGTAGGGTGAAGAGATATAAAGTAAACAATGTAGGGTGAAGAGATATAATGTAAATGATGTAGGGTGAAGATATATATTGTAAATGACGTAGGGTGAAGATATATAATGTAAATGATGTAGGGTGAAGAAATATATTGTAAATGATGTAGGGTGAAGAGATATAATGTAAATAATGTAGGGTGAAGAGATATAATGTAAATGATGTAGGGTGAAGAGGTATAATGTAAATGATGTAGTGTGAAGAGATATAATGTAAATAATGTAGGGTGAAGAGATATAATGTAAATGACGTAGGGTGAAGAGATATAATGTAAATGATGTAGGGTGAAGAGATATAATGTAAATGATGTAGGGGAAGATATATAATGTAAATGATGTAGGGTGAAGAGATATAATGTAAATGACGTAGGGGGAAGATATAATGTAAATGTAATAGTGAACAATAAGATAGTTAAAATATAATGCATATTAAGTCATCTGAAAATGGCTTAAGAAAACATTGTTGATATCGTCAAAATTTACATTAAATTACAAAATTCTCCGCCATTTTAACACTTCTACAGGCAAATTAAAAGCCAAACCAAACAGAAGCTGTCAAAGGCGATACCTTTCCGAGTTTACACAGTTGTCGGCGAATCTCAAGTTCACACCGGCACACAATGCTCTTCGATGCGGACGGAACACTGCAAGTTCGCACGTTCTCGTTTCTTGACAACCGAACTTGCATGGAATACGGCAATGTCATGCAACAGTTCAAAGCTTTGCTTTACTCGTTTACTTGCATCTACTTTCTTCTCTCCATTGACAACAGGGTTCTTAATTGTTGTGGTTTCGGATGTGGCAGTTTCAACATTATCAGGTGTTTCTGAAAGGGTAGATATAATCAGTGAATTACACAACTGGCCATGATTAGAGATAATCTGATCAAAATGAATCTACCCATACATGTATTCAATGAACTCAGGTAATTTTTTTCCAAAAATCCTGCCCGTGAGGTGCTGAAGGGTACCCCAAAGCGAACAGTGAAAAACCATTACAAGAAAACTGCTATTCCCTCTAATGTTTCCATCTTAAGTTCTGGTTTTAAGGCAAGGGTGTACTCGGAGCAGAATGTGATTTTATGCATTTTTGACATTAAAATGAGTTTTCAGTTGTTGACATTTCTATGTATAAATATTATTCAACTTGTTATTCATGTACGTTGTATTGTTGAAATAAATAAGTTTGTATGTATAAAAAAAACATGTCTTTTATGTGACGCCTATCACGGCTACGTTTTCTTTTTGGTAAATCAGGCGTGAATTATGTGATTTTCCGTGATCGACTGTGTTCCGAAAAAGACAGGCATTCGCTGCGTGATGGTAGAAATCGTTTATAAATAGCACCGTAGGCGACCAAGTAACCCCGACTACGAACGAACCCCCGTTTTTATGTGATGAAATGTGTGTTGCCATGTACTCAAACTTTGAACACGACTATCTCAGAAACATGTTTTTTCCTTGCTACTACTTTACAGAATTGTTTGAAACTTGCCATAGTGTATCTTGATAGTATGATCTTGAAAACCACCAAATTCCTTTCTGAAAAATATGAATCCCTTTTTACATAATGAGTCACAACTGGAATTTTGTACCTCCATTTTTGCATTTTCGTATGCTATAAAGTTTAAAAAAATCATAAACAAAGTTTTTAGAAAAAAAAAGTGCTTGGTGGTTTTCACAAGGGATGTGTAGAGTAACTACACAAAACATTTGAGTCATCTAAGGCTGGTAGTCAATCCAAGATGGCAGCCACACTATGGGAAAACACACTAGACAAATTCTTTAAAAATTCCCAGCTCTGCTGCGAGGTAGATTAATAAACACTGAAAGTTTCAGCTCCCTGTGTTCAATAAAAGTTAAGAAACACAATAAAGTACGTTTAGAGTACACCCTTGCCAAGTGAATTGTTTCTATTACTAACAAATTCTTGTAATTGTTTGTCATGTGCTAACAAACACATGACTATGCCAATGAGTGATCGTGTTAAAATTATTTTTGTTTCCTAGTGCAAGTATCTATTTTTTGTTAAACATCAGCAAGTTATATTGTTACTTGAACACCTGGGTTCAATTCTGAATTGAAATTGAATTAAATGTATCAGATATTTGGAATGAGCAGACACCAAAATAAAGCAAACAACTGCAGAACTCCCAGTGCATGTCCTAAAGGATTTGTCACCTGACAACACTTGGGCTGTATTCATGTTCAGTCTTTCCTTTATATCTGTTCTCTAGATCCATACATTCCCCAGTTTTACTATCAGTCTACACATTGGTTGTTAACTAGACTTGTCACCAGGTCATCTTGTTTTCTGTCTCGTCTGAAGGACTTCTGTTGGATCAAAACTTCCCGTGAACACAGCCTATCTGTCAGGAGAAGGACTGAACCTAATTTACACTGGCGTACAAGGTGACGTGATGGTGGCACCACCTGCTGGATTGGTATGCAGGACAAGATGCAACAGTGGCGCCACACGGCGGACTGTTTGTTGCTGAAAAAGAATCAAAAATGTGTACCTTTTTATTCCTTGACAATTATATCCTTTGTGTCACATCCTTTGCCTTGGTGACGTCACTCGCGTCATTGCCTGTGTCCAGTTGACACTCATAGTTGCGTTTCACTTTCTCGAGAAGTGCTGGTCTGGCGAAAGCTTTCGACACTCTGAGACGTGAAAATACACTTGCCGGCTGGAATCGCTTCAGTGCCGAGGTTGACTGCGGGGCCGCCCTGATTGGTTGCTGTTGCACAAGGCTCGACCAATCAATGCAGAGCGTATCAACGACATCTACAACATCGAATATTTTCTTTCTAAATCACCAGTGTATTTTGTTTTATAGTTTATATCCTCAAATTACTTAAATCTGTGCAAATGGTATAAGAAACAATGTGGTATTTTGGTATTTGACTACTGAAATCATATCATCTGCAACAGTTTGACGAGGTCTCTATTCTGGGGCTATTATTTTTATTAGTTATATATGAATGTAATGTGCATGGTCGTCAAGTCTGTAATTACAATGAGTTATTTGAAATTAGGATTTCAATTACTGTAATGTGCATGGTCGTCAAGTCTGTAATTACAATGAGTTATTTGAAATTAGGATTTCAATTACTGTAATGTGCACGGTCGTCAAGTCTGTAATTACAATGAGTTATTTGAAATTAGGATTTCAGTTACTGTAATGTGCATGGTCGTCAAGTCTGTAATTACAATGAGTTATTTGAAATTAGGATTTCAATTACTGTAATGTGCATGGTCGTCAAGTCTGTAATTACAATGAGTTATCTGAAATTAGGATTTCAATTACTGTAATGTGCATGGTCGTCAAGTCTGTAATTACAATGAGTTATTTGAAATTAGGATTTCAATTAATGTAATGTGCATGGTCGTCAAGTCTGTAATTACAATGAGTTATTTGAAATTAGGATTTCAATTAATGTAATGTGCATGGTCGTCAAGTCTGTAATTACAATGAGTTATTCGAAATTAGGATTTCAATTACTGTAAGATACGACATGAATGATTACAATTTCATCAATCCAATTTGATGACACAGAATGTGTATTTTTATTACATTATTTATATAATATAGTTTCAAGCAAAAGAACAACTGTTAATGTTGATATCGTCCAAGTCCTGGTCAAAGAGTTAGTGCAAGTCATGTTGGCTTAGTTAGGGTGTAATAACCATATGTTTCTCAACTGCTGGTGATAATAGCAAGATACTGTTATTGCACTGTAAAGTTAGGCTTCAATTCGAATACTTCATATGTCATATCTCATGAAGGACGTAGATTCATAGAAAGAACAATCCAGAATTGTGAAACCCTCATTACGGGAAACACAAAACGATGCCTTATCAAAACTAGGAACAAATAGATCAAAAGCTGAAGAGATTAGATTTTTTTAATGAAAATATTGACCCTACTATCTGTTCACATAAAGAAGATAAAAAGATCTATAGAGGACACAAAGTAGCATTACTAAAAGAAGAGTATCAATTGAAAATATGGCTAAATGTCAGCCTGGAAATTGGGTTTGACAGGATACCCGATACAATGAGCAAAAACATTTTGTTTACAATTTAAATAAACTTACACACATTTTTATGAAACTGACTGAGCACATTATTTAAACTACCCACAAATTACATATTTGGATATCAAAGAACCAAATTTGTAATGTTCTGTAATAGCTGTAAATGCCCCCTATTGCCTGCCGATGAACAAACTTGATGTTTTGTGTTTCCATGACAACGCACCAGATTTGCGGCCTGTGTGTTCATCTTGGTCGTAATCTTTCACGTCACCGATGATTCATCAATGTCGTCCCGGGAAGAGATGTTTTCGTAGCCAATGTCACCAATGGACACAACGTCACTCAGTCTAGCGTCACCACCTACCGGAGAAACTTTGAAACACACATTGGAACTATTGATACAAATAATACGTGACATACTCCAGTAGAATACCCCTTTAACTAGCAGACAACGGGTGTTGAAGGTACACTCCAGTAGAATGCCCCTTTAACTAGCAGACGATGTGTGTTGAAGGTACACTCCTGTAGAATACCCCTTTAACTAGCGGACACCGTGAATTGAAGGTACACTCTAGTAGAATACCCCTTTAACTAGCCGACAACATGTGTAGAAGGTTCATTCCAGTAGAATACCCCTTTAACTAGTGGACAACATGTGTTGAAGGAAAACTTTCCTGAACTGATACCATTTAGTAATCTCGAAACAGTGTTCACAATTTGGCTTTTGCTTCAACAAAATGTTCAAACTGTAAACAAAACATTCTATTTTAAAACAACCTTTACTGGCACTTACTGCTGAGACACACATCTCCACCCGCAAATATATCACCTTTGAAGTTGGGTGTTGTACGTCTTATTGTATTGACACTTACTGCTGAGACACACATCTCCACCCGCAAATATATCACCTTTGAAGTTGGGTGTTGTATGTCTTATTGTATTGACACTTACTGCTGAGACACACATCTCCACCCACAAATATCTCACCTTTGAAGTTGGGTGTTGTATGTCTTATTGTATTGACACTTACTGCTGAGACACACATCTCCACCCACAAATATCTCACCTTTGAAGTTGGGTGTTGTATGTCTTATTGTATTGACACTTACTGCTGAGACACACATCTCCACCCACAAATATCTCACCTTTGAAGTTGGGTGTTGTATGTCTTATTGTATTGACACTTACTGCTGAGACACACATCTCCACCCGCAAATATATCACCTTTGAAGTTGGGTGTTGTATGTCTTATTGTATTGACACTTACTGCTGAGACACACATCTCCACCCACAAATATCTCACCTTTGAAGTTGGGTGTTGTATGTCTTATTGTATTGACACTTACTGCTGAGACACACATCTCCACCCACAAATATATCACCTTTGAAGTTGGGTGTTGTACGTCTTATTGTATTGACACTTACTGCTGAGACACACATCTCCACCCACAAATATCTCACCTTTGAAGTTGGGTGTTGTATGTCTTATTGTATTGACACTTACTGCTGAGACACACATCTCCACCCGCAAATATATCACCTTTGAAGTTGGGTGTTGTACGTCTTATTGTATTGACACTTACTGCTGAGACACACATCTCCACCCGCAAATATATCACCTTTGAAGTTGGGTGTTGTATGTCTTATTGTATTGACACTTACTGCTGAGACACACATCTCCACCCACAAATATATCACGTTTGAAGTTGGGTGTTGTACGTCTTATTGTATTGACACTTACTGCTGAGACACACATCTCCACCCACAAATATATCACCTTTGAAGTTGGGTGTTGTACGTCTTATTGTATTGACACTTACTGCTGAGACACACATCTCCACCCACAAATATATCACCTTTGAAGTTGGGTGTTGTACGTCTTATTGTATTGGCACTTACTGCTGAGACACACATCTCCACCCACAAATATATCACTTTTGAAGTTGGGTGTTGTACGTCTTATTGTATTGGCACTTACTGCTGAGACACACATCTCCACCCTCAAATATATCACTTTTGAAGTTGGGTGTTGTACGTCTTATTGTATTGGCACTTACTGCTGAGACACACATCTCCACCCACAAATATATCACCTTTGAAGTTGGGTGTTGTACGTCTTATTGTATTGGCACTTACTGCTGAGACACACATCTCCACCCACAAATATATCACTTTTGAAGTTGGGTGTTGTACGTCTTATTGTATTGACACTTACTGCCGAGACACACATCTCCACCCACAAATATCTCACCTTTGAAGTTGGGTGTTGTACGTCTTATTGTATTGGCACTTACTGCTGAGACACACATCTCCACCCACAAATATATCACTTTTGAAGTTGGGTGTTGTACGTCTTATTGTATTGACACTTACTGCCGAGACACACATCTCCACCCACAAATATATCACCTTTGAAGTTGGGTGTTGTACGTCTTATTGTATTGACACTTACTGCTGAGACACACATCTCCACCCGCAAATATATCACCTTTGAAGTTGGGTGTTGTACGTCTTATTGTATTGACACTTACTGCTGAGACACACATCTCCACCCACAAATATATCACCTTTGAAGTTGGGTGTTGTACGTCTTATTGTATTGACACTTACTGCTGAGACACACATCTCCACCCGCAAATATATCACCTTTGAAGTTGGGTGTTGTACGTCTTATTGTTACAGGAATCTCAGAATAAAAATAAAGGAATATTAATGAGATAACAGTAATTATCAATTGCCAACTTTCTACATTACGCCACATAATTTGCTGATCATTCTGTAGATTTCTAAAATAATTCTGAAGTGATCAATTGAAAGACGCCTCAAAACCTCCACAGTTTCTATGAAACAATAGGAATCTCGGAGTCACTACTAAAATGGTGGAAATATAAAAACGGTGGACATCCAAATTACAAAGACAAAACTGACAGTGTTAACTGTGGCGACACAACATCGACTGAGTGGTTTGCTAGCTCACCACCAGGGGGCCTCTCTGTCTCACGTGTCGATCGCGATGTCTAAAAGAACACAACTGTCTTAAGTAAAAGATATGACACTGGATTTTAGTTCGATTTAGTTACTCCTTGTGTCTCAGACTAATTTCATGAAAAAAGCAAACTAACCTATCATTCAGTAAGACAGTCTAATTAGCTCGTGCTTATTTTGTATAATTTAAGTTTTGGTGACATTAGGAGACAATTAGAGACCAAAAATTAAAATAAAATTAGTTATGAACGGACCCGATTGAAACGACACAACTGTTAGTTATAGGATTTGACTCGTAAAATTATGATTTAGCCAAACGTATAGCTACTGTCTCGTCAAAGTGCAAAGATCAACGTGTTTAGGTTAATTCGCTTACGCGCCAAATTTGCCAATTTCCGTACAAATGCTTTGGCCACTGAATCAGCTTTTTCCATGATTTCTCCGACTTACATTTAGATATCATACTTGCAGAAAACATACATTTATGATTAATTATAATATATCTCTACTAGCTTGCACACTCCTGGAGAACAAACCAGGGGCAGCAATTACACATCACTGTTACATTATTTTGACCTGTTACAACTTGCTGTCACACTGGCGCCCTCTGGAAGCGAGTGCAGAACTATGTCTCTGCCATTTTATTTCTGAAACTGGGAATTCTCAGCTTTCACTCAACTGTACCTTGGACGCTGCCAGTGGCCTCCTTCCCCGCCTCAGTCCTCTCTCCCTCTCTCCTCCCTGCCGGGCCTATCCCGGGAGTGTCCCAGACGTCCCCTCTCTGCTCCCATCAGAGATCCCTCGGGATGGGGTCATTCCATATCGTGCTCCCCAACCTACTGCCTTCCCCTCTCTCCCCGTTCCCGCGGTGGTGGGATACGACCTCCGAGTCATAGTCGCTGTGGGGACGGTCGTTGCCATGGATATGACCGATGATGACTGCCGAGACTGCTGCAACTGGGACGATGACGAACCTGGTCCTCCAAGGGTCCCAGGACCGGGACCTCTCCCGCACGGGCATCCTGAGTGGAGGCAAGAGGAAGATATCTCATCAATTTACAAAAAATAAATGCATTTCGTATTGATATATATTTGTACCTTTGCCAATTGCACAGTGATGTAATTGAATGACTGGTGGCATAGTAACACACATAATCGGATTGTGTTACTACGCCACCACCGAGTACAATTATACAGGAATGCATGTTGCAAAGGTACCTTTTCATAATTCTTCTACTCTAATGAGTTGATTGAAACTCATTGTTAGGAACTGTGTCTTGTATTGCTGCAATCTCTTGTACTTATTTCATAAAGTTGAATCGACCAACCTTTTTGTCTTTCTGGCTTTAAGTGGTGTCATCTGGTGGCTTTTCTTCTTCTGACCAATCGTCTCGGTCATCATCAGCACCACCTGGTAACAAAATAGTTATTTATATTACTTTAAATCCGTCTTGCTTAGACTGGAAGTAATTGAAAGGTATGTGTTTCTCATTTATTAACATTTATTTATGTACCAGAATAAATATGATGAAAGTTGCTCCCTGCAAAATATCTTCTAATATGACCAAATAATGTTCATAAGTGTGTGTGTGGTGTTCGTGTGTGTGTGTGGTGTGTGTGTGTGTGCGTGTGTGCGTCTGTGGGGTGTGTGTGTGATGTGTGTGCGTTGTGTGTGTGTGGTGTGTATGTGTGTAGTGTGTGATGTGTGTGTTGTGTGTGTGTGTGTGTGGTGTGTGTGGTGTGTGTATGGTGTATGTGTGGTGTGTGTGTGTGTGGTGTACGTGTATGTGTGGTGTTCGTGTGTGTGTGTGTCTTGTGTGTGTGGTGTGTATGTGTGTGGTGTGTGTGTGTGTGTGTATGTGGTGTGTGTGTGGTGTGCGTGTATGTGTGGTGTTCGTGTGTGTGTGTGTGTGTGTGTGTGTGTGTGTGTGTGTGTGTGCGTGTGTGTATGCTAGGTAAGTAAGCGGTCATCTGTGTAAGTGCATGAGCATGTGTGATAAGTAAGCGGTCATCTGTGTAAGTGCATGAGCATGTGTGATAAGTAAGCGGTCATCTGTGTAAGTGCATGTGCATGTGTGATAAGTAAGCGGTCATCTGTGTAAGTGCATGAGCATGTGTGATAAGTAAGCGGTCATCTGTGTAAGTGCATGAGCATATGTGATAAGTAAGCGGTCATCTGTGTAAGTGCACGAGCATGTGTGATAAGTAAGCGGTCATATGTGTAAGTGCATGAGCATATGTGATAAGTAAGCGGTCATCTGTGTAAGTGCATGAGCATGTGTGATAAGTAAGCGGTCATCTGCGTAAGTGCATGTGCATGTGTGATAAGTAAGCGGTCATCTGCGTAAGTGCATGAGCATATGTAATAAGTAAGCGGTCATCTGTGTAAGTGCATGTGCATGTGTGATAAGTAAGCGGTCATCTGCGTAAGTGCATGAGCATGTGTGATAAGTAAGCGGTCATCTGTGTAAGTGCATGAGCATGTGTGATAAGTAAGCAGTCATCTGTGTAAGTGCATGAGCATATGTGATAAGTAAGCGGTCATCTGTGTAAGTGCATGTGCATGTGTGATAAGTAAGCGGTCATCTGTATAAGTGCATGAGCATGTGTGATAAGTAAGCGGTCATCTGTGTAAGTGCATGAGCATGTGTGATAAGTAAGCGGTCATCTGTGTAAGTGCATGAGCATGTGTGATAAGTAAGTGGTCATCTGTGTAAGTGCATGAGCATGTGTGATAAGTAAGTGGTCATCTGTGTAAGTGCATGAGCATGTGTGATAAGTAAGCGGTCATCTGTGTAAGTGCATGA
Organism: Escarpia spicata; assembly: GCA_963995525.1. Taxonomy (NCBI): domain Eukaryota; kingdom Metazoa; phylum Annelida; class Polychaeta; order Sabellida; family Siboglinidae; genus Escarpia; species Escarpia spicata. Next base: position 14,583,634 of record OZ023207.1, on the reverse strand, counting down.
GCATGTGTGATAAGTAAGCTGTCATCTGTATAAGTGCATGAGCATGTGTGATAAGTAAGCGGTCATCTGTGTAAGTGCATGAGAACGTAGTCACAAGTCGGACAGTGTTCAGTGTCTTCTACAGTTCCATCCTTGTGGCCTTCTTTTTCACAACTGAAGAATACTATAAAAGTAGAATTAAGCAATGAACAAACCGCTGGTCCCTGAACGTGCTGCTCCCTTTGGTGGCGGAGATCCGTGGCAACTACATCGTGATTTATTGCCCCTTGGCCACTCAGCTGAAACAAAAAACAACATTGTAAACCTTTGTACATATCAAGTTACACTATAATTTGTAATTATAACCATAATCAGAAATTATATGAAAAAATTGAAGAAAGTGATGATTGCTAATAATTGTAAATCATATCATATCAAACCAATAATAATAATCACACGCATAACTGATTACATTAAGAAAAGTAGTTTGTTACACTGATGTATTTTCAACAAAATCTCTCACCATCTACTTCAAGTTTTGGTCGCTTCTTCTTCTCACCAGATGGCAGTGTTTCCTTGGACATCGATCGGTGCCGACATCTGCTGGTACTGGTGCTGCCCTCTCTCCCTGCTCTCCAGGCTCTGTCCGCAGCTCGGTGGAGCTTCCACAGCGGGTTTGGGCTAGACAGAACAAGGAGTAATTAGTAAAATGTACATTTTAGTGTCTAATTGCAATGCCTTTATTTAACTAAACAATTCAAAATAATAATAAATGATACATGTATTTTAACGGGCTTAGTAATATGTAAAAGGAAGTTTGCTGTGTTGAACGTGGGAAAATGGGACATCGTTGAACATCAATTGTATTGCAGTTAATTCAGCCCGACTCAGCTGTGTTACCAATAATGCTTGTTTTGAAACTGGTTGCTTTGTTCCATGTTCCAGGGATCGTACATTCCAAACTGCGAACGTTGTTATGGGCTTACTAAACACATTTTGGCAGGCAGTATATGTCAACATAGTTAGTGTAGTCTTAAGAACATTACATTAATTAATACATGAAAAGCTGGGAGCAGACGGCCTCCTTACAAAAGATGAATGATCTCACAATGCAAGTTTAAAACATGTACAAGAGAACTGACTCACCATCTTGTTCCTCTGCCAGTCCCTCTCCCTGGCCGTGTTGTCTCCCTCCATCCTTTCCCCCGGCCACTTCTCCCTTCCTACCCCCGCCATGCCCTGCTCCCGATCCTCCTCCCTCTTCCCTCGTCGTCTCCGCCCCCCTCTATCAAGCCCTCTGTCCCAGTCTTCCCGTCTGCGATCCCAGTCCACACCCCTCTCCGCTGTGGCGTGACTCACTGACGACCACCAACCTTCGACCTCTGGCATCCTCTTCCTGCAAATCACAGGTGGAAACGATGAGTTTTTAACAAAAAGTTAGGGGTGGTTTCAAAATGTCTGTCTGATTAATTGAGCGAATGTGTGTGCATGTTTATTTGTATGTGTGCGTGAGTGAGAGGTATGTGTGCATGTGTGCTAGCATGCGTGCAAGTGTGCGTGTGTTCGAGCATGTGTGCGTGCTAGTATGCATGTCTGTGTGTATAATATCAATACAATAAAATAACCAGGAAGCAAAACACACAAGGTGCTAAATAAATAAAATATACACAAAAAACAATGCAGGAAACATCTGTTGTTACACAAAAACACATCGCATTTTAAAAATTGACCAATTTTATTAGTAGTTTGATAACATTTACTGTATGTGGCGTGGCATATGGCAAAACATTTCCCAACAAATTCAAATTTGTGTTGCGTTTTGTCACTTTACTTTTTACCAGACATTTTCTCCATGAAGGAGGCAACATCTCAATGAGCAAATTGCTATATATAATATGCTAACTTGGAGACAGAGTAAGTGGATCTCCTCCCAGGGGTCAAGGTTCACTCGCCTCTTTCCATGTTCATTCCCATCCTTGTACCATTGTAGTATTATTGTTAATATGCTAACTTCGAGACAGAGTAAGTAGATCTCCTCCCTGGGGTCAAGGTTCACTCGCCTCTTTCCATGTTCATTCCCATCCTTGTACCATTGTAGTATTATTGTTAATATGCTAACTTGGAGACAGAGTAAGTGGATCTCCTCCCAGGGGTCAAGGTTCACTCGCCTCTTTCCATGTTCATTCCCATCCTTGTACCATTGTAGTATTATTGTTAATATGCTAACTTGGAGACAGAGTAAGTGGATCTCCTCCCAGGGGTCAAGGTTCACTCGCCTCTTTCCATGTTCATTCCCATCCTTGTACCATTGTAGTATTATTGTTAATATGCTAACTTGGAGACAGAGTAAGCGGATCTCCTCCCAGGGGTCAAGGTTCACTCGCCTCTTTCCATGTTCATTCCCAACCTTGTACCATTGTAGTATTATTGTTAATATGCTAACTTGGAGACAGAGTAAGTGGATCTCCTCCCAGGGGTCAAGGTTCACTCGCCTCTTTCCATGTTCATTCCCATCCTTGTACCATTGTAGTATTATTGTTAATATGCTAACATGGAGGCAGAGTAAGTGGATCTCCTCCCAGGGGTCAAGGTTCACTCGCCTCTTTCCTTGTTCATTCCCATCCTTGTACCATTGTAGTATTATTGTTAATATGCTAACTTGGAGACAGAGTAAGTGGATCTCCTCCCAGGGGTCAAGGTTCACTCGCCTCTTTCCATGTTCATTCCCATCCTTGTACCATTGTAGTATTATTGTTGATATGCTAACTTGGAGACAGAGTAAGTGGATCTCCTCCCGGGGGTCAAGGTTCACTCGCCTCTTTCCATGTTCATTCCCATCCTTGTACCATTGTAGTATTATTGTTAATATGCTAACTTGGAGACAGAGTAAGTGGATCTCCTCCCAGGGGTCAAGGTTCACTCGCCTCTTTCCATGTTCATTCCCATCCTTGTACCATTGTAGTATTATTGTTAATATGCTAACTTGGAGACAGAGTAAGTGGATCTCCTCCCAGGGGTCAAGGTTCACTCGCCTCTTTCCATGTTCATTCCCATCCTTGTACCATTGTAGTATTATTGTTGATATGCTAACTTGGAGACAGAGTAAGCGGATCTCCTCCCAGGGGTCAAGGTTCACTCGCCTCTTTCCATGTTCATTCCCACCCTTGTACCATTGTAGTATTATTGTTAATATGCTAACTTGGAGACAGAGTAAGTGGATCTCCTCCCGGGGGTCAAGGTTCACTCACCTCTTTCCATGTTCATTCCCATCCTTCTACCATTGTAGTATTATTGTTGATATGCTAACTTGGAGACAGAGTAAGTAGATCTCCTCCCAGGGGTCAAGGTTCACTGGCCTCTTTCCATGTTCATTCCCACCCTTGTACCATTGCAGTATTATTATTAATATGTTAACTTGGAGACAGAGTAAGCAGATCTCCTCCCAGGGGTCAAGGTTCACTCGCCTCTTTCCATGTTCATTCCCATCCTTGTACCATTGTAGTATTATTGTTAATATGCTAACTTGGAGACAGAGTAAGTGGATCTCCTCCCAGGGGTCAAGGTTCACTCGCCTCTTTCCATGTTCATTCCCATCCTTGTACCATTGTAGTATTATTGTTGATATGCTAACTTGGAGACAGAGTAAGTGGATCTCCTCCCGGGGGTCAAGGTTCACTCGCCTCTTTCCATGTTCATTCCCATCCTTGTACCATTGTAGTATTATTGTTAATATGCTAACTTGGAGACAGAGTAAGTGGATCTCCTCCCAGGGGTCAAGGTTCACTCGCCTCTTTCCATGTTCATTCCCATCCTTGTACCATTGTAGTATTATTGTTAATATGCTAACTTGGAGACAGAGTAAGTGGATCTCCTCCCAGGGGTCAAGGTTCACTCGCCTCTTTCCATGTTCATTCCCATCCTTGTACCATTGTAGTATTATTGTTGATATGCTAACTTGGAGACAGAGTAAGCGGATCTCCTCCCAGGGGTCAAGGTTCACTCGCCTCTTTCCATGTTCATTCCCACCCTTGTACCATTGTAGTATTATTGTTAATATGCTAACTTGGAGACAGAGTAAGTGGATCTCCTCCCGGGGGTCAAGGTTCACTCACCTCTTTCCATGTTCATTCCCATCCTTCTACCATTGTAGTATTATTGTTGATATGCTAACTTGGAGACAGAGTAAGTAGATCTCCTCCCAGGGGTCAAGGTTCACTGGCCTCTTTCCATGTTCATTCCCACCCTTGTACCATTGCAGTATTATTATTAATATGTTAACTTGGAGACAGAGTAAGCAGATCTCCTCCCAGGGGTCAAGGTTCACTCGCCTCTTTCCATGTTCATTCCCATCCTTGTACCATTGTAGTATTATTGTTAATATGCTAACTTGGAGACAGAGTAAGTGGATCTCCTCCCAGGGGTCAAGGTTCACTCGCCTCTTTCCATGTTCATTCCCATCCTTGTACCATTGTAGTATTATTGTTGATATGCTAACTTGGAGACAGAGTAAGCGGATCTCCTCCCAGGGGTCAAGGTTCACTCGCCTCTTTCCATGTTCATTCCCACCCTTGTACCATTGTAGTATTATTGTTAATATGCTAACTTGGAGACAGAGTAAGTGGATCTCCTCCCGGGGGTCAAGGTTCACTCACCTCTTTCCATGTTCATTCCCATCCTTCTACCATTGTAGTATTATTGTTGATATGCTAACTTGGAGACAGAGTAAGTAGATCTCCTCCCAGGGGTCAAGGTTCACTGGCCTCTTTCCATGTTCATTCCCACCCTTGTACCATTGCAGTATTATTATTAATATGTTAACTTGGAGACAGAGTAAGCAGATCTCCTCCCAGGGGTCAAGGTTCACTCGCCTCTTTCCATGTTCATTCCCATCCTTCTACCATTGTAGTATTATTGTTGATATGCTAACTTGGAGACAGAGTACGTGGATCTCCTCCCAGGGGTCAAGGTTCACTCGCCTCTTTCCATGTTCATTCCCATCCTTCTACCATTGTAGTATTATTGTTGATATGCTAACTTGGAGACAGAGTAAGTGGATCTCCTCCCAGGGATCAAGGTTCACTCGCCTCTTTCCAAGTTCATTCCCACCCTTGTACCATTGTAGTATTATTGTTAATATGCTAACTTGGAGACAGAGTAAGTGGATCTTCTCCCTGGGGTCAAGGTTCAGTCGCCTCTTTCCATGTTCACTTAAAGTGCTCCAAAGTCAGCGAATTAATACATAAATTGTACGATCTGTGGCAAATAATTCTCAGTTTACACACCGCAGAAGGTTCAGTTTGGCCACCGCAGAAGGTTCAGTTTGGCCACCGCAGATGGTTCAGTTTGGCCATAGCAGGTATAGTTTTGGAGAAAAATATTCTTCTTGTTCAATAATCCTAAGTACTTCCCTCAAAACTACTTTTATATTAATGTATTCGCACAAAGTCAGTGAAATCAGCATTAGAGATTTGTAATGTGAATCTCCTATGCAAGAGTTTCTTCAGTAAAATCATACCTCAATGTAAATCGCCTAAAAGCCATACGTAAGGAAGAGTGCGGGAAATAAACCTCGCCTGTATTTGTCCCCACGTTTGTCCATAAGAGGGGATCTCTCACGTGCCCGTCCCAACATTGGCCGGTCGCGTTCCTTCAAGTCCCCATACATTGGCTCAAGTGCAGGCTCAAGCATTCTCTCCACTGGGTAGCCTGCAAAACAACACTGACTTCTGACCCAGCTACACAAATCTCTGAAACAGCTACACTGACCTCTGACCCCCCCTGCAACACTGACCTCTGACCCAGGTACACTGACCTCTGACACAGGTACACTGACCTCTGACCCCGCTACACTGATTCTGACCCAGGTACACTGACCTCTGACCAAGCTACACTGACCTATGACCCAGGTAAGACCCAGACCTTTGACGAGAATGAAACTGGTAAACTGAACATGTTTATTATTTTAATAGAAGACTTTGTTACAAAAGTATTTTAGTCTACAAGGAACTTACCTTGAAACACTAATTTGATTTTGCATGTTTTAGGGTTTTGGTTCACCTTGCCAGCGAAATCCTTAAACAGTCATATTTCACACATTACAAAAAGGTACAACATTTACTTCACTCGAGGACAGTTTTAACCAGTTTCCCTCTGCCATGTCTATTATAGCAGCAGTAGAAACTTCCGCCATGTCTATTATAGCAGCAGTAGAAACTTCTGCCATGTCAATTATAGCAGCAGTAGAAACTTCTGCCATGTCACTTATAGCAGCAGTAGAAACTTCCGCCATGTCAATTACAGCAGCAGTAGAAACTTCTGCCATGTCAATTATAGCAGCAGTAGAAACTTCCGCCATGTCAATTACAGCAGCAGTAGAAACTTCTGCATGTCAATTATAGCAGCAGTAGAAACTTCCGCCATGTCAATTATAGCAGCAGTAGAAACTTCTGCTGTGTCAATTACAGCAGCAGTAGAAACTTCTGCCATGTCAATTATAGCAGCAGTAGAAACTTCTGCCATGTCAATTATAGCAGCAGTAGAAACTTCTGCCATGTCAATTACAGCAGCAGTAGAAACTTCTGCAATGTCGATTATAGCAGCAGTAGAAACTTCTGCCATGTCAATTACAACAGCAGTGGAAACTTCTGCATGTCAATTATAGCAGCAGTGGAAACTTCTGCCATGTCAATTATAGCAGCAGTAGAAACTTCTGCCGTGTCAATTACAGCAGCAGTAGAAACTTCTGCCATGTCAATTATAGCAGCAGTAGAAACTTCTGCCACGTCAATTATAGCAGCAGTAGAAACTTCTGCCACGTCAATTATAGCAGCAGTAGAAACTTCTGCCATGTCAATTATAGCAGCAGTAGAAACTTCTGCCACATCAATTATAGCAGCAGTAAAAACTTCTGCCACGTCAATTACAGCAGCAGTAGAAACTTCTGCCACGTCAATTATAGCAGCAGTAAAAACTTCTGCCATGTCAATTACAGCAGCAGTAGAAACTTCTACCATGTCAATTACAGCAGCAGCAGTAGAAACTTCTGCATGTCAATTACAGCAGCAGTAGAAACTTCTGCCACATCAATTATAGCAGCAGTACAAACTTCTGCCATGTCAATTACAGCAGCAGTAGAAACTTCTGCCATGTCAATTACAGCAGCAGTAGAAACTTCTGCCATGTCAATTATAGCAGCAGTAGACACCACAGTCACACCATTTTGTAATAATTAAATGAACATCAAAATAAACACAACTTGCAATTTTAGAAAATCAGTAGTTTTGAAGATACAGCTTAAAAGTTTTAGGCAACTGTTCAGTCTAACAGGGGTCAAGTGTGTCTACTCTGCCTGGACCTTGTGACCAATTAAAGATTAGTCAAGGTCTCAATGGAACTTGAGCACTAGGCTGCAGAGATTAGTCATGGTGTCAGCTTTCTGGCACATTAAACAAAATCTACTGTTGGGGGTGGTCTCAAGGGCCCTTCTCAAAACCACATCACTAGATAATGTAAAACTTTTGCAATTTGGGGGCCCCTTACGTGCCCTTAGAATGATTCAATCAAATACAGATTTCTTGTATATAGTGGCAGCACCCTAAGATACATCTATGCAAAATTAGACAAAAAAGTTGCTGAACAGTTTTTGAAAAAATAGGCAAAATGTTACATTTTTACCAGTTTTGGGGTCCTTGGAGGCCCTAGGGAGCCCTTAAAATGATTCAATCAAATACAGATTTCTCGTGCATAGTGGCAGTGCCCTAAGATGTCTATGCAAAATTTGAGAAAAAGTTGCTGAACGGTTTCTGAGATACGGCAGCTAACGGCGGACGCAATAGTCCCTTGGACCTTCCGCCAAAGGACTAAAAAACCAAGGCACTATCACTATATGTCACCAATCAGCCCTTTAAAAACTAGTATTTTTAGTGTGTCTGGAATGTCCCTTCAGATTCTTGGAAACTGACGATGTTTCCATAGTGACGATCACGTGTACGTCAGCCCAGTTCAAACATAAATTCATGCACCATGAATGCAGATCATCACAGTCTGGTTATTCTCATGCCACTATGCTGTTGTATTATAATTACCCAAATATATCACGCTGTCAAATCACCAAATACTGGCGGTAGTTTTGTTTATTCTCCGATAATGCCCAACCGCAGCTGCCATTTGCAATGACACCTGACTGACCCCAGCAGGTGTCAATCAATCTTGTCTACCACAACAAGTTCAACACATGGCCCTTCGTAACACAATATCATGAGACAACTTGGCAGGGAAAACCTTGGGGGGGGGGGGGGAATTTAAGTAATAGAAGTGTCTGTCAAATTGTGCTGAAATAAGCCACATGCCAGTAAAAAAAGTCACATTTCTAAACAAAAAGCAAGCATCTGGTGACAGTTGTATTATTGGTAACAACCAGGAAGTATTACTTAATGTAACTTTTTTGATAAAAACTACAATACTTACAAAGCCATAACTTGGCATATGAACTCGACTTATGTTTACCCAAAATTGCACGGGATGGTTATATGTTTGGTGAAGGGGTTGTGCCAAAAATGCAGTATGGATTTTTGCTGTCTTTCAACATTGTAGCAAAATGTTTATGAAGCTGTATCAAGCTTAATATGCATTTGTTTACAAAAAAAACCCATGTGAATTTCAATAACATGTTTGTACTTACAACCACACAAATTTTTCTTTTGGGGAGTTTCTCAAAATGAAATAAAATGCCATTTTAAGGTGATTTTTGACATATTTTTTAATTGTCTTTAAACACATTTAACTATCTCTAAACAACATAAAAATCAATTCTTTTTGGTCTGGAGTATTGTTTAGTATCTGAGGCAAACTCTGAGAAAAAAATGGTTAGCTTATCTTCAAAACACATATTAGAAATGATTAATTCAAAAGAAGCATATAATAGCCGATGCAGCCACCTTAAGTCTACAATTCATTACGATTCTGTCCAATAAGCTTAGCGATGTCACCTTTATCATGTACTGTGTATGAGTGAGAGAAGAACTGTATTAACATTTGTTTTACCTGAACTCAAAAAAACCTCCAACTACACCCCACCCAAGCTCAAAAAAACCTCCAACTGCACCCCACCTGAGCTCAAAAAAACCTCCAACTGCACCCCACCCGAGCTAAAAAAAACCTCCAACTGCACCCCACCTCAGCTCAAAAAACCTCCAACTGCACCCCACCTCAGCTCAAAAAACCTCCAACTGCACCCCACCTCAGCTCAAAAAACCTCCAACTGTACCCATCATGAGCTCAAAAAACCTCCAACTGCACCCCCTTAAACTAAAAAATGTATAATTGCACCCCACTTGAGACATCACATAGAACTGTTTACCTCAGTGGGGGTGCATTGGGTGTACACCCCCCAGCCTACGAGTCTGACGTTTGAACATTTGAATCATATGTACTAATATTTAAAATTTACATATTAACACATCTGTATTTGATGCATTTTAAGTTGACATTTATATATAGTATTATCTGCATTTGAAATTGAAACATATTTGATCCAAGTATTTGCCCCCAAACTCTGACATATATTTAAGGGGCGTACAAACCTGGAGATGGGAAGGGGTGATGGTCTGGTCAACCCTTGCCCCTGACCCCCCCCCGGCCGTCGTCATGGTAACCAGGAAGTCTTGTCTGCCCAATGTATCATCTCTTCTGTCCATCTATGCAAACCAGAAACACTGTTCACACGCTGCAGGAAATGTCTAAATCTTCAGGAAATATGCACAAAACAGTTGGAATCTGATTACTAATGTTGGAATTGGAATCTGACTGCTAATGTCTGCTTTAGGCAATGACATTTTTACAGGGCAACAATGTCCAATAAATGCGTATGCCTATTGGCTGACTGACATTGAATTGTCACTACATTTGGGAAAATACAGAAATAACCAAATTGGGGCCGATCACTGGTTATGCGACGTAAAAAATGCCTTGCAAATTGAAAACAAAGATCACCAAATTTCGATTTTTTTTTTACGATAACTTTGCCAATTTACTTCATCCTGGTGACAAAAAGGAAGGTGACAAAAAGGAAGCAGACAGACGGACTGATGATATGATGTGCCTTGACAAGCTAACTGATGCGATATTTGTCCATGAAAAGATATTCTTAAACTGTCCCGCCTTCGAAATGGAATGAATGGCACCTATTTTCACCCAGCCCCAGGTCGTGCATGACATGTTTTTGGTGGCAACAAGCTTAATGTTACTTTCAATGATGGTACCCGATACCACAAATAAATTTACATTGAGATGTAGACCAAGTTCATTAATTTAGTTTACTAGTTTGTTAGTTATAAGAAACTAGGCACAAAATGAGATATGGTTGACCGAATATATTTCACAAATTTGCATAATGGCGCACTGTGATGCGACACATTGCAATTTAATAGATTCGCAAGGGGGTATAATAACAAAATTATACACAACAAGATTATTGACCAAGATACGTATAACAGTTTTATGCCTTTGTTTTCTGGGAAGAAATAAACTCAACATGCTCATTTAGGTGTTGCCCTCTTCTTGGAGAAAATGTCCGGTGAATAGTAAAGTGACAAGTCAACTCACATTTTAATTTGTTGGGAAATGTTTTGCTATATACCGGCCTACATGGCATCAGATTTGTGCTATTTACCTTGATAGTTTGTTTTATCTGCTTGATTGAATAATTGAATGAGAAATAATAAAGTTACGTCTATAAAGGCCTGTAATTTTCTGATGCTAACAAAATTATTTCTTGTCTATTTAGTATGGTCAGGAATTGGCTGTCACTCATCTGCAATACTTTCAGGATTAGTGAGTTAAAAGCACCAATTAGTATTTGTGAATCTAGTTTTTTTTAATTAATATAATTTATACAAGCCTGAGACACTAGCCTTGATTACCCAGGCTCCGTTTCTTGGCATTACCTTTTGCCCTTTGGTGGCGCCACTGGTTGGTGTTTTTTATTTTTCAACTGCAATCAAAATACATATATTTTCCCCTTTAAATAAAAAAAATTAATCAGTTTGTAGAAACATTTGTTTAATACATCATATTCTTGTTTGTCTTTTTTAATGTTATAAATTATTCACTGTGATGATTTGAACAGCATCGGATCAACTTATCTAACCTGTAATAACATCACATTCTGTATTTTGTAACATTTATTCCTAACACTCACGTAAGCTGCTATATTTACAAACAGTGTTAGGGTGAAGTACAATTATTAATCTAAATGCAATTCTTTATTACTAGGTATTTTATTATAATTGCCTAGATGTTGTTAAATTACATTTATTACAGTAATTCAACTGAATTAAACAGGTACAAGTATAATTTCTTTATTGAAGTAACTCAGTGTGTGTTTGAGAAGTCTTGAGTACCCGTCTATTATTATCTCAAAACAGGCATCCGGCAACACTTATTAATGATGCATATTAAGCACGTCTACCAAGCTGACCGACACAACACCGACACTACGAGTGATGTAATTAATATCTGCATGGTGGCATCAGCAGCAGTGTCGCCATCTATGACATTTAGCACATCTACCAAACTGACCGACAAAACATCGACACTATGAGTGACGTAACTAATATCTGCATGGTGGCGTCAGCAGCAGTGTCGCCATCTATGACATTTAGCACATCTACCAAACTGACCGACACAACATCGACACTATGAGTGATGTAACTAATATCTGCATGGTGCGTCAGCAGCAGTGTCGCCATCTATGACATTTAGCACATCTACCAAGCTGACCAACACAACATCGACAGTATGAATGACGTAACTAATATCTGCATGGTGGCATCAGCAGCAGTGTCGCCATCTATGACATTTAGCACATCTACCAAGCTGACCAACACAACATCGACACTATGAGTGATGTAACTAATATCTGCATGGTGGCATCAGCAGCAGTGTCGCCATCTATGACATTTAGCACGTCTACCAAGCTGACCGACACTATGAGTGACGTAGCTAATATCTGCATGGTGGCGTCAGCAGCAGTGTCGCCATCTATGACATTTAGCACATCTACCAAGCTGACCGACACAACAGCGACACTATGACTGACGTAACTAATATCTGCATGTTGGCGTATGCAGCAGTGTCGCCATCTATGACATTTAGCACATCTACCAAGCTGACCGACACAACAGCGACACTATGAGTGACGTAACTAATATCTGCATGGTGGCGTCAGCAGCAGTGTCGCCATCTATGACATTTAGCACGTCTACCAAGCTGACCGACACTATGAGTGACGTAACTAATATCTGCATGGTGGCATCAGCAGCAGTGTCGCCATCTATGACATTTAGCACGTCTACCAAGCTGACCGACACAACATCGACACTATGAGTGACGTAACTAATATCTGCATGGTGGCGTCAGCAGCATTGTCGCCATCTATGACATTTAGCACATCTACCAAACTGACCAACACAACATCGACACTATGAGTGATGTAACTAATATCTGCATGGTACAAGTATAATTTCTTTATTGAAGTAAGTGACAATTGAATTTAAAGGAATAAATCGTTGTTTGCAAGAACGATTATCAATTAGCTAGTGTGTCGATTGTCAAGTTGAAAACTGTATCGTTTCCAATAGACACTCAGTGTGTGTTTGAGAAGTCTTGGGTACACGTCCAGCGTTCGAAATAGCACTTGTCCGTTTGTCCGGGACAAGTGATTTTTGGCCCGGACAAGTAAAATGACTCTACATGGTTATCCGGTGGACAAGTGAAAATTTATAGTAAGTAGTGACGCGTGCAACATTGCAAAATTTTTATTTGACGAAATTCAAACGTAAATGAAGTTCACTAGCAATCGCGCGCATTGCAATTTTGTTGATGTGTCGGCGTCTTGTCGTTCCGCCGCCAGTGTGTTGTACGTCAGTGTTCGTGATCACAGTGATGTTCATGATCACAGTGATGTCGGTGCATTGATGATCCTCGTCAAATAAGCAGCAGAATTTGATTGACAGACTTCACGCTCGAACCTGGAAATTGGCAGGGATTTCCGTAATGACATTACGGGATGCGGCGGATGCGTATGGGGCGAGTTAACTCCATGTGAATTTTGACATTTGTGCAAATTTATGTTGGTTGGGCTTACCGCCAATGGTCACTACAGGTGGCTACGTTACCAGCAGCCAATATTGATCGTCACCGGACCGTGATGAATACTTGTTGTGTTCGCCATTTCACAGCTGGCTGCCTGCCTGTCGAAGCGCGACCGATGGCAGTGCACTAACGCCAGCTGAAGTAGTGATTACGTCGGTCACGCATGACTTCCGTCGTGGACTGAATAAGGTGCGACTTTGTGGTAAATTGCTGAGACTTCTCAACTTCTCAACATGCCCAGGCCAAACTCAAAGGCAAAAAAAGATTGTTCAAGCGAGCGAAGTGACGATGTCGGCCGCAGAGACAGCGACCGCTACGACTACATTGAAACCATTCTGACGAGGCAACAAGATATGATGGAACTGATAAACCCATCTCAACATGGTTTTTTTAAAGCGAGGTCATGCTTAACAAATATGTTATGTTTTTTGGAAGACATCACTAAGTGGGTAGATGAGGGATCACCAGTAGATATCGTCTACTTAGATTTTCAAAAAGCTTTTGACAAAGTACCACATCAAAGATTACTGCTTAAACTAAAGGCCCATGGCATAGGAAATGGTATAATAAACTAGATAGAACAATGGCTGATTGACAGAAGACAACGTGTAGTAGTTGATGGGGAGGCTTCAAACTGGAAATTGGTATTGAGTGGGGTACCACAGGGATCAGTATTAGGTCCTATATTATTCTTAATATACATCAACGATTTGGATGATGAAATAACAAGCAAGGTGTTGAAATTTGCGGATGATACAAAAGTGTTTAGAAGGATTAAAAGTGATGGAGATAGACAGCATTTACAAGATGATCTTGACAGGTTGATCAAATGGTCTGAAAAGTGGCAAATGATGTTCAATTTTGGGAAATGTAAATGCCTCCACATAGGATATGGGAACGAAGAGGTAGAATATACAATGGGGGGTACTGTACTAAGTACTACTGTAAAAGAAAAGGACTTAGGGTTAACCGTTAGTGCTGATATGAAGATTTCAGAGCAGTGCGGAATTGCAGCTTCAAAGGGAAATCAAATCCTTGGATTAATTAGGCGAAACATAACGTATAAGGAAAAAGAGCTAATAATACCGCTGTACAAAACAATAGTTAGGCCTCATTTAGAATATTGTATTCAAGCGTGGAGGCCATATCGCAGGAAGGACATAGATATGCTAGAAAGAGTGCAGAGGAGAGCAACTAAAATGATACCAAATCTGAGGGATCTTAGTTATGAAATACGCCTAAAAAAATGCGGTTTAACAACACTAGAGACCAGGAGATTGAGAGGAGATCAGATAGAAGTGTTTAAAATATTGAAGGGTTATGAAAATATTGATAGAAATATGTTTTTCTCAGTTAAGAAAGATAGAAGGACTAGAGGACATGATCTTGCATTAGCAAAGGAGCAGAGTAGATTGGATATAAGAAAGTTTTCATTTTCACAAAGGACTGTAAATGAATGGAACAGATTACCTGCTGATTGTGTGGGTGCTAGTAGCGTGAATATGTTTAAAAATAAAATCGACACATACCTCAGACGGGCGGGATACACATAGATAAAAAGGTCGGACTCTCGATAAGCCAAGGGCTTCCTTGTCCACCTGCTACCTAGAGTTAATTCTCTGGGTGGCAATCTTGTTAAATCTTGTTAAAACTGATGCTTCAGAAACAAAACACCATGATAGCGGATATGATGAACAAATTTGTGGAATGCATCAGCAAAACGGTAGAAACAAAGCTGGAATCAATGCAAAATGAAATTTTTGTAATAGCGAATGATCATCAAAAACTAACCAAAGAAAACTCTTTGCTGAAAAGAAGCGTTGAAACTCTCACCGACAAATTACAAACCGTAACAAAACAAAACGTTGATATGGAAACACAACTGGACGAAATCGAACAATAATCAAGACGAGACTGTTTGGTTATAACTGGATTGCCCGAGGTAACAGCCGAGACAGATGAAAAAACTTTCGTAACTTTTGTCCAGAGCAAATTCCCAGATGTCACGATAAACGTAAGCGACATTAGCAAAGCCCATCGTCTACCAACCAGAGACAACCGCGACAACCGCGACAACCGTGACAACTGACGCCAAGGAAGACCAATGGTCGTAAAATTTGCGACTCATAAAAAAAAAAGATGAACTCTACTCTGGTCGAAAAACCCTTAAAGGCACCAACGTTTACATGAACGAACTGTTAACCAAAAAACGTGCTGAACTACATCGCTTCTGCATCAGCAACATCAAGGAGAGAAAAACTGTGTGGACGAAAGATGGCAAAGTCTTCGTCAGAGTGGGAGAGCAAATCGTTCACGTGAAAACAAAAGAAGACGTAAAGGCCTTTGTGTGACTGTGCGAACAATGCGTCAATGCCAGAGTGTTATACCGGGCTATCATCAGGTATTTTCTTCTCGTGTTACTGCGCGAACAATGCAGCAATGTATGTTACCTGGCTATCATCAGGCACTATCTTCTTGTATGACTGTGCAAACAAGACATAATCTACTCCATGCGACCTTTGCATGTATGATTTTTTTTTTTTTTTACACACTTTTTTTTCTTTCATTTACACATTTTTACTTCTCTCAGTTATGATAAGTTTAAAATGCACTAATGGGGAGCATGCGGCATCTCCTTTAAATATATTATTCAGGCGGTTGCGCGTTATATGCGTTATATATATGATTTTGCCAAAATGTATTTTTTTTTTTTAAGTAAAATTGTCATGCTGTTTAATTTTATTAATTTGACAAGCAATATATTGTTTTAAATATGATCAATACTGAACGTTTGTTAGGAAGTTACGGTGGTATAGAAAATAATTCTTTAAATCATATTTTAAAAATAGATACAAATGATGAAGATGGTGAATTAAATCTAATTCACCAGTCACCATATTTTAATGATGACGACTTAATTAATCACATAAAAAACAAACAGGACAAATTTACAATACTAAGTCTAAACTGTCAATGTCTAAACGCAAAAATTGATGAAATTGTTATTAAGCTAGACCTACTTAGAAACAATAATTGTAAAATCAACGCTCTTTGTTTACAAGAAACGTGGCTTAGGGATGATTCTGATACCTCCTTATTACAAATTGATGGATACAATTTAATATCACAAGGCAGAATATGTAGTGGTCACGCTGGCCTAGCAATATATCTTGATAAAAATTACAAATATAAATTGTTAGATATTTATACAAAGTCAAACATATGGGAAGGACAATTTATTGAAATAACATCAAACACCGTCAAGAAAAAAATCATCCTTGGAAATATATACCGACCTCCTAGAGATGTCATTGAGAATTACCAAACATTCATAGAAGAATTATGCCCAAAATTAGATCATCTGCAAAACCTAACTGGTGAAGTAATACTAGCCGGAGATTATAATATTGATCTACTGAAAATAAAAGAAAAAAACATAATATGTGAATATTTTGATACAATCACAGCACATGGTTTCTTTCCTAAAATTACTTTACCAACACGTTTTTCAAATACTAACTGCACGCTTATTGATAATTTTCTATGCAAACTCTCAAAAGGTCTCTTTAAATCAACTGCCGGCATTTTAATCAGCAGCATTTCTGATCACTTTCCGTATTTTATATGCCTTGATTGCAATGCAACTGTTACAAATGTCCCTAAATTTATCAGAATAAAAAAACAAAATACTGACAGCCTTGAACATTTTAAAATAGAATTGATGCGTTCAAATATTTATAATAAACTAAATAAGGATAGAGATACTAATCCCAACGACAATTACAACCTCCTTGATGAAACTATTACTACTGCTATGAATAAATTCTTACCTACTAAAATCATAAAATATAATAAACACAAGCACAAAAAGTCATGTTGGATTACACAAGGTATCATTAGATCTAAAAAATTTAGGGATAAGTTGTATTCAAAACTTAAACATACTGATATAGGTACAGCAGAATATGTTTCACTCAGTACAAATTGTCATACATATAATAACATTCTTAAAAGAAATATTAGATTAGCCAAACAAGCATATTATCAATCCAATTTTGAAAGAAATAAGCACAATATTAAAAAAACATGGTCTATGATAAAAGAAATTATTCAAACAAATACAGGGAAAGAAACATTTCCTGATTTCTTTCAATTTGATGGGAAAAAAGTAACTGACAAGACTACTATTGCAAATAAATTTAATTCATTTTTCATCAATATTGGTTCTACACTTGCATCACAAATAACAAATACAGGAGATAACTCTTACAAAGACTATTTAACAGAGAGACGTATACAGACTTTCAACTTTAAGCCAATAGACAATAGTACAACGATTAGCATAATCGATAGCTTACATCCAAAATGTAGCTGTGGTAAAGATGGTCTCTCAACCAAACTACTAAAGCTAATAAAAAACGAAATAAGTGAATCAGTCACTCTAATCATTAACCAATCAATAACAACTGGCATATTCCCAGATAAATTAAAAATTGCTAAAGTTATTCCACTTTTAAAAAATGGTGATGAGACAATCTTTGATAATTATCGTCCAATTTCTATCTTACCAGCTATTTCCAAGATATTTGAAAGATTTATGTTTAATCAAATACACAAACATTTAAATTCCAATAACTTATACTGTGAGAATCAATACGGGTTTAGGGAAAACCATTCAACGGAACTTGCCACTCTAGAAATAATAGACAGAGTTGTCCAACAACTTGACCAATCAGCAACCCCAATAAACATATACCTAGACCTCTCTAAAGCCTTTGACACAATTGATCATAACATATTATTACAAAAACTAAATTATTATGGAATAAATGGTGCAGCACTAGATCTATGTAAAAACTACTTACACAATCGTAAGCAATATGTTGAAATTGGCGCTTACAAGTCGGAAGAAGCTGTCATAAACACTGGTGTCCCACAAGGGTCTATTTTAGG
The DNA here is from genome assembly GCA_963995525.1 of Escarpia spicata. Classification (NCBI taxonomy): domain Eukaryota; kingdom Metazoa; phylum Annelida; class Polychaeta; order Sabellida; family Siboglinidae; genus Escarpia; species Escarpia spicata. The sequence continues at coordinate 14,565,550 of OZ023207.1, read as the reverse complement.
ACCCCTTCTATTTATCATATATATTAATGACATAATATTTTCAAGTGATCATTTTAAATTCATAATGTATGCAGACGACACCACTCTTTTTAGTACATTGAATACATTCCAATCTCCGGTTGGCCAAGTCCAAAATCAAAATATAAATAAAGAATTAGAAAATATATGCAAGTGGCTAAAGGCAAACAAACTTTCTCTTAACATTAAAAAAACAAAATTCATGGTATTTCACATGCCCCAAAAGGAAATCAAACTTCCTAAAATAGAAATTGATGGGACAAGTATTGAATGTGTACATGATTTTAATTTTTTAGGTATCACCATAAACCAACACCTAAATTGGGACAGCCATATAAACAAAACAGCGAATAAAATAAATAAAATAATAGGCATTTTAAATAAACTTAAGCATGTATTACCTAAGAATATATTATCTATAATGTATAATTCGCTCATTCTTCCCAAGATTAATTATGGCATATTGGTGTGGGGTCATCAAGCCCATCGCATCTTTAAACTTCAAAAGAAAGCAGTGCGAATAGTTACTTCAAGTAAATACAATTCTCACACAGATCCCATCTTCAAAGAATGTAAATTTCTTAAGCTGGATGACATCTATAGACTCCAACAGCTCAAATTTTATTACAAATTGATCAACAATGTTATACCAGAATATTTCAGTCGTATTCCATACACATATAACTTTGCAATTCACCAATACAACACACGTGGTAAAAACAACTTATTTATTCCCAGAGTTAATCATCAATATGCAAAAAAGTACATCAGACACAACATTATACAAACTGTTAACAATACTCCAAGCATCATCCTTGATAAAATGTATACACATAGTTTATATGGTTTTTCCACTTATACAAAAAATTACTTTATCAAGAACTATGAATCATGTTGTCATATTTCTAACTGTTACATCTGTCATTCTTAAACTAGACATGACTTTGCATTTGTTTAAACTAATTGATGTATTATACTATACTATAATATATTATACTAAACATACTATGTTTACACACACATATATATATATATGCATATATAGTTGATCACGTGATAATCATATAAATATGTTACATGAGTGGGGTGGCTCCCATGATAGCGGCATATAATTGTCTTAATGGGAGCCTCCCTGACCTTACAATGAATGTTATATTGTAGTTTATGTACTTATGATGGTCAAAATAAATACTGTCTGTCTGTCTGTCTGTCTGTTCGACCGAGTTTGGTGCCTGCGTTAACAGGGTCATCCGCTGAGCGCACCGACCTAGCTCTGTCATACGCGTAGGACAGACTCCGCATCAGCCATCGTTGACCGAGGCTGTATTTCACACAATGGTAAATCGTTCAGTTTGGCCGACGTACAACTTGCTTCCGCTCACGGATCATATTTGATGAACTTTGGAAATAGTAGACTTTGTATCGCTACCTGTTATTTGAATCTTCCAAGTCATCGAATGTTAGCCGATCCAGATCGGTGACAATTTCTAAAACTTGTAACTGGCTCTCCGGTAAATCTATAGTGCTGGTTGATAAACGGAATATTAATGACATTTCATAAGTGTTGTTGTATCTATGTTATGTAACATTTATATTAATAATAAATTACGAGTTTTTGAAACCGAATTATGCAAGACGCGCGGCCGGGGACGGTGCGCCAACCGTTGTTGACACGTCGGCTTCCGCCAACTACGGCGGTCTGCGCGCGGCAGCAATGTTACGACGTAACTAAATCTATAAATTATATTCCGCCTGGTAAATGTAATTCGGGCACCGTTAAAACTGTTTTATCATCATTGAAATGGTAATATAACATTTACGAAAATTATGCGTTTGTTTGGTGATGATCAATTGAATAGTATCTTTGTTTGTAAAATACAGAACTATGTTAATATTGAAGTTCATAGAGGTTGAACAAAGTATTCTCATATTAGGTCTATATAGTTTATTATGATTTTTTGACATTTCCTGGCTTTGCATTAGTCATGTTCCTGGTTGAGTGGCGTCTTCAATGACAAACTGATGCAAAAATTGTACAGCTGTGTTATATGTTATATATATATATATAATATATATATATGCCATATTAAACATAAAAAGTTTTTGCAACATTATAAAACAAAAATAGCAAGGAAAACAATTGTCTAATTCCTATCATCGTAATAATTGTGTTATTAATAAAAGCATTCATATCAGCATCACTAAAATGTTGTTATACATCATGTAACGTGTTTACTTTTAATATTCGTGATGAATAATAATGGACCGGAAAATAGTTGCAAATATAATTTTGCAATTTAGAAATTTGCAGACTAAATCAAATCGTGTCTTTGATCACGTGACTCAGATGTACGTGCAACGAAACAGCAGGAACATTGTGTTGTCATAAAAATAAGACAGACTTTTTACGTTTTTTCCGAAGCTTCCTTTCCCCTTGACAACTCGGACAAGTAAATATTTTGGCGGACAAGTAGATTTCAAAACTTATTTGTCCGGCGGACAAGTAAATATTCAGGCTTATTTCTATCGCTGACGTCTATTATTATCTCAAAAAAGCATCGGGCAACACTTATCAATGATGCATATTAAGCACGTCTACCAAGCTGACTGACACAACAGCGACACTATGAGTGATGTAACTAATGTCTGCATGGTGGCGTCAGCAGCAGTGTCGCCATCTATGACATTTAGCACGTCTACCAAGCTGACCGACACAACATCGACACTATGAGTGACATAACTAATATCTGCATGGTGGCGTCAGCAGCAGTGTCGCCATCTATGACATTTAGCACATCTACCAAGCTGACCGACACAACATCGACACTAAGAGTGACGTAACTAATATCATTCATGAAACATTTCAAGCATGCTTCCCTAAAAGAAAAAGGGTCTGTGCTTCTTTTGGAGAATGTGCTTCTATCGGGAATTAGGCTTACAACGTAAGTATCGAACAAAATTCTGGAATCGATCGATATCGAATAAATCTGGTATCGAACCAATACTAATTTATATATATTATATATATTATATACATACACCAGTGATCCAACTTTCTGTTCATTTTCACTTCATCAGCCTTACAGCCTATTACTTATGCAGGCTTTAACATTAATGGTGGTTCAGTGGCTCGAGTCTACCTAAAATCCTGTCGTCCTACCAAAACTCACCCTCAAGGACGTCTGGACGTAGCTCACTGAAAAAATGAAAGGAATAATTTAATAAATGATTGCATGATTGTACCACACAATTTCTTTGCTGTGCTGCACTTCTAAATATATTCATTTATTTTAAATTTTAACATGCCTGTCAAACAGTGATTGTGTTTGATTTGTAAAGCACTTGAAAATGGGCATTCTTTACATGTCGACAACATAACAATAACTCGGTCTGTGGTATACTACTTACTGTTTGATCAGATTAATCACTGTTCTATCTAGCTATCACCTTGGCCCGTAGGCTGCACCAGTCTCTTATTTTTACAACAGCAACATTTTTGCCGGGTTAAGACAAGTATATCCTTATATTTGACACTCAGACTCTTGATAAAAGGGTGTTGTTATACAAATGGCTTCCTTGCATGAAATCTGCAGTTTCAGGCGGTATGACTAAGAGGCGCACGACTATGCATGACCAAAATGTACGTAGTGTTGGTAACGAAGCGGGCTGTTGGTGGCATGTAGGAGGTATGTGTGTGCAGCTCGCCAAATTTCAGATAATTTCTTCACATTGGAGTAACAAAATTCGCAACTTTTATCATCGCTTATGGTAACTCGCCGGTTCTATTCGCCACGTGGCGCTACTATGCCAATACTAAATGCTCTTCCGGAAGATCGGATAAAATGCCTAAATTGTGTAACTCCTGGGTGAAATACACTCACTTTTTTTAATAATGCACACACAAACCATATATATACCACCAACGGCCAAACTATCTACCAACATATTATATTACATGGTCGTGCGTGGTCGTTCGTCAACTTCGTGCCAATCGTGGTCATGCGCGGTCGTGTGCCTTTTAGTCAAACCCATTTCAGGAACCAGACAAGTTGTCTGATGTTAAGCCTACGATGATGTTATTTCACTCATGCAATGTCTCGTTGTGAAATGTGTTTCTCTGTATCTGTATTTTGACTGGCAAAATGTCCTAAGGCTATGGACACATCACGCCAGTGCGCATGGTGGCTCTTATGGATTAATTTTTGTTTAATCAATCAAGTTGATAAAGTTGACAACTGGGCAAATGACCGTACCCCACGCATTATCACTTCCATTGAGTCTTGACGGCCCTACAATGTATTGTCTCTTGGCTGCCTTGTCTCAAGTCTGAGCCAGTGCTGTCTAACACCGTAACCCTACTAACACTAACAGCCAGTGTCTTGTATTTCTTGTACGTCAGCGCAATTTTGTCTGGCACTGAAAGTAGAACGGCAGTTGAAGGTACATCATAACACAACAGCAGTCTAAAATGACCTAACCGTATTGTATGACTCCATAAGAATGTGTTGCCTTGTTGGCCAGTATGTAATCAAAATCAAGACTTTGAAAATAAAGTAACTCAATTATCGCTCAAATAAACCAATCGAACAACTGCAACTGTAACGTGCCGCTGCCTTGACAGTCATATTGAGAGCGGGTAACATCGTGCATTACCTGTCTACAAGTGGCAACATTCTAGAATATCGTGCTAGCCGTTGTAATCAAAGACAACGTGCACACCGGTAACAGAACCCCAAAACAACTTCGAAAACCTTCTACTTTGCTGGGATCCTGTATTATTTCATCAATGTTAATTCGAAATAGCTGCGTCATTACAAAACACTGGAAACTATTCCTGATGCTGAGCGCATTAAGGAGAAGAGTGTGAGAACCATAAAACCAAAGTAAAAATCACCAATGTATTCACGGAACTGCACAATGATTCGTCGTCATTAGTTTTAGTTGCGCATAACTTCGACAGGGACCATTAATGGAAATCATATTTTCATTTTAAATTAACCCAGCTCCGTGAGGTGGCGCCATCGTTTGTTGCTCTCGCCATGGGCTTCAACCGGTGGAGCCGATCGAAGGGAAGATGTCACTATGTAAAGAACCGTGGCTAACTAGATAATTCTTACTTATTAGAGGAAAGTTGAAGGCGTTTAACAGAAAACTCCACATGTATCCTCAGCATGTTGAGGCTAGGCGTGTATTGGAAGAAGAAGACATTCACAGTTACAAAATCTTGTAAAATTAATGACAGTTTGGCAAAGTTAAATTTGGATAACTATGATTCTTATCACTTTCACATTGATAATATAAATATATAACTATTTGACTGCTTTATTCTATCATATTGACATTAGCCCAAAATGGAGGTTTAGTGTTGGTTGGGAGTCTTACATTCTTATAAAGGTTAGGGATTATGTTTATATCCTAAACAAATACATCTGATTTCTGATCCTTGCCCATGACTACTCTTGTGATGTCTTCATATTATATTGTAGTGAGCTATGATGAGGGGCGACAAAAGGCACGTAAATGTGAATTTACATCTGATGTCCAAACAGAAGAAGAAGAAGATCAAAGCAAAAGGCCAAAGAGGTGTGTTAATAATTGTTGGATTAACATCAGCTGTAGCAAGTCTAGACTATTAAGCTAGTTTTTATTAGACAAACGGAGTAGATGGTATGCAGTCTGCAGAAATATTTAATAGTGGTTAGTTTGTCCGAAAATAGCTAAGACGAGCTAATGTTATGCAATTCCACATGTGAATAAAGCTTCTTGTAGTTAAAGCTACCCATGACAGTTACATAATAGCACAGTCATCAACCAGCCCAGTGGGTTAAACCAGGTTTTTATTAGTTTAACCCAGGGTTAAGTCTGGGTGAAATTACTCTATCGGAGATCTCAGGATGATATTATCAGAGGGACATTCTTAATATTATATTAGTTGGTATATAGATTGATGATGGTTTAAAATTGTTGTATATCCACCTTATGCAAATGACTTATACTAGATACCAGTTCAGACCAAGCCTAGCCCAGAAAGTCCAAAATAAAAGGACTTTTTATCAGTGTGCCATTAATTACTAGGTGAGTCTTCTTCTGAAGATGTGCAGTGATTCCAGTCAGACAATCTACCCTAGTACAGTGTGGTGTCAGCTTGCAGGTTATGGAACAGGAGGATATAGAGCCTTGCAGACTGATAGATGGTAATGTACCCTTTGTATTCACTGCCAATAACTGGATTCATCATCAATCCTCCAAAGATACCTGAGCCACCACATATTCATGGTCAAGTTGATTAGCTCAACTCACGAACTAAGACAATACACAACACTGAGTGACAGTGTTCAGAGTGAGGCCTAAGCAGTGTCTTCCAATTGCTGAATAGATCAATTAACCCTGCTCCCCAGTCCCAAGTGGGTGAACATTGTGCACAGGTGTTCATTAATCCTTAGTGGTTGTACTTTGCCTGCTTTATTCTTTCATATTGTGACAAAATGTGGCTAAAAATAGCCCAACCAGGGTTTAACCCGGGGGCACATTAACTTGCAAACGTTATCATCAACATCTGTTTCAACAACAACAGAATGCATTAACCCTAAACTCCTATAAATTTTTATGAAGCAACATCATGTGTTTGCATAGAAAAAAATGTCTTGATGATAATTGATATGATATGTTAAAGTATTCAACAACAGATTTCTTGTTTGTCCTAGATACACACAGAAGCCAGCTCATCTGCAAGATGACAGTGAAGATGACGATGTTGATGATGACTGCGAATCATTAGTCAGGAAATCAGAAAAAGGTGGAAAGGCATGTCATGCTAGACTGCAACGGGCTCCCATGCCACCAACAGTTCCTGGTATTTATCTTCCTGGAATGATTACCTTCCTTTCTGTGTGAATGCCTGACCAATATATTATATTGTATCTTGTAATATATTGGTCAATGGTCATACTTCGTAATGGAATAATGTGTAATGTTAGACACACATGTTGCAATGAATTCCATCATAGACCAGTTTAACAACATCCATTTATGACACATTTGTGTTGTTAAGGTGCTAATCAACGTCTTTGTAATTCGAATCACCTTGTAAATCATTGGTTTGCCCATGCAATTCTGGTACTATAATATAAAGTGCTGCGATGTGCTAGTTATTAATGTTCAAGTATCCCAGGCTGGCGTGTTGTTTGTTTGTATCTTTGTAAATACACACTTCATGTTTTCAGATTTGACAGATGAGAGGATTCCAATGTGGAGGACCACACCAAGTACTCCACCAAGTTGGAGGACACCTACATCCGCGTTTGGATCAGCGGTACAATCGCCAACTCCAAGAACACCTTTGGCATCATTGGCGTCGGCAAAGTTATCGCCAACCCTAAGGACACCTTCAGCGTCATTGGCATTGCAGTGTTATCGCCATCATCAACTAGACAGTTTTCAGGTAATTATTCCAATCCTAACATACGGCTATAGAATACAAGATATGAACATCTATATCCTTTATCTTTACCATCTTTACAGCTTCAGCCCTGACACAAATATGTAGATGTATAGAGTGCAAAAGCCTTGTTTTTGCAAGTTTAAAAAAGAAATAAGATTAGATTTATTGTCATAATAAAACATTGGAAAGTGTTACGATGTTGGGTCGGACAAGTACGTATTCGTGACAATACTCTCATGCAGAAAAAAAATGCATTAAAATATATTAGTAATAAAATGAAAAAAAAGTATTTTCATGCACAGTAAATGCTATCTTAAAATAAACTCTTGATCTTGACTGTATTAGCACGTAGCCATCTCTACATGTTTTTTATTATGCGTACTAGTCCAGGTGTATATTATTTTAAAAATACTCTACATGTTGTATTTATTTTTGGCAGCTTTTGAGAGGGAGATGCTGTCAGGTATGACAGCCATCCAACTGACACTGGATGGCGTTGGATGGCTGTCATACCTGACAGCAAGCCAGTACCGGAACAGTACTGGGCCAGTACCGCCTGCCAGTACTGGGCCAATGCACTGTAGCAGTACTGGGCAAATGCTGGGCCAGCATTGGGCCAGTACAACATGCCAGTATTGGCCCAGTTAACAGCCTCTGTGCAGAGCATGTATTGGGCCAGTGCTGGATTAGGTTATCGGGCCAGTACCACATCAACCGGCGGTAGGTATTGGCCCAGTACTGTTATGTTAGCTGGGACCCAACTCTATATAGGAGAAACAGCGAGGGCACTGGGCACACAATTTAAAGAACATCTATCTTGTCGCCAACCCCTATCAGCGATAAGTGAACATAAGTTGAACACAGGCCACCAGTGTTCAATGAAATATGTGTGACGGGGCCAATTTGTACAACAACAAGTCGGCTCCAATCTTTTCGATCAAGTTCTTTATTTGTGGTCTTACTTCCGGATACAAAAAGAAACCTAAGCAAAGTAAACAGTTTGTCAATACAGTACTAACAATACAAATATACGTAAGTAGATATATTAATGATTATGATGCGTGGACACATGTCACACAGCACGCATGCGCAATATAATGAATCCAGTATAATGTAAAGTAACCTAAAGATATATAATTGTCGTACAAGTTATACTAGGAATGCAAATGTATGTAAATCAACAACACAAGTATAAGCATCTAACAGATGCAATAATTACATAATCTACCATGACTGTAATGACCATGCTCACCCCAACACTGCTCTGGAGGCTCATTAATGAATCTCACATCATTCATTCCAGGCCTGGCTCCCTCCTGCAATGGCATGGTGCAACAGGTCATTTATAGCAGAACACATATAATTATTTACACAAGTATTTCAATTCCATATTCCTATACTACTTTGTGTTACCATATTCTGTTCCAATTTACTACAGAGTATACCTATTCTATGACTTGTTAAATGACTGAACCAAACACTCGGCCAGTGCTTACCATCTAGCTACACTATCCAGGGTGGCTCCCAACTTGTTTTCAAGTGTCAGTCTCTAGGGAATATGCTCCACACTCTACACAGCCAACCCCATAGGGTGATTAATCAGGAGGACATTAGTGGCCACTGGGCAGTTTCTGATACTGACTGCACAGCTTTATAGAACACATTTTGTTGCTAAATGCATAATATGGCCGTATATTAACCTAATAGCACGTAGATTAAGCATCATAATACAAAACACAGTACCTGATTAAACATGATTAAAACTGTATACTCTGCAAGTTATATCACCAGCAGGATGCAAGCATTCTAAAACTCATTAAGACCACTACTGTTTACAACCAGCCAGTGTGGGTCAACCACAGCATCCTGAGGTGTCCACTCAAAGCAATTTTCCATATAGTGAAAACCCTTATAACTAAATAATTGCTTTAAAACATCCATGCAAGTTTAGGTCTAATGATGGACAATCTTTCACTTCATGATGTGGTATAATTAGAAAAGGGAAATAATACCTTAAAAGTATTATTGAACAAGTTGACACTCACCAAAAATAAATGTCTCCTCCTTGTTGTGTGAAACCTGAGCCAGCCTAGCCCATCTCTTAATTAGCATGTTACAACATAACTATGAACATGTGTAGGTGTCCAAACTGCTACCTTACATATGTACAAATCTTGGACCTCGAGGAGAATTTGCTTAGGAGAAAGACCAAAGGAGGCCATTAACATCTACAGGGGGAAGCCTTCACTCAACAGAGACATTGGCAAGGAGCTCCCGCCAGTCATGTTCCAGCTTGTGTCATATGACGTGACACGACCGTAAATAAAATCTGCTGAAGAAGGCCGCGAGATGCAGCCGAAATTATACAGAAGAAAAAAAAACGTTTCTTGAGAGGTAAATATAATAGACATTAAACTTTTTCGTAGTTTAGTGCCTTTTAATCATACTATTATATGCATATTCACTAGGTGGCAGCTCTCATGGATGTCAATAAATGGGCAGTCAAAAAGCGACTCTGACTATCTTCCTGGCGAAGTCACGTGCAGCCAGGCGAGAGTCGGTTAAGTGAGACTAATCCTTAATGTGGTCTGACCCCAGGTCCCAGGAAGTGTGTGGCTTTCATTCCTGTTGAATTCTGACATTCAAGTCAAACCACAGACCAGAACACACCAAAGGTGAGTACTCACCATTCTTACTGACCTCATTTATATTAACTTATTAAATAAAATGTCATTCATATATACTCACACAGTACGACCCACTTCGTCCTAGAATTAGAATAGAGGGTGGAGTGGTCGGTCCGGGCCGTGGGCGATCAAAACGAAAGTGTGTTAGTTCGTTTAGCTGTCAATATTATTGTGTCAAATGTAATCAGAAGTGTCTGTTTTTATACTATTGGTGTTTTGAGCTTGATAATACAAAAAAGAGCGAGCTCCTACATCTATATGTATGCACTGATAGCATGCAGTGGTGCAGTGGCGTCGATACGTTAGTTGACAAGCTTAGCCTCGTTTACGCAGACACCGCAACGAGGCGCCACCATCTGTCGCTCCTAACGTAACCTAACCTACCAAACTAAGAACATTATTTTTTTTGTTTTCACTGGTGAAAACGATTGATTACCGTGAATCAGCGTAACCAATTAACCTTATTCTTGTAATATGTCTTTAAATAAGAGCACTTTATGTTTATACGAAGCATTCAAACCAACTGTTAACTCTAAATATATTGACATCATGACATGTGTGCAGTAGTGTGGTTGATTTTAAGGGGTGCATTTTTTCGCTGGAAAATGTTTCACCATGGCAAGGTTAGGTAGTGTTGGAGGTTTTTCTGGTTGAAGTGGGGTAGACCTGGGTGGTCTTGGAGATTTTCCCGTCGAAGGGAGTAGTATTGAAGATTATCCAGGCCGACGGGGAGTAGTCTTGAACGTGTTTTTGACCAAAATATTTACTTCCCTCCAAACGGAACTACTTTCTCAAGCATGCAGCATTCTTGCATCAACAAGGGGTGCATATATACACTCATCACACTCTACATTACATACTAACATGCTACAAGAGTACATGTATCATACTTGAATAATACACATCAGATACACTATTAGTACACATAATACACAACAACATATTTATAGGTCCTTCCACAATATCAATAATTAGTTGCCCATTTGCAGCCCTATTTCCTAATTCATTCTGTATTTGACTAATCATTATTGAAACTATTTCTTAGTTAAATTTCTTGACAGTTAAATTAAAGCAAATTTATAAAAGTAAGCTGTTATTGTGTTAGATTGCACAAAGGTGGCACTACCGGCTCCATGCAATGCCATAACTGAGTACAGCAGGAAAGAAATGGTTGTGGGAATGAGTTTAGGTTGAAAATGTTGTAATGGTGACAACAGCTGCCCGTGGTTTGTTCTACTTATCCATGGTGTAAGAAAGTGTATCTAATCAGTGTCCTCATTAATGCCGTTTTTGAGCGATATTATGCAGTTTTTTAGGCAAGACAGACAATGGACCACAAATTAAACAATGACCTCAATAGGGATTATTTAACCCACATTGATCACTGGACATTGAGAAGAGTGTAATCAATACCCTTGTGTCTTGCTTGCCCTTTGTTTGTTGTTGACATTGTTTATAAGCTTTACACAAGCACAGCGAACAGCATTTGTTGCCGCCGATACCCTATTGTCGCCCATTGTACATTTGTCAAGTCTTGCAGAACAAAGTGCAATCCGTTAACATCTACACAAATAACGTCGATCCATACAACTTCATGATGTACATATATTTAAAAATCATGTATGTTTGCAAAATATTAAAATGTTAAAGCATATCTTTGAATTATCATAAATGTCTCGTCATCCAGGCCGGCTCACAAATAGTACAGTCATTACCAATGCTTGGTAATGACTGATGGCTTATCGTGTTTTGCAGCGTGATACATATCAAGAGTTGAACAAATTTGCTAATGTTATGAACATTTATTTATTGATTTATGTATCAAGGCCACACATTAATTTAGCTATGTTTTGGAACTCTGTTTTTCAGGCCCACGGGATCCCAGGACCCCTTTTTAAAAACTCCAATACGAAAACTGTCCTTCTATTTACAAATTCCGCCGTTGCTTGTACTAGGCATCACCAGTTATTTATATTTATGATGTACACTACCTTATAAAACATAGCAACCCAGAATTGTACAAAACACCCTATAATTTGTTCTACTCTACAGGATTGTTCTTTATGTTTGTATGTGTGATTTATACAATTAAAAAATAAACCTTTCAAAATAGATCTACCTATTTACCCTCCATTATGCCAAAGGTCAACAGCCTTAGGGGGTTCCCCATTTATTAAATGTAGGGGGTCTTTAGGTTAGTGTGATGAAACATAACATTGGGGTGGGGTGTTTCTGAGTGAGTGTGATGAAACATTACATTGGGGTGGGGGGTTTCTGTGTGAGTGTGATGAAACATTACATTGGGGTGAGGGGTTTCTGTGTGTGTGATGAAATATTACATTGGGGTGGGGGTTTCTGAGTGAGTGTGATGAAACATTACATTGCGGTGGGGGTTTCTGAGTTAAGTAATAAAACATTACATTGGGGTGGGGATTTCTTAGTTAGTGTGATGAAGCATTACATTGGGGTGGGGGTTTCTGAGTGAGTGTGATTAAGCATTAGATTTGGGTGGGTGTTTCTGAGTTAAGTGGTGACACATCACATTGGGAGGTTTCTGGGTTAGTGGGATGAAACATCACATTGGGAGGTTTCAGGTTTAGTGGGATGAAACATCACATTGGGAGGTTTCTGGGTTAGTGGGATGAAACATCACATTGGGAGGTTTCAGGTTTAGTGGGATGAAACATCACATTGGGAGGTTTCAGGTTTAGTGGGATGAAACATCACATTGGGAGGTTTCAGGTTTAGTGGGATGAAACATCACATTGGGCGGTTTCTGGGTTAGTGGGATGAAACATCACATTGGGAGGTTTCAGGTTTAGTGGGATGAAACATCACATTGGGAGGTTTCAGGTTTAGTGGGATGAAACATCACATTGGGGGGTTTCAGGTTTAGTGGGATGAAACATTACATTGAGAGGTTTCTGAGTTAGTGTGATGAAACATTACATTGAGAGGTTTCTGAGTTAGTGTGATGAAACATTACATTGGGAGGTTTCTGGGTTAGTGTGATGAAACATTACATTGGGAGGTTTCTGGGTTAGTGTGATGAAACATTACATTGGGAGGTTTCTGGGTTAGTGTGATGAAACATTACATTGAGAGGTTTCTGAGTTAGTGTGATGAAACATTACATTGGGAGGTTTCTGGGTTAGTGAGATGAAACATTACATTGAGAGGTTTTTGGGTTAGTGTGATGACACATTACATCAGGAGGTTTCTGGGTTAGTGTGATGAAACATTACATTGGGAGGTTTCTGGGTTAGTGTGATGAAACATTATATTGGGAGGTTTCTGGGTTAGTGTGATGAAACATTACATTGAGAGGTTTCTGAGTTAGTGTGATGAAACATTACATTGAGAGGTTTCTGGGTTAGTGAGATGAAACATTACATTGAGAGGTTTTTGGGTTAGTGTGATGACACATTACATCAGGAGGTTTCTGGGTTAGTGTGATGAAACATTACATTGGGAGGTTTCTGGGTTAGTGTGATGAAACATTATATTGGGAGGTTTCTGGGTTAGTGTGATGAAACATTACATTGAGAGGTTTCTGGGTTAGTGTGATGAAACATTACATTGATAGGTTTCTCGGTTAGTGTTATGAAACGTTACATTGGAATGTTTCTGGGTTAGTGTGATGAAACATTACATTGAGAGGTTTCTGAGTTAGTGTGATGAAACATTACATTGAGAGGTTTCTGAGTTAATGAGATGAAATATTACATTGGCAGGTTTCTGGGTTAGTGAGATGAAACATTACATTGGCAGGTTTCTGGGTTAGTGTGATGAAACATTACATTGGGAGGTTTCTGAGTTAGTGTGATGAAACATTACATTGGGAGGTTTCTGGGTTAGTGTGATGAAACATTACATTGAGAGGTTTCTGAGTTAGTGAGATGAAACATTACATTGGCAGGTTTCTGGGTTAGTGTGATGAAACATTACATTGAGAGGTTTCTGAGTTAGTGTGATGAAACATTACATTGGGAGGTTTCTGGGTTAGTGTGATGAAACATTACATTGGAAGGTTTCTGGGTTAGTGTGATGAAACATTACATTGAGAGGTTTCTGAGTTAGTGTGATGAAACATTACATTGGGAGGTTTCTGGGTTAGTGTGATGAAACATTACATTGAGAGGTTTCTGAGTTAGTGAGATGAAACATTACATTGAGAGGTTTCTGGGTTAGTGTGATGAAACATTACATTGGGAGGTTTCTGGGTTAGTGTGATGAAACATTACATTGATAGGTTTCTGGGTTAGTGTTATGAAACGTTACATTGGAAGGTTTCTGGGTTAGTGTGATGAAACATTACATTGAGAGGTTTCTGGGTTAGTGTGATGAAACATTACATTGAGAGGTTTCTGAGTTAGTGTGATGAAACATTACATTAAGAGGTTTCTGGGTTAGTGTGATGAAACATTACATTGAGCGGTTTCTGAGTTAGTGTGATGAAACATTACATTGAGAGGTTTCTGAGTTAGTGTGATGAAACATTACATTGAGAGGTTTCTGGGTTAGTGTGATGAAACATTACATTGAGAGGTTTCTGAGTTAGTGTGATGAAACATTACATTGAGAGGTTTCTGGGTTAGTGTGATGAAACATTACATTGGGAGGTTTCTGGGTTAGTGTGATGAAACATTACATTGAGAGGTTTCTGAGTTAGTGTGATGAAACATTACATTGGGAGGTTTCTGGGTTAGTGAGATGAAACATTACATTGAGAGGTTTTTGGGTTAGTGTGATGACACATTACATCAGGAGGTTTCTGGGTTAGTGTGATGAAACATTACATTGGGAGGTTTCTGGGTTAGTGTGATGAAACATTATATTGGGAGGTTTCTGGGTTAGTGTGATGAAACATTACATTGAGAGGTTTCTGAGTTAGTGTGATGAAACATTACATTGAGAGGTTTCTGGGTTAGTGAGATGAAACATTACATTGAGAGGTTTTTGGGTTAGTGTGATGACACATTACATCAGGAGGTTTCTGGGTTAGTGTGATGAAACATTACATTGGGAGGTTTCTGGGTTAGTGTGATGAAACATTATATTGGGAGGTTTCTGGGTTAGTGTGATGAAACATTACATTGAGAGGTTTCTGGGTTAGTGTGATGAAACATTACATTGATAGGTTTCTCGGTTAGTGTTATGAAACGTTACATTGGAATGTTTCTGGGTTAGTGTGATGAAACATTACATTGAGAGGTTTCTGAGTTAGTGTGATGAAACATTACATTGAGAGGTTTCTGAGTTAATGAGATGAAATATTACATTGGCAGGTTTCTGGGTTAGTGAGATGAAACATTACATTGGCAGGTTTCTGGGTTAGTGTGATGAAACATTACATTGGGAGGTTTCTGAGTTAGTGTGATGAAACATTACATTGGGAGGTTTCTGGGTTAGTGTGATGAAACATTACATTGAGAGGTTTCTGAGTTAGTGAGATGAAACATTACATTGGCAGGTTTCTGGGTTAGTGTGATGAAACATTACATTGAGAGGTTTCTGAGTTAGTGTGATGAAACATTACATTGGGAGGTTTCTGGGTTAGTGTGATGAAACATTACATTGGAAGGTTTCTGGGTTAGTGTGATGAAACATTACATTGAGAGGTTTCTGAGTTAGTGTGATGAAACATTACATTGGGAGGTTTCTGGGTTAGTGTGATGAAACATTACATTGAGAGGTTTCTGAGTTAGTGAGATGAAACATTACATTGAGAGGTTTCTGGGTTAGTGTGATGAAACATTACATTGGGAGGTTTCTGGGTTAGTGTGATGAAACATTACATTGATAGGTTTCTGGGTTAGTGTTATGAAACGTTACATTGGAAGGTTTCTGGGTTAGTGTGATGAAACATTACATTGAGAGGTTTCTGGGTTAGTGTGATGAAACATTACATTGAGAGGTTTCTGAGTTAGTGTGATGAAACATTACATTAAGAGGTTTCTGGGTTAGTGTGATGAAACATTACATTGAGCGGTTTCTGAGTTAGTGTGATGAAACATTACATTGAGAGGTTTCTGAGTTAGTGTGATGAAACATTACATTGAGAGGTTTCTGGGTTAGTGTGATGAAACATTACATTGAGAGGTTTCTGAGTTAGTGTGATGAAACATTACATTGAGAGGTTTCTGGGTTAGTGTGATGAAACATTACATTGGGAGGTTTCTGGGTTAGTGTGATGAAACATTACATTGGGAGGTTTCTGGGTTAGTGTGATGAAACATTACATTGAGAGGTTTCTGGGTTAGTGTGATGAAACATTACATTGGGAGGTTTCTGGGTTAGTGTGATGAAACATTACATTGAGAGGTTTCTGAGTTAGTGAGATGAAACATTACATTGAGAGGTTTCTGGGTTAGTGTGATGAAACATTACATTGAGAGGTTTCTGGGTTAGTGTGATGAAACATTACATTGGGAGGTTTCTGAGTTAGTGTGATGAAACATTACATTGAGAGGATTCTGGGTTAGTGTGATGAAACATTACATTGTGAAGTTTCTGGGTTAGTGTGATGAAGAATTACATGAGGGTGGGGATCTCTGAGTATCAGGCCCTTAGCCAGAAATATTTGTTTGTGAGTCATGAATGAATCAAACGTGTACCTTGTGGCACGTGAACGGCTCGCGTGGAAGCCAATCAAGTCAATCACAGCCATTACTGGCCAGTTTTTTTTCTCTCAATAAACCAGTGTCATTTGTTTTACTACCAATGTTGCCAGTTAAATTTGGCCCTCTAGACTTGGAACTATAAGTCAGTCTAGTGGCCAGCTGGTTCCCCCCCAAATACCATGGGTCTTATCAGTTGTAATTACCAGTCTTGGTGAGTCATCTGCCAGTCTTGAAGAGAGGCAGGTGGTGCTCTGGCTAAGCCCTTGCTGGGCAAAATAATCATGCTTCTTGCTATTTAGCAATAATGCGTTGTTTCAAGTGTCATTATGCATTAACTTTATTATGCAGCATGACCAATTTTTTTCCAAATAGATGCCTTTTCCCAAATCCATGCATTATGTCTGTTTTGTCCATGCAATTTTGTATAAAGATGCATCAGTGGGTTGGCCTAGTAACTTGGTCACTCTAGCTTATACTCAGTAAATGGGTCAGCCATTATCTGCCTACAGCTGTGCCTACATGTTCATTAAGCGTGACGGAGACAGTCACATCAGGTGAAGTTGGAGCCACCATTCATGCTTATCAATGCATACAGTCTTCGAAATAGCTGACATTTATTTTTGGCATTTATTTTGACAGATTACCATGTGACCTGCTGACAAATATAGATCTGCCATTCCTCTTTGCAGTGGATGTTTGCAGCAAACGCTTCGTTAATTTGATGGATTCCGTGTAACAGAAACACCGTTTTCAAGAATGTAAGTAGATGACATTGTTAGTGAACTGTTAGACATATATTTTGTTCAGTACAAACGTCGGTTGTACAACTATTGGAGTAGTTACATACATGAACTTGTGCTGCCCTTCAGAGAAACACTCGGTTTGAATCTTAGGTAGGGTGAAATGTAGGGCAAATTTAATTATCCTGTTGTTGTGTATGCACTAGGCAGTGGTTGTTGGCAGATTTTTATTTCACTGACAGCAAATGTTGTTAACATTTTTAACTTGCAAACTCTTAAGACATATTTTGACAAATTGTTACCTTTTTGACATTTAACATGATACAATTTGTTAATGAGGAGTGACCGTGTGCATGCATGCGTGTGTGTGTGTGCGTTCATGTCTGTGTGTTGGTGTTTGTGTGTGCTTGCGTGTGTGTAGGTGTGTGTGTGTGTGTTGAGTATGTTGCTAGCCTTGTTTTACAGTGGAGGTCACAATTTGCCTTTGGCTTGTTTTTATACTTGAGGTCACAAGTTGCCCCTGTCTTGTTTGGCTTGTTTTTTATACTGGAGGTCACAAGTCACCACTGTCTTGTTTGGCTTGTTTTTACACTGGAGGTCACAATTTGTCTCTGTCTTGTTTGGCTTGTTTTTTATAATGGAGGTCACAAGTCACCATTGTCTTGTTTGGCTTGTTTTTACACTGGAGGTCACAAGTCACCATTGTCTTGTTTGGCTTATTTTATACTGGAGGTCACAAGTCACCATTGTCTTGTTTGGCTAGTTTTTACACTGGAGGTCACAAGTCACCATTGTCTTGTTTTTACACTGGAGGTCACAAGTTGCCATTGGCTTGTTTGGCTTGTTTTTACACTGGAGGTCTCAAGTCGCCATTATCTTGTTTGGCTTGTTTTTACAATGGAGGTCACAAGTCGCCATTGTCTTGTTTGGCTTGTTTTTTATACTGGAGGTCACAAGTCGCCATTGTCTTGTTTGGCTTGTT
The DNA here is from genome assembly GCA_963995525.1 of Escarpia spicata. Classification (NCBI taxonomy): domain Eukaryota; kingdom Metazoa; phylum Annelida; class Polychaeta; order Sabellida; family Siboglinidae; genus Escarpia; species Escarpia spicata. Next base: position 14,547,059 of record OZ023207.1, on the reverse strand, counting down.
TTTTATACTGGAGGTCACAATTTGTCCCTGTCTCACATGTTTTCTTTTTTACACTGAATTTCAAAAGTTGTCCCTGACTTGTTAGTCTTGTTTTAACTTCGGGGGTCACAGGTTGTCATTGTCTTGTTATCCTTGTTTTGCAGTTATGCTGGAGGACAAGATTTGTTAATGTAAATAGTAGTGAGGTGATCGTATTAGCAGGACTAATACCCTATGCTTTGCTCTATGTGGAAATTGTTCAATTGGTATGCAATCCTTGTTAATTGTTCTACGCAGTTGTGAAGTTGTATTGTATGACCAGCTTGTATACAGACAGTCAGGGCCTCACCCAGGATCAAATTTTTGCCAGTCCAATTTTTTATAAAGCAATCGAACGCCAAATCGGACGTCCAATCAGCATGCTATCAGACATTAGACGAAGCAAGGCGCATGGCTGAATGCACATCTCATGTAATGGTCATATGTACTTTTAGTTTATTTTATGATTGGACACAGTAGGTGTCTAAACAGCACAAGACTTACGTTTACGACTTACTCAATAATTAGTTACAAATGTATACTTCAGCAATTTATTTTACACAATGATGTTAATATATTACATAATTTTCAATCACGATTATATATTCTTCAAATGCACGCTGTTTTTGTTTTCATTATAATGATATTTACATTGAAATACACAAAAGGGAGTATAACATTATATAATGCTCTTCCCTTGTTGTGCTCATTATGTTATTATATATGATTTGTCTTAATTTCATTTGTATTCTATATATTGTAATGAGTTACAGTAAATTTGATTTGATTTAGGCATGATTACCTAAATTTACCATGTATGTATATATATTATATACATACATAATATTATATATATATTTATATAATATATATATATATGTGTATGTATATATAATATACATATATATCTGCATGGTAAATTACAATCATAAAATAAACCAAAAGTACATATTACCCTTTATGAACTGTATGTTATGTAGTTGAAAAGTTGATTTGTCATGTAACATGAAGAACACACAGTGTTGATGTCAGTTGCCAAAAACAGTTTCTTATGCCTGTGCAACTTACTATGTTGTACGTATTGATGCTCCACCAGTAGGAAACATGGCTGTGTAAACAAAGAGATACTATATATTTTGTAGGCATTGATGCTCCAACAGTAGGAAACATGGCTGTGTAAACAAAGAGATACTATATATTTTGTAGGCATTGATGCTCCACCAGTAGGAAACATGGTTGTGTAAACAAAGAGATACTATATATTTTGTAGGCATTGATGCTCCACCAGTAGGAAACATGGCTGTGTAAACAAAGAGATACTATATATTTTGTAGGCATTGATGCTCCACCAGTAGGAAACATGGTTGTGTAAACAAAGAGATACTATATATTTTGTAGGTAATGATGCTCCACCAGTAGGAAACATGGTTGTGTAAACAAAGAGACACTATATATTTTGTAGGCATTGATGCACCACCAGTAGGAAACATGGCTGTGTAAACAAAGAGATACTATATATTTTGTAGGCATTGATGCTCCAACAGTAGGAAACATGGCTGTGTAAACAAAGAGACACTATATATTTTGTAGGCATTGATGCTCCATCAGTAGGAAACATGGCTGTGTAAACAAAGAGATACTATATATTTTGTAGTCATTGATGCTCCACCAGTAGGAAACATGGTTGTGTAAACAAAGAGATACTATATATTTTGTAGGCATTGATGCTCCACCAGTAGGAAACATGGCTGTGTAAACAAAGAGACACTATATATTTTGTAGTCATTGATGCTCCACCAGTAGGAAACATGGTTGTGTAAACAAAGAGATACTATATATTTTGTAGGCATTGATGCTCCACCAGTAGGAAACATGGCTGTGTAAACAAAGAGACACTATATATTTTGTAGGCATTGATGCTCCATCAGTAGGAAACATGGCTGTGTAAACAAAGAGATACTATATATTTTGTAGTCATTGATGCTCCACCAGTAGGAAACATGGTTGTGTAAACAAAGAGATACTATATATTTTGTAGGCATTGATGCTCCACCAGTAGGAAACATGGCTGTGTAAACAAAGATACACTATATATTTTGTAGGCATTGATGCTCCACCAGTAGGAAACATGGTTGTGTAAACAAAGAGATACTCTATATTTTGTAGGCATTGATGCTCCACCAGTAGGAAACATGGCTGTGTAAACAAAGATACACTATATATTTTGTAGGCATTGATGCTCCACCAGTAGGAAACATGGCTGTGTAAACAAAGAGACACTATATATTTTGTAGTCATTGATGCTCCACCAGTAGGAAACATGGTTGTGTAAACAAAGAGATACTATATATTTTGTAGGCATTGATGCTCCACCAGTAGGAAACATGGCTGTGTAAACAAAGAGACACTATATATTTTGTAGGCATTGATGCTCCATCAGTAGGAAACATGGCTGTGTAAACAAAGAGATACTATATATTTTGTAGTCATTGATGCTCCACCAGTACGAAACATGGTTGTGTAAACAAAGAGATACTATATATTTTGTAGGCATTGATGCTCCACCAGTAGGAAACATGGCTGTGTAAACAAAGATACACTATATATTTTGTAGGCATTGATGCTCCACCAGTAGGAAACATGGTTGTGTAAACAAAGAGATACTCTATATTTTGTAGGCATTGATGCTCCACCAGTAGGAAACATGGCTGTGTAAACAAAGATACACTATATATTTGGTAGGCATTGATGCACCACCAGTAGGAAACATGGCTGTGTAAACAAAGAGATACTATATATTTTGTAGGCATTGATGCTCCACCAGTAGGAAACATGGCTGTGTAAACAAAGATACACTATATATTTTGTAGGCATTGATGCACCACCAGTAGGAAACATGGCTGTGTAAACAAAGAGATACTATATATTTTGTAGGCATTGATGCTCCACCAGTAGGAAACATGGCTGTGTAAACAAATATACACTATATATTTTGTAGGCATTGATGCACCACCAGTAGGAAACATGGCTGTGTAAACAAAGAGATACTATATATTTTGTAGGCATTGATGCTCCACCAGTAGGAAACATGGCTGTGTAAACAAAGAGATACTATATATTTTGTAGGCATTGATGCTCCATCAGTAGGAAACATGGCGGCTGTGTAAACAAAGAGATACTATATATTTTGTAGGCATTGATGCTCCATCAGTAGGAAACATGGCTGTGTAAACAAAGAGATACTATATATTTTGTAGGCATTGATGCTCCACCAGTAGGAAACATGGCTGTGTAAACAAAGATACACTATATATTTTGTAGGCATTGATGCACCACCAGTAGGAAACATGGCTGTGTAAACAAAGAGATACTATATATTTTGTAGGCATTGATGCTCCACCAGTAGGAAACATGGCTGCGTAAACAAAGATACACTATATATTTTGTAGGCATTGATGCTCCACCAGTAGGAAACATGGTTGTGTAAACAAAGAGATACTATATATTTTGTAGGTAATGATGCTCCATCAGTAGGAAACATGGCTGTGTAAACAAAGCGACATTATATATTTTGTAGGCATTGATGCTCCATCAGTAGGAAACATGGCTGTGTAAACAAAGAGATACTATATATTTTGTAGGCATTGATGCTCCACCAGTAGGAAACATGGTTGTGTAAACAAAGAGATACTATATATTTTGTAGGTAATGATGCTCCACCAGTAGGAAACATGGCTGTGTAAACAAAGAGACACTATATATTTTGTAGGCATTGATGCTCCATCAGTAGGAAACATGGCTGTGTAAACAAAGAGATACTATATATTTTGTAGGCATTGATGCTCCACCAGTAGGAAACATGGCTGTGTAAACAAAGAGACACTATATATTTTGTAGGCATTGATGCTCCACCAGTAGGAAACATGGCTGTGTAAACAAAGATACACTATATATTTTGTAGGCATTGATGCTCCACCAGTAGGAAACATGGTTGTGTAAACAAAGAGATACTCTATATTTTGTAGGCATTGATGCTCCACCAGTAGGAAACATGGCTGTGTAAACAAAGATACACTATATATTTTGTAGGCATTGATGCACCACCTGTAGGAAACATGGCTGTGTAAACAAAGAGATACTATATATTTTGTAGGCATTGATGCTCCACCAGTAGGAAACATGGCTGTGTAAACAAAGATACACTATATATTTTGTAGGCATTGATGCACCACCAGTATGAAACATGGCTGTGTAAACAAAGATATACTATATATTTTGTAGGCATTGATGCTCCACCAGTAGGAAACATGGCTGTGTAAACAAAGATACACTATATATTTTGTAGGCATTGATGCTCCACCAGTAGGAAACATGGTTGTGTAAACAAAGAGATACTATATATTTTGTAGGTAATGATGCTCCATCAGTAGGAAACATGGCTGTGTAAACAAAGCGACATTATATATTTTGTAGGCATTGATGCTCCACCAGTAGGAAACATGGCTGTGTAAACAAAGAGATACTATATATTTTGTAGGCATTGATGCTCCACCAGTAGGAAACATGGTTGTGTAAACAAAGAGATACTATATATTTTGTAGGTAATGATGCTCCACCAGTAGGAAACATGGCTGTGTAAACAAAGAGACACTATATATTTTGTAGGCATTGATGCTCCATCAGTAGGAAACATGGCTGTGTAAACAAAGAGATACTATATATTTTGTAGGTATTGATGCTCCACCAGTAGGAAACATGGCTGTGTAAACAAAGAGACACTATATATTTTGTAGGCATTGATGCTCCACCAGTAGGAAACATGGCTGTGTAAGCAAAGAGATACTATATATTTTGTAGGTATTGATGCTCCACCAGTAGGAAACATGGCTGTGTAAACAAAGATATACTATATATTTTGTAGGCATTGATGCTCCACCAGTAGGAAACATGGCTGTGTAAACAAAGAGATACTATATATTTTGTAGGTATTGATGCTCCACCAGTAGGAAACATGGCTGTGTAAACAAAGATATACTATATATTTTGTAGGCATTAATGCTCCACCAGTAGGAAACATGGCTGTGTAAATAGTTAAAGAGATACTACATTTATACCCTGCTGATGCTTAATGGCAGAACCCTGAGCTAGTTTGCTATATGAATTACACAAGAGTAATGATTGGTAAAGGTCATTTAATAATTGTACCAACATGAATTAAATCACATATCGATCAATGCGATATAGACAAACATACTCATTGGAATAATATATAAACACAATTATTAAATGACAAGATTAGCAAAGGTGGGGGCGGTCATTTTTCCCCATAGCACCGGTGGGGCAGTAATTGTTCCCCACCACGACATATAACAATATAATGCTTATACAGACAGTGTATACAAAACACCAAGGCTACGTAAATCAAAGTTTCAAAATTATTAATATTGCATACGAATCGATAATGTATTAAGTTTATAACATAGACAATTAGACACCCTAACAACCATGAACCTTCTAAAACTAAATATTAATTAAATTAGAACAAGAGGGAAATGTTATCCATAATGTTCCTTGAAATTTGTTACACCGAATAAACCATTGTATACAATTTCTCAAGACTTGACGCACTAAAACGTTCTCAAAACCCTACAGCTGCGTTGATACTACACTAGTAGAAAACATGGCTGTGTAATCAGTTAAAGAATTATTGTATATTTTGTAGGTGTTGAAGCTCCACCAGTAGGAAACATGGCTGTGATAGACAGGTTCCAGGATAGCCGATACCTAAACTGGCTCAAGGCTTGCCAGGCATTGCTGTGTACCGCTAAAGGCATCAAAGACTTCTGTGAACGCCCCATCAATCAATATCACCAAGACCTGCATAAGAAGTTCCCACGTCAACCATGCAAAGGCGCTTGTACAGGGTAATTGTTTGATGACAAAATAATATGGTGGATTTGTGATGTATATTTTATAAAACACAAAGGCAAATCGTTGTTCAAAGTCATGGCTCTCAGGCAACCTTGTCTCAACTGGTGTAAACAGATGCAGATTACAAGCGCTAAAATAAAACAAATTGATTGTTGTTTGGTTGTAGTAAGTACATTAATGACTTTTTAATTATTAAATGTAGCAATCATATCTTTAGAATGTAAAAATAAATGTACCTATTCCAGTTTCAAACAACAAACTGAAGTGATATACATACATCTATAGCCAGTGTTTCATAGTTCTAACAAATTATTTTGTATGACGCCACATATCGCAATAGCTTAGGGTTAACAAAATTGTTGAAAGAGCATCAATGATTTGAACATTCAGAATTGTTAACTTGATTGTTTGTATAACGTACATTTGTTAACTTATCTATTGAGTGCTGCTGCACTAGATGCAGGCCGTCATATGTGTTATTGTGTGACAGGAATTCTTACTTTGTTATCGAAATGTACGGTTGTTAATATGTAAATATTGAACAAACAAATGTTAGAAACACATATTGTATTGAGCAGCATTAGTTAGGTACCAAGATTATAGCAACATGATATTTTAGAGATAAACACATTGTAATGAGCAGCATTATGAGGTAGTTAGGTACCAAGATTATAGCAACATGATATTTTAGAGATAAAAGATAATTACCCAACCAGGTATTTACATTGCATAGTTAATTTTAAGATAAAGCATTTTTTCTGAAGAGAAATTTCCTTCTTTAAAAATGTATTTGAAATGCAACTTGTGAATGTACCTTATTTACATGGGAAAACCATAATTTAAAACAGAAAATGTATCATTAGAAATGAAATATGTCTTTTTAAATGTAAAATATGTGACCCTCCACAGTGAAGTGAAGTAGCCAAAAACGGCTGTATTGGCCGTGTTCCACAAATTTGGTCTATCTTTCAATGTGCAGTTTATTTTCCTCGACAATCCCAATCTTATCAAATAGAGCCATCCACAATAAAAAAACGATAGAAAATAGAAAAATACAGTCAAAATTACATCGTTTCTTAAAACGTAGATTTTTTAAAGTCTGCTTCAATTTTAGCAATAAATAAAAAACTACAGAAGATATTTCAGTAGTTGAAGTATTTTAAAGGTAATTATCTGTAGAATCCAGAAAGGTACAACATTTAACTTCACAGTTTTGTGACTTTCTGGATGGCATGTCACATATGAAGTTTGAAATGGAATTTGCTTGTTTTGAAACAATTGAAACGGGACTTTCCTAGTTTTGAAACGGAAAATAATTGTCCTCGTCATATATTTGACCTTTAGTCATGCTGATGGATAATATGTTGTAATTTTATGATTTGTTGAAAATGCAAACATATTTTCTAATGTTTACACTGCAATATTGCAGGTCATTATCTATCTATGTATTAAACTGCTAACCTTGGATCATTTTTATTGCCTCTCCTCCAATGTGCCGAGGACCACTAGCCTCTTTCTGTCTTCATTTGCATCCTTGGATCACTCGCCTTTGACCTAAGGCAATGTATTTCATAAAACACAGCAGTAATTATTTGTATTTATTTGCTATGTTTTAGCATATAAACACAAAGTTTTTATTTGACAGTGTGACGGGAGCTCTGTGCGTAGTTTGTTGCAAGCGGCATAGTGATTGGACCAAAGACATTCAGTCCCAAGTTAACCGTCCTACAAAGCCATGTTGGCAGAACACGGACAAGGATAAGTGGGACACCAATGACTGGGAGTTAGCAAAGGTGTTCATGACACATGGACAAAAGACCAGGACTGGAGCAGATGTAACAGATCCCATTGGACTACTGCAGTTGGTGATCAATTGTACGTTGTTCACCAACTGCGTCACCCACATGCAGTCGTTTGAGGAGGTAAGTAACCACACATTTATGAAACGTGTCTGCCATATTACTGATTTTACTGTCATGATGTGATCATTAAGAAACAATGCAACACACTGGATTGTAATGCAATAGTAATATTTAATGACTTCTTGACAACATGGTAAGTAAACTCTCAATCTATTTATGGGAAGACTGGAACCACAGCCCAGTCATATATATGGAAGTGATGTGTGGATCACGTAATGGAAGTCCTGAGGAAGGGGTGTCTACAACTAACAGATCCAGTAACATGTCAGCCCAGTCATATATATGGAATTGATGTGGGGATCACGTAATGGAAGTCCTGAGGAAGGGGTGACAACAACTAACAGATCCAGTAACATGTCAGCCCAGTCATATATGGAAGTGATGTGTGGATCACGTAACGGAAGTCGTGAGGAAGGGGTGTCAAACAACTAACAGATCCAGGCTACGAAATAAAGCTGGTCTGATTGTGCCGGATGAATAGTTTCAATGAACGGACTAGTCCATGTTTAGAGGAGCAGTCCCATCGGACTAGCTGTAGTTATATGAATTAATTTATGCTTTGTACTTGCTATTTGGGTGTTGTGATGGAATAAATCAAAATAAGATAATAAGGTAGCATTTTATCATATGCAGCTAAATAACCCGAATGACCGTTGAATAGGAAACTTGCTGAATGCAGAGATTGTAAATGGCGGCTGTTTACATCCGGTTAGGATAGGTAGTGCCCCCTAGCGACCATGAGTTATGAGCGACATGGACAACCATACATGCGCGGGTTACAGACATAATTACTGTTCCAACATTATTCCCACATCGGGTGATTAACTTAGCAAGTTACCAAACGTCAGCAATGTTACTGATTGTTCAGTCATCGGTTTTCATCAGTGCATGTTACTTAAATTGGAATCAGTTCATCAGTAATGGTAGGAAGAGCATAGTCTAGAGAGACAATGCTGATGCGTCCCGTTGTCAGCTTCTGGAACTTTTGCATTTAGCGTCCGCTATGGCTGTGCAGGCTAATTTTAGAGTGACAGTCCTTGCCGCAGCCAGAGCAGATGAAGCAGGATGACATTGGTAGTGCAGCTAGTTGTTTGCCCTGCATCCTCTTCTCAGCTATCAAACAGTGTCATCTTCAGCCACTGCCTCCCAGTCTTAAGAGTTGATGTCACAAGCCTTCATGCCGCGCTTACAAACATCCTTGAACCTGAGGGCTAGACGTTTCACAGACCTCGCGCCAGTGGCAAGTTGTCCACAGAGGATGGCTTTCATCAAGCAGCTGTTCCCCATGCGCTGTACGTGGCCAAGCCATGCGTCTTTGGCTCAGCAGTGAGTACATGCTGGTGATCCTAGCATGGCCCAGCATGTCGCTGTAGGGGAGACGGTCCTGCTACGTGATACCGAAGATGCACTTGAAGCACCGCATATGGAAGGTGTTGAGGCAGCGCTCCTGGCGCATGTAGGTGGTCTATGATTCGCTGTCGTAGAGGATGGTGCTCAGTTTATGTACCTGGTAGACTCTCATCTTGGTATTCTCAGTGAGCATCTTATTTTCCCATATTCTTTTGGTCAGCTTGGCCATAGTGACTGCGGCTTTTCCGATGCCCCTGTTTATCTCGGTGTCCAGCGAAAGGTTGTTGGAGATATTTGACCCGAGGTAGGTAAAGTCTTCTACTACCTCCAGGGTGTAGTCATTGATGCTGATGGAGGGGACTTGGCTGGCATCCCTCGCAATGACATTCTTCTTCGTTAGGCTGACTGTGAGTCCAAACCCTCTGTAGGCATGTGCAAAGCGATTAACCAACCTCTGGAAGGCCTCTCCAGAGTGGGAAGTGAGTTGTCCATCATCCGCAAACAGCATTTCACTGACGCACACCTTTGTCACCTTTGTTTTGCCATGCAGACGTGCCTGACCAGGTTCAGCAGCTTCCCATCAGATCTGGCGGGCAGGTAAATGCCGTCTGAGGAAAAGTCGAAGGCATAGGAAAGCAGGCGGGAGAAGAAGATTCCAAACAGGGTTGGAGTGAGGATGTAGCCTTGCTTGACACCCCTGTAAATGGGGAAAGGCTCCAACGTCGAACCATTCACACAACTGTGCCCTTCATGTTCTCATCGAAAGAGACCATCATGCTGCGTGTTTGGAAGAGTCACTCAATGCTGACAGGATCAAAGGCCTTGGTCAAGTTGATGAACGTCATGTACAGGGGCATTCCCTGCTCTCTGCACTTTTCCTGGACCTGGCATACTGAGAAGATCATATCGATGATGTATTGGCCTGTTCAGAACCATCACTGGGATTGTGGGTAGACATGTGAAACAAGTTTCTGAAGTGTGATTAATGTCATATATGGTATGCATATATTATCTCCATAATGTATATACACCTTATTGAATCTAATCTGCTTGTCTTAGTGTCTCAGTACAAAACTTTGCTTGTAGGTATTTTAGGCAATACAATCTCACAACATATTGGTTTGACATATACTTGTTGCTGTCCAAGTGTTAGCCTTTCAGCAGTCTGGACAGTCACGGAAGTTATACAGTAGTTATCAGTGGGAAAACATTGCTGAGGATGTGCAAAACATGCAGACTGTCAGTGTAAGTAATTCATGGCGGGGACAACATTATACATCAAATAATACCAGCGTACACCCAGTCATGGAACAACAAATCAAGCACAGCAGTGACCGCCATTATACATCAAATAATACCAGCTTATACCCAGTCATGGAACAACAAATCAAGCACAGCAGTGACCGTCATTATACATCAAATAATACCAGCTTATACCCAGTCATGGAACAACAAATCAAGCACAGCAGTGACCGCCATTATACATCAAATAATACCAGCTTATACCCAGTCATGGAACAACAAATCAAGCACAGCAGTGACCGCCATTATACATCAAATAATACCAGCTTATACCCAGTCATGGAACAACAAATCAAGCACAGCAGTGACCGCCATTATACATCAAATAATACCAGCTTATACCCAGTCATGGAACAACAAATCAAGCACAGCAGTGACCGCCATTATACATCAAATAATACCAGCTTATACCCAGTCATGGAACAACAAATCAAGCACAGCAGTGACCGTCATTATACATCAAATAATACCAGCTTATACCCAGTCATGGAACAACAAATCAAGCACAGCAGTGACCGCCATTATACATCAAATAATACCAGCTTATACCCAGTCATGGAACAACAAATCAAGCACAGCAGTGACCGTCATTATACATCAAATAATACCAGCTTATACCCAGTCATGGAACAACAAATCAAGCATAGCAGTGACCGCAATTATAAACTTTCATCATAAGCTTGTTTCCGCTGACCATTACATTTCTGCACTCGTCAACTGCAGCATGATACATATTTAAAGGTACAGTGAATGTAAAACTACAGTGGCACCTTTTGGAAGGTATTGTTGATGGCTCCAACATTAAATTAGACAGCAAGAATTAAATTTTGGAGCATTTATTGAAATGTGTGACGTTTCGACCTGTCTACAGTGGCGCCCTCTGGAGAGTGGCTCACGAGCCACATCAAACGCATAGTAAGTAAATAAGTCCAAATTTACTTTTTTAAATGCACTGCCAATTGGTAGGTCAGAGGTCAGTCGTTCAAGGAAGCGGATGAACATAAAAGCAGGGAAGTGGACTTGGCCAACAAGAAAGATCTAATGCCAGACTTACTCCAAACTGGCCAAATTTTGCATATTAATTTGTTAGTGTAATTCTCATATGAACACTGAAGTTAGAGATTTTGTTACACGACCATCGTTTTTTTCAGGTGAAAACAATTCGAAATGAATTATTTCATTCAGCGGATTTCAAGCTGACAAACGATGAGCTGAAGGAATACATCAAAGCAATGACGACGTTGTTGGAAGACTCAAAGCAGCTCAAGACCGATCCGAATGCCATGTGGGAAGTGAGGATACTTCAAAAGGTAACCTCAAACCAGTGAAATTGAATTAATGCAGGATCCTAATGTACACTGCATTGCAGACTTGTTATCCTTCTTTGTTCACTTACACAAATGATGCTGTCCTCTTCAGAGTCTTCATGTCACCATGCATTTTTAGTTCTTTGGGCTGAAGGTCCAATGGACTTATGCCATCACTCTGCGTCTGCTGTCCACCGTTAGCTGTCATATCTCAGAAACCGTTCAGCAAATTTTTCTCTAATTTTGCATAGACAAATCTTAGGGTACTGCCACTATGCACGAGAAATCTGTATTTGAATCATTCTAAAGGTCCCGTAGGTAAATTTTCATATTTTGTCTATTTTTTCAAAAAACTCCAGTAACTTTTTATCTAATTTTGCATAGATGTATCTTAGGGTACTATCATCCTCGTGCACCAGGGGTCGCTGCTGCTGATTACGTCAGTGGCAGCCAACAGTACCCCCTGGCTGATCGCTTTGCGAAACACTGAAATTAAGCTCAGCCTATGAAATCGCTCACTAGATCAGTGGATATCGGCAGGTCAGGTCATAATGAAACTAATGTCAGCCAACTGTGGCTCGTGTTACATGCAATGTTTAGGAAGTAGACGCAATTATTCGAATACACAATACCGCTCAGCTGCTCGTGCTAATGGGCGAACGGGTCATTATATATTGGGATTCCCAGAAGTCGTTTATCCATCTTCAAATTGGGGCGGGTATTTGCGCTGTTCTCACGGGTGATGCAGTCGCGACAGGCGAAGTCAGTTATTAGTTTGACTCAGCTAACTTCCGCACTTCGTGTAGGGGTTCAGCCAGGGTTAGTTTTGCATGGCAAACAGCCCTGGCTTGCGAGGATGGGTACTGCCACACAAGAAATCTGTATTTGATTGAATCATTCTAAGGGCACCTCAGGGTCCCCGAAAATGCAAAATTGTCCTGCTATTTCCCTACTGCTACCTCCTGCAGCCACCGATCTCTATTTATAACTGGATAGTGGACTTTGCTCTGATTACTGTGCTGAAGTAGGTGCTCACTGGTCACCAGGGCGGTTTCACAGCAGCACATCTCAGACTGGCCAATCTTCGTTTTGTTGTAAAGATGTACTTGCATTCTGTTGTGTTCTGTTCAGAGTCTGAACAGAATGACGTGGTAAGCTCTGCTGAGATGGTAGTAGCTGTCACTCTTGTTGTGCTTGGTGCTGTTTTCTCTCTATCAGGGTCTTGAAAGTGGTCGTTTCATTGCTATATTATACTCCTTTGTTGTTTTGTTCCAGTTTCCCTCTTTCTTTCGCAAGCCTGTAGGCTGTTTCGTTTCCCCTGATTCCGCAGTGTGCAGGGATCCACCACAGTGTTATTTTTGTCTGCGCACTCAGTTCTTAATAGAAAAAGAACACAGCCAGAAACATTGCATTTTTGGAATCAGCAAAATAACACTGTATATTCTTGACTCCAAAAATACAATGTTTCTGGCTGTGTTTTTACTATTAATTGTGCTATGAATTGTTTTAATCATAAAGAAGTAATTTGATTTTTTTAGAGATGCATATGCAATACATCGAGCTATGTAGCAGTGTGATCTCACCAAGTCTTGGAGAGAGAGTATTAGGCTGTTTCATGGCAGTAAAGATACGAAAGTTAGTCAAATGTTTGCAATATGCAATTATTATTATTAGTAGTACATCTTTTGATGCCGTTTTGTTTCACCTCAGATACAAGAGCTTCCTCTAGAAACCAACGACAAGCAAGTCCTGCTAACTGAGCAGACCATGTGGAAACAGAAACTTGAAAAGATCACTCAGAATCCATTGATTCCTCCAGAGAAGGTATTTATGCATTTGTCGAACATAATTAAGTATAATTTAAAGGGAGGCTGTCTGTTTGTTTCTTATTACAACACTGTTGTACAATATAAAACTATATGAATACTAACATATTTACGGCCCAAATATGTTTTACTAAGTGGAAACATCTTTTGTTTACAAGAATCGCTGAGTTGTCACTCAAATCCCAGAATTTTGTTTCCTCACAAAATAACCACAAATGATTCGTTGTGACCCATTTTGGCGATCAGTATTTTATATTATGATATATATAAATATAGTTTATACTGCATAACATGATTTATGATACAGACCAGGGGAGGCTCTCCCTTTATGGGTATCATAACATTCGCGTGAATTGTGTATACTAATTTTACTACATATCCTGCAAACAAATGTAGTATTCCAAGTACTTACGATCTATTATTAAATTATCCCAGTTTTTGTAATTGTTCAACATCACAGTGACATGTATTTGATCATACACATTGTAAACCTCCCACTCAATGTGTACTGGTGCATCATTCAAAACTGCTACACTTATGGTGTGTTCAGAAACGTCACATTTCAGGATGACACAAAACAGTAAATGTATATATATAAACATCACGGGCCACTGACTGTTTTATAGTCGGGTGTCTAAGATTTTAAATTCCTGCTGGACTAACCAGCAAATGTATAAACATCACAGGCCACTGACTGTTTTATAGTCGGGTATCTAAGATTTTAAATTCCTGCTGGAATAACCACCCCACACCAGATGACAATGCCTATATTCTTCCTCCCATTCACACTCAATCTTATCTCTTAATACTTCTACTTGTAATTGTTTTTTTGACAAGTAGTTTGTATTTGATCATTTATGATTGACAAAATATCAAGTACTTACATTTGAAGTACATTTCAAGAACATGACTTGAGTAAATAGGATACAATATAATACCTGTGCACTGTTTCTCTGTGGTACGTACAGCACTGACGGTCCATCCTGGTCACATCTACAATTAATGTTATATCTTTTCTAAATAGTTCATAATAGGCACTGGAATAATATACTTATTGCCGGAATAATATGCTTATTGATCATCACAGATTAAATGTACTTGGAATTGTACTTAACGAGTTTATGTTTTTGGAGTACTTGCAATACTATTTGATCTAATATACTTTCCTGGAAATTGTGTATTAGATCACGTAGAAGTGCAAGTTGCATTAAACCAGCCTTTGCTATTTGTGTATCGATATACTTTACTTGAAATTGTGTATTAGATAACGTAGAAGTGCAAGTTGCATTAAGCTAGCTTTTGCTATTTGTCTATTGATATACTTTACTTGAAATTGTATATTAGATCACATGGAAGTGCAAGTTGCATTAAACCAGCCTTTACTATTTGTTTGTCGATATACCTTACTTGAAATTGTATATTAGATCACGTAGAAGTGCAAGTTGCATTAAACCAGCCTTTGCTATTTGTCTGTCAATATACCTTACTTAAAATTGTATATTAGATCACGCAGAAGTGCAAGTTGCATTAAACCAGCCTTTGCTATTTTTCTATTGATATACCTTACTTGAAATTGTATATTAGATCACGTAGAAGTGCAAGTTGCATTAAACCAGCCTTTGCTATTTGTCTATCGATATACCTTACTTGGCCACACACAATAATGGTTGGTGCTTTTATTTTTCAGTTAAAGGAAGTTATTACTTTCGTCAGTGAACAGAAAGATCTCAACCAGATATTCAAAGATGACATTAAATCTTTGAAAGAAAAAATGGATCATCTTGAAGCAACATTGGATAAGCTCAAAAGTAAGTTAATGTTTTTCTGGAGTTTAGCTATTTCTAACAGGTTCAGAATTGGCAACTCAAGTTTGAAAATCTTCAAAGTATAATTTTAGAAAGGGTGAAATAGAGACTTCCGGTCAAACCAGCCCGTGTTGTTATGTACCCCTGGATTAGGGAATACTTCTTGAACTTGCAGCCACAGTTTGCCAGACTATGACGTACCGGGTAATTAATTCTGTGTAATTTCTGTATAAGCTACACACAGAAAAGTATCCTTGCAAGTCAGACTGATGGCGATGTGTTTGTACATAAACAATTCATGTGCTATGTATTTAGACAAGCTGGCTCTGTTATGGATATTCCGATTCTATTGGTGATAACAACAAAATGAGTTTCGAACTAGCTGGGTACTGGTTCCAACTACAGACACATGGGCCAGTGTAATTGCAAGAACAAGAAAGGCCAGACCCTGCTGGGGATCTCCAGTTCATTTGGCGCATCAAGTTTTCCCATCTTGCGTATATATTTTATGGCTTTATTTAGTTGTCTTGACTTAAAGGTTTTGCCTTTGTAGATTTTGATCGTTGTAAGAATGTGAGTGTAATTTGTTGATAATGTAGTGGGTGGGTGTAGACGTATGTTGTATATATGGGGAGAAGTTTTGGTAACTCTAGGTGGTTGTTTTCATAGTTAGGTCGGAAAGGAAGAGATCTATTTCCCCAGCCGGCCAATCGATGACTTGAACACGGAACAGTCGCAGAACATATGAAAACAGAATAAAGCAGCTCTTTCTTCTTCATTGTAGCATTTTAGTTTCCAGAGAATCCTCCTTCTTGAAACCACATTCTGAGTAAACCAGGGACATATCCTTTAGGTGTGTCACACCAAAATTTTGATATTACTTCCCTTTAAGGCTTTAAGCATTATTTGGGGGTTGATAGGTTGAAATGGTGTTAATCATATTTTGGAATCCAACATTTAAAATGTTTATCTATTCAATTGTTTCCCTGTTAATGTAGTGTCCTATACTACTTGTGTACATGACAGCATAAAATACATTAAAATGTCTAGTTATAAATTACAACAATAAAAAAGCCAGCAAACTTATTTTAAAATTGTAGCATTCGCCCCAGCATTTGAATCATCATACAAACGAACAATTCACAGACTCTATGTTTTCCTGTCAGTAACAGATATAGTACATGTATGGTTCTCTGGGACTTTTATTCTGAACCAAACAATTAATGTGGGTGGATGTCTATGCCCAGTCTAGCTTTCACCCACCAACGGACCCTTATGCAGGATAACATTTTGACCAGTCTGAAAATGTCCTGGTAGATACGTGCGCACATAAGCACACACTATCCAAACGGGCATACACATATATACATATATATATATATATATATATATATGTATGTGTGTGTGTGTGTGTGTACATGTATATATATATATTGCTTCTATCTAGAAACCCACCCACTTGAACAGGGGAAAATTTTAAGAGCATAAAACAACTTATTCATTATCGAATGTCACTATTATTCATATACATATATATATATCACACACATGTACATATGTATATACATGTATATATATATATATATATATATATATCACACACATGTACATATGTATATACATGTATATATATATATATATATATACATATGTACATGTGTGTGATATATATATATGTATATGAATGATAGTGACATTCGATAATGAATAAGTTGTTTTATGCTCTTAAAATTTCCCCCCCTTCAAGTGGGTGGGTCTCTAGATAGAAGCAATAGTTATCATGGACCACTACAGTATTTTCTTCTTAAAAGCGTGATTGACATTAAATTTCTTTGAAACTTTGTATATGTTTACTCAATGCTCTTGTCAATAATGTGCCAAGTGTGAAGTCTGTTGATTATGATCTCCTGTAACGAAGCCCAGTGAAACATGGTCATTTCTGTGTCTCAAAACAACCAGTTTGTCAGATGTTAACGTCCGGGGAGTAATTGGTGTTAGTCACACACAGCCATGGTATGCGACAGTGCAGGATGGTGTTTCAGGCTTTATCAGAAATTCAGTCGCAGAATTTAATATTGTTTGGTATAACCATCAAGATAATATTCTCATCTACAAGTTTGTTACTGAATGGATGCAGGAATTTTGTTTACTTTTTGAGTTTTTGCCATTTGAATATCGCGAATGGTCAACCTTGTATTTTATATACGACAGGATTAAGCATTAATTTAAACGGCATTAACTATACAAATTTTAAACAAATCCTGCATACCAATGGCATATTTGTAGATACGATTATTATCTTTAGAGATAGTAAAAAATGTAAAATTCCACGATTACAATTTCAGGTATGGCCTGAAACACCAACCCACGTAGATGCGTGCCATACTAAATCCAATTGGCCCTTCCTTGATGTCACCAACAGTCTCTAAGTGTTGCAACAAACTGCAGAAAATGTACTGAAAAAAAAGCGAAAAAGAGGTCTTGAAGAGGGTGATGGAGAGGGTTGAGCAGTTAGATGAATACAATCATACAGATTGGGAAGAAGTCATTCAGATTAGGGAAATTTGATAGTTTAGATGCCACTGGTCCAAGAACGCGAGAGGACATAGAAATAGATCAAATGTAATGTGTTTATATATATATATATATATATATTGATGCTTTAGTTTGGTAATTGGTTAATGATGCTAAACTAGTCCAGTAGACACAACAGATACCACATTGACATATTTGTTTCTCAACAGAGCAACAAACAGTTCTGGGTGATCGAGTGGGTAAAATAGAGGCTACACAGAAAGAAACCAAAGGTAATGTGATCGACTTGTCAGCCTCTTCCTGTGCTGTTTAAAGGTAATGTGGACCTTTATTCAAAATGTATAAATACATGGAACAATGTGTGACAAAAATGCACTATTAAACACATGATCTATTGCTATGTATTCAAAATGTGTTTCTTTAGTGCATGACAAGCACTTTGAGTAGTTGACAGCTGCTAACATATTGAAACTGATAACGTGGTGTATACCGCTTAAGGTGCATAAAAGACAACCCCACAGCCCACATGGGTGTTTGATGTCCTAGAAAGTTTATTAACCCTTTCAGATCCATATCGGTGTTGCAATGATTGTTACTTACTAAGTCACCCTTTCAGGCCCATATATGTGTTGCAGTGTTAGTTTGACACGTGAAATATAACAGTTCCAGTGTAGTTACCGTAATATGAAGAAGCAGAAGTTTTTTGGTTACCAACTGGCCATTGCAAGGGGTTGAATTTCTTATTCTAAAAAATTGTCTCTACAATGAGGAACAATGTCATCATATGTTTTTTTGACCATATCTTGAAACAGTTTTCATGGAAGTTTCTACCGAATTCTTCTTTTGAATACTGATACCATGTTTCGAGATGATCACACATTTTCACAGTTCACTCACTAACATGTTTTTTCCTGTAGAAAAACATGAGAGACTGGACGAAAGAGTAGTCAAGTTGGAAGACGTTATAAGTCCACAGAAATGTGTCAAAGGTAACGCAGTTGGTTCTAAAATTGACATATGTAGAACTGGTTGCAATTTAGCGAGATTAAACAATATAGCCGGATGGCAAGTGACCAGAGAAGCATTGTATTTATCGACTGTCCAACATTTTTATCTACCCATTTGTGAAACCAGCCCCATTTAAGATATTCGTTTTAAACGTGTTCGTGCCACTAACATTTACATAATCAATTTACACAATGCATACAGCTATGCAATCACTGTATGCTAGTTAACCATGTTGAAAAGCGTGCTAGTTCAATTATTCTCTCTATCCAAAGGAAACAGTGTTGTCATTATTACTTCTTTCTCTGTTAAGACCTTTGTATCATAATCTCAGTTACAACTCAGTAATGTCTTCAACTCTTAATAAAAATTATTTATATCAGGACGAAGCACGTTAATGTTCCCTTAATGTCATGATCTGCATTCCAGTAAATTTATTACGTAATGCAGAGTCCCTCAGATTAAAATGATCTACCCCCAAAGTAGGTGTGTGATTTTCATATCTTACCTGCCACAATAAAGGGGATATTATTATTAACTCGCAAATTGTGAAATTAAATTTTTTTGTTCCTTTTTGGCTTTCACAGATAATGAACTGTAAAATTATACCTCATTTGTTGAAATATCTTGGGTAGTTTTTGATTTATTGCAAACATTGATGCAACCTTTAGCAAAGCAACAGTGTTATTTTAACTCATATTGTCTAGTCTTTTCTTAGTCTATGGTTTCGTGAATGCCTGTATTTTATTAGTTTGGGATCGTTTGTTCAGGATAATAAATTAGACATTGAAAACTGAGAATATAAGGTGCGCATTTCTGCCCAAGACGCAACATTGACGTGACATTCCATAGATAGCTATGTTTGGCTTCTGTCCAAAATACACCCGAGCGACTTACTCTCCAGTCCGCTATGACTATAAGCTATTATAAGCTAATATTGCTATGGCTATTAGATTTTATAAACTATTATTAAGCAACAATGATGTCTTAGCATTGTCTCATATTGTAAAGTAGTTTCATACTACATCGTATCCCTGGGCCCCTGGAAGTAATAATATAAGCACCAGCTGTAGTGTTAATAGATATCCAATTGTGGGACAGCTGTGTTATATCTACTTCCAACAATGTAACCACATATCCAATTGTGGGACAGCTATGTTATATCTACTTCCAACAATGTAACCACATATCCAATTGTGGGACAGCTATGATATATCTACTTCCTACAATGTAACCACATATATCCAATTGTGGGACAGCTATGTTATATCTACTTCCAACAATGTAACCACATATCCAATTGTGGGACAGCTATGTTATATCTACTTCCAACAATGTAACCACATATCCAATTGTGGGACAGCTATGTTATATCTACTTCCTACAATGTAACCACATATATCCAATTGTGGGACAGCTATGTTATATCTACTTCCAACAATGTAACCACATATCCAATTGTGGGACAGCTATGTTATATCTACTTCCAACCATGTAACCACATATCCAATTGTGGGAGAGCTATGTTACATCTACGTCCAACAATGTAACCACATATCCAATTGTGGGAGAGCTATGCTACATCTACGTCCAACAATGTAACCACATATCCAATTGTGGGACAGCTATGTTACATCTACTTCCAACAATGTAACCACATATCCAGTTGTGGGACAGCTATGTTACATCTACTTCCAACAATGTAACCACATATCCAATTGTGGGACAGCTATGTTATATCTACTTCCAACAATGTAACCACATATCCAATTGTGGGAGAGCTATGCTACATCTGCTTCCAACGATGTAACCACATATCCAATTGTGGGACAGCTATGCTACATCTACTTCCAACGATGTAACCACATATCCAATTGTGGGACAGCTATGCTACATCTGCTTCCAACCATGTAACCACATATCCAATTGTGGGACAGCTATGCTACATCTGCTTCCAACAATGTAACCACATATCCAGTTGTGGGACAGCTATGATACATCTGCTTCCAACCATGTAACCACATATCCAGTTGTGGGTCAGCTATGCTACATCTGCTTCCAACCATGTAACCACATATCCAGTTGTGGGACAGCTATGCTACATCTGCTTCCAACCATGTAACCACATATCCAGTTGTGGGACAGCTATGCTACATCTGCTTCCAACCATGTAACCACATATCCAGTTGTGGGACAGCTATGCTACATCTGGTTCCAACCATGTAACCACATATCCAGTTGTGGGACAGCTATGCAACATCTGCTTCCAACCATGTAACCACATATCCAGTTGTGGGACAGCTATGCTACATCTGCTTCCAACCATGTAACCACATATCCAGTTGTGGGACAGCTATGCTACATCTGCTTCCAACCATGTAACCACCTATCCAATTGTGGGACAGCTATGCTACATCTGCTTCCAACCATGTAACCACATATCCAATTGTGGGAAAGCTATGCTACATCTGCTTCCAACCATGTAACCACATATCCAATTGTGGGACAGCTACGCTACATCTACTTCCAACAATGTAACCACATATCCAATTGTGGGACAGCTATGCTACATCTGCTTCCAACCATGTAACCACATATCCAATTGTGGGACAGCTATGCTACATCTACTTCCAGCCATGTAACCACATATCCAATTGTGGGACAGCTATGCTACATCTACTTCCAGCCATGTAACCACATATCCAATTGAGGGACAGCTATGCTACATCTGCTTCCAACCATGTAACCACATATCCAATTGTGGGACAGCTATGCTGCATCTGCTTCCAACCATGTAACCACATATCCAATTGTGGGACAGCTATGCTACATCTGCTTCCAACCATGTAACCACATATTCAATTGTGGGACAGCTATGCTACATCTATTTCCAACCATGTAACAACATATCCAATTGTGGGATAGCTATGCTACATCTGCTTCCAACCATGTAACCACATATCCAATTGTGGGACATCTATGCTACATCTGCTTCCAACCATGTAACCACATATCCAATTGTGGGACAGCTATGCTACATCTGCTTCCAACCATGTAACCACATATCCAATTGTGGGACAGCTATGCTACATCTGCTTCCAACCATGTAACCACATATCCAATTGTGGGACAGCTATGCTACATCTGCTTCCAACAATGTAACCACATATCCAGTTGTGGGACAGCTATGATACATCTGCTTCCAACCATGTAACCACATATCCAATTGTGGGACAGCTATGCTACATCTACTTCCAACTATGTAACCACATATCCAATTGTGGGACAGCTGTGCTACATCTTCTTCCAACAATGTAACCACATATCCAATTGTGGGACAGCTATGCTACATCTACTTCCAACAATGTAACCACATATCCAATTGTGGGACAGCTATGCTACATCTACTTCAAACCATGTAACCACATATCCAATTGTGGGACAGCTATGCTACATCTACTTCCAACAATGTAACCACATATCCAATTGTGGGACATCTATGCTACATCTACTTCCAACCATGTAACCACATATCCAATTATGGGACAGCTATGCTACATCTACTTCCAACCATGTAACCACATATCCAATTGTGGGACAGCTATGCTACATCTACTTTCAACAATGTAACCACATATCCAATTGTGGGACAGCTATGATACATCTGCTTCCAACAATGTAACCACATATCCAATTGTGGGACAGCAATGCTACATCTACTTCCAACCATGTAACCACATATCCAATTGTGGGACAGCTATGCTACATCTGCTTCCAACCATGTAACCACATATCCAATTGTGGGACATCTATGCTACATCTGCTTCCAACCATGTAACCACATATCCAATTGTGGGACAGCTATGCTACATCTGCTTCCAACCATGTAACCACATATCCAATTGTGGGACAGCTATGCTACATCTGCTTCCAGCCATGTAACCACATATCCAATTGTGGGACAGCTATGCTACATCTGCTTCCAACCATGTAACCACATATCCAATTGTGGAACAGCTATGCTACATCTGTTTCCAACCATGTAACCACATATCCTATTGTGGGACAGCTATGTTACATCTACTTCCAACAATGTAACCACATATCCAATTGTGGGACAGCTATGTTACATCTACGTCCAACAATGTAACCACATATCCAATTGTGGGACACCTATGTTACATCTGCTTCCAACCATGTAACCACATATCCAATTGTGGGACAGCTATGCTACATCTACTTCCAACAATGTAACCACATATCCAATTGTGGGACAGCTATGTTACATCTACGTCCAACAATGTAACCACATATCCAATTGTGGGACAGCTATGTTACATCTACGTCCAACAATGTAACCACATAAACAGTTGTGGGACAGCTATGTTACATCTACTTCCAACAATATAACCACATATCCAATTGAGGGCAGCTATGTTACATCTACGTCCAACAATGTAACCACATATCCAACTGTGGGACAGCTATGCTACATCTACTTCCAACAATGTAACCACATATCCAATTGTGGGACATCTATGCTACATCTACTTCCAACCATGTAACCACATATCCAATTGTGGGACAGCTATGCTACATCTACTTCCAACCATGTAACCACATATCCAATTGTGGGACAGCTATGCTACATCTACTTCCAACAATGTAACCACATATCCAATTGTGGGACAGCTATGATACATCTGCTTCCAACAATGTAACCACATATCCAATTGTGGGACAGCAATGCTACATCTACTTCCAACCATGTAACCACATATCCAATTGTGGGACAGCTATGCTACATCTGCTTCCAACCATGTAACCACATATCCAATTGTGGGACATCTATGCTACATCTGCTTCCAACCATGTAACCACATATCCAATTGTGGGACAGCTATGCTACATCTGCTTCCAACCATGTAACCACATATCCAATTGTGGGACAGCTATGCTACATCTGCTTCCAGCCATGTAACCACATATCCAATTGTGGGACAGCTATGCTACATCTGCTTCCAACCATGTAACCACATATCCAATTGTGGAACAGCTATGCTACATCTGTTTCCAACCATGTAACCACATATCCTATTGTGGGACAGCTATGTTACATCTACTTCCAACAATGTAACCACATATCCAATTGTGGGACAGCTATGTTACATCTACGTCCAACAATGTAACCACATATCCAATTGTGGGACACCTATGTTACATCTGCTTCCAACCATGTAACCACATATCCAATTGTGGGACAGCTATGCTACATCTACTTCCAACAATGTAACCACATATCCAATTGTGGGACAGCTATGTTACATCTACGTCCAACAATGTAACCACATATCCAATTGTGGGACAGCTATGTTACATCTACGTCCAACAATGTAACCACATAACCAGTTGTGGGACAGCTATGTTACATCTACTTCCAACAATATAACCACATATCCAATTGAGGGCAGCTATGTTACATC
This sequence comes from Escarpia spicata, assembly GCA_963995525.1. Lineage (NCBI taxonomy): Eukaryota > Metazoa > Annelida > Polychaeta > Sabellida > Siboglinidae > Escarpia > Escarpia spicata. The sequence goes on along the minus strand of OZ023207.1, from coordinate 14,522,575 downwards.
TACGTCCAACAATGTAACCACATATCCAACTGTGGGACAGCTGTGCTACATCTGCTTCCAACAATGTAACCACACATCCAATTGTGGGACAGCTATGCTGCATCTGCTTCCAACCATGTAACCACATATCCAATTGTGGGACAGCTATGCTACATCTGCTTCCAGCCATGTAACCACATATCCAATTGTGGGACAGCTATGCTACATCTGCTTCCAACCATGTAACCACATATCCAATTGTGGAACAGCTATGCTACATCTGTTTCCAACCATGTAACCACATATCCTATTGTGGGACAGCTATGTTACATCTACTTCCAACAATGTAACCACATATCCAATTGTGGGACAGCTATGTTACATCTACGTCCAACAATGTAACCACATATCCAATTGTGGGACACCTATGTTACATCTGCTTCCAACCATGTAACCACATATCCAATTGTGGGACAGCTATGCTACATCTACTTCCAACAATGTAACCACATATCCAATTGTGGGACAGCTATGTTACATCTACGTCCAACAATGTAACCACATATCCAATTGTGGGACAGCTATGTTACATCTACGTCCAACAATGTAACCACATAAACAGTTGTGGGACAGCTATGTTACATCTACTTCCAACAATATAACCACATATCCAATTGAGGGCAGCTATGTTACATCTACGTCCAACAATGTAACCACATATCCAACTGTGGGACAGCTATGCTACATCTACTTCCAACAATGTAACCACATATCCAATTGTGGGACATCTATGCTACATCTACTTCCAACCATGTAACCACATATCCAATTGTGGGACAGCTATGCTACATCTACTTCCAACCATGTAACCACATATCCAATTGTGGGACAGCTATGCTACATCTACTTCCAACAATGTAACCACATATCCAATTGTGGGACAGCTATGATACATCTGCTTCCAACAATGTAACCACATATCCAATTGTGGGACAGCAATGCTACATCTACTTCCAACCATGTAACCACATATCCAATTGTGGGACAGCTATGCTACATCTGCTTCCAACCATGTAACCACATATCCAATTGTGGGACATCTATGCTACATCTGCTTCCAACCATGTAACCACATATCCAATTGTGGGACAGCTATGCTACATCTGCTTCCAACCATGTAACCACATATCCAATTGTGGGACAGCTATGCTACATCTGCTTCCAGCCATGTAACCACATATCCAATTGTGGGACAGCTATGCTACATCTGCTTCCAACCATGTAACCACATATCCAATTGTGGAACAGCTATGCTACATCTGTTTCCAACCATGTAACCACATATCCTATTGTGGGACAGCTATGTTACATCTACTTCCAACAATGTAACCACATATCCAATTGTGGGACAGCTATGTTACATCTACGTCCAACAATGTAACCACATATCCAATTGTGGGACACCTATGTTACATCTGCTTCCAACCATGTAACCACATATCCAATTGTGGGACAGCTATGCTACATCTACTTCCAACAATGTAACCACATATCCAATTGTGGGACAGCTATGTTACATCTACGTCCAACAATGTAACCACATATCCAATTGTGGGACAGCTATGTTACATCTACGTCCAACAATGTAACCACATAACCAGTTGTGGGACAGCTATGTTACATCTACTTCCAACAATATAACCACATATCCAATTGAGGGCAGCTATGTTACATCTACGTCCAACAATGTAACCACATATCCAACTGTGGGACAGCTGTGCTACATCTGCTTCCAACAATGTAACCACACATCCAATTGTGGGACAGCTATGCTGCATCTGCTTCCAACCATGTAACCACATATCCAATTGTGGGACAGCTATGCTACATCTGCTTCCAACCATGTAACCACATATTCAATTGTGGGACAGCTATGCTACATCTATTTCCAACCATGTAACAACATATCCAATTGTGGGACAGCTATGCTACATCTGCTTCCAACCATGTAACCACATATCCAATTGTGGGACATCTATGCTACATCTGCTTCCAACCATGTAACCACATATCCAATTGTGGGACAGCTATGCTACATCTGCTTCCAACCATGTAACCACATATCCAATTGTGGGACAGCTATGCTACATCTGCTTCCAGCCATGTAACCACATATCCAATTGTGGGACAGCTATGCTACATCTGCTTCCAACCATGTAACCACATATCCAATTGTGGGACAGCTATGCTACATCTGCTTCCAACCATGTAACCACATATCCAGTTGTGGGACAGCTATGCTACATCTGCTTCCAACCATGTAACCACATATCCAGTTGTGGGACAGCTATGCTACATCTGCTTCCAACCATGTAACCACATATCCAGTTGTGGGACAGCTATGCTACATCTGCTTCCAACCATGTAACCACATATCCAGTTGTGGGACAGCTATGCTACATCTGCTTCCAACCATGTAACCACATATCCAGTTGTGGGACAGCTATGCTACATCTGCTTCCAACCATGTAACCACATATCCAGTTGTGGGACAGCTATGCTACATCTGCTTCGAACCATGTAACCACATATCTAGTTGTGGGACAGCTATGCTACATCTGCTTCCAACCATGTAACCACATATCCAATTGTGGGGCAGCTATGCTACATCTGCTTCCAACCATGTAACCACATATCCAATTGTGGGACAGCTATGTTACATCTACGTCCAACAATGTAACCACATATCCAATTGTGGGACAGCTATGTTACATCTACGTCCAACAAAGTAACCACATATCCAATTGTGGGACAGCTATGTTACATCTACGTCCAACAATGTAACCACATAACCAGTTGTGGGACAGCAATGTTACATCTACTTCCAACAAAATAACCACATATCCAATTGAGGGACAGCTATGTTACATCTACGTCCAACAATGTAACCACATATCCAATTGTGGGACAGCTGTGCTACATCTGCTTCCAACAATGTAACCACATATCCAATTGTGGGACAGCTATGCTGCATCTGTTTCCAACCATGTAACCACATATCCTATTGTGGGACAGCTATGTTACATCTACTTCCAACAATGTAACCACATATCCAATTGTGGGACAGCTATGTTACATCTACGTCCAACAATGTAACCACATATCCAATTGTGGGACACCTATGTTACATCTGCTTCCAACCATGTAACCACATATCCAATTGTGGGACAGCTATGCTACATCTACTTCCAACAATGTAACCACATATCCAATTGAGGGACAGCTATGTTACATCTACGTCCAACAATGTAACCACATATCCAATTGTGGGACAGCTATGTTACATCTACGTCCAACAATGTAACCACATAACCAGTTGTGGGACAGCTATGTTACATCTACTTCCAACAATATAGCCACATATCCAATTGAGGGCAGCTATGTTACATCTACGTCCAACAATGTAACCACATATCCAACTGTGGGACAGCTATGCTACATCTACTTCCAACAATGTAACCACATATCCAATTGTGGGACATCTATGCTACATCTACTTCCAACCATGTAACCACATATCCAATTGTGGGACAGCTATGCTACATCTACTTCCAACCATGTAACCACATATCCAATTGTGGGACAGCTATGATACATCTGCTTCCAACAATGTAACCACATATCCAATTGTGGGACAGCAATGCTACATCTACTTCCAACCATGTAACCACATATCCAATTGTGGGACAGCTATGCTACATCTGCTTCCAACCATGTAACCACATATCCAATTGTGGGACATCTATGCTACATCTGCTTCCAACCATGTAACCACATATCCAATTGTGGGACAGCTATGCTACATCTGCTTCCAACCATGTAACCACATATCCAATTGTGGGACAGCTATGCTACATCTGCTTCCAGCCATGTAACCACATATCCAATTGTGGGACAGCTATGCTACATCTGCTTCCAACCATGTAACCACATATCCAATTGTGGAACAGCTATGCTACATCTGTTTCCAACCATGTAACCACATATCCTATTGTGGGACAGCTATGTTACATCTACTTCCAACAATGTAACCACATATCCAATTGTGGGACAGCTATGTTACATCTACGTCCAACAATGTAACCACATATCCAATTGTGGGACACCTATGTTACATCTGCTTCCAACCATGTAACCACATATCCAATTGTGGGACAGCTATGCTACATCTACTTCCAACAATGTAACCACATATCCAATTGTGGGACAGCTATGTTACATCTACGTCCAACAATGTAACCACATATCCAATTGTGGGACAGCTATGTTACATCTACGTCCAACAATGTAACCACATAACCAGTTGTGGGACAGCTATGTTACATCTACTTCCAACAATATAACCACATATCCAATTGAGGGCAGCTATGTTACATCTACGTCCAACAATGTAACCACATATCCAACTGTGGGACAGCTGTGCTACATCTGCTTCCAACAATGTAACCACACATCCAATTGTGGGACAGCTATGCTGCATCTGCTTCCAACCATGTAACCACATATCCAATTGTGGGACAGCTATGCTACATCTGCTTCCAACCATGTAACCACATATTCAATTGTGGGACAGCTATGCTACATCTATTTCCAACCATGTAACAACATATCCAATTGTGGGACAGCTATGCTACATCTGCTTCCAACCATGTAACCACATATCCAATTGTGGGACATCTATGCTACATCTGCTTCCAACCATGTAACCACATATCCAATTGTGGGACAGCTATGCTACATCTGCTTCCAACCATGTAACCACATATCCAATTGTGGGACAGCTATGCTACATCTGCTTCCAGCCATGTAACCACATATCCAATTGTGGGACAGCTATGCTACATCTGCTTCCAACCATGTAACCACATATCCAATTGTGGGACAGCTATGCTACATCTGCTTCCAACCATGTAACCACATATCCAGTTGTGGGACAGCTATGCTACATCTGCTTCCAACCATGTAACCACATATCCAGTTGTGGGACAGCTATGCTACATCTGCTTCCAACCATGTAACCACATATCCAGTTGTGGGACAGCTATGCTACATCTGCTTCCAACCATGTAACCACATATCCAGTTGTGGGACAGCTATGCTACATCTGCTTCCAACCATGTAACCACATATCCAGTTGTGGGACAGCTATGCTACATCTGCTTCGAACCATGTAACCACATATCTAGTTGTGGGACAGCTATGCTACATCTGCTTCCAACCATGTAACCACATATCCAATTGTGGGGCAGCTATGCTACATCTGCTTCCAACCATGTAACCACATATCCAATTGTGGGACAGCTATGTTACATCTACGTCCAACAATGTAACCACATATCCAATTGTGGGACAGCTATGTTACATCTACGTCCAACAAAGTAACCACATATCCAATTGTGGGACAGCTATGTTACATCTACGTCCAACAATGTAACCACATAACCAGTTGTGGGACAGCAATGTTACATCTACTTCCAACAAAATAACCACATATCCAATTGAGGGACAGCTATGTTACATCTACGTCCAACAATGTAACCACATATCCAATTGTGGGACAGCTGTGCTACATCTGCTTCCAACAATGTAACCACATATCCAATTGTGGGACAGCTATGCTGCATCTGCTTCCAACCATGTAACCACATATCCAATTGTGGGACAGCTATGCTACATCTACTTCCAACCATGTAACCACATATCCAATTGTGGGACAGCTATGTTACATCTACTTCCAACAATGTAACCACATATCCAATTGTGGGACAGCTATGCTACATCTACTTCCAACAATGTAACCACATATCCAATTGTAGGACAGCTATGCTACATCTACTTCCAACAATGTAACCACATATCCAGTTGTGGGACAGCTATGCTACATCTACTTCCAACAATGTAACCACATATCTAATTGTGGGACAGCTATGCTACATCTACTTCCAACAATGTAACCACATATCCAATTGTGGGACAGCTATGTTACATCTACTTCCAACAATGTAACCACATATCCAATTGTGGGACAGCTATGCTACATCTACTTCCAACCATGTAACCACATATCCAATTGTGGGACAGCTATGCTACATCTACTTCCAACCATGTAACCACATATCCAATTGTGGGACAGCTATGCTACATCTACTTCCAACCATGTAACCACATATCCAATTGTGGGACAGCTATGCTACATCTACTTCCAACAATGTAACCACATATCCAATTGTGGGACAGCTATGCTACATCTACATCCAACAATGTAACCACATATCCAATTGTGGGACAGCTATGTTACATCTACTTCCAACAATGTAACCACATATCCAATTGTGGGACAGCTATGTTATATCTTCTTCCAACAATGTAACCACATATCCAATTGTGGGACAGCTATGTTACATCTACATCCAACAATGTAACCACATATCCAATTGTGGGTCAGCTATGCTACATCTGCTTCCATCCATGTAACCACATATCCAATTGTGGGACAGCTATGCTACATCTGCTTCCAACCATGTAACCACATATCCAATTGTGGGACAGCTATGTTACTTCTACTTCCAACCATGTAACCACATATCCAATTGTGGGACAGCTATGCTACATCTGCTTCCAACCATGTAACCACATATCCTATTGTGGGACAGCTATGTTACTTCTACTTCCAACAATATAACCACATATCCAATTGAGGGCAGCTATGTTACATCTACGTCCAACAATGTAACCACATATCCAACTGTGGGACAGCTGTGCTACATCTGCTTCCAACAATGTAACCACATATCCAACTGTGGGACAGCTGTGCTACATCTGCTTCCAACCATGTAACCACATATTCAATTGTGGGACAGCTATGCTACATCTATTTCCAACCATGTAACAACATATCCAATTGTGGGACAGCTATGCTACATCTGCTTCCAACCATGTAACCACATATCCAATTGTGGGACATCTATGCTACATCTGCTTCCAACCATGTAACCACATATCCAATTGTGGGACAGCTATGCTACATCTGCTTCCAACCATGTAACCACATATCCAATTGTGGGACAGCTATGCTACATCTGCTTCCAGCCATGTAACCACATATCCGATTGTGGGACAGCTATGCTACATCTGCTTCCAACCATGTAACCACATATCCAATTGTGGGACAGCTATGCTACATCTGCTTCCAACCATGTAACCACATATCCAGTTGTGGGACAGCTATGCTACATCTGCTTCCAACCATGTAACCACATATCCAGTTGTGGGACAGCTATGCTACATCTGCTTCCAACCATGTAACCACATATCCAGTTGTGGGACAGCTATGCTACATCTGCTTCCAACCATGTAACCACATATCCAGTTGTGGGACAGCTATGCTACATCTGCTTCCAACCATGTAACCACATATCCAGTTGTGGGACAGCTATGCTACATCTGCTTCCAACCATGTAACCACATATCCAGTTGTGGGACAGCTATGCTACATCTGCTTCGAACCATGTAACCACATATCTAGTTGTGGGACAGCTATGCTACATCTGCTTCCAACCATGTAACCACATATCCAATTGTGGGGCAGCTATGCTACATCTGCTTCCAACCATGTAACCACATATCCAATTGTGGGACAGCTATGTTACATCTACGTCCAACAAAGTAACCACATATCCAATTGTGGGACAGCTATGTTACATCTACGTCCAACAATGTAACCACATAACCAGTTGTGGGACAGCAATGTTACATCTACTTCCAACAAAATAACCACATATCCAATTGAGGGACAGCTATGTTACATCTACGTCCAACAATGTAACCACATATCCAATTGTGGGACAGCTGTGCTACATCTGCTTCCAACAATGTAACCACATATCCAATTGTGGGACAGCTATGCTGCATCTGCTTCCAACCATGTAACCACATATCCAATTGTGGGACAGCTATGCTACATCTACTTCCAACCATGTAACCACATATCCAATTGTGGGACAGCTATGCTACATCTACTTCCAACCATGTAACCACATATCCAATTGTGGGACAGCTATGTTACATCTACTTCCAACAATGTAACCACATATCCAATTGTGGGACAGCTATGCTACATCTACTTCCAACAATGTAACCACATATCCAATTGTGGGACAGCTATGCTACATCTACTTCCAACAATGTAACCACATATCCAGTTGTGGGACAGCTATGCTACATCTACTTCCAACAATGTAACCACATATCTAATTGTGGGACAGCTATGCTACATCTACTTCCAACAATGTAACCACATATCCAATTGTGGGACAGCTATGTTACATCTACTTCCAACCATGTAACCACATATCCAATTGTGGGACAGCTATGCTACATCTACTTCCAACCATGTAACCACATATCCAATTGTGGGACAGCTATGCTACATCTACTTCCAACCATGTAACCACATATCCAATTGTGGGACAGCTATGCTACATCTACTTCCAACAATGTAACCACATATCCAATTGTGGGACAGCTATGCTACATCTACATCCAACAATGTAACCACATATCCAATTGTGGGACAGCTATGTTACATCTACTTCCAACAATGTAACCACATATCCAATTGTGGGACAGCTATGTTATATCTTCTTCCAACAATGTAACCACATATCCAATTGTGGGACAGCTATGTTACATCTACATCCAACAATGTAACCACATATCCAATTGTGGGTCAGCTATGCTACATCTGCTTCCATCCATGTAACCACATATCCAATTGTGGGACAGCTATGCTACATCTGCTTCCAACCATGTAACCACATATCCAATTGTGGGACAGCTATGTTACTTCTACTTCCAACCATGTAACCACATATCCAATTGTGGGACAGCTATGCTACATCTGCTTCCAACCATGTAACCACATATCCTATTGTGGGACAGCTATGTTACTTCTACTTCCAACAATATAACCACATATCCAATTGAGGGCAGCTATGTTACATCTACGTCCAACAATGTAACCACATATCCAACTGTGGGACAGCTGTGCTACATCTGCTTCCAACAATGTAACCACATATCCAACTGTGGGACAGCTGTGCTACATCTGCTTCCAACCATGTAACCACATATCCAATTGTGGGACAGCTATGCTACATCTATTTCCAACCATGTAACAACATATCCAATTGTGGGACAGCTATGCTACATCTGCTTCCAACCATGTAACCACATATCCAATTGTGGGACATCTATGCTACATCTGCTTCCAACCATGTAACCACATATCCAATTGTGGGACAGCTATGCTACATCTGCTTCCAACCATGTAACCACATATCCAATTGTGGGACAGCTATGCTACATCTGCTTCCAGCCATGTAACCACATATCCGATTGTGGGACAGCTATGCTACATCTGCTTCCAACCATGTAACCACATATCCAATTGTGGGACAGCTATGCTACATCTGCTTCCAACCATGTAACCACATATCCAATTGTGGGACAGCTATGCTACATCTGCTTCCAACCATGTAACCACATATCCAGTTGTGGGACAGCTATGCTACATCTGCTTCCAACCATGTAACCACATATCCAGTTGTGGGACAGCTATGCTACATCTGCTTCCAACCATGTAACCACATATCCAGTTGTGGGACAGCTATGCTACATCTGCTTCCAACCATGTAACCACATATCCAGTTGTGGGACAGCTATGCTACATCTGCTTCCAACCATGTAACCACATATCCAGTTGTGGGACAGCTATGCTACATCTGCTTCCAGCCATGTAACCACATATCCAGTTGTGGGACAGCTATGCTACATCTGCTTCGAACCATGTAACCACATATCTAGTTGTGGGACAGCTATGCTACATCTGCTTCCAACCATGTAACCACATATCCAATTGTGGGGCAGCTATGCTACATCTGCTTCCAACCATGTAACCACATATCCAATTGTGGGACAGCTATGTTACATCTACGTCCAACAATGTAACCACATATCCAATTGTGGGACAGCTATGTTACATCTACGTCCAACAAAGTAACCACATATCCAATTGTGGGACAGCTATGTTACATCTACGTCCAACAATGTAACCACATAACCAGTTGTGGGACAGCAATGTTACATCTACTTCCAACAAAATAACCACATATCCAATTGAGGGACAGCTATGTTACATCTACGTCCAACAATGTAACCACATATCCAATTGTGGGACAGCTGTGCTACATCTGCTTCCAACAATGTAACCACATATCCAATTGTGGGACACCTATGCTGCATCTGCTTCCAACCATGTAACCACATATCCCGTTGTGGGACAGCTATGCTACATCTGCTTCCAACCATGTAACCACATATCCAGTTGTGGGACAGCTATGCTACATCTGCTTCCAACCATGTAACCACATATCCAGTTGTGGGACAGCTATGCTACATCTGCTTCCAACCATGTAACCACATATCCAGTTGTGGGACAGCTATGCTACATCTGCTTCCAACCATGTAACCACATATCCAGTTGTGGGACAGCTATGCTACATCTGCTTCGAACCATGTAACCACATATCTAGTTGTGGGACAGCTATGCTACATCTGCTTCCAACCATGTAACCACATATCCAATTGTGGGGCAGCTATGCTACATCTGCTTCCAACCATGTAACCACATATCCAATTGTGGGACAGCTATGTTACATCTACGTCCAACAATGTAACCACATATCCAATTGTGGGACAGCTATGTTACATCTACGTCCAACAAAGTAACCACATATCCAATTGTGGGACAGCTATGTTACATCTACGTCCAACAATGTAACCACATAACCAGTTGTGGGACAGCAATGTTACATCTACTTCCAACAAAATAACCACATATCCAATTGAGGGACAGCTATGTTACATCTACGTCCAACAATGTAACCACATATCCAATTGTGGGACAGCTGTGCTACATCTGCTTCCAACAATGTAACCACATATCCAATTGTGGGACAGCTATGCTGCATCTGCTTCCAACCATGTAACCACATATCCAATTGTGGGACAGCTATGCTACATCTACTTCCAACCATGTAACCACATATCCAATTGTGGGACAGCTATGTTACATCTACTTCCAACAATGTAACCACATATCCAATTGTGGGACAGCTATGCTACATCTACTTCCAACAATGTAACCACATATCCAATTGTGGGACAGCTATGCTATATCTACTTCCAACAATGTAACCACATATCCAGTTGTGGGACAGCTATGCTACATCTACTTCCAACAATGTAACCACATATCTAATTGTGGGACAGCTATGCTACATCTACTTCCAACAATGTAACCACATATCCAATTGTGGGACAGCTATGTTACATCTACTTCCAACAATGTAACCACATATCCAATTGTGGGACAGCTATGCTACATCTACTTCCAACCATGTAACCACATATCCAATTGTGGGACAGCTATGCTACATCTACTTCCAACCATGTAACCACATATCCAATTGTGGGACAGCTATGCTACATCTACTTCCAACCATGTAACCACATATCCAATTGTGGGACAGCTATGCTACATCTACTTCCAACAATGTAACCACATATCCAATTGTGGGACAGCTATGCTACATCTACATCCAACAATGTAACCACATATCCAATTGTGGGACAGCTATGTTATATCTACTTCCAACAATGTAACCACATATCCAATTGTGGGACAGCTATGTTATATCTTCTTCCAACAATGTAACCACATATCCAATTGTGGGACAGCTATGTTACATCTACATCCAACAATGTAACCACATATCCAATTGTGGGTCAGCTATGCTACATCTGCTTCCATCCATGTAACCACATATCCAATTGTGGGACAGCTATGCTACATCTGCTTCCAACCATGTAACCACATATCCAATTGTGGGACAGCTATGCTACATCTGCTTCCAACCATGTAACCACATATCCAATTGTGGGACAGCTATGTTACTTCTACTTCCAACCATGTAACCACATATCCAATTGTGGGACAGCTATGCTACATCTGCTTCCAACCATGTAACCACATATCCTATTGTGGGACAGCTATGTTACTTCTACTTCCAACAATGTAACCACATATCCAATTGTGGGACAGCTATGTTACATCTACTTCCAACAATGTAACCACATATCCAATTGTGGGACACCTATGTTACATCTACGTCCAACAATGTAACCACATATCCAATTGTGGGACAGCTATGCTACCTCTGCTTCCAACCATGTAACCACATATCCAATTGTGGAACAGCTATGCTACATCTGTTTCCAACCATGTAACCACATATCCTATTGTGGGACAGCTATGTTACATCTACTTCCAACAATGTAACCACATATCCAATTGTGGGATACCTATGTTACATCTACGTCCAACAATGTAACCACATATCCAATTGTGGGACACCTATGTTACATCTGCTTCCAACCATGTAACCACATATCCAATTGTGGGACAGCTATGCTACATCTACTTCCAACAATGTAACCACATATCCAATTGTGGGACAGCTATGTTACATCTACGTCCAACAATGTAACCACATATCCAATTGTTGGACAGCTATGTTACATCTACGTCCAACAATGTAACCACATATCCAATTGTGGGACAGCTATGTTACATCTACGTCCAACAATGTAACCACATATCCAATTGTGGGACAGCTATGTTACATCTACGTCCAACAATGTAACCACATAACCAGTTGTGGGACAGCTATGTTACATCTACTTCCAACAATATAGCCACATATCCAATTGAGGGCAGCTATGTTACATCTACGTCCAACAATGTAACCACATATCCAACTGTGGGACAGCTATGCTACATCTACTTCCAACAATGTAACCACATATCCAATTGTGGGACATCTATGCTACATCTACTTCCAACCATGTAACCACATATCCAATTGTGGGACAGCTATGCTACATCTACTTCCAACCATGTAACCACATATCCAATTGTGGGACAGCTATGATACATCTGCTTCCAACAATGTAACCACATATCCAATTGTGGGACAGCAATGCTACATCTACTTCCAACCATGTAACCACATATCCAATTGTGGAACAGCTATGCTACATCTGCTTCCAACCATGTAACCACATATCCAATTGTGGGACATCTATGCTACATCTGCTTCCAACCATGTAACCACATATCCAATTGTGGGACAGCTATGCTACATCTGCTTCCAACCATGTAACCACATATCCAATTGTGGGACAGCTATGCTACATCTGCTTCCAGCCATGTAACCACATATCCAATTGTGGGACAGCTATGCTACATCTGCTTCCAACCATGTAACCACATATCCAATTGTGGAACAGCTATGCTACATCTGTTTCCAACCATGTAACCACATATCCTATTGTGGGACAGCTATGTTACATCTACTTCCAACAATGTAACCACATATCCAATTGTGGGACAGCTATGTTACATCTACGTCCAACAATGTAACCACATATCCAATTGTGGGACACCTATGTTACATCTGCTTCCAACCATGTAACCACATATCCAATTGTGGGACAGCTATGCTACATCTACTTCCAACAATGTAACCACATATCCAATTGTGGGACAGCTATGTTACATCTACGTCCAACAATGTAACCACATATCCAATTGTGGGACAGCTATGTTACATCTACGTCCAACAATGTAACCACATAACCAGTTGTGGGACAGCTATGTTACATCTACTTCCAACAATATAACCACATATCCAATTGAGGGCAGCTATGTTACATCTACGTCCAACAATGTAACCACATATCCAACTGTGGGACAGCTGTGCTACATCTGCTTCCAACAATGTAACCACACATCCAATTGTGGGACAGCTATGCTGCATCTGCTTCCAACCATGTAACCACATATCCAATTGTGGGACAGCTATGCTACATCTGCTTCCAACCATGTAACCACATATTCAATTGTGGGACAGCTATGCTACATCTATTTCCAACCATGTAACAACATATCCAATTGTGGGACAGCTATGCTACATCTGCTTCCAACCATGTAACCACATATCCAATTGTGGGACATCTATGCTACATCTGCTTCCAACCATGTAACCACATATCCAATTGTGGGACAGCTATGCTACATCTGCTTCCAACCATGTAACCACATATCCAATTGTGGGACAGCTATGCTACATCTGCTTCCAGCCATGTAACCACATATCCAATTGTGGGACAGCTATGCTACATCTGCTTCCAACCATGTAACCACATATCCAATTGTGGGACAGCTATGCTACATCTGCTTCCAACCATGTAACCACATATCCAGTTGTGGGACAGCTATGCTACATCTGCTTCCAACCATGTAACCACATATCCAGTTGTGGGACAGCTATGCTACATCTGCTTCCAACCATGTAACCACATATCCAGTTGTGGGACAGCTATGCTACATCTGCTTCCAACCATGTAACCACATATCCAGTTGTGGGACAGCTATGCTACATCTGCTTCCAACCATGTAACCACATATCCAGTTGTGGGACAGCTATGCTACATCTGCTTCGAACCATGTAACCACATATCTAGTTGTGGGACAGCTATGCTACATCTGCTTCCAACCATGTAACCACATATCCAATTGTGGGGCAGCTATGCTACATCTGCTTCCAACCATGTAACCACATATCCAATTGTGGGACAGCTATGTTACATCTACGTCCAACAATGTAACCACATATCCAATTGTGGGACAGCTATGTTACATCTACGTCCAACAAAGTAACCACATATCCAATTGTGGGACAGCTATGTTACATCTACGTCCAACAATGTAACCACATAACCAGTTGTGGGACAGCAATGTTACATCTACTTCCAACAAAATAACCACATATCCAATTGAGGGACAGCTATGTTACATCTACGTCCAACAATGTAACCACATATCCAATTGTGGGACAGCTGTGCTACATCTGCTTCCAACAATGTAACCACATATCCAATTGTGGGACAGCTATGCTGCATCTGCTTCCAACCATGTAACCACATATCCAATTGTGGGACAGCTATGCTACATCTACTTCCAACCATGTAACCACATATCCAATTGTGGGACAGCTATGTTACATCTACTTCCAACAATGTAACCACATATCCAATTGTGGGACAGCTATGCTACATCTACTTCCAACAATGTAACCACATATCCAATTGTAGGACAGCTATGCTACATCTACTTCCAACAATGTAACCACATATCCAGTTGTGGGACAGCTATGCTACATCTACTTCCAACAATGTAACCACATATCTAATTGTGGGACAGCTATGCTACATCTACTTCCAACAATGTAACCACATATCCAATTGTGGGACAGCTATGTTACATCTACTTCCAACAATGTAACCACATATCCAATTGTGGGACAGCTATGCTACATCTACTTCCAACCATGTAACCACATATCCAATTGTGGGACAGCTATGCTACATCTACTTCCAACCATGTAACCACATATCCAATTGTGGGACAGCTATGCTACATCTACTTCCAACCATGTAACCACATATCCAATTGTGGGACAGCTATGCTACATCTACTTCCAACAATGTAACCACATATCCAATTGTGGGACAGCTATGCTACATCTACATCCAACAATGTAACCACATATCCAATTGTGGGACAGCTATGTTACATCTACTTCCAACAATGTAACCACATATCCAATTGTGGGACAGCTATGTTATATCTTCTTCCAACAATGTAACCACATATCCAATTGTGGGACAGCTATGTTACATCTACATCCAACAATGTAACCACATATCCAATTGTGGGTCAGCTATGCTACATCTGCTTCCATCCATGTAACCACATATCCAATTGTGGGACAGCTATGCTACATCTGCTTCCAACCATGTAACCACATATCCAATTGTGGGACAGCTATGTTACTTCTACTTCCAACCATGTAACCACATATCCAATTGTGGGACAGCTATGCTACATCTGCTTCCAACCATGTAACCACATATCCTATTGTGGGACAGCTATGTTACTTCTACTTCCAACAATATAACCACATATCCAATTGAGGGCAGCTATGTTACATCTACGTCCAACAATGTAACCACATATCCAACTGTGGGACAGCTGTGCTACATCTGCTTCCAACAATGTAACCACATATCCAACTGTGGGACAGCTGTGCTACATCTGCTTCCAACCATGTAACCACATATTCAATTGTGGGACAGCTATGCTACATCTATTTCCAACCATGTAACAACATATCCAATTGTGGGACAGCTATGCTACATCTGCTTCCAACCATGTAACCACATATCCAATTGTGGGACATCTATGCTACATCTGCTTCCAACCATGTAACCACATATCCAATTGTGGGACAGCTATGCTACATCTGCTTCCAACCATGTAACCACATATCCAATTGTGGGACAGCTATGCTACATCTGCTTCCAGCCATGTAACCACATATCCGATTGTGGGACAGCTATGCTACATCTGCTTCCAACCATGTAACCACATATCCAATTGTGGGACAGCTATGCTACATCTGCTTCCAACCATGTAACCACATATCCAGTTGTGGGACAGCTATGCTACATCTGCTTCCAACCATGTAACCACATATCCAGTTGTGGGACAGCTATGCTACATCTGCTTCCAACCATGTAACCACATATCCAGTTGTGGGACAGCTATGCTACATCTGCTTCCAACCATGTAACCACATATCCAGTTGTGGGACAGCTATGCTACATCTGCTTCCAACCATGTAACCACATATCCAGTTGTGGGACAGCTATGCTACATCTGCTTCCAACCATGTAACCACATATCCAGTTGTGGGACAGCTATGCTACATCTGCTTCGAACCATGTAACCACATATCTAGTTGTGGGACAGCTATGCTACATCTGCTTCCAACCATGTAACCACATATCCAATTGTGGGGCAGCTATGCTACATCTGCTTCCAACCATGTAACCACATATCCAATTGTGGGACAGCTATGTTACATCTACGTCCAACAAAGTAACCACATATCCAATTGTGGGACAGCTATGTTACATCTACGTCCAACAATGTAACCACATAACCAGTTGTGGGACAGCAATGTTACATCTACTTCCAACAAAATAACCACATATCCAATTGAGGGACAGCTATGTTACATCTACGTCCAACAATGTAACCACATATCCAATTGTGGGACAGCTGTGCTACATCTGCTTCCAACAATGTAACCACATATCCAATTGTGGGACAGCTATGCTGCATCTGCTTCCAACCATGTAACCACATATCCAATTGTGGGACAGCTATGCTACATCTACTTCCAACCATGTAACCACATATCCAATTGTGGGACAGCTATGCTACATCTACTTCCAACCATGTAACCACATATCCAATTGTGGGACAGCTATGTTACATCTACTTCCAACAATGTAACCACATATCCAATTGTGGGACAGCTATGCTACATCTACTTCCAACAATGTAACCACATATCCAATTGTGGGACAGCTATGCTACATCTACTTCCAACAATGTAACCACATATCCAGTTGTGGGACAGCTATGCTACATCTACTTCCAACAATGTAACCACATATCTAATTGTGGGACAGCTATGCTACATCTACTTCCAACAATGTAACCACATATCCAATTGTGGGACAGCTATGTTACATCTACTTCCAACCATGTAACCACATATCCAATTGTGGGACAGCTATGCTACATCTACTTCCAACCATGTAACCACATATCCAATTGTGGGACAGCTATGCTACATCTACTTCCAACCATGTAACCACATATCCAATTGTGGGACAGCTATGCTACATCTACTTCCAACAATGTAACCACATATCCAATTGTGGGACAGCTATGCTACATCTACATCCAACAATGTAACCACATATCCAATTGTGGGACAGCTATGTTACATCTACTTCCAACAATGTAACCACATATCCAATTGTGGGACAGCTATGTTATATCTTCTTCCAACAATGTAACCACATATCCAATTGTGGGACAGCTATGTTACATCTACATCCAACAATGTAACCACATATCCAATTGTGGGTCAGCTATGCTACATCTGCTTCCATCCATGTAACCACATATCCAATTGTGGGACAGCTATGCTACATCTGCTTCCAACCATGTAACCACATATCCAATTGTGGGACAGCTATGTTACTTCTACTTCCAACCATGTAACCACATATCCAATTGTGGGACAGCTATGCTACATCTGCTTCCAACCATGTAACCACATATCCTATTGTGGGACAGCTATGTTACTTCTACTTCCAACAATATAACCACATATCCAATTGAGGGCAGCTATGTTACATCTACGTCCAACAATGTAACCACATATCCAACTGTGGGACAGCTGTGCTACATCTGCTTCCAACAATGTAACCACATATCCAACTGTGGGACAGCTGTGCTACATCTGCTTCCAACCATGTAACCACATATCCAATTGTGGGACAGCTATGCTACATCTATTTCCAACCATGTAACAACATATCCAATTGTGGGACAGCTATGCTACATCTGCTTCCAACCATGTAACCACATATCCAATTGTGGGACATCTATGCTACATCTGCTTCCAACCATGTAACCACATATCCAATTGTGGGACAGCTATGCTACATCTGCTTCCAACCATGTAACCACATATCCAATTGTGGGACAGCTATGCTACATCTGCTTCCAGCCATGTAACCACATATCCGATTGTGGGACAGCTATGCTACATCTGCTTCCAACCATGTAACCACATATCCAATTGTGGGACAGCTATGCTACATCTGCTTCCAACCATGTAACCACATATCCAATTGTGGGACAGCTATGCTACATCTGCTTCCAACCATGTAACCACATATCCAGTTGTGGGACAGCTATGCTACATCTGCTTCCAACCATGTAACCACATATCCAGTTGTGGGACAGCTATGCTACATCTGCTTCCAACCATGTAACCACATATCCAGTTGTGGGACAGCTATGCTACATCTGCTTCCAACCATGTAACCACATATCCAGTTGTGGGACAGCTATGCTACATCTGCTTCCAACCATGTAACCACATATCCAGTTGTGGGACAGCTATGCTACATCTGCTTCCAACCATGTAACCACATATCCAGTTGTGGGACAGCTATGCTACATCTGCTTCGAACCATGTAACCACATATCTAGTTGTGGGACAGCTATGCTACATCTGCTTCCAACCATGTAACCACATATCCAATTGTGGGGCAGCTATGCTACATCTGCTTCCAACCATGTAACCACATATCCAATTGTGGGACAGCTATGTTACATCTACGTCCAACAATGTAACCACATATCCAATTGTGGGACAGCTATGTTACATCTACGTCCAACAAAGTAACCACATATCCAATTGTGGGACAGCTATGTTACATCTACGTCCAACAATGTAACCACATAACCAGTTGTGGGACAGCAATGTTACATCTACTTCCAACAAAATAACCACATATCCAATTGAGGGACAGCTATGTTACATCTACGTCCAACAATGTAACCACATATCCAATTGTGGGACAGCTGTGCTACATCTGCTTCCAACAATGTAACCACATATCCAATTGTGGGACACCTATGCTGCATCTGCTTCCAACCATGTAACCACATATCCCGTTGTGGGACAGCTATGCTACATCTGCTTCCAACCATGTAACCACATATCCAGTTGTGGGACAGCTATGCTACATCTGCTTCCAACCATGTAACCACATATCCAGTTGTGGGACAGCTATGCTACATCTGCTTCCAACCATGTAACCACATATCCAGTTGTGGGACAGCTATGCTACATCTGCTTCCAACCATGTAACCACATATCCAGTTGTGGGACAGCTATGCTACATCTGCTTCGAACCATGTAACCACATATCTAGTTGTGGGACAGCTATGCTACATCTGCTTCCAACCATGTAACCACATATCCAATTGTGGGGCAGCTATGCTACATCTGCTTCCAACCATGTAACCACATATCCAATTGTGGGACAGCTATGTTACATCTACGTCCAACAATGTAACCACATATCCAATTGTGGGACAGCTATGTTACATCTACGTCCAACAAAGTAACCACATATCCAATTGTGGGACAGCTATGTTACATCTACGTCCAACAATGTAACCACATAACCAGTTGTGGGACAGCAATGTTACATCTACTTCCAACAAAATAACCACATATCCAATTGAGGGACAGCTATGTTACATCTACGTCCAACAATGTAACCACATATCCAATTGTGGGACAGCTGTGCTACATCTGCTTCCAACAATGTAACCACATATCCAATTGTGGGACAGCTATGCTGCATCTGCTTCCAACCATGTAACCACATATCCAATTGTGGGACAGCTATGCTACATCTACTTCCAACCATGTAACCACATATCCAATTGTGGGACAGCTATGTTACATCTACTTCCAACAATGTAACCACATATCCAATTGTGGGACAGCTATGCTACATCTACTTCCAACAATGTAACCACATATCCAATTGTAGGACAGCTATGCTACATCTACTTCCAACAATGTAACCACATATCCAGTTGTGGGACAGCTATGCTACATCTACTTCCAACAATGTAACCACATATCTAATTGTGGGACAGCTATGCTACATCTACTTCCAACAATGTAACCACATATCCAATTGTGGGACAGCTATGTTACATCTACTTCCAACAATGTAACCACATATCCAATTGTGGGACAGCTATGCTACATCTACTTCCAACCATGTAACCACATATCCAATTGTGGGACAGCTATGCTACATCTACTTCCAACCATGTAACCACATATCCAATTGTGGGACAGCTATGCTACATCTACTTCCAACCATGTAACCACATATCCAATTGTGGGACAGCTATGCTACATCTACTTCCAACAATGTAACCACATATCCAATTGTGGGACAGCTATGCTACATCTACATCCAACAATGTAACCACATATCCAATTGTGGGACAGCTATGTTATATCTACTTCCAACAATGTAACCACATATCCAATTGTGGGACAGCTATGTTATATCTTCTTCCAACAATGTAACCACATATCCAATTGTGGGACAGCTATGTTACATCTACATCCAACAATGTAACCACATATCCAATTGTGGGTCAGCTATGCTACATCTACTTCCAACCATGTAACCACATATCCAATTGTGGGACAGCTATGCTACATCTACTTCCAACCATGTAACCACATATCCAATTGTGGGACAGCTATGTTACATCTACTTCCAACAATGTAACCACATATCCAATTGTGGGACAGCTATGCTACATCTACTTCCAACAATGTAACCACATATCCAATTGTGGGACAGCTATGCTACATCTACTTCCAACAATGTAACCACATATCCAGTTGTGGGACAGCTATGCTACATCTACTTCCAACAATGTAACCACATATCTAATTGTGGGACAGCTATGCTACATCTACTTCCAACAATGTAACCACATATCCAATTGTGGGACAGCTATGTTACATCTACTTCCAACCATGTAACCACATATCCAATTGTGGGACAGCTATGCTACATCTACTTCCAACCATGTAACCACATATCCAATTGTGGGACAGCTATGCTACATCTACTTCCAACCATGTAACCACATATCCAATTGTGGGACAGCTATGCTACATCTACTTCCAACAATGTAACCACATATCCAATTGTGGGACAGCTATGCTACATCTACATCCAACAATGTAACCACATATCCAATTGTGGGACAGCTATGTTACATCTACTTCCAACAATGTAACCACATATCCAATTGTGGGACAGCTATGTTATATCTTCTTCCAACAATGTAACCACATATCCAATTGTGGGACAGCTATGTTACATCTACATCCAACAATGTAACCACATATCCAATTGTGGGTCAGCTATGCTACATCTGCTTCCATCCATGTAACCACATATCCAATTGTGGGACAGCTATGCTACATCTGCTTCCAACCATGTAACCACATATCCAATTGTGGGACAGCTATGTTACTTCTACTTCCAACCATGTAACCACATATCCAATTGTGGGACAGCTATGCTACATCTGCTTCCAACCATGTAACCACATATCCTATTGTGGGACAGCTATGTTACTTCTACTTCCAACAATATAACCACATATCCAATTGAGGGCAGCTATGTTACATCTACGTCCAACAATGTAACCACATATCCAACTGTGGGACAGCTGTGCTACATCTGCTTCCAACAATGTAACCACATATCCAACTGTGGGACAGCTGTGCTACATCTGCTTCCAACCATGTAACCACATATCCAATTGTGGGACAGCTATGCTACATCTATTTCCAACCATGTAACAACATATCCAATTGTGGGACAGCTATGCTACATCTGCTTCCAACCATGTAACCACATATCCAATTGTGGGACATCTATGCTACATCTGCTTCCAACCATGTAACCACATATCCAATTGTGGGACAGCTATGCTACATCTGCTTCCAACCATGTAACCACATATCCAATTGTGGGACAGCTATGCTACATCTGCTTCCAGCCATGTAACCACATATCCGATTGTGGGACAGCTATGCTACATCTGCTTCCAACCATGTAACCACATATCCAATTGTGGGACAGCTATGCTACATCTGCTTCCAACCATGTAACCACATATCCAATTGTGGGACAGCTATGCTACATCTGCTTCCAACCATGTAACCACATATCCAGTTGTGGGACAGCTATGCTACATCTGCTTCCAACCATGTAACCACATATCCAGTTGTGGGACAGCTATGCTACATCTGCTTCCAACCATGTAACCACATATCCAGTTGTGGGACAGCTATGCTACATCTGCTTCCAACCATGTAACCACATATCCAGTTGTGGGACAGCTATGCTACATCTGCTTCCAACCATGTAACCACATATCCAGTTGTGGGACAGCTATGCTACATCTGCTTCCAACCATGTAACCACATATCCAGTTGTGGGACAGCTATGCTACATCTGCTTCGAACCATGTAACCACATATCTAGTTGTGGGACAGCTATGCTACATCTGCTTCCAACCATGTAACCACATATCCAATTGTGGGGCAGCTATGCTACATCTGCTTCCAACCATGTAACCACATATCCAATTGTGGGACAGCTATGTTACATCTACGTCCAACAATGTAACCACATATCCAATTGTGGGACAGCTATGTTACATCTACGTCCAACAAAGTAACCACATATCCAATTGTGGGACAGCTATGTTACATCTACGTCCAACAATGTAACCACATAACCAGTTGTGGGACAGCAATGTTACATCTACTTCCAACAAAATAACCACATATCCAATTGAGGGACAGCTATGTTACATCTACGTCCAACAATGTAACCACATATCCAATTGTGGGACAGCTGTGCTACATCTGCTTCCAACAATGTAACCACATATCCAATTGTGGGACACCTATGCTGCATCTGCTTCCAACCATGTAACCACATATCCCGTTGTGGGACAGCTATGCTACATCTGCTTCCAACCATGTAACCACATATCCAGTTGTGGGACAGCTATGCTACATCTGCTTCCAACCATGTAACCACATATCCAGTTGTGGGACAGCTATGCTACATCTGCTTCCAACCATGTAACCACATATCCAGTTGTGGGACAGCTATGCTACATCTGCTTCCAACCATGTAACCACATATCCAGTTGTGGGACAGCTATGCTACATCTGCTTCGAACCATGTAACCACATATCTAGTTGTGGGACAGCTATGCTACATCTGCTTCCAACCATGTAACCACATATCCAATTGTGGGGCAGCTATGCTACATCTGCTTCCAACCATGTAACCACATATCCAATTGTGGGACAGCTATGTTACATCTACGTCCAACAATGTAACCACATATCCAATTGTGGGACAGCTATGTTACATCTACGTCCAACAAAGTAACCACATATCCAATTGTGGGACAGCTATGTTACATCTACGTCCAACAATGTAACCACATAACCAGTTGTGGGACAGCAATGTTACATCTACTTCCAACAAAATAACCACATATCCAATTGAGGGACAGCTATGTTACATCTACGTCCAACAATGTAACCACATATCCAATTGTGGGACAGCTGTGCTACATCTGCTTCCAACAATGTAACCACATATCCAATTGTGGGACAGCTATGCTGCATCTGCTTCCAACCATGTAACCACATATCCAATTGTGGGACAGCTATGCTACATCTACTTCCAACCATGTAACCACATATCCAATTGTGGGACAGCTATGTTACATCTACTTCCAACAATGTAACCACATATCCAATTGTGGGACAGCTATGCTACATCTACTTCCAACAATGTAACCACATATCCAATTGTAGGACAGCTATGCTACATCTACTTCCAACAATGTAACCACATATCCAGTTGTGGGACAGCTATGCTACATCTACTTCCAACAATGTAACCACATATCTAATTGTGGGACAGCTATGCTACATCTACTTCCAACAATGTAACCACATATCCAATTGTGGGACAGCTATGTTACATCTACTTCCAACAATGTAACCACATATCCAATTGTGGGACAGCTATGCTACATCTACTTCCAACCATGTAACCACATATCCAATTGTGGGACAGCTATGCTACATCTACTTCCAACCATGTAACCACATATCCAATTGTGGGACAGCTATGCTACATCTACTTCCAACCATGTAACCACATATCCAATTGTGGGACAGCTATGCTACATCTACTTCCAACAATGTAACCACATATCCAATTGTGGGACAGCTATGCTACATCTACATCCAACAATGTAACCACATATCCAATTGTGGGACAGCTATGTTATATCTACTTCCAACAATGTAACCACATATCCAATTGTGGGACAGCTATGTTATATCTTCTTCCAACAATGTAACCACATATCCAATTGTGGGACAGCTATGTTACATCTACATCCAACAATGTAACCACATATCCAATTGTGGGTCAGCTATGCTACATCTGCTTCCATCCATGTAACCACATATCCAATTGTGGGACAGCTATGCTACATCTGCTTCCAACCATGTAACCACATATCCAATTGTGGGACAGCTATGCTACATCTGCTTCCAACCATGTAACCACATATCCAATTGTGGGACAGCTATGTTACTTCTACTTCCAACCATGTAACCACATATCCAATTGTGGGACAGCTATGCTACATCTGCTTCCAACCATGTAACCACATATCCTATTGTGGGACAGCTATGTTACTTCTACTTCCAACAATGTAACCACATATCCAATTGTGGGACAGCTATGTTACATCTACTTCCAACAATGTAACCACATATCCAATTGTGGGACACCTATGTTACATCTACGTCCAACAATGTAACCACATATCCAATTGTGGGACAGCTATGCTACCTCTGCTTCCAACCATGTAACCACATATCCAATTGTGGAACAGCTATGCTACATCTGTTTCCAACCATGTAACCACATATCCTATTGTGGGACAGCTATGTTACATCTACTTCCAACAATGTAACCACATATCCAATTGTGGGATACCTATGTTACATCTACGTCCAACAATGTAACCACATATCCAATTGTGGGACACCTATGTTACATCTGCTTCCAACCATGTAACCACATATCCAATTGTGGGACAGCTATGCTACATCTACTTCCAACAATGTAACCACATATCCAATTGTGGGACAGCTATGTTACATCTACGTCCAACAATGTAACCACATATCCAATTGTTGGACAGCTATGTTACATCTACGTCCAACAAAGTAACCACATATCCAATTGTGGGACAGCTATGTTACATCTACGTCCAACAATGTAACCACATAACCAGTTGTGGGACAGCTATGTTACATCTACTTCCAACAATATAACCACATATCCAATTGAGGGACAGCTATGTTACATCTACGTCCAACAATGTAACCACATATCCAATTGTGGGACAGCTGTGCTACATCTGCTTCCAACAATGTAACCACACATCCAATTGTGGGACAGCTATGCTGCATCTGCTTCCAACCATGTAACCACATATCCAATTGTGGGACAGCTATGCTACATCTGCTTCCAACCATGTAACCACATATTCAATTGTGGGACAGCTATGCTACATCTATTTCCAACCATGTAACAACATATCCAATTGTGGGACAGCTATGCTACATCTGCTTCCAACCATGTAACCACATATCCAATTGTGGGACATCTATGCTACATCTGCTTCCAACCATGTAACCACATATCCAATTGTGGGACAGCTATGCTACATCTGCTTCCAACCATGTAACCACATATCCAATTGTGGGACAGCTATGCTACATCTGCTTCCAACCATGTGACCACATATCCAATTGTGGGACAGCTATGCTACATCTGCTTCCAACCATGTAACCACATATCCAGTTGTGGGACAGCTATGCTACATCTGCTTTCAACCATGTAACCACATATCCATTTGTGGGACAGCTATGCTACATCTGCTTCCAACCATGTAACCACATATCCAGTTGTGGGACAGCTATGCTACATCTGCTTCGAACCATGTAACCACATATCTAGTTGTGGGACAGCTATGCTACATCTGCTTCCAACCATGTAACCACATATCCAATTGTGGGGCAGCTATGCTACATCTGCTTCCAACCATGTAACCACATATCCAATTGTGGGACAGCTATGCTACATCTACTTCCAACAATGTAACCACATATCCAATTGTGGGACAGCTATGTTACATCTACGTCCAACAATGTAACCACATATCCAATTGTGGGACAGCTATGTTATATCTTCTTCCAACAATGTAACCACATATCCAGTTGTGGGACAGCTATGCTACATCTGCTTCCAACCATGTAACCACATACCTAGTTGTGGGACAGCTATGCTACATCTGCTTCCAACCATGTAACCACATATCCAATTGTGGGACAGCTATGCTACATCTGCTTCCTACCATGTAACCACATATCCAATTGTGGGACAGCTATGCTACATCTGCTTCCAACCATGTAACCACATATCCAATTGTGGGACAGCTATGCTACATCTACTTCCAACAATGTAACCACATATCCAATTGTGGGACAGCTATGCTACATCTACTTCCAACAATGTAACCACATATCCAATTGTGGGACAGCTATGTTACATCTACTTCCAACAATGTAACCACATATCCAATTGTGGGACAGCTATGCTACATCTACTTCCAACCATGTAACCACATATCCAATTGTGGGACAGCTATGCTACATCTACTTCCAACAATGTAACCACATGTCCAATTGTGGGACAGCTATGCTACATCTGCTTCCAACAATGTAACCACATATCCAATTGTGGGACAGCTATGCTACATCTACTTCCAACCATGTAACCACATATCCAATTGTGGGACAGCTATGCTACATCTACTTCCAACCTTGTAACCACTCTGTCTTTTTACAGACGAGGTAAAGAAGTTGAAACAACAACTAAAAGAAGCTCAGACGCGCAAGATCCAGAAATACCTGAAGGATAAATCCTTTGAACACATCCCAGTCAAAAGACTCGACGACATCTACGTTGAACTGCACAAGCGTGGACAGAGCAAGAGGCTGGAGACACGATCTGCCATCAACTCTCTGCAACTTCACATGGATATTGAGCAGTGCATGCAAATTGAAGTTGAACAGTTACTTTCCACGGATCCCAACAATGAAAAGACCCCATCAAAGGATTTGGATTCAGGAGCGGCAGCTAACTTATCATCCCCAGATCCCAAGAGTGAAAAGACCCCATCAGGGGTGTTGGACAGAGGAGTGGCTGCAGAGTTATTTCCCCCGGATCCCAAGAGTGAAAAGACCCCATCAGGGGTGTTGGACACAGGAGCGGCTGCAGACTTATCATCCCCAGATCCCAAGAGTGAAAAGACCCCATCAGGGGTGTTGGACAGAGGAGCGGCTGCAGAGTTATTTCCCCCGGATCCCAAGAGTGAAAAGACCCCATCAGGGGTGTTGGACACAGAAGAGGCTGCAGAGTTATCTCCCCCGGATCCCAAGAGTGAAAAGACTCCATTAGGGGTGTTGGACACAGGAGCAGCTGCAGAGTTATTTCCCCCGGATCCCACGAATGAAAAGACCCCATCAGGGGTGTTGGACACAGAAGAGGCTGCAGAGTTATCTCCCCCGGATCCCATGAGTGAAAAAACCCCATTGAAGGTGTTGGTCACTGGAGGTGCTGGCAAGGGCAAGTCAGTGCTAGCGATGTACTTACTCAACATGTGGCTAGAAGGCCGGCTACCGGCCATCGAAAACTTCTTCTTCTATTCCATGAAAGAACTTTCACTTGTAAAAGAATGCTCATTGGCTGATCTTCTGTTTCTGCACCAATGCGGTCATAATCCAAGTGATGAAGTTGCAGTGGAATATGTGCAACAGATGTCACATAATACACTGGTTGTGTTTGAAGGACTTGATGCATTTGGCAGCTGTCCATCAGAGTCGGAATCCTTTGATTGCAACTCGAAAGTTGAGATGTCCAAGTTGATAGGGTCAATCATCAGCGGCAATACCTTGATGCTAGTCAGACTGCTAGTGACCTCACGTTTGGGTGGTGTTGACGAATACAAGAAATTCGACCGGACAACCGAGATATATGGTTTCATTGAACCAACAATCTTTAAATATGTGGAGAAGTTTTGCCAAGACGATGCCATACTAGGATGCCACATAGGCAACTACCTCGAACACAACGTCAACGCACTTAGTCTGTGTCACATTCCAATGTTCTGCAGTCTGATATGTCGGCTTGGAAAGATTGGACTGGAGAAAGATAGGCAAGCACCTTTCCCAACAACACTCACACGGCTGGTAACAAAGTGTGTGGACAGCTTTGTAAGAGAACAGCACCCAGATTTCACAGGAAGAGAACTCCGTAAAGATGAGGATACAATTGCTCAGATAAAAGACCAACTTCTCCGCCATTCCAAGCTGGCAAAGGCTGGCATGAGTCATCAACCAGTGAAGGTCGATTTCTCGACAGAAGATGTCGAAGCAGTGTTGTTGTCACAGGAGACCGCAACACGGTGTGGATTCTTGAACATTTCCAAAGAGAGGCCAAAAGGATCGGTGATCAGAACAGTAACACAATCATATCAATTTCTGCATTTGATAATGCAGGAATTCTTTGCTGGCATTGCCCTAGTGTCATCCCAAGAAGAAACTGCGCGTCTGTTGGAGCAGACACAAAATGTAGGACAATTAGACATGGTCTTGTCATTTGTCTCGGGACTCGCAGGAGACCCAGAAAACAAAACGTTTCTGGAATCTTTGGGATGCAACACGTCCATAACAGCGTGTGAGTTGCTCAAGCTTGTTAGACAAGAGCGTGCACAAGGGTACCGCAACCGCCAGACCAAAAATGGCAGAATTCTCTTTCTGCTCACACTAGTGTATGAATCTCGTCAGCCAGACGCATGGGCCGAAATCAAGAATTTTGTGCTGAGCGGCATGACGGAACTGAATCTCTCGGACACAACTATCACCTCAGCCGAGCTGCAAGCGTTGATCTTTGTGATTCAAAAGTGCAGCGACATTAGCGCCGTGGAGTAAGTATTAAGTATGATTTGTTCATGTTTGGCACTAGGTATTACCATCTTGTGGAACATTGTAGTATTTTCCTCATATGTACGTGAGGCAGTAAGTCAAAAATAAAAATTTCATAAAAGTGTACTTTTCTGGATCAATATGATCAAACTGCCAAAAATTATAATTTTACCCATCATAGTTTAATTAATACTCCTACAAACTTGTGTCACCCAATGTTGGCATTGAAATAGTTTATTTTTATTTATACCTTTTATGAAACTATATTCTTAAGACAATATCCCTGAATGTAGCGCTCTTTAATGTAAACAATACATGTATTTTTTTTACTATATATATGTTATAATTTGGGTAGTTCTTGCGAAAATAGAACATAAAATGTTCATACAATCCAAATTTTTTCAGTTTATTAAATTAAAAATTCAGCTTTTATTTGTAATAACAAAGAAATTAATACACTTTCAGGAAATGCGTTAATTTGAATTTGTGATCTTTAAACGTTATGTAGCATTATGTATCCTCATCGAAGTTTGTCAATAATTAATTTGTCCTTTGGTATAACGGTCTATCTGCTGCTCTCCTCCTTGTTCTCTGTTGTACAGGGATGAGGGTCAGGTACAGTAAAGTTGAACCATTGTCTGTGTCTTCTCCTTATTCCCTGCTGTACAGGGATGAGGGTCAGTACAGTAAAACTGAACCACTCTCTGTGTCTCCTCCTTGTTCTCTGTTGTACAGGAATGAGGGTCAGGAACAGTAAAACTGAACCATTCTCTGTGTCTCCTCCTTATTCCCTGCTGTACAGGGATGAGGGTCAGTACAGTAAAACTGAACCACTCTCTGTGTCTTCTCCTTGTTCTCTGTTGTACAGGAATGAGGGTCAGGAACAGTAAAACTGAACCATTCTCTGTGTCTCCTCCTTATTCCCTGCTGTACAGGGATGAGGGTCAGTACAGTAAAACTGAACCACTCTCTGTGTCTTCTCCTTGTTCTCTGTTGTACAGGAATGAGGGTCAGGAACAGTAAAACTGAACCATTCTCTGTGTCTCCTCCTTATTCCCTGCTGTACAGGGATGAGGGTCAGTACAGTAAAGCTGAACCACTCTGTGTCTCCTCCTTGTTCTCTGTTGTACAGGAATGAGGATCAGATACAGTAAAATTGAACCACTCTCTGTGTCTCCTCCTTGTTCTCTGTTGTACAGGAATGAGGGTCACGAACAGTAAAACTGAACCACTCGCTGTTATTTCCTACCAATGTTTTCTGTACATCGCTCCCTGTCTATGTCTTTCATCCTCCCCTGATCTTCTCATGTCCCTCCTCATGTAGTCCTCCCATCTCAGCTGTGGCCTTCCCCTTTTCCTGTGTCCTTTATGTTGCTCCGACTCTGCTCCCTTTGTTATTTTTCTGGCATCCATCCTTGCTAAATGGCCTTCCCATGTCATCCGACTCAATAATCCTCTGTTAGGCTGTATTGCATTCCAACCTCTTTTCTCAGGTCATTCATCCTTCTTCTGTCTACCCTCTTTGTTCTTGTTATTCTTCTAACCCAGTTGTTCTCACAAACTTGCAGCTTCTCTTGTAGTTTAGTCGGCGCCACTGTCTCCAGACCATATAGGCATGCCGGTGTAACACACACTCTCCGGAATTTCCCTTTAATTTTTTGTGATTTTTCTCTTCATCCTCAACCTTTCTCCAAGCATTCGCGCCTGCTTGTATTCGACGTCGCACCTCCACATCTGAACGCCCATCCGCCGTAACCAAGGTACACAAAGCCATCCACTTGCTTAATTTCCTTTCCATCCAAACTGATGTCCAATTCAGTGCAATCACTATATATATATATATATATATACATATATCAGTATGATAATTCACGGCAGCTAGGATACAGTGGTGCGCTTGAATACATCTCACAGTTGTTTTTATTAAAGCATTGAATATTCTCATCTACAATTGCTTTGTTATTCGTTGTGTTCCAGCTTGCGTGGCTGTAAAATGACTGGAGGAGATTGGGGAACTCAATTAGGACGTTTGCGCCAACTCACAGCCGTAAGGTACAGTGTATTATAAAATTATACGACAACTGAAACAAACAAATATTTTCATAAGGCAAGGTGTTTCGATGATATGAGAGCGCCAGATAATAGTCACAAACACCTGTTGTGGTTGTTATCTGGCAGCTAACGCTTATAGAAAAGGAAACCACTTGGGTGGAGAGGAGACGACAATTTTGTGTCGATATCACCATCCCATGGCTAACTCTTGTATAACATAATATATCATATATTACAAATGACAAAGTACAATCTATATGTGTATTTCAAGCTCTTTGGTGTGAGACAAGGACATATATTATTTATTAGAAAACTAGTATTCAGTGATGAGCATTAATTCATTAATGGTTTATATATATATATATATATAATAAGTGTGTGTGCTAATTTAAATTGACTTAGTACCAGAAAAATGATGAATGCCTATAAGGTGTATAACTATAACACTCAATGAAGTTTATAATGTTCCACACATGACATGGACTAGACTGTAATGTGTGATAATATACCAACTACTTACACTGTATAACTGACTTTAACCAAGATAATGTCCAACAACTTGTACAACTGTGTGCAGTTTTGGTATTTTGTTCCCACTTATTTTTACCACAAACTTTTTTTGGGCTCAGTAAGGGGTTGCACCCCAGTCACCTTGCACCCCTCTGAATTTCATGGGGCCTCGAGTGTTCCCAAACAGGGGAAATCTTCTTCCACAACTCAGAAAGAACAAAGCATAGAAAGCTAAATAGATTGTGGGAGATTGTTTGCGATGCTTGGGAGCAGTTGACGCCCTACGAAATTGTGAGGTTTGCATGCAACATGCCAAAGAGTATACCAGCACTCATTACGGCGAAGGGAATGAATCGCCCGAAAGCTAATTAATTGATCTTATTGACATTTATTTCATAACTTTTCTATTATTTATCCAAGTTGGACTAACTAGCTGTTTGAAGGAAGTTTCACTACAGCTTGTATGCAATATTAGGCCAAATTACTGCTTTGTACAACGTTACAATTATATTTTCTCCTTATATGGCATATTTCTCCTAATTAGCCCTACAATTTTAGTAGTCTTTGCAGCAGCAATTCAGCATTGCTCAA
Source organism: Escarpia spicata (assembly GCA_963995525.1). Classification (NCBI taxonomy): domain Eukaryota; kingdom Metazoa; phylum Annelida; class Polychaeta; order Sabellida; family Siboglinidae; genus Escarpia; species Escarpia spicata. The sequence continues at coordinate 14,489,543 of OZ023207.1, read as the reverse complement.
TTTTGTGTGTACATTTTTTGTAGAGATGACTATCATCAGAAACAGTAGAATCCATCTTCACAACCTGGCCAAACTACAATCAAACGAACAGATGTCACGTGTCAAGAAGACGTCACGCCTCTCCGACACATTCTGTCTACAGCTGTCAGTGAAATGTCATGCCTCCAACACATTCTGTCTACAGCTGTCGGTGAAATGTCACGCCTCCAACACATTATGTCTACAGCTGTCAGTGAAATGTCATGCCTCCAACACATTTTGTCTACAGCTGTCAGTGAAATGTCACGCCTCCAACACATTATGTCTACAGCTGTCAGTGAAACGCCACACCCCTCCAGGACATTCTGTCTACAGCTGTCAGTGAAACGTCACACCCCTCCATGACATTCTATCTACAGCTGGCAATGAAATATCATGCCCCTCCAAGACATCTGTCTATATGCTCTCGATAAGATGTGTCATTGTATTGTTTCACCCAGAACCTGTAGTCTACTATCTCAGCAAGATGGCATGCCTCATCATGAACAATCCGAGCTGGTTATAGAAATGTGTGACATTCAAAAGTTACGCTGCCCTGCAAAATGTCGACATATTTCACACTACATATTACAGTGACCCTCGCTGTACAGTTTTATGTACCTATAAATATATGTGAGAGTGTGTGAGTGTGAGTGTATGGGCTGGGTGCGTGCATGTTGTAGTGTGTGCCTGTGTTGTCTGAGTTTGTGTGTGCACGTCTTCTGCGCACATTTGCACATCACTACAAGTTGCCATATCACCAGATGAGATTATACATATAATAATATTAGCACAATTGACTGCAACATTCAGTGACATGTTGTATCACGTCAAATATAGCACAAGCACTTTGGGATATTAGCAGGTCTACAATCAATTGATAATATAGGCACTAATCATTAATGCACTAATCATGCTTTATAAGTTGAAGAGTTTGTACTCTCTATGTTGTTAAATATGTCGCTTAGTGTCGAATAACCATTGTGGGCATGACGCCACTTTAATGGTGTGTATATAAATAATAAAATATGAAGAATCCTTGACAATACGAGTTATATATATATATATGTAAATGGATCGTTAACCTCCGTCTTTAAGTTACCGCGCCGTTTGCCTACGTTACAATCATAATGATGCGTGTGACCTCCGTCCAGCTTTGCCAACGCTGTTGATAACAGTTATGTGTGAATTACAGGTGTATGAATTACAGTTTACATATTTATTAAGATCCACCACGAACATAAAAGAGTACAGTTATAATTACGGGTAATACCTGCATGACAATTATGAATAATTGTAAAGTTATCTGTGGAGAGATGAAATGACACTGAAAGAATACTGACATACAGACAATTACCAATACAGTTGTACACAAAAATAATAACTGAATACAACTTGACATGCAAGGAAGACGTATCCCAGATACAGTATAATAAATTAGTAAGATATCAATACCAAAGACAACATCAAACACAATCATACAAATGTGATATGCAGTTCAATTACTCTGAATGAACAACTACAGGCGTCATCAGACTGGTGTTTTGGTAACCATAGGCTGATCAAGGGGGCCTGGGTGGTATGTGCCCCCTAGACCTTGGGAATTCTGTGTGTCGTAGTCTTTTTGAATGGGCCCACGTGACCGAGCCCTCTAGAAAATGGAAATGTGCCTCCGTTCACGTTACAATAAGCTGAAGTTCGCCGACGCGACGGCAACATTTTTTCAACAGCACCCCCCTCCCCGTCTTAATTCTGATGTCACCATGCAGTTGAGCGGAGAAGCTGAAGTGACGGCGGTGGAGGTTTGTTTGTGCCCCTTGGACTACCCTCTCTGGATCCGCCCCTGGTAGCCCAGGCGCGTAGCCAACTTTTCACAATTTCAATGGGGATTCACATTTTCCCAGTGGTGCCACACGCTGGTGTGCGATTATATTTTTCACAATGCAGAGGTCGCCACATGTTCACGTGGGAGTTCACCCCACAATGCAGAGGGTCGGGTTTCTAGCTGAAATGACAATAAAGTGGGGTGTGACTGTGAGGTTCACAACATGTCTACTAAATGTTTTGGCTTGTCGCCGTTTCGGTTGTCGCCGATTTAGTTTGTCGGCGTTTAATTAGGTCTGTCGCCGTTTTGGATCTGTCGCCGTTTTCACCTGTATCCAAATGTTGCTATGATAATATAATTGCGCAATATTTTACTTAACTTGCATAACTAGTAGCAGCGCCCGCCTATTAGTCTAGGTATTCCATTTAGTGCGTGACTTCGCCAGAACGATAGTCTGGCTCTGAATGGCCCTTTTGAATGTTATGCCATGAGAGCTGCCACCTAGTGAATATGCATGTGATTAAAAGGCATTAAACTACGAAAAAGTGTAATGTCGGTTACGGCGATCAGACTTAAGTCTCAGAGCTAGAGGAAACACGAACAGCGGAATAAATAACCCCGAGTGGGGTTACGGCGACCGGAGCTGGACTCACGGAAGAATAGCGCAGCCTTTTTTTACCAAGGCACCATTTGGTTATATTTCTTCATCACAAAGTAACTTCCTGTTACCTAATATCCCTAACCAACTGGGATTATCAGGTGATTTGCTTCATTGAGGTTTACTACTTGTCTATGTCGTAAAACAATTAAATTTTGCTCTAATTTGTCAACATTTCAGATGCCGTTCGTTGCAATGTCGCAACGAAATCCTGCACCGATCACGAGGATGGAGGCAGGAAGCGGCGGATGGAGGGGCACGTGCTCTGCAGCATATTCCAGTTGCAGTTCCATGCAGACAACAATCAAACTGATCAATAAATTCACGTAGAAGCCAGTCGGAGATACCGCAAGTATTATGATAGACATAGAATAAATTACATTGTATCGATCTAGGAATTTCACTATACCTTTTGAGGTTGGTTCAATAATTATTTAGATTTATTTTATTTATTCGCTTTCCATTTTTGGGATATGTACAAAACCTTATTACGTATCTCGCGCTGTACACTGACATTATGTAGTTCTTTGTGTACACTGTGAACATTAGGGTGACTCTTGATTTTGTCTATGATTGAGTTAGTATTGATTCAAGTATTATTCACTCGAACCATGTTATGTATGATACTTTAGGTCAGTATTTTTGATCTGTCATGTGGATACTTCCACAGCCTTGGTGCCATAACTATATGCACACCAGATTTACGTAATATCCAGTATGATTTGGTTTTGTTAATCTTTATATTGTAGTTGTTTGTGTACGTTATACTGGTTGTTTGCTGTCATTCTTATTGACGCTTTCTGTAGTTGTTGTTGCTTCCCAGAGAAGTCATGATGGTGTTTGAATGTTCTGCCAGGGGGTGAAGTGTAAAGTACTCTGAGCAGTCCTAACAACTGGATATGCACTGTATATATAATTGTACATTTCTGTGAGTTCCTTATATACACGTTATGATAAATGCTATGGGGAAAAGATCAGTTTGTCATTTGTTTTGTTATCATATGTTGTGGAAAGTATGTTATTCAGACTGCATATCATTAATCCTAGATGAAAAATAATTTCATTAATAATACGATGAAGTAACTCTGTGTTTCATTTAGAATATTAAGATGGGAAACTGTATACATATTGTCTAGACTATTTTTAAAGCCGTTTTAATATTGTTATTTTACTAATGTGAATACGTTATGCTTCCTTCTTTGAATAGCTTACATTAAAATTCACTTTTTATTTTCTGATGTTTTGTAAAAGCGCACGAACATGTAATCGTGATAACCATTTTATTAAATGTCTGACAATGCATGACACTTATTAAAATGTTCCAGTTATAAAATCAAACCTGTATTTATTTGTTGATTGATAAATAAATTAAATGTCATTTATTTGACCTGTTTAAATGTACATATTGGACTGGCATCGTTATTCTGCATACAAATATGTATATCAACTGTGCACTCTGGATAAGTCGAACCTCCACGCACCCATGGCAATACCTCTTTAGAAGTTGCACTTATCAGAACCTATGTTTTAACACATTATATGACCGAGTTTAAGTGATCTGGATTGATAATATGCATACAAATACATACATACATACACACAGATAGCCATATTAAGCTCATCGGCACAATATCGGCAGCGGACTATCAGCCGCCCTCGGCCCGAATGTGAGCCGCCGGACAAAATTCCCTCTGCCCGCAGGCGGATGCCAACAGCGGGCCGGTAAGTTTGCGGCTCTCGGACCGCTGTAGTTGCGCTGGCTGGGTACGTACTGACGAAGCCTGCTGGTCAAGAAGCGACACTCCATACACGAACTTAGTACAAAGTATAAGACATTCATTCTCTAACATAATTTATTATATTGAACAATGTTCAGTAAACACCGTGTGTCGTTGTTATATGTGTTATGATGTTACCGTCATGTGTATCCCAATCAAGACGGTGGTCAGCAAGCCGATCAGATATCGACTGGACAACATCGACAGCCCGGTCTTGTTTGCCATTCCTCCGGCCACGTGGTCATTCACTGGTCAAGATGAACTGACCGTCCTGTGTAAAGTGGCCGTACCGAACAAGAGGCAACAACAATGAGCTCAAACTGCTTCGGTTAGAACAGGTGACTGGCAATTGCGAGATTTGGGAAAGGGAACTGCGCAAGGAGGGAGAGCTAAGAAACGAGCATCTGCAATATGTTTTTAAAACATTGTTAAAAATGACATCAGATATAATAGTTTTTGTTTTTTTAAGTGTTGGTTGCTGTCACACTGTAGGATCTCAGATTTTTTTTTTAAACATTGCTAAAAATATGTTAATTTCTAAAATAAATTGAAGAAACGTGTCTACGTTGTTTTTACCACAAGAGTAATGCGTTTCCTGGGATATTGTGCAATAAAGCACTGCATGTTTAATGGCACTTTAAGAAGATTTAACAAGATTGTCACCCAGAGAATTTACTCTAGATGGCAGGTGGACAAGGAAGCTATTTGGCATATCGAGAGTCCAACCATTTCTATCAATATTGTCATACCCATTCAATATCTTAAACACTTCTGTCTGACCTCCTCTCAATCTCCTGGTCTCTAGTGTTATTAAACCACATTCTTTTAGGCGTTCTTCATAACTAAGATCACTCAGTGTTTGTATCATTTAGTCGCTCTCCTCTGTAGGTGTGCCGGTTATCGGACAGTTAGTGGTATTAACGGACAGATCAGTTTACATTGGGCACTGTTTCTACGTAAAGGTTTAGTTGTGTCCACAGAAAGCACGATGACATACGCTACGGTTATGTTATGTTTCATCATCTGGCAATAAGAAAATGTACTATCCAGAATGAAATGTCCGGAAGTACGGCTTTTTGCTATTTACCGGACGCCGATTTCAGTGGTCGGACGATACATGTCCTATAACTGACATGGGCCAAAGTGACGCTGTTTAGTTGAATAAATAGTCATATTTAAAACATTCTTCTGGTAGCGTGTACGACTTGTGGCCATCCAGACACAACACCACCGGTTTGGGAATGTTCTGTTCTACTAGGTAGGGGTCGAAGACGTTGATGATATATTCCAAAAAATGTGTCCGATTTCGTCCATCCGCTATCGGATAAGCCGATCGCCCACGGTTTAGGCACTGACACCACGATCTCCCTAGGTGGGCTTTGATAGGGACAAACTATCACCCCGGGCAGCACCTTGCCGTCCGCAGAGAAGGTCGTCAGCACCGTCAAGGTGTCCTTCTCGCTGCCGCGTTTGAGGTCATAAACATTCCTCCAACCTTTTTGGTCGAGCAACGTCCCGGACTTGGGGCAGATAGAAATACTCGTCTCATCGGTATTGATGACACGCCTTGGGTCCGCCATGATGTCGGCGAAAGCACCACCTTCATTATTGGTAGTTTTTTGTTTTTTCGAACCACTTCCGTATCGAATCCTCTGTCACCATCGCCCATATAGCCGTTACGTTCTCTGATTCACGAACCGCGATCTCTGGGTGACGGCGCATGAAAGTTCGGTACCGTGGTTCGCCTGGTCTGTTGTCGTTGAAGGACGTCTTCCGCTGGTCGCCTTCGATGATCTGTTTGACTGAATCTAACAACTCGCCCTTCTTCTGCGGGTGTCCCGTCTTCGCCAAGTGCACCGACCAGCGCACCAGGTCGTCCTCCTCCTGAAAGCAAAAACAAGTAATGGTTAATTTAGTTAAATAAAACTAAATACATCTGCGTCAACATGAGCAATTCTCAAAAGGTCGTTACATAAATGTGACACATGTGATGAATTTTAAATCGACTTAATCATAACAAATTTAACCACAAAACTCAAATACAATTCCTAGCTTATGCAGATATCATGTTTAGAAGATAGTCAGGTCAGTAATAATCACACACTAGGCATTTGCAATGCACCCTATCATTTATTTATACGAAATTGATGACAACAATGATGTTCTCACTAAATCATTTTATTATGGTAAGAATGTAATACAGTGATATTTGTTACCTTTATATCAAAGTATAATACTAATTAACTGAAATCGATACATAATGATAGTTTCGCTCTTTGAAATGTGTCATGACTGAATTCTGAATTCAGCATCTTTTAACTGTGTTCCATCCTTGTAATTATAATAGGCTGGATTGGTGTTTAGGCCTCTATATTTATAAGTGAAACTATATTGAGTAAGAATATGCACCTGCGAAATTAGGACTGTATCCGGACCACATTTGCGCAGCTCGGGCGACTTGTCGAGCAACTTGTCGCTTAGTGTCGACTTTGGCACTGAGAACAGTTCCGCCGCTCTCCGCACCCCCATGCCCTGGGTACGACAGGCAGCCAAGGAGGCCGCCATTTGCTCCATTGCATAGTTGTTAACATGATCTGTAGACATAATGCAAGCTTAGAATACTTCGTAGTTTATGTATTAATCGGGAGAATAAAACAACCAGCTTAGTTTATATTTTAAACTGCAGCCCTAAAATACATATGGGACATAAGCGCCTTGAACGGAGCTGTCCGAAAACTGGTTGGTTATCGGACAGCCATATCCGTAACGTCCGGTTTCTGGTTACGTTATATCAAAAAGCCTCACAAACGACGCAGCATTTGCGTCACTTATAAAGCTTTATGTTGCGTGAATACGCAGTGCAAAACGTACACCTCCTGCAATCTTAGTTATCGGACACCTTGTCCGGAATCTAAATTCGAACGTAATATCTGTGCCACTAACCGGACACTGCTCATATGATATGATATGTGGGATGGTCATTGACACAGAAAACTGCATCCAGTATGTTCTCTATGTATTCGTAATGTCATTCTATATTTACATGGTAACATCAATCAAACACTAATAAGAAATACTGCAGCCGGACACTTGCACCCCTACTTACCGATTTCAAACTGTGTATGGCGCGATTCGACAAGTGCGTCCGGCGTCCTCCACGTGTCGTCACCGAAGCAACAGTATTATCCGCCAGGTGGTGTAACCAACATGTAGAATTAAAGAAGAGATGCTAAGCCTGACACTAGTTGGCGCCACTCATTCTTATATCGTTTTGTTGTCCTATTCCAAACATAATAATATAGATCCCAGTACTGATCCCTGTGGTACCCCACTCAAAACTGATTCTAGTTTGAAACCTCCCCATCAACAACTACCCGTTGTCTTCTGTCAATCAGTCATTTTTCTATCCAGTTAATTATGCCATTTCCTATGCCATGGGCGTTTAGTTTAAGCAATAATCTTTGATGTGGCACTTTGTTGAATGCTTCATTAAAATCTAACTATTCTAAGTAGATGATATCAACTGGTGTCTACCGGCAAAATCAAACACGACAAAAAAATCCATGAAAATGCTACCGTTTCAGGTTTGTGGAAACATATTTAGATGTATAACACAATATATAGCGCGTGTATGACATAAATACCCAGATTAAAATCACCTTTGTATATTTGCTGGAAATTATTTTCATCGTCTGCTGGTGCGAGTTCTCAGACTGCCTACGTGAACTGTAATTGCCTTATATGGAAGATGTATGTCAAGCCAGTGTTGTCGAACAGTTATAATAATATGTAGAATGCGTGTAATTATAAAACAGGAAACAAATTAGTTTTAACTAACATCACAACTTCACTGCAACATATTTTGCAGGTATTTTATTCAATACGTATAACAGAAATATGGCAAGCCAATATTGTCATAAAAGGTAGAATAATTAGAAAAACTTGTCATTTTAATTTAAATAACATATATTTAAACACTGAAAGATATGTTGTAAGTATTTATTTCAACAGATATGGAAGGTGTGTGTGGCAAGCCACTACATATAAGTTAGAATAACTAAAACGATAAAGGAACTTTATAAAGACACTAAAAAGAATTTGCAAATATTTTTATTTTATTAAGCATCTTTGTGGATTTTGTCAGTAACCACGTGAAAAACAGAAAAGAAGTATACCTAAGAAATACAGACAGTATGCCCCGCAACAAATTGAGCAGGCATATGAGATGTGTAATGAGGAAAATGTATAGGTTTATAAAGCGGCAAAGTTGTATTGCATTCCATTAGACTCGAGGCCGCTACAGTGCATTTAAACATACATCTGGGCCCGACCCAATTATGAGCAAGACCGAAGCTTTTGTGGGTCATGTGAAGGACGTTGCTACATGTGGCTATGGATACACACGTCGTGAACTAAGGAATCTAGCTGGGGAAACAGTGTTCTTCTTGATCAGGAAAGACACCAATGCCCCGCTAAGTGAAACGTGGGTCAATGGTTTCCTGAAAAGATGGCCGGACCTGAAATTATCGAAGCCAAAAAGTTTGGCTATGATCAGAGCACGCAGTGCAACTAGAGAAACCGTCGATAACTACTACAAGCAGCTCCTACTAGCAGCTCCTACTAATTCTTCAAAAATGTGACCTTTTGGAGAAACCACAACGCATTTATAATGTAGATGAGACGGGTATCTCCACAGAACATGTCCCGCCTAAAGTAGTAGCCGAACGAGGCCTCACTCCTTTGGCTGTGGTTTCTCAAAGATCTGCCACAACAACCATCATCAGCTGCATTAATGCCAGAGGCCAGTCTCTCCCACCTTATCTTATATTCAAAGGGAAGAAAATGTCTGAAGACCTCCTGGCTGGAGCACTCCCCGGCACTCAAGGCGTAATGTCCGACAGCGGGTGGTCAAATAGTCGAATATTTCAGGTATACCTCTGTGAACATTTCCTGAAGCATGTTCCAACAAACAAAGACGAGCCTCTGTTATTGCTCTATGATGGCCACAGCTCACACATAAATGTGCCATTGATCGAATGAGCTCAGAAACACAACATTATCTTGTTCTTGTTGCCCGCCCATACTAGCCACTTGTTACAGCCACTTGACATCGGCGTATTTGGGCCCTTCAAGGTCGCCTACTATAGCGATTGCAGCAACTTCCTTAGAAAGAATCCTGGTCGAGTGGTTATGCGATATGACGTGTGTCGCCTCATTGCCAATGCCTTTAGTCGCACGATGAGTCCAGGGAACATCATAGGCAGTTTCAGACGCTCCGGTATATACCCATTCAATGCAAGTGTGGTCACGGATGAGCAGCTTGCTCCGGGCACTGTTTTCAATGCATATCCAGTGCAGGGCACCTGCGTACAACAGCCACTCAGCACCGTCGTCCACTCACAGCCAGTCCAGGGCACCAGCGCACAACAACCACCCAGCACCGTCGTCAGCTCACAGCCAGTCCAGGGCACCAGCGCACAACAACCACCCAGCACCGTCGTCTACTCACAGCCAGTCCAGGGCACCAGCCCACAACAACCACCCGGCACCGTCGTCAACTCACAGTCAGTCCAGGGTACCAGGGTACCAGCGCACAACAACCACCCAGCACCGTCGTCAACTCACAGCCAGTCCAGGGTACCAGCCCACAACAACCACCCAGCACCGTCGTCTACTCACAGCCAGTCCATGGTACCAGCGCACAACAGCCACCCAGCACCGTCGTCAACTTACAGCCAGTCCAGGGCACGAGCCCACAACAACCACCCAGCACCGTCGTCAACTCACAGCCAGTCCAGGGCACCAGCCCACAACAACCACCCAGCACCGTCGTCAACTCACAGCCAGTCCAGGGCACCAGCCCACAACAACCACCCAGCACCGTCGTCAACTCACAGCCAGTCCAGGGCACCAGCCCACAACAACCACCCAGCACCGTCGTCTACTCACAGCCAGTCCAGGGTACCAGCGCACAACAACCATCCAGCACCGTCGTCAACTCACAGCCAGTCCAGGGCACGAGCCCACAACAACATCCCAGCACCGTCGTCAGCTCACAGCCAGTCCAGGGCACCAGCCCACAACAACCACCCAGCACCGTCGTAAACTCACAGCCAGTCCAGGGCACCAGCCCACAACATCCACCTATCACCGTCGTCAGCTCACAGCCAGTCCAGGGCACAAGCCCACAACAACCACCCAGCACCGTCGTAAACTCACAGCCAGTCCAGGGCACCAGCCCACAACATCCACCTAGCACCGTCGTCAGCTCACAGCCAGTCCAGGGCACCAGCCCACAACAACCACCCAGCACCGTCGTAAACTCACAGCCAGTCCAGGGCACCAGCGCACAACAACCACCCAGCACCGTCGTCAACTCACAGCCAGTCCAGGGCACGAGCCCACAACAACCTCCCAGCACCGTCGTCAGCTCACAGCCAGTGCAGGGCACAGATGAACAGCTATCGTTGCAAACATTCTTAAAAAGAAAGAAACCTCATTTCATTCCCCATTCAAACGCACGCACACACGCCACAAACAGTTACAGGGGGCAAGCAATTTCAGAGATTGGGAAGGCTGAACAAGTCAGACAACACAAACACATCACGCAAAAACCAAAACCAAAAAATGGCAACACTACCATCATTTCAGATTATGTTTGTTGTGTGTGCCGTATGCAATTTCCACCAAATTCCACCACCGAAGTAATAGACTGGGCGCAATGTTCGTTTCGCATGGCGCGACGTCAACTGAGCAACCACTGGGTTGGGCATGTTGGGCATGTTACTGGGGTAATACACACCCAGTGTTTTCACTGCTCCTGTTGTAAATTTTCAGAAGAGTGATTCACTCTCTAAGTCATGAAGGTGTTTTGCTAATGGATTAGCACAATAAGAACTGGCATTTTGATACCCGGGAGGACAAGTTAATTTGTCCTGGGTTTGTCCTGGGTTTGCCCAAATACCTTTTCACTTGTAAACATGAATTTACATATTAAATGCTTTTCTGTGTATCACTACCATGTTTTATATCCGACATTTTCTTCATTAAACTACTTATACCTGGAAATTACATTAGCAGCTCATATATTTAATTTTTTTATTAATTACATATATGTTTAATTAACATCACCTGTAAAGTCAATCAATTGCAGGCACTGCATCAGGTATGCACAGCAAAATAATCGCAGGCATTGCAGTGTGTTTAACCATCAGATTGTTAATAAATATTTTCTTTGGCATAAATTAAAACAATTTGCAGAAATATTAATTACAAATTAGCTTCAGCAGTGTATAATGTACGCATATATTTATATTAATCACCCATGAAAGTTATCGACGTAGAACGCCGACCTTATGAAGTTTACGAATTAAACTCATTTATTGCCATCTACGCGGCTTGCCAAAGGCCAAAACCGAGTGCTTTCGTTTGGCGCGTGAAATGGTTATCGACTTACGAATAGTTATTTCACTAAAAGCAACTCATTTGACACTTCGCTTGCATGCCATTGACGAAATATGTGGTTTCTATTGATACGTTGCTGAACGATTTCAATAAATGTTGGCGTAAACTGCATATTATGGTTCCGTAAGGCAGAAACCGAGTGGTCCAGTAAAGCCTAAAGGCAGTATATATGTGCTAACTCTTTACCACAAATTCCTTCATATTTCTGCAAACAGACTGTTAGAAAAGTTTGTTTTAGTGAAGTTCATACAACAGTACAGTACAGTACACTATAGTGTATTAACAAAAATATAACGGTGAAATCAAATATCGTCAAGCTTGCGTCAAAAACCGCGCGTCCTATCCGCGCCGTGTAAATCGTTCGAGTGTCACGTGAATCCGTGCGAGATTGGGCAGTGTACTAAAACAGGCCTTGGCTAGACTCCTAGACTAGAGCGTTAGAACACGAGATTTCAGTAACACGAATTTTGACTGGCACGAATTTTCCGATCGTAAGTATAGGGCTATACTAATGTTTTATGCCGTTTTAACAAAACAAACCTGGTCAAATTCTTCAGTTAGATATACGTGTACTAAATCTCTAACACCCATTCCGTTGAATTTGGACAAACAGACTGTTAGAAAAGTTCAAGGGAAGACACTGAAGTACGTAAGAAAATCTGCGTTGTGGAAAGCGGTCTATGAATCGGTGGGAGATCAGGCTGTGGATTAAAATAGTATAATACTAATAGCGTTAAGAACGTAAAATTTCAGTGTGACAGTGACACGGAGCCAACAACATGGACGACGTTACCAGCCAGCATGTTTTGTACTAATTGTTGAATGAACCATTTATAAGGAAATAAACAATAATGGCGATGAGTTCGCATTGTTCTCAAGATGAATTAGGTATTATTTGATGTAAAGGGTCATTTTCTAAAGTGTATAAATTTAAGTTAGCACGCGCGCACGGTGCGCGTGCACACACACATGTTGATATATGATTTTGTTTCTGACATAAACATAACACAACTAAGTTAACTTAATGGTCTTTGACAGAAAGGACTATGTTTTGTTGCTGAAAATAAAGAATCTCGCTCTAATATAGCCTGATATATATGTTACTTTGTGCTTGCCCACAAAATTTAAGTGTTTTAAATCGTGACCATTCGAATTTGTGAGTGCAAGTTGAAAGTGCGCCTTAATGGCTGATGACGTCACACGGAGGATGCCTCAAACATGGCATATGTAGTGCAGTCCGGTTCTGATGCAAACGACTTTGACAATTCTTTTGGCAGTAATGAGAATATGCCAAAAGTGACCAAAGATGTTCCAAGGATATTTGTTGGTACAACTGTACCAGCATGAACTAGCCGCTACATCGCCAGCCGGATTCATTGTTGCCATTCTACCGTGTCTTCCAACTGTCTGTCCAGTGTCGCTAAAGTTCAGATAATCCTTACAACCATCACATGTTCTGTCAAAGCAGCTTCTGTCCGGCTCTGCGCCGACAGTTGCGTCTACACATTGCTACACCCTTCTTGTCGTTGAAATACCATCGTTCCTCCAATAAAATTCATGCAATTCTGTGGCAATAATTTCATAACTGTTTTATTAGACATTAATTATTATTTGAAAAGCCTAAAGTTCAAAATAATTATTTACTTATAATTGAATCCATAAAATCCATGTTTTATATAACTGTTGTTTTTATACATATATGTGTATATAATATTATGATATTTTGCTGTACAATTACACGTTTAAAAGGATAATAATAATTATACACACAACACACTTGTATATTAACCACATTCTAAGTTGTTTTATATAGATTGCTTCACATTTGCTTATTTCAACTTTGAAATAGTTCTTTGTTAAACTGCAATACATTAGTCACTGTCTTCACCACCATGCTGGGCTTGAGCTGATAAAGTAAACACACAGTTGTGTCATGGACTTCCGTCCTGATGCAATAACCATCTCAGTCAGTTGTGCAGCATTCCCCATAGCCACTGTATGGCAACATTTTTAGTACATCTTATATTCCATTCTCAACAAGTATGGCTTCATTGCTTCAGTATAATTGGTATAGTTTGTGTAATTTTTATTTGGAAAACATTGTTTTATTACAGGGTAAACCATTTTATTAGAAAAATATAAACGATGCATTGCTTGTTAGTTCATCCAACTTGTTAAAATTTGGTAGCCTTCTAAATTTGATCATATTCATTTACTATATGTACACTTTAACAAAAATAGTGGCCGATTGACCACACCAATGACAGTATGATCACATATATATTTAAGTTGTCAACTTATCGAGGATGTCAGCACATGTTGTGTATCGTCTACCTCTGTGTCGAAGTCTTATTCCTGCCCTTGGATTGCAAAATTATAGCCATTACAAATTTGTAATATCATAACATCCACAAAAGGTCAAAGCCTTGGACATGGCTACCAATGATATCAACGTTGCATGGGCTTCATTATCAGTATGCTATTCATATTAAAAAGATGAAACAATATAAATAATGTATGTTTTATACTGCTTAATACTCCTCCATTATTCCCAATTGAAAAACCGCCACTACAAAATAATGATATATTAATAACAGTTTCAGGCAATAACAAAACGTGGTTGTGTTGACGGGTAAACTTTGTGACCTCGTAATTTTATTAGTTATTTTATATTTTGTAAGGTATACACTTGTATGTTGTATTGATATGGCTTAATGTATGGCATGGTATTTTATTAATCGTCCAGATAAACTACACTGTTTGGAGAAGGGTTTCTTATGATCTGCTAGGCAGTTGATCGTGAAATTGTATCGCCAAGCAGTAGCGGTAAACGAATGGTCCCCGTCGTCGAAAAGGTGCCACAAAAAATAAACGTTGTAACATTGTGTCGTAGTGTCTCCCGCTAGATTTGACAAATGTTCAGTAAATAGTGCAGTTTGAGGCATAACACGGAATCTTTCGCTATTTTCGTGTTACTCCACTTCTTGAAATGGATTGATTACATCTCGGAAGCGACTCGGATGCTGGAATCGAGCTGCGTTTCTTCTCGAAAACATCGAACATGGACAACGAATTCGACTAATTTCTACGTGAGCTGTCATCTTTGTTTGCTTGAGTACGGCGTTGAGCAAGGTCCATGGCCATAGCCATAGCACAGCATACTCAGAATTGAGATGTTCCATGCTCAAGTATGAGTACGATTACGTGCCCAGAAAGTGTTATAACCTCAATGAGTATGAGCATGTTGTGAAAACGAGGCTTGAGCATGAAATTATGAGCATCGAGCACCGAATACGGCTTAATAACCTCGGGCCACGGTCTTTGCCGTTGGACTTTGCCTTTGGACCTTGCTGTTTACTTTAAGTTTACGCCATATCGCGCAAAATGGATGCGTCCACGCCAAACACATTTTTGTAGTCGTCTCTGGACAAATGCGTTGAATGTGCTTTATGTACTTCAAACACATCGCAGAGTGCATCACCCGATCGGTTTTACATCGTATATGGAGTTAGTATCGGTAACTGGAAAGATATGACATGTGGTAGTCAGGTAGATATTCACAATTCACTTATTCAGGTGGCTGCCATCTTGGATTTTACCATTAACCTGTGCCCTATCTTAAAATATATGCATTTTTTCAATGAATTGATGACGCCATTGCATTGGATTCGGCATGTCTGAAAACATATAAAACGACACTTTATTTATGTTAACTATTCACGAAGTCGAAGATAGGAAAATAACTAGATATTTAGATTCGGGCGGCGGCCATTTTTTGGCCATTTAGTACCCCCTTTGTCTTTATTCACCAATTTCGGTGCTTTTACGACAAAACCCACAATTATTCTTGGTATTTACACATATCTGCTCCACTGTTAATTCAATCTTATTTTTGAGTTACCTGTACTTTAATTATTTGTTTTTCTTGATGACTCATCTTTTGTAAAAGTGTTTAATTTAAAAACTGATATTATTTATTTGTAGTACATGAGTCGATTTTTCAAATGAATTAATAGTGTTTATAATCAGGAGGTAATCTCCCTCCCTTCTTAATATTATAATTATCAATGTCATTTGACAATATTATTTGACATCTGAACAGTAACTAGTATTTATTTACTATTGTTGTTTTAGTCAGTTATTTTTCATATTCAATTAATATACGTGTCATGTACTTGTGTGTGTCTGTCCAAGGACCACAATGGAAACAAGTGCTTGCACGTTTTTGTGTCATCCTTACATTTAATGCACCCAGTATTTTATATTTTATGTATGTACAAGCTTACATTTTATATTGAATAAATAATTCAATCAATAAAAAAATGCAGCGCCTATAGCAAGTTTCTTTTCTTGATTTAATCGAATGTTATTAACGAAGCATAATGATTCTTATATAAACATTTTTATATATATGTGAAACCTGCCGATAGTGCTATAATGCTAATGTATCAAGTTCGTGCACCGCGAAATTCCGTGGAAATACCGTAATGATTCGTTTTCTAAAACCTAACCACTTTACATTAAATGTAAATGACGACATGCCAACTAGGGTCAGTGCCAATTTTAGCTGCAAGTACAACATACATTTTCACAAATCATTCTCATAGTAGAGAAAACGCAACAAAATAGCAAACAAGGTGATACCGAATTTGACGACGCACGAACTTAAATTCACAATATCAACATAGTAGTTTTAGTAACACGTAAAATTCAAAAGAGTAAAGTTAATTGCAGAAGTGCTTTGTATGACTGTTGGTGAACTCTACGTTATGAAATATCTGATCAGACGCCAATGTTGTGCCTGTATGAGCGTGGCCGTGTCGCTGATTTTAAACTGCAGGTAATTGGATCTGATCATGATTCTCACCAGTCCAAATTCAGCCACTTATGTTGGCATTGATGACATCTACTAAATCTACATGTACGAGGTGTAATCGGCCGGGTGGTGAGACGTGTTCGAAACGTTGAAAGCCCATGAAACTAGTTTTTATTAGGGCGTGACAACAATACATTTTCGCCTTGGGGGCTGCCATATTTACGTCAGATGACGCACATATTCCAAAATTCCTCCACGTGAACGAAACAAAATAGTCCAACATAAACGCGAGTTAAACTTTTAAACTGGCACAAAATTTGAGTTAAACTTCTTCTTGGAGGTGCAACATATCGCGTAGTCTGATTATCAATATTTATTTCTTAGTCCCCGAGAGGCCGGAATGGGACTATACGAAAAACGTGTTCACCTTGCGGCCTAATGTTGTCAATTCTAAGACGCAGGGTCCGTTGTCCCGAATCGCGCGGGTGGTTCCAGCGATTGCTAGAATACGTTGTTCATATTACGCGCACATTGCGTTTTACGTTCCGAACAAACAATATACCACATAAACAGTGGGAATCTTGACATATATGGGGTATATATATATATATTTACACACACACACACACACACACACACACACACACACACACACACACACACACACACACACACACACACACACACACACACACACACACACACACACACACACACACACACACACACACACACACACACACACACACACACACACACACACACACACACTCGTGTATTGGGGGGGGGGGGCAAACTGACGTAATTTTGTATTTTTTGTAATTGTCGGGGTCATGAAAACCTCCCACATATTAACAATGCTAATTGGTGTTGTTTAGGTGGTAAAATTGACGTCATTTTGTGATTTTTTTCTCAAATTTAAGGTTCAAATACACTTCCCATATACTTGGATTTTTTGTTTAGTACACCCAAATAACCACAAATGTTTGTTGACATATTCTACTAAAACATGCCTAAGCAAAGTTTTGAACACACATATTTGGATTATAGCTGCGGACTAACTGAAACGCGTCACTTGTTGTAACGTCATGCTATGCATGAATGACGCTTGCCACTAATATTGCTGTAGATCAGTTTTCTAAAAATGTGTGTAGTAACAAATGTACGGTCTTTAGTTGGAGTAACAATATTCAGTGTTGATGGAAAGTGCATGGTTCAATGTTTCAGGGTAAACATGTATCTTCGTTGATCGGGTAAACGATAAAATGCCAAGTATCAAAATACGCTATGTTAGTTAGTGTTACTTGCGGTCAGTTTCTCCACTCACTTCGAACATTTGAGTTGATTTTGAGGAAAAATTACCTTTGAACCCTGAAAGTGAATGTGTGTATCACGTGACGACGTCAGCGAACATGATAGTGATGTTTCACACCGTAGTGTCATTAAAACTCGCCCACTTGTGTTGACGTCATGCTATGACGCAACACATGAACATGGCTGGCCACTAATAATGATGCGGGTCAATAGTTTTAATCCGTGCTTTAGTCAAGGATTCAGCGCAGCTGGAAAGGATGTGGTTCAACGATTCCGTATAAACAAGTGACATCGTTGATCTGCTCATCTACTGCAAATGGTGCGACGCAACATGTTCGAGCAATCCGTGCGAATTTGGTGGTACTTGTATTCCAACTGGGTCTGCTTATACATGTAACTGCCCAGCGGTTTATACTGGACCTACTTGTGAAGGAAAGAACCATGCATTACGAAAATACGCAAGAATGTCGAGCCTACCTAGTCCCCATATTAATAGTCCTTCGCTTGCTGTTGATGGAAATCCATCTAATACACTTCACAATTGCTCGAATACATATTTTGGACAGGCGCCTTGGTGGACGGTAGATTTCGGTGAAGTGATACTCGTTCGAAAGGTTATCATACTTAACAAGTCTCTTACCAAACGACAGTCGCACAATTTTAATATTGTAGTTGGTATCTACAATGGCCTATACTCCAGATGTGGTCCCAAACTAATCGACATGATACATGTCAGTCGCAAGATTTTCTATTGCCAACCCGGTGTCATGGGACGTAATTTGTTGATAGCAATTCGACTATATCCACCATATAATGTTATTGTTTTATGCGAGGTTTATGTGCATGGAAGACCATATTTTCAAGACCAATGTTTGAGCAATCCGTGCGATAACGGAGGAAGTTGCTATACAAATGGCACATTTTATAGGTGTGTCTGTCCAACAGTTTGGCCAGGACCAAATTGTGAAGGAACGAACTGGGCACTTGGGCAAACTGTGACACAATCATCAAACAATAAATCAGGTTCAAGAGCTGTTGATGGAAGTGATGCACATTTGTGGCAGTTACATAGCTGTACTGAAACTGGGATAGAGGTAAATCCTTGGTGGATGGTTAACTTTGGAAAAGTGATAGAAATCTACAAAGTGGTTGTACTGAATCGAGCGGAAAATCATATATTCGTTCTGAACAATTTCAGTATTGTTGCTGGTCCAGAACTTGGCTACACTACATGTGGTTCCAACAGACACAACATGTCAAACATCGCAACGAAAGGTTTCTTTTGTTCTCCCACTATCATTGGACACACATTGAAAATTACGCTTTATAGAACAGGGAAGATGCTTTCATTGTGCGAAGTGTCTGCCTTCGGAGTTTTAAGACCATGTTTGAGCAATCCGTGCCTCAATGGAGGAAGTTGTGTACGGAACGTGACTGTGCTGTCTTATAAGTGTGACTGCACAGCGAGGTGGAATGGAACATTTTGTCAAGATGAACTTCCATGTGGGAGTTACCCGTGCCAGAATGGAGGAAGTTGTGAACATAATGCGATTGGGCCTGCTTACAAGTGTCACTGCACAGCGAGGGGGAATGGAACAAATTGCCAAAATGAACTTCCATGTTGGAGCAACCCGTGCCAGAATGGAGGAAGTTGTGAACATAATGCGATTGGGCCTGCTTACAACAGCACAGCGAGGGGGAATGGAACACGTTGTGAAGTATTCAATCGATGTTGGAGCAATCCGTGCGACAATGGCGGAGCTTGCCTGCCGGTTGGCGTGTCTTATAAATGTACCTGCCCAACGCAATGGATAGGGTCAAACTGTGAAAAGGATAAAAACGAAGATTTCCCGAAGAAGAGATCGATTGTTGTCGGTAGCATATTAGCCGCTGTCATTGCCGTTGGAGCTATCGGCCTTGCCGCGTATTGTACGATCTTTGCTGGAGGCGTACGTAAAGCTGACAACGAAGATGAACAAGAAGAAGAAGAAGAAGAAGAAGAGGCGGACGATGAGGACAATTCCATATGGGATACAATTCTTGAGCAAATATCTTCAACGATGTTTAGTTTTCAATGAGTCCGCAACGAAGAGATCATTTCAACAACCAAATAACACTGATTATTTAAAACATGCTCGCTTGCTATGTTGTTTGCAGCTGTGAAATATATCACTAACACGTCTGCAGAGACGTCACATTTCGGTGTCTGTGAATGCGGTTGGCGGAGAAGACTATGCTATGAGTTGCTCTGTGGCATGGTATCTATTACATGAAATTCGTTTGAATTATTTTCATTTTGTGTTCGTTGTCTTATTTGTGAGCAGTAAAAACATCATACATTATAGGAAATTATCGAACATCATACATTATAGGAAATTAACGATTGTATGATGTATATATATATATATATATACTCCTAAATGCGGTTATCGGGAGACTTCGACTATCGAGAGACATTACTAAAACCTGCATAACTTCTAAGTAATTTTGTTAAGTACCGTCACATTTGTACCATTAAACATCATTTTCGTTAGCAGTTTTTATTATATGCTTCATAATGGAATAAATAAAAAATATATATGTTATGTCTCCCGATAGTCAAGGCCTAAATGTATGAACAAATCCGACTATCAGTCTCATGTGTATGACAAAAAAAAGATTATCGGGAGACACGCTGTGTCATTTGATTAATGTATTGATACTATTATATATCCCCATGAAAACGGCTACCTGTCGCCAACAAACGTACGTTTTGTCGGACATATATCAGATATAATGTAATAAATGCATAATTATTTTTAAACAGTCTGTCTGTATGTGTGTGCCCCCATATCTCCGTCAGTTTTGCTGAAATTTTGTATGCGACCTGGCGGGCCCATACGGGTGGTTCATAGATTGAAACTTTTTTTTAAATTTGTTCTGCGGTCGGGATCTTGGGGGATCGCAATTTTTAAATGGCCCATATCTTCGTCAGTATTACATGTACGGGGCTGATATTTTGTACGCGACCTAATGGGCCCATTGTCGTGGTTTCGTAGAGTTATACTTTTTCGAAATTCGTCCGGGGGGTCGGGATCTTGTGGATCATAATTTTAAAATGCCTCATTCGTCCGTTTTCATGTATGAACATTTGGCATACGATCAAACGGACCCATTGTCGTGGTTCGTAACTTTTTTCGAAATTCATCCGGGGTAAGTTTTTATTGTACACCTTATGTGGCTTAAATTAGAAAATATATATGACTGCCTTTTCCCCTGTGCAACGCCGAGTATCTCGGCTAGTAAACTAATATTACTGTCAACAGTAATTTCCAAAGTGTGCAAATGTTTTGTCCGGCGGCAAAGGAAGAGTGTACCAAGTATACCAATTGTGGTCTTAGCGTAACATGACTCGTAGATTATTAGCACCAATCTTGGAAACAGTGTATAAATATGTGCGATAAAGAATTCGATGTTGTTTAATTGGCGCCAGTATTTATATTCTATTGCTCAGCATACAGGGCCTATATGCGATCGGTAATGACGTGACATAAAAAACAAACGCAACATTATTTTCTACCGAACACCGACATAATAACATGGTTTGTTCAAACAGGTATTTGATTTTTCTAGATAAAACACAAACTACGCTACTTATACAGCCTCCGGAAAACACACACCTATTATTATTGTTATCGTTAGCAGCAACACAAACTCGGTTGTCAACGTATCAATATAAGGAGAACCCACTGGAAAAGGACAAAGGCAACAAAAGTGTCAAATTTCCTGCGTTGGGAAGAATATCTTATTGTTGCCAATGTTGATATGTGTCCTGCCTTTCCGCGTTTACTAAAAAATTATCTCCTTTATTTTAAACAAATTCTTTGAAGCACGGCTCATTAGACTCTTGAAACAATCGACAGACTAAGCTGGCTAAACTACCATGTGTTTTTGTCAGGAGAGACGCAATGGTTTTGGAGTCTTCTTTCTGCATTTATCTCCACCTAAATGACATATTGAAGTGGATACATTGTTTTACATACTGTAAATCAAGACGCCTTTAAAATTGCACAACGTAACTGTGTCATAAGCAATATTAAGGGGAGACACCCCACCTAAAATTATTTTTACTCACAATGCGTTTCCACCATATTCTAATAGCTTTTTATCTTTTGTTAGCTATCAGTAAAGTTCACTTTTATAACCATTACGTATCTATAAATCAATTGTATTCATGGTTAAATGTTATCTTTATCAAGTAATCAATCGCATTATACAATATTTGAAGGCCATTTACATGAAGTCACATTTTTTGCATCAAGAAGTCACAACACTCTGCTTTGTTGTATTCACCAGTATATGCTCCGAAAACTGTCTAAAAACATACCAGTTTTATGGAACATCTTGGGAGTGTAGTATAAAAATGTGCCGATTAAACACAAATTACAATGACATAATTTATAAAATGTATATAAAATAGAAATATAAAAAAAAAAATCTTTAGTCAAGTTTTAGAGTTAAGTAAACCAATGATGATTATTAAAACATTATGATAAAATATCCATAACTTTTAAAGAGTTTTCATTTTTGGAATGGCTCTAATTCAAGCTATTGTGTTTGTTTCCATGGAAACGGGTGTCCAGTAGAAAAAAAATCTATATACATTATATATATATAATATTATATATATTGCTCGGTATAACCCACTGTATCTCTTGCTCCAAAAACAATTTCATTAATTTTGCAATTAAAACAAATCCGATCTAGCTGTGGTGTCTCCCCACACATTTGACAGTGTTGTTTATAATAGCTATTGGAAAATAATGATAGAAAGATAAGCTTCTTCGATTCTCCTTCCTCCTAATTCTTCAAATCTGAAACAGGCTCATTGTGCAAACACAATTATATACAAACCGACTTTACTCACTTACGTACTTTCTAATGCATACCGACTTTATACACATAACATCGCTTTAACCAAATACCAATTTCTTCAACGGAAGCCTTGAGCAAAATGAATATTCATTAACCAAACAAGGTATTGTAAATGAATACTATGAAATATCTCCAAAATGATTTAATAAAAATACCTGTTGTTTTATTGGTGCACAAAAACAATATAATAAAAAACGTGTATGTATAATATATACAATAAACAATATATACATATGTATATGTATATGTATATATATATATATATATATATATATATATATATACATATGTATATATATATATATGTATATATATATATATGTATATATATATATATATATATGTATATATACATATATATATATATATATACAGTATACAATGTACATGTACTGCTAGATGAATATACCAAACACATTATTACTCCAGCACCTTTCGAATCCGTGCCTGCTCTTTCTTCTGTTCTTCGTCCTCACTTTCAGGTTTCCCTCTTATTCCATGAAGCTCTCTACCAGATGCTTCCCTGAGGAAGAGGTTTCCCTCTTATTCCATGAAGCTCTCTACCAGATGCTTCCCTGAGGAAGGATCATAATTTATTTATTTTAAATCTATTCTGTTCTAATAGACTCTACCGATCTAATGGTCAAACGATCATATTTGGAAAACGGATTTTGAGCGCGTTATTTGGCGGATAAAGGCGCAGCACAAGACGTCATTATTATTGTTATCACAATAATTAAGTAGCGAAAGGTATATGCGTGGAAATATATATTGAATGGATGATTTAAGCATTACGTATGTATAGAACACAATTATATATATGGAGCAATCTGCAACATTTTAAATTTACCTGTAAGATTCCGGTGTGGACTTGGAAGTGTTATACAATCATGGAATTTGTCATGAAGCTTGTGTGTCATTTTCGGAGTCCACTTCATTCGGGCTATGAAAATAAGTTGATGATTATTTTATGGAATAATTGAATCGCATTTATAACAACAAATCGCAGTAAGCAAAGTGCTGACCGATAATTGCAGTTACATTAGCTTTCCCACAAAAACAACTTAAATTAAATATTAAGATACATGAACAGTTTTTAATCATGCAAATATTTACAAAAATCACACATGCTATATGCATTTATTTAACAAGATTTAACAAGATTGCCACCCAGAGAATATACTCTAGATGGCAGGTAGACAAGGAAGCCTTCTGGCTAATCGAGAGTCCAATCCTTTTGTTTATGTGTACCCGCCCTTCTGAGGTATGTGTCGATTTTATTTTTAAACATATTCACGCTACTAGCATCCACACAATCAGCTGATAATCTGTTCCATTCATTTACAGTTCTTAGTGAAAATGAGAACTTTCTTATATCTCATCTACACTGCTGCTTTGCTAATGTAACTTCATGTCCTCTAGTCCTATCTTTCTTAACTAATAAAAACTATTTCTATCAATATTTTCATAACCATTCATTATTTTTAACACTTCTATCTGATCTCCTCTCAATCTCCTGGTCTCTAGTGTTGTTAAACCACATTCTCTTGGGCGAATTTCATAACTAAGATCCCTCAGTCATTTTAGTCGCTCTCCTCTGTACTCTTTCTAGCATATCTATGTCCTTCTTGCGGTATGGCCTCCACGCTTGTATACAATATTCTAAATGAGGCCTCACTATTGATTTTGTACAGCGGTAGTATTAGTTCGTTTTCCATATACGCATTGTTTCGCCTAATTAATCCAAGGATTTGATTTCCCTTTGAAGCTGCAATTCCGCACTGCTCTGAAACCTTCATATCAGCACTAATGGTTAATCCTAAGTCCTTTTCTTATACAGTAGTACTTAATACAGTACCCCCAATTGTATATTCTACATCTTCGTTCCCATGTCCTGTGTGGAGGCATTTACATTTCCCAACATTGAACAGCATTTGCCACTTTTCAGACCATTTGATCAACCTGTCAAGATCATCTTGTAGCAGCCTCAAGGAACTGGCACATTTGGAGGATCTCGAGTACGTTGATTATAAATACATAGGAATTTTAATGTCATATGTAGCATTTACTTAAATCACATTGATATTGTCATTAATGTGTCAATATGTTGTAGTAAGTCTATTATCATATCTCGAAATATGTTTATATTCATAGTCATATAATATAGACTACTGTCCTGATACACACCAATGTTGTAGTGATGGCTACTGGGTTACCATGGTGACAGTGTGTATTTATTTATGTATTTAGTTAGTTATATGACTTGCTGATGATGAAGACACGCGTGTGTCAAACTTTGTTTACTTGTGATTGTTAGAAAATAAGTGAACCATTTGTTAATGTCTGAACAGGCTGGGTATGTGTCAACTAAACGACATGGACGTGTTTGAACTGTCATCTGCGCTGCTTACTCTGAAAAGGTTAAGGATAATAGCGTGAATACTGAAGACTGCTGTAACACAACGAGTACACTATGTAACATAAGTACATATACACGCACGCATTAACACTCCTGTATGCAAAAGACTACCGCGTACAAAATAGTAATATAAACATCAGTAATTGAGAATGTTAGTTAATTTAATTTAACTTTAATCAATAATGATTACAACGTCCCCCGGCCAGGAACAGGTCCACCCAGACTGGGTCGTGAACTGTGAGCGTGAAGTGGCCAACTACGAGAGAGGTCTGTGGCGACTACTGACGCGACCAGTACACGACAGGGAGTGGTACTGGGGGCAGGAGGTGGCCCGGAAGGAAGGCCGCCTGGCCACAGCACAATCCACACTGCGTCTGTCCCAGGCTGACAGAGACGGTCAGGCTATTGACATCACACTACAACAACTAGAGCGTCAGGCCAAGGCCCTGTACCACAGACCACAGTGACTCCACGTCACAGGTAACCTTACATCACACTCACACGTCAACTTCTTGTCACACTTCTCCCTGGTGACAACTTTATCTGGTGACATCATCTACATGACAAGGGCGTGACTAGATTCATCCACAAGGCCCTGTGACTTGACCAGGCCCAGGGGCAGGGTAAACATTGAATCACTGCAGATGTACTGTCACTCACGTGTAGTGGACGTATGTGACATAGGAGACGTTTCTCGCTAGAATATGGGTTGAATATCAAATAAATGTGTATTATTAAATATCTAACTCTGCATATGTTTATTTGACCAGTTTATATCAGATTAATCTGTCGTTCTGACCCAGATTGTTTTAATCCAGCCCAGGACATTGTTGATACATTGTTTCAAATCATCCACAAATAGATACATTTGAGGGATGGTCTCAAAATCAACTGGCAATCTACTGTTGTTAGTAGGCCAAGTGGCTGACTCAAAACTCATGAATACATATTTGTATTACTATAGAGTGTACGTGTGTGACAGAGTATATGTGTATCCCAGTAGAATATGGTTGGATATAAAATGTTCATTATTTATTAAATATTTAACTCTGCGTCTGTTTATTTGATCAGTTTAATATCAGATTAATCTGTAGTTCTGACCTAGATGTTTTATTCCAGCCAACAACATTGTTGATACATTGTTTCAAATCATCCGGCTCTTTCAAAATCAACTGGCAATCTACTACTGTTAGTAGGCCAAGTGGCTGGCTCAAACTCATGAAGGCATATTAACATTATTATTAAGCGTCCTTGTGATTAAATTATTAAATGTTGAGTTAATAAGTCTGGAAACTTAATCAATAAAAAATTAGATGTAAAATGCAAATATTTATTATATAATTAACTACAGCTAGATTTTAAAAGTTTTAGGAGTCTCCAAATACACCACTCCTGGTGCTATCCAAAACATCAACAAAATAAAGACAAATATTGGGTGGATAAGCCTCCAACTCTAAGTATTGGATGGATAAGCCCCCAACTTTAAGTTATTGGGTGGATAAGCCCCCAAGTCTAAGTATTGTGTGGATAAGCCCCCAACTTTAAGTTATTGGGTGGATAAGCCCCGAACTCTAAGTGTTGGGTGGATAAGTCCCCAACTATAAGTATTTGGTGGATAAGCCCCCCAACTCTAAGTATTGGGTGGATAATCCCCCAACTCTAAGCATTGGGTGGATAAGCTCCCAACTCTAAGTATTGGGTGGATAAGCCTCCAACTCTAAGTATTGGTTGTCCAAAACCCCCCATTCCAACATATGTGATATTTCATTCAAAAGATTAACGTGTTATTTTAATAATGTAATAGATGAAAGTATAGATACATACTGGTGTATAATTATTGTTGCTTCGTTTGATCAGAACAACAACAAGGACCTTGGAGGAAGATCTGTCCACTCCCTGGCAACAAGAGTTGACGGCATCCACGACGTCACGACACCAAGACGTCACTACACCCAAGACGTCACGGCACCAAGACGTCATGACACCAAGACGTCACGACACCAAGACGTCACGACACCCAAGACGTCACGACACCAAGACGTCACGGCACCAAGACGTCATGACACCAAAATGTCACTGCACCAAGACGTCACGACACCCAAGACGTCACGGCACCAAGACGTCACGGCACCACGACGTCACGACACCACGACGTCACGACACCACAACGTCACGACACAGCCCTCTAGGACATTCAGTCTACTGCTCTTGACGACATGTCACGCCCCATGAAGGCCATTCGCTGTTTGCAGTGTCAGCATGATGTGTCATCATATTGCGTCGTTGTCGACAGGTTGTGTTTACTCTCTCTTTGAGACAAGGTGTCTAATCTGAGACATTCTGAAACATACACTGTTAGCGAGTAGACATGTAGCATTCACTATTTGGATACCCTTGCAAGGTGACACACCAAATTGGCACGCTTTCTTTGTTTCTTGACACTGAATAATGAATACCGTCGCATCGTGTGTGCATGTTGAAGTTTGATGTCTTCAATGTGACGTATGTATGTATGTGTGGATTGTTATGTACTTAAGGCGAGACACCCCAGGTGAAATGGTGTTTTTGACAACAAATACTCAAAATGGTTTTCTGCCAGATCATGATACCTTTGTATGCGTACTATAAATAGAGTTCACTTCTATGACAATTACATACTTCTAAGTGAGTTTTAGTCATGGATCAAGAATGTTGATTTCAAGTAATCAAATACATTATGCAATCTTTGACAGCCATTTTCTCAAAAACATTTATCAAATTTCAACATTTGGAAACGGGATATCTTTGAGAATAATTATGCTATACAAATAAAAATGTCAGTGTTGCATTCAGCAGACTGCTATGTAAAATGATACACTTTAAAAAAATCTTAAATAGTTTGAAAGATATAATCATATTTGTTTGCCAAAAATCAAGTTTATTTTTGTACATTACAACCAAATTAAAAAAAAACTTATATTTTATACTCGGTATGACCCATTCCATACTTTGGGCAAACTAAATTGCACAAATTAAAAAGTCCTATCTACCTGCCGTGTCTGGCCTTAATGTTAGAATTAAAACAAAATGGAATTTTGATATTCCATTTGCGTTGATAGCCTTGCGTAGTGCACGTCCTTTTCAGTGTGAATATTTCACTGCAACCGTGAGAATCACGAATATGTTAACAAGATCATTCATGTACATAGTGCGTGAACATAGAAGTAGAAGAAAAGTTATTAATAACATATTTCAATAACATAATTAATTACATGTCGCCTTCACAAAATTGGTAGGCCCAGAAAGTGACACCCAAAAGTGACACATCATGGTTAGTTTGCTTGCTGTGTGTTTTACAACTTGATGCCCACTTTGGTGTTGTGGGTCACATAATGACATTGCTTGCTGTGTGTTTTACAACTTGATGCCCACTTTGGTGTTGTGGATCACATAATGACGTTGCTTGCTGTGTGTTTTACAACTTGATGCCCACTTTGGTGTTGTGGGTCACATAATGACGTTGCTTGCTGTGTGTTTTACAACTGGTAATGTAATAATGAATCAAAACTGTTGATTACTTAATAGTGTACAACACAATTATTATGTAACTTGCTGTGCGTGTTTGTGTACATGACTGCCTGTAATGTAATAATCAACCACAACTAATGTACGTACAGCCGACAACGTAATAATCAACCACAACTAATGTACGTACAGCCAACAATGTAATAATCAACCAACTAATGCACGTACAGCCGACAATGTAATAATCAACCACAACTAATGTACGTACAGCCGGCAATGTAATAATCAACCACAACTAATGTACGTACAGCCGACAATGTAATAATCAACCACAACTAAAGTACGTACAGCCGACAATGTAATAATCAACCAACTAATGTACGTACAGCCGACAATGTAATAATCAACCACAACTAATGTACGTACAGCCGACAATGTAATAATCAACCAACTAATGTACGTACAGCCGACAATGTAATAATCATCCACAACTAATGTACGTACAGCCGACAATGTAATAATCAACCACAACTAATGTACGTACAGCCGACAATGTTATAATCAACCACAACTAATATACGTACAGCCGACAATGTAATAATCAACCACAACTAATGTACGTACAGCCGACAATGTTATAATCAACCAAAACTAATGTACGTACAGCCGACAATGTAATAATCAACCACAACTAATGTACGTACAGCCGACAATGTAATAATCAACCACAACTAATGTACGTACAGCCGGCAATGTAATAATCAACCACAACTAATGTACGTACAGCCGACAATGTAATAATCAACCACAACTAACGTACGTACAGCCGACAATGTAATAATCAACCACAACTAATGTACGTACAGCCGACAATGTAATAATCAACCACAACTAATGTACGTACAGCCGACAGTGTAATCCATGTCATGAGAATCTCGCCTGCTTGTAAGATGCATTCGTGGCCGAGATGCGTTTCTTTTTGTGTACTCGATTCTGACAGGTTAAACATATGTGTTTAGAATACATAACATTTACACTGTGTTGCACCGAGTAGCTGTTTAGTTGTTGCGAGCCTGTGCTCATAATCTTTGCAAAATGTGTTTCCGCTTGTATTGTAGCAGCAATGGCGCAGACAGTGGACATTAGCAGGTCTTGATCGAACAATGTCAACTATGCAGAGGACACCATACATTGATTTTATCAATGATGATCAGTATACCAATTCATCAACGCATGGCCAGAGGCACAAATGTGTTCTTTGTTGCACACCTGCGGGATAATTCCTGCTTTGTGCATGTTGATCAGTTCGGTATAACAACTTACCCACTATTGTCGTGTTGCATTGTGATAACATTTCAGTTGTGACGTCAATAAACTATTGCCATGGTGATGGACTTGATTCTGTCTTAATGAGTGGTTGAGCTGAGATAGCAATAAAAGCCCATGGCTTTCATTGTTCTAAACGACAACATATTTGACTCCATGGATTGAAGAAACATCACAAAAAACGCATTGCTGCCGGGACTGGGATCATGAATTCCACCCTAAATCACTCCTCGAAGTTGACAATAACATCTACTGGTATATTTGTTGGTAATATCTTAATTAAATTACCCAAATTAGTATTCCTCCTATTGACAATAATGTAACTACTCAATCCCTGTTTCACAGACGTTTAGGCGGGTGCTGCTAATAATTTAGGTCAGCTGAGTAAAATATTGCCATTTTATTTATGAGAATGATGTCGAGGCTAAAACAAATTTCAAGAGTTCCTGCAGTGATCCTTAAGTGCAACAATTTGTGCTAACCCAGCCAGCAACATGTTATTATTTCTAAAAAGTCATTAATATTCCAGGCCCAGTGATGGGGTGCTGCCATCTCACGGCACTTGGATAATGTAGGCTAGTCCGAGCTACGATTCTTGACAAATCGATCCGTCGTTTTGATTATATATCAATCAGTTGAAGAACCTTGAACCAGATAAAAAATTCTTTCATTTACTGTTGATTTTAATTTTTTTTAAATTGTTATTAATGGAGTCGCACAATACTGGGCCATATTGGTGTCCTGTAACTTGCGCTATATTTTGATCCATAACCAGCTTCTTTGTGGACAGTTCCTGTTGATAACATTTGTGCTGTATCGTTGGCTCATGAAGAAAGAAGACACAAAAAAACACATCTTGCCTCTAATGTTGTTTGAAATAAATTGGTTGTGGACAGTGTGGTAGATAACGTGAGTTAGTGTCCACCCTTTCAAGTCCAGTCGTCCTTTTTTGGCTCAGTAATATTATTAAATATTTTTAAGTTGCTATTTATGTTGCACTCTTTGCACACGCACACGCGCACACACACACCTACACAGGGTCACAGTAGTCGCACGTGTAAGTACGTGTTTTATAACTCTTATGCGAATAAGTTAACTTCAAAGTAATTAAGTGCTAATTCTGGCTGTTTATAAACAAAATTTACTGTTTGAAATTTTTTCGGCTGCAACATTCAAAATGCAAACCTTCTTTTAAATAAAATTTAAACTCTTTATTTTGGGTTTATGAAACGTGATTTGCTAGGCAACTTCAATGTATTCAATGTTATCCTAGTGACAAGTAAGAACAATATAATTTCTATTAATGCATATAAATGACGAACGAATATTTTACGATACAGGACATTCCTCTGTACAGTGAAGAAGCTTCACATTGAGAAAATCAGAAAAGAGCCATTATACTGAAGGTGTGTATTCAACTGATCAACTTGATAAATTATTCTAGCCTTTTTACTGCTGTGTCATTGAAACGACTGCAATATTATAATTAACTGTATTTCATATGGAAATTAAATATTCAGACAGGATCTAGTGATAATTGTATTTAATTTCCACAATCATGACATACAATAAATGAAATGCAGCATATCTGAGATGACACATTTCAAGTTGAAACAAACAGTAGAGAAACATCTAAAAATGTGAGTTAGTGTCGAGATCCTCACTGGCCCATCCTCAGGGCAGTGTGTGCTGCTCTCTGGTGTCACGTGACAGTACTTATGACTGTCACGTGACAACAGCTCCAAGAAAGTCACAGGAAGGTTGTAACCACCGAGGTCCCAAAACCTCCATCGAGAAGAGACTCAGGATTCTGAGATATACAGTTGAACTTCTCTATTAAGGCCACCCTTGGGACTAGGACAAAGCGATAGCAATAGCAAGGTGACCATATTAGTGGAACTAATTTTATATACTTTACTGCTACAGAAATAATTTGGGACTGTCCTAGGGTGACCTTAATTGCCAGGTGGCCATATCACAAAGGTGATCATAAAGTGAGACTCGACTGTCTACACATGTACTATTATGTCCAATACGAATGTAACAGAATCTCAGGTCAACTTACAGGCTGATTTATTATAAATGTTTTCACATCACGAAGCCATAAACGTGGCTCTTTGGGTACAAATTAACAAGAAAATACAGTCACATAATCAAAACTAGTCCAGTCATTTGCACTTACTAACAACACATGCTGAAAACTACAAACGTACAAAGGCAGAAAGCTGTCTTCATCGTGACAACTATGTGGCCACCATTTTAGCTTCGTCGACAATTGGCTTCAGTTTTGCGCCAGCTGCAGTGGCGCCACCTGCTCGGGCTTGTGTGAACAACTGTAGACCGAGTCTGTAGAGGTCTTGGTCGACGCCTTGTGACAGGCTGAACATGCCAAGTCCCTCCGAGTCCTGCAATCACGCGGGTGCAGTGAGGTCATCGCCACATGTCGTTTCTCGGTAAAAGGTTAACGGGGCATCAACAGTTTGTTTTTATTTGATGTAAATTTTATTTGATGTAAATGATGTAGGGTGAAGAGATATAATGTAAATAATGTAGGGTGAAGAGATATAATGTAAATGATGTAGGGTGAAGAGATATATTGTAAACGACGTAGGGTGAAGAGATATACTGTAAACGACGTAGGGTGAAGATATATTGTAAACGATGTAGGGTGAAGAGATATAAAGTAAACAATGTATGGTGAAGAGATATAATGTAAATGATGTAGGGTGAAGATATATATTGTAAATGACGTAGGGTGAAGATATATAATGTAAATGACGTAGGGTGAAGAAATATATTGTAAATGATGTAGGGTGAAGAGATATAATGTAAATAATGTAGGGTGAAGAGATATAATGTAAATGATGTAGGGTGAAGAGGTATAATGTAAATGATGTAGTGTGAAGAGATATAATGTAAATAATGTAGGGTGAAGAGATATAATGTAAATGACGTAGGGTGAAGAGATATAATGTAAATGATGTAGGGTGAAGAGATATAATGTAAATGATGTAGGGGAAGATATATAATGTAAATGATGTAGGGTGAAGAGATATAATGTAAATGACGTAGGGGGAAGATATAATGTAAATGTAATAGTGAACAATAAGATAGTTAAAATATAATGCATATTAAGTCATCTGAAAATGGCTTAAGAAAACATTGTTGATATCGTCAAAATTTACATGAAATTACAAAATTCTCCGCCATTTTAACACTTCTACAGGCAAATTAAAAGCCAAACCAAACAGAAGCTGTCAAAGGCGATACCTTTCCGAGTTTACACAGTTGTCGGTGAATCTCAAGTTCACACCGGCACACAATGCTCTTCGATGCGGACGGAACACTGCAAGTTCGCACGTTCTCGTTTCTTGACAACCGAACTTGCATGGAATACGGCAATGTCATGCAACAGTTCAAAGCTTTGCTTTACTCGTTTACTTGCATCTACTTTCTTCTCTCCATTGACAACAGGGTTCTTAATTGTTGTGGTTTCGGATGTGGCAGTTTCAACATTATCAGGTGTTTCTGAAAGGGTAGATATAATCAGTGAATTACACAACTGGCCTTGATTAGAGATAATCTGATCAAAATGAATCTACCCATACATGTATTCAATGAACTCAGGTAATTTTTTTCCAAAAATCCTGCCCGTGAGGTGCTGAAGGGTACCCCAAAGCGAACAGTGAAAAACCATTACAAGAAAACTGCTATTCCCTCTAATGTTTCCATCTTAAGTTCTGGTTCTAAGGCAAGCGTGTACTCGGAGCAGAATGTGATTTTATGCATTTTTGACATTAAAATGAGTTTTCAGTTGTTGACATTTCTATGTACAAATATTATTCAACTTGTTATTCATGTACGTTGTATTGTTGAAATAAATAAGTTTGTATGTATAAAAAAACATGTCTTTTATGTGACGCCTATCACGGCTACGTTTTGTTTTTGGTAAATCAGGCGTGAATTATGTGATTTTCCGTGATCGACTGTGTTCCGAAAAGTACAGGCATTCGCTGCGTGATGGTAGAAATCGTTTATAAATAGCACCGTAGGCGACCAAGTAACCCCGACTACGAACGAACCCCCGTTTTTATATGATGAAACGTGTGTTGCCATGTACTCAAACTTTGAACACGACTATCTTAGAAACATGTTTTTTCCTTGCTACTACTTTACAGAATTGTTTGAAACTTGCCATAGTGTATCTTGATAGTATGATCTTGAAAACCACCAAATTCCTTTCTGAAAAATATGAATCCCTTTTTACATAATGAGTCACAACTGGAATTTTGTACCTCCATTTTTGCATTTTCGTATGCTATAGTTTTAAAAAATCATAAAAAAAGTTTTTAGAAAAAAAAAGTGCTTGGTGGTTTTCACAAGGGATGTGTAGAGTAACTACACAAAACATTTGAGTCATCTAAGGCTGGTAGTCAATCCAAGATGGCAGCCACACTATGGGAAAACACACTAGAAAAATTCTTTAAAAATTCCCAGCTCTGCTGCGAGGTAGATTAATAAACTCTGAAAGTTTCAGCTCCCTGTGTTCAATAAAAGTTAAGAAATACAATAAAGTACGTTTAGAGTACACCCTTGCCAAGTGAATTGTTTCTATTACTAACAAATTCTTGTAATTGTTTGTCATGTGCTAACAAACACATGACTATGCCAATGAGTGATCGTGTTAAAATTATTTTTGTTTCCTAGTGCAAGTATCTATTTTTTGTTAAACATCAGCAAGTTATATTGTTACTTGAACACCTGGGTTCAATTCTGAATTGAAATTGAATTAAATGTATCAGATATTTGGAATGAGCAGACACCAAAATAAAGCAAACAACTGCAGAACTGCCAGTGCATGTCCTAAAGGATTTGTCACCTGACAACACTTGGGCTGTATTCATGTTCAGTCTTTCCTTTATATCTGTTCTCTAGATCCATACATTCCCCAGTTTTACTATCACATTGGTTGTTAACTAGACTTGTCACCAGGTCATCTTGGTTTCTGTCTCGTCTGAAGGACTTCTGTTGGATCAAAACTTCCCGTGAACACAGCCTATCTGTCAGGAGAAGGACTGAACCTATTTTACACTGGCGTACAAGGTGACGCGATGGTGTCACCACCTGCTGGATTGGTATGCAGGACAAGATGCAAGTGGCGCCACCCGGCGGACTGTTTGTTGCTGAAAAAGAATAAAAAATGTGTACCTTTTTCTTCCTTGACAATTATATCCTTTGTGTCACATCCTTTGCCTTGGTGACGTCACTCGCGTCATTGCCTGTGTCCAGTTGACACTCATAGTTGCGTTTCACTTTCTCGAGAAGTGCTGGTCTGGCGAAAGCTTTCGACACTCTGAGACGTGAAAATACACTTGCCGGCTGGAATCGCTTCAGTGCCGAGGTTGACTGCGGGGCCGCCCTGATTGGTTGCTGTTGCACAAGGCTCGACCAATCAATGCAGAGCGTATCAACGACACCTACAACATGGAATATTTTCTTTCTAAATCACCAGAGTATTTTGTTTTATAGTTTATATCCTCAAATTACTTAAATCTGTGCAAATGGTATAAGAAACAATGTGGTATTTTGGTATTCGACTACTGAAATCATATCATCTGCAACAGTCTGACGAGGTCTCTATTCTGGGGCTATTATTTTTGTTATCTATATATGAATGTAATGTGCATGGTCGTCAAGTCTGTAGTTACAATGAGTTATTTGAAATTAGGATTTCAATTACTGTAATGTGCATGGTCGTCAAGTCTGTAATTACAATGAGTTATTTGAAATTAGGATTTCAATTACTGTAATGTGCATGGTCGTCAAGTCTGTAATTACAATGAGTTATTTGAAATTAGGATTTCAATTACTGTAATGTGCATGGTCGTCAAGTCTGTAATTACAATGAGTTATTTGAAATTAGGATTTCAATTACTGTAATGTGCATGGTCGTCAAGTCTGTAATTACAATGAGTTATTTGAAATTAGTATTTCAATTACTGTAATGTGCATGGTCGTCAAGTCTGTAATTACAATGAGTTATTTGAAATTAGGATTTCAATTACTGTAATGTGCATGGTCGTCAAGTCTGTAATTACAATGAGTTATTTGAAATTAGGATTTCAATTACTGTAATGTGCATGGTCGTCAAGTCTGTAATTACAATGAGTTATTTGAAATTAGGATTTCAATTACTGTAATGTGCATGGTCGTCAAGTCTGTAATTACAATGAGTTATTTGAAATTAGTATTTCAATTACTGTAATGTGCATGGTCGTCAAGTCTGTAATTACAATGAGTTATTTGAAATTAGGATTTCAATTACTGTAATGTGCATGGTCGTCAAGTCTGTAATTACAATGAGTTATTTGAAATTAGGATTTCAATTACTGTAATGTGCATGGTCGTCAAGTCTGTAATTACAATGAGTTATTTGAAATTAGGATTTCAATTACTGTAATGTGCATGGTCGTCAAGTCTGTAATTACAATGAGTTATTTGAAATTAGTATTTCAATTACTGTAATGTGCATGGTCGTCAAGTCTGTAATTACAATGAGTTATTTGAAATTAGGATTTCAATTACTGTAATGTGCATGGTCGTCAAGTCTGTAATTACAATGAGTTATTTGAAATTAGGATTTCAATTACTGTAAGATATGGCATGAATGATTACAATTTCATCAATCCAATTATGATGACTCAGAATGTTTATTTTTATTACTTTATTTATGTAATATAATTTCAAGCAAAATAACAACTGTTAATGACAACATTCTTCAGGATAGTTAGTTTTCAGATCATAAACTTTCATTTTTCATATCCAAGATGTTTAATTTACCTGACAGAGGCTTTCGTCAAAGTGTCACGTCTGATGAAGTCGCCGTGATACGTTGATGGAAGCCTCTACCAAGTAAATTAAACATCTTGGATATGAAAAATGAAAGATTCTGATTTAACAACTGTTAATGTTGATATCCTCCAAGTCCTGGTCAAAGAGTTAGTGACTGCTGGTGATAATAGCAAGATATTGTTATTGCACTGTAAAGTTAGGCTTCAAATCGAATACTGCATATGTCATATCTTATGAAGGTCATAGATTAATTAATAGAAAAAACAACAATTTCAATCTAGAATTGAGAAACCTTCATTATGGGAAACACAAAATAATGCCATATCAAAACTAGGGACAATCAGATAAAAAGCTGGAGATCAGCTTTTTTAATGAAAATATAGATATTACTATCTGTTCACATAAGGGAGATAAAAAGAACTACAGAGGATGCAAAGTAACATTACTGAAAGAAGAAAATAAGGCTAAACGTCAGCCTGGAAATTGGGTTTGACAGGATACTCGATACAATGAGCAAAGCAGTTTTTTTAAACAATTTAAATAGACTGATACACATTTTTATTAAACTGGCTGAGCACATTATTTAATCTATCCACAAATTGCACATTTGGATATCAAAGAACCAAATTTGTAATGTTCTGTAACAGCTGTAAATGACCCCTATTGCCTGCCGATGAACAAACTTGATGTTTTGTGTTTCCATGACAACGTACCAGATTTGCGGCCTGTGTGTTCATCTTGGTCGCCATCTTTCTTGTCACCGATGATGTCATCAATGTCGTCCCCAGAAGATATGTTTTCGTAGCCAACGTCACCAATGGACGCAGCATCACTCAGTCTAGCGTCACCACCTACCGGAGAAACATCGAAACACACATTGGAACTGTTCATACAAATAATACAGGACATACGCCAGTAGAATACTCCTTTAACTAGTGGACGACATGTGTTGAAGGTACACTCCAGTAGAATACCCCTTTAACAAGTGGACTACACGTGTTGAAGGTACACTCCAGTAGAATACCCCTTTAACTAGTGGACAACATGTGTTGAAGGTACACTCCAGTAGAATACCCCTTTAACTAGTGGACGACATGTGTTGAAGGTACACTCCAGTAGAATACCCCTTTAACTAGTGGACAACATGTGTTGGAAGGTAAACTTTCCTGAACTGAATCCATTTAGTAATCTTGAAACAGTTTTCACAATTTGGCTTTTGCTTCCACAAAATGTTCAAACTGTAAACGAAACATTCAAGTTTAAAACAACCGTTATTAGCACTTACTGCTGAGACACACATCTCCACCTGCAAATATATCACCTTTGAAGTTGCGTGTTGTATGTCTTATTGTTACAGGAATCTCAGAATAAAATAAAGGAATATTAATGAGATAACAGTAATTATAAATTGCCAACTTTCTACATTACGCCACATAATTTGCTGATCATTCTGTAGATTTCTACCTCTAAAATAATTCTGAAGTGATCAATTGAAAGACGCCTCCAAATCTCCACAGTTTCTATGAAACTATAGGAATCTCGTGAAGATACAGGAGTCACTAATAAAATGGTGGAAATATAGAACGGTGGACATCCCACAAGTTACAAGGACAAACCTGACAGTGTTAACTGTGGCGACACAACATCGACCGAGTGGTTTGCTAGCTCACCACCAGGGGGCCTCTCTGTCTCACGTGTCGATCGCGATGTCTAAAAGAACACAACTGTCTCAAGTTAAAGATATGACAGTGGATTTTAGTTCGATTTAGTTACTCCTTGTGTCTCAGATTAATTTCATGAAAAAAGCAAACTAACCTATCATTCAGTAAGGCAGTCTAATTAGCTCGTGCTTATTTTGTATAATTTTAGTTTTGGTGAAATTAGGAGACAATTAGAGACAACAAATAAAAATAAAATTAGTTATGAACGGACCCGATCGAAACGGCACAACTGTTAGTTATAGGATTTGACTCATAAAATGATGATTTAGCCAAATGTGTAGCTACTGTCTCGTCAAAGTAAAATGATGATTTAGCCAAATGTGTAGCTACTGTCTCGTCAAAGTAAAAAGGTCAACGTGTTTAGGTTGATTCACTTACGCACTAAATTTGCCAATTTCCGTGCAAATGCTTTGGCCACTGAATCAGCTTTTTCCATGATTTCTCCGACTTACATTTAGATATCATAGTTGCAGAAAACATACATTTATGATTAATTATAATATATCTCTACTAGCTTGCACACTCCTGGAGAACAAACCAGGGGCAGCAATTACACATCACTGTTACATTATTTTGACCTGTTACAACTTGCTGTCACACTGGCGCCCTCTGGAAGCGAGTGCAGAACTATATGTAATGGGTGTCTGCCATTTTATTTCTGAAACTGGGAATTCTCAGCTTTCGCTCAACTGTACCTTGGAAGCTGCCAGTGGCCTCCTTCCCCGCCTCAGTCCTCTCTCCGTCTCTCCTCCCTGCCGGGCCTATCCCGGGAGTGTCCCAGACGTCCCCTCTCCGCTCCCATCAGAGATCCCTCGGGATGGGGTCGTTCCATATCATGCTCCCCAACCTACTGCCTTCCCCTCTCTCCCCGTTCCCGCGGTGGTGGGATACGACCTCCGAGTCATAGTCGCTGTGGGGACGGTCGTTGCCATGGATATGACCGATGATGACTGCCGAGTCTGCTGCAACTGGGACGGTGACGAACCTGGTCCTCCGAGGGTCCCAGGACTGGGACCTCTCCCGCAGGGGCATCCTGAGTGGAGGCAAGAGGAAGATATCTCATCAATTTACAAAAAATAAATGCATTTCGTATTGATATATATTTGTACCTTTGCCAATTGCACAGTGATGTAATTGAATGACTGGTGGCATAGTAACACACATAATCGGATTGTGTTACTACGCCACCACTGAGTACAATTATACAGGAATGCATGTTGCAAAGGTACCTTTTCATAATTCTTCTACTCTAATGAGTTGATTGAAACTCATTGTTAGGAACTGTTTCTTGTTTGGCTGCAATCTCTTGTACTTATTTCATAAAGTTGAATCGACCAACCTTTTTGTCTTTCTGGCTTTAAGTGGTGTCATCTGGTGGCTTTTCTTCTTCTGACCAATCGTTTCGGTCATCATCAGCACCACCTGGTGACAAAATAGTTATTTATATTACTTTAAATCCGTCTTGCTTAGACTGGAAGTAATTGAAAGGTATGTGTTTCTCATTTATTAACATTTATTTATGTACCAGAAAAAATATGATGAAAGTTGCTCCCTGCAAAATAGCTTCTAATATGACCAAATAATGTTCATAAGTGTGTGTGTGGTGTTCGTGTGTGTGTGTGGTGTGCGTGTGTGCGTCTGTGGGGTGTGTGTGTGATGTGTGTGCGTTGTGTGTGTGTGGTGTGTATGGTGTGTAGTGTGTGATGTGTGTGTGTTGTGTGTGTGTGTGGTGTGTGTATGGTGTGTGTGTGGTGTGCATGTATGTGTGGTGTTCGTGTGTGTGGTGTTCGTGTGTGTGGTGTGTGTGTGGTGTGTATGGTGTGTTTGTGTGTGGTGTGCGTGTATGTGTGGTGTTCGTGTTCGTGTGTGTGTGTGATGTGTGTGCGTTGTGTGTGTGTGGTGTGTATGGTGTGTAGTGTGTGATGTGTGTGTGTTGTGTGTGTGTGTGGTGTGTGTATGGTGTGTGTGTGGTGTGCATGTATGTGTGGTGTTCGTGTGTGTGTGTGTGTGTGGTGTGTGTGTGGTGTGTATGGTGTGTATGTGTGTGGTGTGTGTGTGTGTATGTGGTGTGCGTGTATGTATGCTAGGTAAGTAAGCGGTCATCTGTGTAAGTGCATGAGCATGTGTGATAAGTAAGCGGTCATCTGTGTAAGTGCATGAGCATGTGTGATAAGTAAGTGGTCATCTGTGTAAGTGCATGAGCATGTGTGATAAGTAAGTGGTCATCTGTGTAAGTGCATGAGCATTTGTGATAAGTAAGTGGTCGTCTGTGTAAGTGCATGAGCATGTGTGATAAGTAAGCGGTCATCTGTGTAAGTGCATGAGCATGTGTGATAAGTAAGCAGTCATCTGTGTAAGTGCATGAGCATGTGTGATAAGTAAGCGGTCATCTATATAAGTGCATGAGCATGTGTGATAAGTAAGCAGTCATCTGTGTAAGTGCATGAGCATGTGTGATAAGTAAGTGGTCATCTGTGTAAGTGCATGAGCAAGTGTGATAAGTAAGCGGTCATCTGTGTAAGTGCATGAGCATGTGTGATAAGTAAGCAGTCATCTGTGTAAGTGCATGAGCATGTGTGATAAGTAAGTGGTCATCTGTGTAAGTGCATGAGCATGTGTGATAAGTAAGCGGTCATCTGTGTAAGTGCATGAGCATGTGTGATAAGTAAGCGGTCATCTATATAAGTGCATGAGCATGTGTGATAAGTAAGCAGTCATCTGTGTAAGTGCATGAGCATGTGTGATAAGTAAGTGGTCATCTGTGTAAGTGCATGAGCATGTGTGATAAGTAAGCAGTCATCTGTGTAAGTGCATGAGCATGTGTGATAAGTAAGTGGTCATCTGTGTAAGTGCATGAGCATGTGTGATAAGTAAGCGGTCATCTGTGTAAGTGCATGAGCATGTGTGATAAGTAAGCGGTCATCTATATAAGTGCATGAGCATGTGTGATAAGTAAGCAGTCATCTGTGTAAGTGCATGAGCATGTGTGATAAGTAAGCGGTCATCTGTGTAAGTGCATGAGCATGTGTGATAAGTAAGCAGTCATCTGTGTAAGTGCATGTGTGACAAGTAAGCGGTCATCTGTGTAAGTGCATGAGCATGTGTGATAAGTAAGCGGTCAACTGTGTAAGTGCATGAGCATGTGTGATAAGTAAGCAGTCATCTGTGTAAGTGCATGAGCATATGTGATAAGTAAGCGGTCATCTGTGTAAGTGCATGAGCATGTGTGATAAGTAAGTGGTCATCTGTGTAAGTGCATGAGCATGTGTGATAAGTAAGCGGTCATCTGTGTAAGTGCATGAGCATGTGTGATAAGTAAGCAGTCATCTGTGTAAGTGCATGAGCATGTGTGATAAGTAAGTGGTCATCTGTGTAAGTGCATGAGCATGTGTGATAAGTAAGTGGTCATCTGTGTAAGTGCATGAGCATGTGTGATAAGTAAGCGGTCATCTGTGTAAGTGCATGAGCATGTGTGATAAGTAAGCGGTCATCTGTGTAAGTGCATGAGCATGTGTGATAAGTAAGCGGTCATCTGTGTAAGTGCATGAGCATGTGTGATAAGTAAGCAGTCATCTGTGTAAGTGCATGGGTGACAAGTAAGCGGTCATCTGTGTAAGTGCATGAGCATGTGTGATAAGTAAGCGGTCAACTGTGTAAGTGCATGAGCATGTGTGATAAGTAAGCAGTCATCTGTGTAAGTGCATGAGCATATGTGATAAGTAAGCAGTCATCTGTGTAAGTGCATGAGCATGTGTGATAAGTAAGCGGTCATCTGTGTAAGTGCATGAGCATGTGTGATAAGTAAGCGGTCATCTGTGTAAGTGCATGAGCATATGTGATAAGTAAGCGGTCATCTGTATAAGTGCATGAGCATGTGTGATAAGTAAGCAGTCATCTGTGTAAGTGCATGAGCATGTGTGATAAGTAAGCGGTCAACTGTGTAAGTGCATGAGCATGTGTGATAAGTAAGCGGTCATCTGTGTAAGTGCATGAGCATGTGTGATAAGTAAGCAGTCATCTGTGTAAGTGCATGAGCATGTGTGATAAGTAAGTGGTCATCTGTGTAAGTGCATGTGCATGTGTGATAAGTAAGCGGTCATCTGTGTAAGTGCATGAGCATGTGTGATAAGTAAGCAGTCATCTGTGTAAGTGCATGAGCATGTGTGATAAGTAAGCTGTCATCTGTGTAAGTGCATGAGCATGTGTGATAAGTAAGCGGTCATCTGTGTAAGTGCATGTGCATGTGTGATAAGTAAGCGGTCATCTGTGTAAGTGCATGAGCATGTGTGATAAGTAAGCGGTCATCTGTGTAAGTGCATGAGCATGTGTGATAAGTAAGCGGTCAACTGTGTAAGTGCATGAGCATGTGTGATAAGTAAGCGGTCATCTGTGTAAGTGCATGAGCATGTGTGATAAGTAAGTGGTCATCTGTGTAAGTGCATGAGCATTTGTGATAAGTAAGTGGTCGTCTGTGTAAGTGCATGAGCATGTGTGATAAGTAAGCGGTCATCTGTGTAAGTGCATGAGCATGTGTGATAAGTAAGCGGTCATCTGTGTAAGTGCATGAGCATGTGTGATAAGTAAGCTGTCATCTGTGTAAGTGGATGAGCATGTGTGATAAGTAAGCGGTCATCTGTGTAAGTGCATGAGCATGTGTGATAAGTAAGCAGTCATCTGTGTAAGTGCATGAGCATGTGTGATAAGTAAGCGGTCATCTGTGTAAGTGCATGTGCATGTGTGATAAGTAAGTGGTCATCTGTGTAAGTGCATGAGCATGTGTGATAAGTAAGTGGTCATCTGTGTAAGTGCATGAGCATGTGTGATAAGTAAGCAGTCATCTGTGTAAGTGCATGAGCATGTGTGATAAGTAAGCGGTCATCTGTGTAAGTGCATGAGCATGTGTGATAAGTAAGCGGTCATCTGTGTAGGTGCATGAGCATGTGTGATAAGTAAGTGGTCATCTGTGTAAGTGCATGAGCATGTGTGATAAGTAAGCAGTCATCTGTGTAAGTGCATGAGCATGTGTGATAAGTAAGCGGTCATCTGTGTAAGTGCATGAGCATGTGTGATAAGTAAGTGGTCATCTGTGTAAGTGCATGAGCATGTGTGATAAGTAAGCGGTCATCTGTGTAAGTGCATGAGCATGTGTGATAAGTAAGTGGTCATCTGTGTAAGTGCATGTGTGATAAGGAAGCGGTCATCTGTGTAAGTGCATGAGCATGTGTAATAAGTAAGCGGTCATCTGTGTAAGTGCATGAGCATGTGTAATAAGTAAGCGGTCATCTGTGTAAGTGCATGTGTGATAAGTAAGCGGTCATCTGTGT
The DNA here is from genome assembly GCA_963995525.1 of Escarpia spicata. Taxonomy (NCBI): domain Eukaryota; kingdom Metazoa; phylum Annelida; class Polychaeta; order Sabellida; family Siboglinidae; genus Escarpia; species Escarpia spicata. Next base: position 14,445,610 of record OZ023207.1, on the reverse strand, counting down.
AAGTGCATGAGCATGTGTGATAAGTAAGCGGTCATCTGTGTAAATGCATGAGCATGTGTAATAAGTAAGCGGTCATCTGTGTGTGTAAGTGCATGAGCATGTGTGATAAGTAAGCGGTCATCTGTGTAAGTGCATGTGCATGTGTGATAAGTAAGCGGTCATCTGTGGAGCATGTGTGATAAGTAAGCGGTCATCTGTGTAAATGCATGAGCATGTGTAATAAGTAAGCGGTCATCTGTGTGTGTAAGTGCATGAGCATGTGTGATAAGTAAGCGGTCATCTGTGTAAGTGCATGTGCATGTGTGATAAGTAAAGCGGTCATCTGTGTAAGTGCATGAGCATGTGTGATAAGTAAGCGGTCATCTGTGTAAGTGCATGAGCATGTGTAATAAGTAAGCGGTCATCTGTGTAAGTGCATGAGCATGTGTGATAAGTAAGTGGTCATCTGTGTAAGTGCATGAGCATGTGTGATAAGTAAGTGGTCATCTGTGTAAGTGCATGGTGTGTGATAAGTAAGCGGTCATCTGTGTAAGTGCATGAGCATGTGTAATAAGTAAGCGGTCATCTGTGTAAGTGCATGGCATGTGTGATAAGTAAGCGGTCATCTGTGTAAGTGCATGAGCATGTGTGATAAGTAAGCGGTCATCTGTGTAAATGCATGAGCATGTGTAATAAGTAAGCGGTCATCTGTGTAAGTGCATGAGCATGTGTGATAAGTAAGCGGTCATCTGTGTAAGTGCATGTGCATGTGTGATAAGTAAGCGGTCATCTGTGTAAGTGCATGAGCATGTGTGATAAGTAAGCGGTCATCTGTGTAAGTGCATGAGCATGTGTAATAAGTAAGCGGTCATCTGTGTAAGTGCATGAGCATGTGTGATAAGTAAGTGGTCATCTGTGTAAGTGCATGAGCATGTGTGATAAGTAAGTGGTCATCTGTGTAAGTGCATGTGTGATAAGTAAGCGGTCATCTGTGTAAGTGCATGAGCATGTGTGATAAGTAAGCGGTCATCTGTGTAAGTGCATGAGCATGTGTGATAAGTAAGCAGTCATCTGTGTAAGTGCATGAGCATGTGTGATAAGTAAGCGGTCAACTGTGTAAGTGCATGAGCATGTGTGATAAGTAAGCAGGTCATCTGTGTAAGTGCATGAGCATATGTGATAAGTAAGCGGTCATCTGTGTAAGTGCATGAGCATGTGTGATAAGTAAGTGGTCATCTGTGTAAGTGCATGAGCATGTGTGATAAGTAAGCGGTCATCTGTGTAAGTGCATGAGCATGTGTGATAAGTAAGCAGTCATCTGTGTAAGTGCATGAGCATGTGTGATAAGTAAGTGGTCATCTGTGTAAGTGCATGAGCATGTGTGATAAGTAAGTGGTCATCTGTGTAAGTGCATGAGCATGTGTGATAAGTAAGCGGTCATCTGTGTAAGTGCATGAGCATGTGTGATAAGTAAGCGGTCATCTGTGTAAGTGCATGAGCATGTGTGATAAGTAAGCGGTCATCTGTGTAAGTGCATGAGCATGTGTGATAAGTAAGCAGTCATCTGTGTAAGTGCATGGGTGACAAGTAAGCGGTCATCTGTGTAAGTGCATGAGCATGTGTGATAAGTAAGCGGTCATCTGTGTAAGTGCATGAGCATGTGTGATAAGTAAGCAGTCATCTGTGTAAGTGCATGAGCATATGTGATAAGTAAGCAGTCATCTGTGTAAGTGCATGAGCATGTGTGATAAGTAAGCGGTCATCTGTGTAAGTGCATGAGCATGTGTGATAAGTAAGCGGTCATCTGTGTAAGTGCATGAGCATATGTGATAAGTAAGCGGTCATCTGTATAAGTGCATGAGCATGTGTGATAAGTAAGCAGTCATCTGTGTAAGTGCATGAGCATGTGTGATAAGTAAGCGGTCAACTGTGTAAGTGCATGAGCATGTGTGATAAGTAAGCGGTCATCTGTGTAAGTGCATGAGCATGTGTGATAAGTAAGCAGTCATCTGTGTAAGTGCATGAGCATGTGTGATAAGTAAGTGGTCATCTGTGTAAGTGCATGTGCATGTGTGATAAGTAAGCGGTCATCTGTGTAAGTGCATGAGCATGTGTGATAAGTAAGCAGTCATCTGTGTAAGTGCATGAGCATGTGTGATAAGTAAGCTGTCATCTGTGTAAGTGCATGAGCATGTGTGATAAGTAAGCGGTCATCTGTGTAAGTGCATGAGCATGTGTGATAAGTAAGTGGTCATCTGTGTAAGTGCATGTGCATGTGTGATAAGTAAGTGGTCATCTGTGTAAGTGCATGAGCATGTGTGATAAGTAAGCAGTCATCTGTGTAAGTGCATGAGCATGTGTGATAAGTAAGTGGTCATCTGTGTAAGTGCATGAGCATGTGTGATAAGTAAGCGGTCATCTGTGTAAGTGCATGAGCATGTGTGATAAGTAAGCGGTCATCTGTGTAAGTGCATGAGCATGTGTGATAAGTAAGCGGTCATCTGTGTAAGTGCATGAGCATGTGTGATAAGTAAGCAGTCATCTGTGTAAGTGCATGGGTGACAAGTAAGCGGTCATCTGTGTAAGTGCATGAGCATGTGTGATAAGTAAGCGGTCAACTGTGTAAGTGCATGAGCATGTGTGATAAGTAAGCAGTCATCTGTGTAAGTGCATGAGCATATGTGATAAGTAAGCAGTCATCTGTGTAAGTGCATGAGCATGTGTGATAAGTAAGTGGTCATCTGTGTAAGTGCATGAGCATGTGTGATAAGTAAGCGGTCATCTGTGTAAGTGCATGAGCATATGTGATAAGTAAGCGGTCATCTGTATAAGTGCATGAGCATGTGTGATAAGTAAGCAGTCATCTGTGTAAGTGCATGAGCATGTGTGATAAGTAAGCGGTCAACTGTGTAAGTGCATGAGCATGTGTGATAAGTAAGCGGTCATCTGTGTAAGTGCATGAGCATGTGTGATAAGTAAGCAGTCATCTGTGTAAGTGCATGAGCATGTGTGATAAGTAAGTGGTCATCTGTGTAAGTGCATGTGCATGTGTGATAAGTAAGCGGTCATCTGTGTAAGTGCATGAGCATGTGTGATAAGTAAGCAGTCATCTGTGTAAGTGCATGAGCATGTGTGATAAGTAAGCTGTCATCTGTGTAAGTGCATGAGCATGTGTGATAAGTAAGCGGTCATCTGTGTAAGTGCATGAGCATGTGTGATAAGTAAGTGGTCATCTGTGTAAGTGCATGTGCATGTGTGATAAGTAAGTGGTCATCTGTGTAAGTGCATGAGCATGTGTGATAAGTAAGCAGTCATCTGTGTAAGTGCATGAGCATGTGTGATAAGTAAGTGGTCATCTGTGTAAGTGCATGAGCATGTGTGATAAGTAAGCGGTCATCTGTGTAAGTGCATGAGCATGTGTGATAAGTAAGCGGTCATCTGTGTAAGTGCATGAGCATGTGTGATAAGTAAGCGGTCATCTATATAAGTGCATGAGCATGTGTGATAAGTAAGCAGTCATCTGTGTAAGTGCATGAGCATGTGTGATAAGTAAGTGGTCATCTGTGTAAGTGCATGAGCATGTGTGATAAGTAAGCAGTCATCTGTGTAAGTGCATGAGCATGTGTGATATGTAAGCAGTCATCTGTGTAAGTGCATGAGCATGTGTGATAAGTAAGCGGTCATCTGTGTAAGTGCATGAGCATGTGTGATAAGTAAGCAGTCATCTGTGTAAGTGCATGAGCATGTGTGATAAGTAAGCGGTCATCTGTGTAAGTGCATGAGCATGTGTGATAAGTAAGCAGTCATCTGTGTAAGTGCATGAGCATGTGTGATAAGTAAGCTGTCATCTGTGTAAGTGCATGAGCATGTGTGATAAGTAAGCGGTCATCTGTGTAAGTGCATGAGCATGTGTGATAAGTAAGCAGTCATCTGTATAAGTGCATGTGTGATAAGTAAGTGGTCATCTGTGTAAGTGCATGAGCATGTGTGATAAGTAAGCGGTCATCTGTGTAAGTGCATGAGCATGTGTGATAAGTAAGCAGTCATCTGTGTAAGTGCATGAGCATGTGTGATAAGTAAGCAGTCATCTGTGTAAGTGCATGAGCATGTGTAATAAGTAAGCGGTCATCTGTGTAAGTGCACGAGCATGTGTAATAAGTAAGCGGTCATCTGTGTAAGTGCATGAGCATGTGTAATAAGTAAGCGGTCATCTGTGTAAGTGCATGAGCATGTGTGATAAGTAAGTGGTCATCTGTGTAAGTGCATGAGCATGTGTGATAAGTAAGTGGTCATCTGTGTAAGTGTATGTGTGATAAGTAAGCGGTCATCTGTGTAAGTGCATGAGCATGTGTGATAAGTAAGCGGTCATCTGTGTAAGTGCATGAGCATGTGTGATAAGTAAGCAGTCATCTGTGTAAGTGCATGTGTGACAAGTAAGCGGTCATCTGTGTAAGTGCATGAGCATGTGTGATAAGTAAGCGGTCAACTGTGTAAGTGCATGAGCATGTGTGATAAGTAAGCAGTCATCTGTGTAAGTGCATGAGCATATGTGATAAGTAAGCGGTCATCTGTGTAAGTGCATGAGCATGTGTGATAAGTAAGTGGTCATCTGTGTAAGTGCATGAGCATGTGTGATAAGTAAGCGGTCATCTGTGTAAGTGCATGAGCATGTGTGATAAGTAAGCAGTCATCTGTGTAAGTGCATGAGCATGTGTGATAAGTAAGTGGTCATCTGTGTAAGTGCATGAGCATGTGTGATAAGTAAGTGGTCATCTGTGTAAGTGCATGAGCATGTGTGATAAGTAAGCGGTCATCTGTGTAAGTGCATGAGCATGTGTGATAAGTAAGCGGTCATCTGTGTAAGTGCATGAGCATGTGTGATAAGTAAGCGGTCATCTGTGTAAGTGCATGAGCATGTGTGATAAGTAAGCAGTCATCTGTGTAAGTGCATGGGTGACAAGTAAGCGGTCATCTGTGTAAGTGCATGAGCATGTGTGATAAGTAAGCGGTCAACTGTGTAAGTGCATGAGCATGTGTGATAAGTAAGCAGTCATCTGTGTAAGTGCATGAGCATATGTGATAAGTAAGCAGTCATCTGTGTAAGTGCATGAGCATGTGTGATAAGTAAGCGGTCATCTGTGTAAGTGCATGAGCATGTGTGATAAGTAAGCGGTCATCTGTGTAAGTGCATGAGCATATGTGATAAGTAAGCGGTCATCTGTATAAGTGCATGAGCATGTGTGATAAGTAAGCAGTCATCTGTGTAAGTGCATGAGCATGTGTGATAAGTAAGCGGTCAACTGTGTAAGTGCATGAGCATGTGTGATAAGTAAGCGGTCATCTGTGTAAGTGCATGAGCATGTGTGATAAGTAAGCAGTCATCTGTGTAAGTGCATGAGCATGTGTGATAAGTAAGTGGTCATCTGTGTAAGTGCATGTGTGATAAGTAAGCGGTCATCTGTGTAAGTGCATGAGCATGTGTGATAAGTAAGCAGTCATCTGTGTAAGTGCATGAGCATGTGTGATAAGTAAGCTGTCATCTGTGTAAGTGCATGAGCATGTGTGATAAGTAAGCGGTCATCTGTGTAAGTGCATGAGCATGTGTGATAAGTAAGTGGTCATCTGTGTAAGTGCATGTGCATGTGTGATAAGTAAGTGGTCATCTGTGTAAGTGCATGAGCATGTGTGATAAGTAAGCAGTCATCTGTGTAAGTGCATGAGCATGTGTGATAAGTAAGTGGTCATCTGTGTAAGTGCATGAGCATGTGTGATAAGTAAGCGGTCATCTGTGTAAGTGCATGAGCATGTGTGATAAGTAAGCGGTCATCTGTGTAAGTGCATGAGCATGTGTGATAAGTAAGCGGTCATCTGTGTAAGTGCATGAGCATGTGTGATAAGTAAGCAGTCATCTGTGTAAGTGCATGGGTGACAAGTAAGCGGTCATCTGTGTAAGTGCATGAGCATGTGTGATAAGTAAGCGGTCAACTGTGTAAGTGCATGAGCATGTGTGATAAGTAAGCAGTCATCTGTGTAAGTGCATGAGCATATGTGATAAGTAAGCAGTCATCTGTGTAAGTGCATGAGCATGTGTGATAAGTAAGTGGTCATCTGTGTAAGTGCATGAGCATGTGTGATAAGTAAGCGGTCATCTGTGTAAGTGCATGAGCATATGTGATAAGTAAGCGGTCATCTGTATAAGTGCATGAGCATGTGTGATAAGTAAGCAGTCATCTGTGTAAGTGCATGAGCATGTGTGATAAGTAAGCGGTCAACTGTGTAAGTGCATGAGCATGTGTGATAAGTAAGCGGTCATCTGTGTAAGTGCATGAGCATGTGTGATAAGTAAGCAGTCATCTGTGTAAGTGCATGAGCATGTGTGATAAGTAAGTGGTCATCTGTGTAAGTGCATGTGCATGTGTGATAAGTAAGCGGTCATCTGTGTAAGTGCATGAGCATGTGTGATAAGTAAGCAGTCATCTGTGTAAGTGCATGAGCATGTGTGATAAGTAAGCTGTCATCTGTGTAAGTGCATGAGCATGTGTGATAAGTAAGCGGTCATCTGTGTAAGTGCATGAGCATGTGTGATAAGTAAGTGGTCATCTGTGTAAGTGCATGTGCATGTGTGATAAGTAAGTGGTCATCTGTGTAAGTGCATGAGCATGTGTGATAAGTAAGCAGTCATCTGTGTAAGTGCATGAGCATGTGTGATAAGTAAGTGGTCATCTGTGTAAGTGCATGAGCATGTGTGATAAGTAAGCGGTCATCTGTGTAAGTGCATGAGCATGTGTGATAAGTAAGCGGTCATCTATATAAGTGCATGAGCATGTGTGATAAGTAAGCAGTCATCTGTGTAAGTGCATGAGCATGTGTGATAAGTAAGTGGTCATCTGTGTAAGTGCATGAGCATGTGTGATAAGTAAGCAGTCATCTGTGTAAGTGCATGAGCATGTGTGATATGTAAGCAGTCATCTGTGTAAGTGCATGAGCATGTGTGATAAGTAAGCGGTCATCTGTGTAAGTGCATGAGCATGTGTGATAAGTAAGCAGTCATCTGTGTAAGTGCATGAGCATGTGTGATAAGTAAGCGGTCATCTGTGTAAGTGCATGAGCATGTGTGATAAGTAAGCAGTCATCTGTGTAAGTGCATGAGCATGTGTGATAAGTAAGCTGTCATCTGTGTAAGTGCATGAGCATGTGTGATAAGTAAGCGGTCATCTGTGTAAGTGCATGAGCATGTGTGATAAGTAAGCAGTCATCTGTATAAGTGCATGTGTGATAAGTAAGTGGTCATCTGTGTAAGTGCATGAGCATGTGTGATAGGTAAGCGGTCATCTGTGTAAGTGCATGAGCATGTGTGATAAGTAAGCAGTCATCTGTGTAAGTGCATGAGCATGTGTGATAAGTAAGCAGTCATCTGTGTAAGTGCATGAGCATGTGTGATAAGTAAGCGGTCATCTGTGTAAGTGCATGAGCATGTGTGATAAGTAAGCGGTCATCTATATAAGTGCATGAGCATGTGTGATAAGTAAGCAGTCATCTGTGTAAGTGCATGAGCATGTGTGATAAGTAAGTGGTCATCTGTGTAAGTGCATGAGCATGTGTGATAAGTAAGCAGTCATCTGTGTAAGTGCATGAGCATGTGTGATATGTAAGCAGTCATCTGTGTAAGTGCATGAGCATGTGTGATAAGTAAGCGGTCATCTGTGTAAGTGCATGAGCATGTGTGATAAGTAAGCAGTCATCTGTGTAAGTGCATGAGCATGTGTGATAAGTAAGCGGTCATCTGTGTAAGTGCATGAGCATGTGTGATAAGTAAGCAGTCATCTGTGTAAGTGCATGAGGATGTGTGATAAGTAAGCTGTCATCTGTGTAAGTGCATGAGCATGTGTGATAAGTAAGCGGTCATCTGTGTAAGTGCATGAGCATGTGTGATAAGTAAGCAGTCATCTGTATAAGTGCATGTGTGATAAGTAAGTGGTCATCTGTGTAAGTGCATGAGCATGTGTGATAAGTAAGCGGTCATCTGTGTAAGTGCATGAGCATGTGTGATAAGTAAGCAGTCATCTGTGTAAGTGCATGAGCATGTGTGATAAGTAAGCAGTCATCTGTGTAAGTGCATGTGTGATAAGTAAGTGGTCATCTGTGTAAGTGCATGAGCATGTGTGATAAGTAAGCAGTCATCTGTGTAAGTGCATGAGCATGTGTGATAAGTAAGCGGTCAACTGTGTAAGTGCATGAGCATGTGTGATAAGTAAGCAGTCATCTGTGTAAGTGCATGTGCATGTGTGATAAGTAAGCGGTCATCTGTATAAGTGCATGAGCATGTGTGATAAGTAAGCAGTCATCTGTGTAAGTGCATGAGCATGTGTGATAAGTAAGCGGTCATCTGTATAAGTGCATGAGCATGTGTGATAAGTAAGCAGTCATCTGTGTAAGTGCATGAGCATGTGTGATAAGTAAGCGGTCATCTGTGTAAGTGCATGAGCATGTGTGATAAGTAAGCGGTCATCTGTGTAAGTGCATGAGCATGTGTGATAAGTAAGCGGTCATCTGTGTAAGTGCATGAGCATGTGTGATAAGTAAGCGGTCATCTGTGTAAGTGCATGTGCATGTGTGATAAGTAAGCAGTCATCTGTGTAAGTGCATGAGCATGTGTGATAAGTAAGCTGTCTTCTGTGTAAGTGCATGAGCATGTGTGATAAGTAAGCTGTCATCTGTGTAAGTGCATGAGCATGTGTGATAAGTAAGTGGTCATCTGTGTAAGTGCATGAGCATGTGTGATAAGTAAGTGGTCATCTGTGTAAGTGCATGAGCATGTGTGATAAGTAAGCTGTCATCTGTGTAAGTGCATGAGCATGTGTGATAAGTAAGCAGTCATCTGTGTAAGTGCATGAGCATGTGTGATAAGTAAGCTGTCATCTGTGTAAGTGCATGAGCATGTGTGATAAGTAAGCTGTCATCTGTGTAAGTGCATGAGCATGTGTGATAAGTAAGCAGTCATCTGTGTAAGTGCATGAGCATGTGTGATAAGTAAGCGGTCATCTGTGTAAGTGCATGAGCATGTGTGATAAGTAAGCAGTCATCTGTGTAAGTGCATGAGCATGTGTGATAAGTAAGCTGTCATCTGTGTAAGTGCATGAGCATGTGTGATAAGTAAGTGGTCATCTGTGTAAGTGCATGAGCATGTGTGATAAGTAAGCAGTCATCTGTGTAAGTGCATGAGCATGTGTGATAAGTAAGCAGTCATCTGTGTAAGTGCATGAGCATGTGTGATAAGTAAGCTGTCATCTGAGTAAGTGCATGAGCATGTGTGATAAGTAAGCTGTCATCTGTGTAAGTGCATGAGCATGTGTGATAAGTAAGCGGTCATCTGTGTAAGTGCATGAGCATGTGTGATAAGTAAGCAGTCATCTGTGTAAGTGCATGAGCATGTGTGATAAGTAAGCTGTCATCTGTGTAAGTGCATGAGCATGTGTGATAAGTAAGTGGTCATCTGTGTAAGTGCATGAGCATGTGTGATAAGTAAGCAGTCATCTGTGTAAGTGCATGAGCATGTGTGATAAGTAAGAGGTCATCTGTGTAAGTGCATGAGCATGTGTGATAAGTAAGCTGTCATCTGTGTAAGTGCATGAGCATGTGTGATAAGTAAGCTGTCATCTGTGTAAGTGCATGAGCATGTGTGATAAGTAAGCAGTCATCTGTGTAAGTGCATGAGCATGTGTGATAAGTAAGCAGTCATCTGTGTAAGTGCATGAGCATGTGTGATAAGTAAGCAGTCATCTATATAAGTGCATGAGCATGTGTGATAAGTAAGTGGTCATCTGTGTAAGTGCATGAGCATGTGTGATAAGTAAGCGGTCATCTGTGTAAGTGCATGAGCATGTGTGATAAGTAAGCAGTCATCTGTGTAAGTGCATGAGCATGTGTGATAAGTAAGCTGTCATCTGTGTAAGTGCATGAGCATGTGTGATAAGTAAGTGGTCAACTGTGTAAGTGCATGAGCATGTGTGATAAGTAAGTGGTCATCTGTGTAAGTGCATGAGCATGTGTGATAAGTAAGCAGTCATCTGTGTAAGTGCATGAGCATGTGTGATAAGTAAGCAGTCATCTGTGTAAGTGCATGAGCATGTGTGATAAGTAAGCGGTCATCTGTGTAAGTGCATGAGCATGTGTGATAAGTAAGCAGTCATCTGTGTAAGTGCATGTGTGATAAGTAAGTGGTCATCTGTGTAAGTGCATGAGCATGTGTGATAAGTAAGCAGTCATCTGTGTAAGTGCATGAGCATGTGTGATAAGTAAGCAGTCATCTGTGTAAGTGCATGTGTGATAAGTAAGCAGTCATCTGTGTAAGTGCATGAGCATGTGTGATAAGTAAGCAGTCATCTGTGTAAGTGCATGAGCATGTGTGATAAGTAAGCAGTCATCTGTGTAAGTGCATGAGCATGTGTGATAAGTAAGCAGTCATCTGTGTAAGTGCATGAGCATGTGTGATAAGTAAGCTGTCATCTGTGTAAGTGCATGAGCATGTGTGATAAGTAAGTGGTCATCTGTGTAAGTGCATGAGCATGTGTGATAAGTAAGCTGTCATCTGTGTAAGTGCATGAGCATGTGTGATAAGTAAGTGGTCATCTGTGTAAGTGCATGAGAACGTAGTCACAAGTCGGACAGTGTTCAGTGTCTTCTACAGTTCCATCCTTGTGGCCTTCTTTTTCACAACTGAAGAGTACTATAAAAGTAGAATTAAGCAACGAACAAACCGCTGGTCCCTGAACGTGCTGCTCCCTTTGGTGGCGGAGATCCGTGGCAACTACATCGTGATTTATTGCCCCTTGGCCACTCAGCTGAAACAAAAAACAACATTGTAAACCTTTGTACATATCAAATTACACTATAATTTGTAATTATAACCATAATCAGAAATTATATGAAAAAATTGAAGAAAGTGATGATTGCTAATAATTGTAAATCATATCATATCAAACCAATAATAATAATCACACGCATAACTGATTACATTAAGAAAAGAAGTTTGTTATATTGATGTATTTTCAACAAAATCTCTCACCATCTACTTCAAGTTTTGGTCGCTTCTTCTTCTCACCAGATGGCAGTGTTTCCTTGGACATCCCTCTCTCCCTGCTCTCCGGGCTCTGTCCGCAGCTCGGTGGAGCTTCCACAGCGGGTTTGGGCTAGACAGAACAAGGAATAATGAGTAAAATGTACATTTTAGTGTCTAATTGCAATGCCTTTATTTAACTAAACAATTCAAAATAATAATAAATGATACATGTATTTTTGTAGCTTAAATCAAATGATTTTGTACAAAATGGTTGGCTATAATAGGGAGCCAGTCAGTTCCTCTAACCGCAATTAACGGGCTTAGTAATATGTAAAAGGAAGTTTGCTGTGTTGAACGTGGGAAAATGGGACATCGTTGAACATCAATTGTATTGCAGTTAATTCAGCCCGACTCAGCGGTGTTACCAATAATGCTTTTTGAAACTGGTTGCTTTGTTTACTATTTGAACATGTTCCAGGGATCGTACCTTCCAAACTGCGAACGTTGTTATGGGCTTACTAAACACATTTTGGTAGGCAGTATATGTCAACATAGTTAGTGTAGTCTTAAGAACATTACATTAATTAATACATGAAAAGCTGGTAGCAGACGGCCTCCTTACAAAAGATGGATGATCTCACAATGTAAGTTTAAAACATGTACAAGAGAACTGACTCACCATCTTGTCCCTCTGCCAGTCCCTCTCCCTGGCCGTGTTGTCTCCCTCCATCCTTTCCCCCGGCCACTTTTCCCTTCCTACCCCCGCCATGCCCTGCTCCCGATCCTCCTCCCTCTTCCCTCGTCGTCTCCGCCCCCATCTATCCCGCCCTCTGTCCCAGTCTTCCCAGTCCACACCCCTCTCCGCTGTGGCGTGACTCACTGGCGACCCCCGACCTTCGACCTCTGGCATCCTCTTCCTGCAAATCACAGGTGGAAACGATGAGTTTTTAACAAAAAGTTAGGGGTGGTTTCAAAATGTCTGTCTGATTAATTGAGCGAATGTGTGTGCATGTTTATTTGTATGTGTGCGTGAGTGAGAGGTATGTGTGCATGTGTGCTAGCATGCGTGCAAGTGTGCGTGTGTTCGAGCATGTGTGCGCGTGTGTGTGAGTGTGTGCGTGCTAGTATGCGTGTCTGTGTATATAATATCAATACAATAAAATAACCAGGAAGTAAAACACACGAGGAGCTGAATAAAGAAAATATACACAAAAAACAATGCAGGAAACATCTGTTGTTACACAAAAACACAACGCATTTTAAAAATTGACCAATTTTATTAGTAGTTTGATAACATTTACTGTATGTGGCATATGGCAAAACATTTCCCAACAAATTCAAATTTGTGTTGCGTTTTGTCACTTTACTTTTTACCAGACATTTTCTCCATGAAGGAGGCAACATCTCAATGAGCAAATTGCTATATATAATATGCTAATTTCGAGACACAGTAAGTGGATCTCCTCCCAGGGGTCAAGGTTCACTCGCCTCTTTCCATGTTCATTCCCATCCTTGTACCATTGCAGTATTATTGTTAATATGTTAACTTGGAGACAGAGTAAGTGGATCTCCTCCCAGGGGTCAAGGTTCACTCGCCTCTTTCCATGTTCATTCCCATCCTTATACCATTGCAGTATTATTGTTAATATGCTAACTTGGAGACAGAGTAAGTGGATCTCCTCCCAGGGGTCAAGGTTCACTCGCCTCTTTCCATGTTCATTCCCATCCTTGTACCATTGCAGTATTATTGTTAATATGTTAACTTGGAGACAGAGTAAGTGGATCTCCTCCCAGGGGTCAAGGTTCACTCGCCTCTTTCCATGTTCATTCCCATCCTTGTACCATTGTAGTATTATTGTTAATATGCTAACTTGGAGACAGAGTAAGCGGATCTCCTCCCAGGGGTCAAGGTTCACTCGCCTCTTTCCATGTTCATTCCCATCCTTGTACCATTGCAGTATTATTGTTAATATGCTAACTTGGAGACAGAGTAAGTGGATCTCCTCCCAGAGGTCAAGGTTCACTCGCCTCTTTCCATGTTCATTCCCATCCTTGTACCATTGCAGTATTATTGTTAATATGTTAACTTGGAGACAGAGTAAGTGGATCTCCTCCCAGGGGTCAAGGTTCACTCGCCTCTTTTCATGTTCATTCTAATCCTTGTACCATTGCAGTATTATTGTTAATATGTTAACTTGGAGACAGAGTAAGTGGATCTCCTCCCAGGGGTCAAGGTTCACTCGCCTCTTTTCATGTTCATTCTAATCCTTGTACCATTGCAGTATTATTGTTAATATGTAAACTTGGAGACAGAGTAAGCGGATCTCCTCCCAGGGGTCAAGGTTCACTCGCCTCTTTCCATGTTCATTCCCATCCTTGTACCATTGTAGTATTATTGTTAATATGCTAACTTGGAGACAGAGTAAGCGGATCTCCTCCCAGGGGTCAAGGTTCACTCGCCTCTTTCCATGTTCATTCCCATCCTTGTACCATTGTAGTATTATTGTTAATATGCTAACTTGGAGACAGAGTAAGCGGATCTCCTCCCAGGGGTCAAGGTTCACTCGCCTCTTTCCATGTTCATTCCCATCCTTGTACCATTGTAGTATTATTGTTAATATGTTAACTTGGAGACAGAGTAAGTGGATCTCCTCCCAGGGGTCAAGGTTCACTCGCCTCTTTCCATGTTCATTCCCATCCTTGTACCATTGTAGTATTATTGTTAATATGCTAACATGGAGACAGAGTAAGTGGATCTCCTCCCAGGGGTCAAGGTTCACTCGCCTCTTTCCATGTTCATTCCCATCCTTGTACCATTGAAGTATTATTGTTAATATGCTAACTTGGAGACAGAATAAGCATAGATAAAGACAGCACAAATAAATCAGCAAATAACAGTCTGGAAAACTCGTTTGAAGCTGGATATAAATGTGTTTGTTTAAATGCCAGGAGTATAGTAAACAAAAGAAATGAACTAAATATTATGGTAGAAGATATTGACCCTCATATAATAGGTATAACTGAATCCTGGACCACCACCGATATATCAGATGCTGAATTGGGACTGACAGGATATGTAATGTTTAGAAAAGACAGAATAGGAAGAAAGGGAGGTGGAGTTATTTTATATATTAAAGAATCTATTCAGGCTTATGAAATAAAATTAGAAAGAGAAGCAGATTGCGAAGAAGCTGTTTGGTGTAACATAGTTACAGGAAACTCAACGTTAACAGTTGGGTTAGTTTATCGAAGTCCAAACATAAGCATAGAAGAGAATGACAAAATACAAAACGCTATAAGGGAAGTAAGCAAACGAGACTGTGTTATTATGGGGGATTTTAACCACGGGCATATACAATGGAAATCTCTACAGAGTATGGGGAGTGAGGACCACAAGTTTTTAGTTTTAGTTCAAGATACATTCCTTTCTCAACATGTGCTAGAACCAACCAGGGGTGAGAATGTGTTAGACATAGTTTTGTCCTCACAGAATGAATTAGTTGACAATGTCAAGATATGTGAGCCACTGGGGAGTAGCGATCACAACCAGATACATTTTACCATCAAAGTAAAATCAGAAAGGAATAGTAAAAAGCAGTATAGGAGAAATTTCCACAAAGGAAAGTATAAGGACATGAGGAAATATTTAGCAAAGATAGACTGGAATAACACACTGAAAAATAAGACGGCAACAGAATGCTGAAATATATTAAAGAGTGAAATTAAGTGCATAGTCGATAAATTTGTACCCTTCAAAAAACAAGGAAAACGGTCCAAAAAGAAACACTTATCGAAAGAAGCCATTAGAAAAATTAAGTACAAACAAATGATGTGGAAGTCATATGGATGTATTGGAAATTATGAAGACTACAACAGTTATAAAGAAGCACTTAACCAAGCTACAGCTGAAATTAGAAATTCAAAGAGAAGCTATGAACAACAATTAGCTAGTAATATAAAACATGACAGCAAGAGTTTTGATGCGTATGTTCGAAGCAAACAGAAAGTTCAAGATAAAGTTGGTCCTCTAGAAGATAGTGCTGGAAATATAATATCAGAGGGATTCTTAATGGCAGAAGACCTGAATGAGTACTTTAGTTCAGTGTTTACCAGGGAAGATATTAGTTCACTGCCAGTACCAGAGGCTAAGTTCAAGGGGGCAGATTCAGACTATTTAGGACAATTAATTGTAACCCCGGAAATGGTAGCTAAGAAAATAAGGGCTATGAAGGATAATAAATCACCTGGAGTGGATGGTATTCCACCCAAACTACTATTGGAAATTGTAGAACAAATTAGCATACCGCTTGCAACAGTTTTCAACTTGTCATTAGAAGAGGGAGTGGTTCCTTTAGAATGGAAAGAAGCAAACATTATACCGTTATTCAAAAAAGGTTCGAGAAACAAGTCAGAGAACTATAGACGAGTGAGTTTAACATCAGTGATTTGTAAATTGTTGGAAAGACTAATTAAAGATCACATGGTGGATTTTCTTATTAAACAAAACTTGATAAACCCATCTCAACATGGTTTTTTTAAAGCGAGGTCATGCTTAACAAATATGTTATGTTTTTTGGAAGACATCACTAAGTGGGTAGATGAGGGATCACCTGTAGATATCGTATGCTTAGATTTTCCAAAAGCTTTCGACAAAGTACCACATCAAAGATTACTGCTTAAACTAAAGGCCCATGGCATAGGAAATGGTATAATAAACTGGATAGAACAATGGTTGATTGACAGAAGACAACGTGTAGTAGTTGATGGGGAGGCTTCAAACTGGAAATCGGTATTGAGTGGGGTACCACAGGGATCAGTATTAGGTCCTATATTATTCTTAATATATATCAACGATTTGGATGATGAAACAACAAGCAAGGTGTTGAAATTTGCGGATGATACAAAAGTGTTTAGAAGGATTAAAAGTGATGGAGATAGACAGCATTTACAAGATGATCTTGACAGGTTGATCAAATGGTCTGAAAAGTGGCAAATGCTGTTCAATTTTGGGAAATGTAAATGCCTCCACACAGGACATGGGGACGAAGAAGTAGAATATACAATGGGGGGTACTGTACTAAGTACTACTGTAAAAGAAAAGGACTTAGGGTTAACCATTAGTGCTGATATGAAGGTTTCAGAGCAGTGCGGAATTGCAGCTTCAAAGGGAAATCAAATCCTTGGATTAATTAGGCGAAACATAACGTATAAGGAAAAAGAGCTAATAATAACGCTGTACAAAACAATAGTTAGGCCTCATTTAGAATATTGTATTCAAGCGTGGAGGCCATATTGCAGGAAGGACATAGATATGCTAGAAAGAATGCAGAGGAGAGCAACTAAAATGATACCAAAACTGAGGGATCTTAGTTACGAAATACGCCTAAAAAAGTGCGGTTTAACAACACTAGAGACCAGGAGATTGAGAGGAGATCAGATAGAAGTGTTTAAAATATTGAAGGGTTATGAAAATATTGATAGAAATATTTTTTTTTTTTTTCTCAGCTAAGAAAGATAGGACTAGAGGACATGAACTTGCATTAGCAAAGGAGCAGAGTAGATTGGATATAAGAAAGTTTTCATTTTCACAAAGGCCTGTAAATGAATGGAACAGATTACTTGCTGATTGTGTGGGTGCTAGTAGCGTGAATGTTTAAAAATAAAATCGACACATACCTCAGACGGGCGGGATACACATAGATAAAAGGGTCGGACTCTCGATAAGCCAAATGGCTTCCTTGTCCACCTGCCACCTAGAGTTAATTCTCTGGGTGGCAATCTTGTTAAATCTTGTTAAATCTCCTCCCAGGGGTCAAGGTTCACTCGCCTCTTTCCATGTTCATTCCCATCCTTCTACCATTGTAGTATTATTGTTGATATGCTAACTTGGAGACAGAGTAAGTGGATCTCCTCCGTGGGGTCAAGGTTCAGTCGCCTCTTTCCATGTTCACTTAAAGTGCTCCAAAGTCAGCGAATTAATACATAAATTATATGATCTGTGGCAAATAATTCTCAGTTTACACACCGCAGATGGTTCAGTTTGGCCATAGCAGGTATAGTTTTGGAGAACAATATTCTTCTTGTTTAATAATCCTAAGTACTTCTCTCAAAACTACTTTTATATTAATGTATTCGCACAAAGTCAATGAAATCAGCATTAGATATTTGTAATGTGAATCTCCTATGCAAGAGTTTCTTCAGTAAAATCATACCTGAATGTAAATCGCCTAAAAGCCATACGTAAGGAAGAGTGCGGGAAATAAACCTCGCCTGTATTGGTCCCCGCGTTTGTCCATAAGAGGGGATCTCTCCCGTGCCCGTCCCAGCATTGGCCGGTCGCGTTCCTTCAAGTCCCCATACATTGGCTCAAGTGCAGGCTCAAGCATTCTCTCCACTGGGTAGCCTGCAAAACAACATTGACCTCTGACCCAGCTACACTGACCTCTGACCCAGCTACACCGTAACACTGACCTCTGATCCAGCTACACTGACCTCTGACACAACTACACAGATCTCTGAAACAGCTACACTGACCTCTGACCCCCCTGCGACACTGACCTCTGACCCAGGTACACTGACCTTTGACACAGGTACACTGACCTCTGACCCAGGTACACTGACCTCTGACACAGGTACACTGACCTCTGACCAAGCTACACTGACCTATGACCCAGGTAAGACCCAGACCTTTGACGAGAATGAAACTGGTAAACTGAACATGTTTATTATTTTAATAGAA
This sequence comes from Escarpia spicata, assembly GCA_963995525.1. Taxonomy (NCBI): domain Eukaryota; kingdom Metazoa; phylum Annelida; class Polychaeta; order Sabellida; family Siboglinidae; genus Escarpia; species Escarpia spicata. The sequence goes on along the minus strand of OZ023207.1, from coordinate 14,427,833 downwards.
GACTTTGTTACAAAAGTATTTTAGTCTACAAGGAACTTACCCTGAAACACTAATTTGATTTGGCATGTTTTAGGGTTTTGGTTCACCTTGCCAGCTAAATCCTTAAACAGTCATATTTCACACATTACAAAAAGGTACAACATTTACTTCACTTGAGGACAGTTTTAACCAGTTTCCCTCTGCCATGTCTATTATAGCAGCAGTAGAAACTTCTGCCATGTCAATTATAGCAGCAGTAGAAACTTCTGCCATGTCACTTATAGCAGCAGTAGAAACTTCTGTCATGTCAATTACAGCAGCAGTAGAAACTTCTGCCATGTCAATTATAGCAGCAGTAGAAACTTCCGCCATGTCAATTACAGCAGCAGTAGAAACTTCTGCATGTCAATTATAGCAGCAGTAGAAACTTCCGCCATGTAAATTATAGCAGCAGTAGAAACTTCTGCCGTGTCAATTACAGCAGCAGTAGAAACTTCTGCCATGTCAATTATAGCAGCAGTAGAAACTTCTGCCATGTCAATTATAGCAGCAGTAGAAACTTCTGCCATGTCAATTATAGCAGCAGTAGAAACTTCTGCCATGTCAATTACAGCAGCAGTAGAAACTTCTGCAATGTCGATTATAGAGCAGTAGAAACTTCTGTCATGTCAATTACAGCAGCAGTGGAAACTTCTGCATGTCAATTATAGCAGCAGTGGAAACTTCTGCCATGTCAATTATAGCAGCAGTAGAAACTTCTGCCGTGTCAATTACAGCAGCAGTAGAAACTTCTGCCATGTCAATTACAGCAGCAGTAGAAACTTCTGCCATGTCAATTATAGCAGCAGTAGAAACTTCTGCCACATCAATTACAGCAGCAGTAGAAACTTCTGCCATGTCAATTATAGCAGCAGTAGAAACTTCTGCCACGTCAATTATAGCAGCAGTAGAAACTTCTGCCATGTCAATTATAGCAGCAGTAGAAACTTCTGCCACATCAATTATAGCAGCAGTAGAAACTTCTGCCACGTCAATTGCAGCAGCAGTAGAAACTTCTGCCACGTCAATTATAGCAGCAGTAAAAACTTCTGCCATGTCAATTACAGCAGCAGTAGAAACTTCTGCCATGTCAATTACAGCAGCAGTAGAAACTTCTGCCACATCAATTATAGCAGCAGTAAAAACTTCTGCCATGTCAATTACAGCAGCAGTAGAAACTTCTGCCATGTCAATTACAGCAGCAGTAGAAACTTCTGCCATGTCAATTATAGCAGCAGTAGACACCACAGTCACACCATTTTGTAATAATTAAATGAACATCAAAATAAACACAACTTGCAATTATAGAAAATCAATAGTTTTGAAGATACAGCTTAAAAGTTTTAGGCAACTGTTCAGTCTAACAGGTGTCAAGTGTGTCTACTCTGCCTGGACCCTGTGACCAATTAAAGATTAGGCAAGGTCTCAATGGAACTTGAGCACTAGGCTGCAGAGATTAGTCATGCTGTCAGCTTTCTGGCACATTAAACAAAATCTACTGTTGGGGGTGGTCTCAAGGGCCCTTCTCAAAACCACATCACTAGATAATGTAAAACTTTTGCAATTCGGGGGCCCCTTACGTGCCCTTAGAATGATTCAATCAATTACAGATTTATTGTATATAGTGGCAGCACCCTAAGATACATCTATGCAAAATTAGACAAAAAAGTTGCTGAACAGTTTTTGAAAGAATAGGCAAAATGTTACATTTTTACCAGTTTTGGGGTCCTTGGAGGCCCTAGGGAGCCCTTAAAATGATTCAATCAAATACAGATTTCTCGTACATAGTGGCAGTGCCCTAAGATGTCTATGCAAAATTAGAGAAAAAGTTGCTGAACGGTTTCTGATATACGGCAGCTAACGGCGGACGAAATAGTCCCTTGGACCTTCCGCCAAAGGACTAAAAAACCAAGGCACTATCACTATATGTCACCAATCAGCCCTTTAAAAACTAGTATTTTTAGTGTGTCTGTGGAAAGTCCCTTCAGATTCTTGGAAACTGACGATGTTTCCATAGTGACGATAACGTGTACGTCAGCCCAGTTCAAACATAAATTCATGCACCATGAATGCAGATCATCACAGTCTGGTTATTCGCATGCCACTATGCTGTTGTATTATAATTACCTAAATATATCACGCTGTCAAATCACCAAATACTGGCAGTAGTTTTGTTTATTTTCCGATAATGCCCAACCGCAGCTGCCATTTGCAATGATACCTCACTGACCCCAGCAGGTGTCAATCAATCTTGTCTACCACAACAAGTTCAACACATGGCCCTTCGTAACACAATATCATGAGACAACTTGGCAGGGAAAACCTTGGGGGGGGGGGGGGAATTTCAGTAATAGAAGTGTCTGTCAAATTGTGCTGAAATAAGCCACATGCCAGTAAAAAGTCACATTTCTAAACAAAAAGCAAGCATCTGGTGACAGTTGTATTATTGGTAACAACCAGGAAGCATTACTTAATGTAAAGTTTTTTTTTTTTTAAACTACAATACTTACAAAGCCATAACTTGACATATGAACTCGACTTATGTTTACCCAAAATTGCACGGGATGGTTTTATGTTTGGTGAAGGGGTTGTGCCAAAAATGCAGTATGGATTTTTGCTGTCTTTCAACATTGTAGCAAAATGTTTATGAAGCTGTATCAAGCTTAATATGCATTTGTTTACAAAAAAAACCATGTGAATTTCAATAGCATGTTTGTACTTACAACCACACAAATTTTTCTTTTGCGGAGTTTCTCAAAATGAAATAAAATGCCATTTTAAGGTGATTTTTGACATATTTTTTAATTGTCTTTAAACACATTTAACTATCTCTAAACAAGATAAAAATCAATTCTTTTTGGTCTGGAGTATTGTTTAGTATCTGAGGCAAACTCTGAGAAAAAAATGGTTAGCTTATCTTCAAAACACATATTAGAAATGATTAATTCAAAAGAAGCATATAATAGCCGATGCAGCCACCTTAAGTCTACATTTCATTACGATTCTGTCCAATAAGTTTAGCGATGTCACCTTTATCATGTACTGTGTATGAGTGAGAGTAGAACTGTATTAACATTTGTTTTACCTGAACTCAAAAAAACCTCCAACTACACCCCACCCAAGCTCCAAAAAACCTCCAACTGCACCCCACCTGAGCTCCAAAAAACCTCCAACTGCACCCCACCCGAGCTCAAAAAAACCTCCAACTGCACCCCGCCTGAGCTCAAAAAACCTCCAACTGCACCCCACCTGAGCTCAAAAAACCACCAACTGCACCCCACCTGAGCTCAAAAAAACCTCCAACTGTACTCATCATGAGCTCAAAAAACCTCCAACTGCACCCCCTTAAGCTAAAAAATGTATAATTGCACCCCACTTGAGACATCACATATAACTGTTGACATTTATATATAGTATTATCTATTATTTATATATAGTATTATCTGCATTTGAAATTGCAACATATTTGATCCAAGTATTTGCCCCCAAACTCTGACATCTATTTAAGGGGCGTACAAACCTGGAGATGGGAAGGGGTGATAGTCTGGTCAACCCTTGCCCCTGACCCCCCCGGCCGTCGTCAATGTAACCAGGAAGTCTTGTCTGCCCAATGTATCATCTCTTCTATCCATCTATGCAAACCAGAAACACTGTTCACACGTTGCAGGAAATTTCAAAATCTTCAGGAAATATGCACAAAACAGTTGGAATCTGATTACTAATGTTGGAATTGGAATCTGACTGCTAATGTCTGCTTTAGGCAATGACATTTTTACAGGGCAACAATGTCCAATAAATGCCTATGCCTATTGGCTGACTGACACTGAATTATGTCACTACATTTGTGAAAATACAGAAATAACCAAATTGGGGCCGATCACTGGTTATGCGACGTAAAAAATGCCTTGCAAATTGAAAACAAAGATCACAAAATTTCGATTTTTTTTAACGATAACTTCGCCAATTTACTTCATCCTGGTGACAAAAAGGAAGGTGACAAAAAGGAAGCAGACAGACGGACTGATGATATGATGTGCCTTGACAAGCTAACTGATGCGATATTTGTCCGTGAAAAGATATTCTTAAACTGTCCCGCCTTCGAAATGGAATGAACGGCACCTATTTTCACCCAGCCCCAGGTCGTGCATGACATGTTTTTGGTGGCAACAAGCTTAATGTTACTTTCAATGATGGTACCCGATACCACAAATAAATTTACATTGAGATGTTGACCAAGTTCATTAATTTAGTTTACTAGTTTGTTAGTTATAAGAAACTAGGCACAAAATGAGATATGGTTGACCGAATATATTTCACAAATTTGCATAATGGCGCACTGTGATGCGACACATTGCAATTTAATAGATTCGCAAGGGGGTATAATAACAAAATTATACACAACAAGATTATTGACCAAGATACGTATAACAGTTTTATGCCTTTGTTTTCTGGGAAGAAATAAACTCAACATGCTCATTGAGGTGTTGCCCTCTTCATGGAGAAAATGTCCGGTGAATAGTAAAGTGACAAGTCAACTCACATTTTAATTTGTTGGGAAATGTTTTGCTATATACCGGCCTACATGGCATCAGATTTGTGCTATTTACCTTGATAGTTTGTTTTATCTGCTTGATTGAATAATTGAATGAGAAATAATAAAGTTACGTCTATAAAGGCCTGTAATTTTCTGATGCTAACAAAATTAGTTCTTGTCTATTTAGTATGGTCAGGAATTGGCTGTCACTCATCTGCAATACTTTCAGGATTAGTGAGTTCAAAGCACCAATTAGTATTTATGAATCTAGTTTTTTTTTATTAAATTAATTTATACAAGCCTGAGACACTAGCCTTGATTACCCAGGCTCCGTTTCTTGGCATTACCTTTTGCCCTTTGGTGTCGCCACTGGTTGGTGTTTTTTATTTTTCAACTGCAATCAAAATACATATATTTTTCCCTTTAAATATCTGCATGGTGGCATCAGCAGCAGTGTCGCCATCTATGACATTTAGCACGTCTACCAAGCTGACCGACACTATGAGTGACGTAACTAATATCTGCATGGTGGCTTCAGCAGCAGTGTCGCCATCTATGACATTTAGCACGTCTACCAAGTTGACCGACACAACAGCGACACTATGAGTGACGTAACTAATATCTGCATGTTGGCGTATGCAGCAATGTCGCCATCTATGACATTTAGCACATCTACCAAGCTGACCGACACAACAGCGACACTATGAGTGACGTAATTAATATCTGCATGGTGGCGTCAGCAGCAGTGTCGCCATCTATGACATTTAGCACGTCTACCAAGCTGACCGACACTATGAGTGACGTAACTAATATCTGCATGGTGGCGTCAGCAGCAGTGTCGCCATCTATGACATTTAGCACGTTTACCAAGCTGACCGACACAACATCGACACTATGAGTGACGTAACTAATATCTGCATGGTGGCGTCAGCAGCAGTGTCGCCATCTATGACATTTAGCACATCTACCAAGCTGACCGACACAACAGCGACACTATGAGTGATGTAACTAATATCTGCATGGTGGCATCAGCAGCAGTGTCGCCATCTATGACATTTAGCACGTCTACAAAGCTGACCGACACAACACCGACACTACGAGTGATGTAACGAATATCTGCATGGTGGCGTCAGCAGCAGTGTCGCCATCTATGACATTTAGCACATCTACCAAACTGACCGACACAACATCGACACTATGAGTGATGTAACTAATATCTGCATGGTGGCATCAGCAGCAGTTTCGCCATCTATGACATTTAGCACGTCTACCAAGCTGACCGACACTATGAGTGACGTAACTAATATCTGCATGGTGGCGTCAGCAGCAGTGTCGCCATCTATGACATTTAGCACGTCTACCAAATTGACCGACACAACATCGACACTATGAGTGACGTAACTAATATCTGCATGGTGGCGTCAGCAGCAGTGTCGCCATCTATGACATTTAGCATATCTACCAAGCTGACCGACACAACAGCGACACTACGAGTGACGTAACTAATATATGCATGTTGGCGTATGCAGCAGTGTCGCCATCTATGACAGTTAGCACATCTACCAAGCTGACCGACACAACAGCGACACTATGAGTGACGTAATTAATATCTGCATGGTGGCGTCAGCAGCAGTGTCGCAATCTATGACATTTAGCACGTCTACCAAGCTGACCGACACAACATCGACATTATGAGTGACGTAACTAATATCTGCATGGTGGCGTCAGCAGCAGTGTCGCCATCTATGACATTTAGCACGTCTACCAAGCTGACCGACACTATGAGTGACGTAACTAATATCTGCATGGTGGCGTCAGCAGCAGTGTCGCCATCTATGACATTTAGCACATCTACCAAGCTGACCGACACAACATCGACACTGTGAGTGATGTAACTAATATCTGCATGGTGGCATCAGCAGCAGTGTCGCCATCTATGACAGTTAGCACATCTACCAAGCTGACCGACACAACAGCGACACTATGAGTGACGTAATTAATATCTGCATGGTGGCGTCAGCAGCAGTGTCGCCATCTATGACATTTAGCACGTCTACCAAGCTGACCGACACAACATCGACACTATGAGTGACGTAACTAATATCTGCATGGTGGCCTCAGCAGCAGTGTCGCCATCTATGACATTTAGCACATCTACCAAGCTGACCGACACAACATCGACACTGTGAGTGATGTAACTAATATCATTCATGAAACATTTCAAGCATGCTTCCCTAAAAGAAAAAGGGTCTGTGCTTCTTTTGGAGAATGTGCTTCTATCGGGAATTAGGCTTACAACGTAAGTATCGAACAAAATTCTGGAATCGATCGATATCGAATAAATCTGGTATCGAACCAATACTAATTTATATATATTATATACATACACCAATGATCCAACTTTCTGTTCATTTTCACTTCATCAGCCTTACAGCCTATTACTTATGCAGGCTTTAACATTAATGGTGGTTCAGTGGCTCGAGTCTACCTAAAATCCTGTCGTCCTACCAAAACTCACCCTCAAGGACGTCTGGACGTAGCTCACTGAAAAAATGAAAGGAATAATTTAATAAATGATTGCATGATTGTACCACACAATTTCTTTGCTGTGCTGCACTTCTAAATATATTCATTTATTTTAACATGCCTGTCAAACAGTGATTGTGTTTGATTTGTAAAGCACTTGAAAATGGGCATTCTTTACATGTCGACAACATAACAATAACTCGGTCTGTGGTATACTACTTACTGTTTGATCAGATTAATCACTGTTCTATCTAGCTATCACCTTGGCCCGTAGGCTGCACCAGTCTCTTATTTTTACAACAGCAACATTTTTGCCGGGTTAAGACAAGTATATCCTTATATTTGACACTCAGACTCTTGATAAAAGGGTGTTGTTATACAAATGGCTTCCATGCGTGAAATCTGCAGTTTCAGGCGGTATGACTAAAAGGCGCACGACTATGCATGACCAAAATGTACGGAGTGTTGGTAACGAAGCGGGCTGTTGGTGGCATGTAGGAGGTATGTGTGTGCAGCTCGCCAAATTTCAGATAATTTCTTCACATTGGAGTAACAAAATTCGTAACTTTTATCATCGCTTATGGTAACTCGCCGGTTCTATTCGCCAGGTGGCGCTACTATGCCAATACTAAATGCTCTTCCGGAAGATCGGATAAAATGCCTAAATTGTGTAACTCCTGGGTGAAATACACTCACTTTTTTTAATAATGCACACACAAACCATATATATACCACCAACGGCCAAACTATCTACCAACATATTATATTACATGGTCGTGCGTGGTCGTTCGTCAACTTCGTGGTCATGTGCGGTCGTGTCTTTTAGTCAAACCCATTTCAGGAACCAGACAAGTTGTCTGATGTTAAGCCTACGATGATGTTATTTCACTCATGCAATGTCTCGTTGTGAAATGTGTTTCTCTGTATCTGTATTTTGACTGGCAAAATGTCCTAAGGCTATGGACACATCACGCCAGTGCGCATGGACGGCTCTTATGGATTAATTTTTGTTTAATCAATCAAGTTGATGAAGTTGACAACTGGGCAAATGACCGTACCCCCCGCATTATCACTTCAGTTGAGTCTTGACGGCCCTACAATGTATTGTCTCTTGGCTGCCTTGTCTCAAGTCTGAGCCAGTGCTGTCTAACACCGTAACCCTACTAACACTAACAGCCAGTGTCTTGTATTTCTTGTACGTCAGCGCAATTTTGTCTGGCACTGAAAGTAGAACGGCAGTTGAAGGTACATCATAACACAACAGCAGTCTAAAATGACCTAACCGTATTGTATGACTCCATAAGAATGTGTTGCCTTGTTGGCCAGTATGTAATCAAAATCAAGACTTTGAAAATAAAGTAACTCAATTATCGCTCAAATAAACCAATCGAACAACTGCAACTGTAACGTGCCGCTGCCTTGACAGTCATATTGAGAGCGGGTAACATCGTGCATTACCTGTCTACAAGTGGCAACATTCTAGAATATCGTGCTAGCCGTTGTAATCAAAGACAACGTGCACACCGGTAACAGAACCCCAAAACAACTTCGAAAACCTTCTACTTTGCTGGGATCCTGTATTATTTCATCAATGTTAATTCGAAATAGCTGCGTCATTACAAAACACTGGAAACTATTCCTGATGCTGAGCGCATTAAGGAGAAGAGTGTGAGAACCATAAAACCAAAGTAAAAATCACCAATGTATTCACGGAACTGCACAATGATTCGTCATAATTAGTTTTAGTTGCGCATAACTTCGACAGGGACCATTAATGGAAATCATATTTTCATTTTAAATTAACCCAGCTCCGTGAGGTGGCGCCATCGTTTGTTGCTCTCGCCATGGGCTTCAACCGGTGGAGCCGATCGAAGGGAAGATGTCACTATGTAAAGAACCGTGGCTAACTAGATAATTCTTACTTATTAGAGGAAAGTTGAAGGCGTTTAACAGAAAACTCCACATGTATCCTCAGCATGTTGAGGCTAGGCGTGTATTGGAAGAAGAAGACATTCACAGTTACAAAATCTTGTAAAATTAATGACAGTTTGGCAAAGTTAAATTTGGATAACTATGATTCTTATCACTTTCACATTGATAATATAAATATATAACTATTTGACTGCTTTATTCTATCATATTGACATTAGCCCAAAATGGAGGTTTAGTGTTGGTTGGGAGTCTTACATTCTTATAAAGGTTAGGGATTATGTTTATATCCTAAACAAATACATCTGATTTCTGATCCTTGCCCATGACTACTCTTGTGATGTCTTCATATTATATTGTAGTGAGCTATGATGAGGGGCGACAAAAGGCACGTAAATGTGAATTTACATCTGATGTCCAAACAGAAGAAGAAGAAGATCAAAGCAAAAGGCCAAAGAGGTGTGTTAATAATTGTTGGATTAACATCAGCTGTAGCAAGTCTAGACTATTAAGCTAGTTTTTATTAGACAAACGGAGTAGATGGTATGCAGTCTGCAGAAATATTTAATAGTGGTTAGTTTGTCCGAAAATAGCTAAGACGAGCTAATGTTATGCAATTCCACATGTGAATAAAGCTTCTTGTAGTTAAAGCTACCCATGACAGTTACATAATAGCACAGTCATCAACCAGCCCAGTGGGTTAAACCAGGTTTTTATTAGTTTAACCCAGGGTTAAGTCTGGGTGAAATTACTCTATCGGAGATCTCAGGATGATATTATCAGAGGGACATTCTTAATATTATATTAGTTGGTATATAGATTGATGATGGTTTAAAATTGTTGTATATCCACCTTATGCAAATGACTTATACTAGATACCAGTTCAGACCAAGCCTAGCCCAGAAAGTCCAAAATAAAAGGACTTTTTATCAGTGTGCCATTAATTACTAGGTGAGTCTTCTTCTGAAGATGTGCAGTGATTCCAGTCAGACAATCTACCCTAGTACAGTGTGGTGTCAGCTTGCAGGTTATGGAACAGGAGGATATAGAGCCTTGCAGACTGATAGATGGTAATGTACCCTTTGTATTCACTGCCAATAACTGGATTCATCATCAATCCTCCAAAGATACCTGAGCCACCACATATTCATGGTCAAGTTGATTAGCTCAACTCACGAACTAAGACAATACACAACACTGAGTGACAGTGTTCAGAGTGAGGCCTAAGCAGTGTCTTCCAATTGCTGAATAGATCAATTAACCCTGCTCCCCAGTCCCAAGTGGGTGAACATTGTGCACAGGTGTTCATTAATCCTTAGTGGTTGTACTTTGCCTGCTTTATTCTTTCATATTGTGACAAAATGTGGCTAAAAATAGCCCAACCAGGGTTTAACCCGGGGGCACATTAACTTGCAAACGTTATCATCAACATCTGTTTCAACAACAACAGAATGCATTAACCCTAAACTCCTATAAATTTTTATGAAGCAACATCATGTGTTTGCATAGAAAAAAATGTCTTGATGATAATTGATATGATATGTTAAAGTATTCAACAACAGATTTCTTGTTTGTCCTAGATACACACAGAAGCCAGCTCATCTGCAAGATGACAGTGAAGATGACGATGTTGATGATGACTGCGAATCATTAGTCAGGAAATCAGAAAAAGGTGGAAAGGCATGTCATGCTAGACTGCAACGGGCTCCCATGCCACCAACAGTTCCTGGTATTTATCTTCCTGGAATGATTACCTTCCTTTCTGTGTGAATGCCTGACCAATATATTATATTGTATCTTGTAATATATTGGTCAATGGTCATACTTCGTAATGGAATAATGTGTAATGTTAGACACACATGTTGCAATGAATTCCATCATAGACCAGTTTAACAACATCCATTTATGACACATTTGTGTTGTTAAGGTGCTAATCAACGTCTTTGTAATTCGAATCACCTTGTAAATCATTGGTTTGCCCATGCAATTCTGGTACTATAATATAAAGTGCTGCGATGTGCTAGTTATTAATGTTCAAGTATCCCAGGCTGGCGTGTTGTTTGTTTGTATCTTTGTAAATACACACTTCATGTTTTCAGATTTGACAGATGAGAGGATTCCAATGTGGAGGACCACACCAAGTACTCCACCAAGTTGGAGGACACCTACATCCGCGTTTGGATCAGCGGTACAATCGCCAACTCCAAGAACACCTTTGGCATCATTGGCGTCGGCAAAGTTATCGCCAACCCTAAGGACACCTTCAGCGTCATTGGCATTGCAGTGTTATCGCCATCATCAACTAGACAGTTTTCAGGTAATTATTCCAATCCTAACATACGGCTATAGAATACAAGATATGAACATCTATATCCTTTATCTTTACCATCTTTACAGCTTCAGCCCTGACACAAATATGTAGATGTATAGAGTGCAAAAGCCTTGTTTTTGCAAGTTTAAAAAAGAAATAAGATTAGATTTATTGTCATAATAAAACATTGGAAAGTGTTACGATGTTGGGTCGGACAAGTACGTATTCGTGACAATACTCTCATGCAGAAAAAAAATGCATTAAAATATATTAGTAATAAAATGAAAAAAAAGTATTTTCATGCACAGTAAATGCTATCTTAAAATAAACTCTTGATCTTGACTGTATTAGCACGTAGCCATCTCTACATGTTTTTTATTATGCGTACTAGTCCAGGTGTATATTATTTTAAAAATACTCTACATGTTGTATTTATTTTTGGCAGCTTTTGAGAGGGAGATGCTGTCAGGTATGACAGCCATCCAACTGACACTGGATGGCGTTGGATGGCTGTCATACCTGACAGCAAGCCAGTACCGGAACAGTACTGGGCCAGTACCGCCTGCCAGTACTGGGCCAATGCACTGTAGCAGTACTGGGCAAATGCTGGGCCAGCATTGGGCCAGTACAACATGCCAGTATTGGCCCAGTTAACAGCCTCTGTGCAGAGCATGTATTGGGCCAGTGCTGGATTAGGTTATCGGGCCAGTACCACATCAACCGGCGGTAGGTATTGGCCCAGTACTGTTATGTTAGCTGGGACCCAACTCTATATAGGAGAAACAGCGAGGGCACTGGGCACACAATTTAAAGAACATCTATCTTGTCGCCAACCCCTATCAGCGATAAGTGAACATAAGTTGAACACAGGCCACCAGTGTTCAATGAAATATGTGTGACGGGGCCAATTTGTACAACAACAAGTCGGCTCCAATCTTTTCGATCAAGTTCTTTATTTGTGGTCTTACTTCCGGATACAAAAAGAAACCTAAGCAAAGTAAACAGTTTGTCAATACAGTACTAACAATACAAATATACGTAAGTAGATATATTAATGATTATGATGCGTGGACACATGTCACACAGCACGCATGCGCAATATAATGAATCCAGTATAATGTAAAGTAACCTAAAGATATATAATTGTCGTACAAGTTATACTAGGAATGCAAATGTATGTAAATCAACAACACAAGTATAAGCATCTAACAGATGCAATAATTACATAATCTACCATGACTGTAATGACCATGCTCACCCCAACACTGCTCTGGAGGCTCATTAATGAATCTCACATCATTCATTCCAGGCCTGGCTCCCTCCTGCAATGGCATGGTGCAACAGGTCATTTATAGCAGAACACATATAATTATTTACACAAGTATTTCAATTCCATATTCCTATACTACTTTGTGTTACCATATTCTGTTCCAATTTACTACAGAGTATACCTATTCTATGACTTGTTAAATGACTGAACCAAACACTCGGCCAGTGCTTACCATCTAGCTACACTATCCAGGGTGGCTCCCAACTTGTTTTCAAGTGTCAGTCTCTAGGGAATATGCTCCACACTCTACACAGCCAACCCCATAGGGTGATTAATCAGGAGGACATTAGTGGCCATTGGGCAGTTTCTGATACTGACTGCACATCTTTATAGAACACATTTTGTTGCTAAATGCATAATATGGCCGTATATTAACCTAATAGCACGTAGATTAAGCATCATAATACAAAACACAGTACCTGATTAAACATGATTAAAACTGTATACTCTGCAAGTTATATCACCAGCAGGATGCAAGCATTCTAAAACTCATTAAGACCACTACTGTTTACAACCAGCCAGTGTGGGTCAACCACAGCATCCTGAGGTGTCCACTCAAAGCAATTTTCCATATAGTGAAAACCCTTATAACTAAATAATTGCTTTAAAACATCCATGCAAGTTTAGGTCTAATGATGGACAATCTTTCACTTCATGATGTGGTATAATTAGAAAAGGGAAATAATACCTTAAAAGTATTATTGAACAAGTTGACACTCACCAAAAATAAATGTCTCCTCCTTGTTGTGTGAAACCTGAGCCAGCCTAGCCCATCTCTTAATTAGCATGTTACAACATAACTATGAACATGTGTAGGTGTCCAAACTGCTACCTTACATATGTACAAATCTTGGACCTCGAGGAGAATTTGCTTAGGAGAAAGACCAAAGGAGGCCATTAACATCTACAGGGGGAAGCCTTCACTCAACAGAGACATTGGCAAGGAGCTCCCGCCAGTCATGTTCCAGCTTGTGTCATATGACGTGACACGACCGTAAATAAAATCTGCTGAAGAAGGCCGCGAGATGCAGCCGAAATTATACAGAAGAAAAAAAAACGTTTCTTGAGAGGTAAATATAATAGACATTAAACTTTTTCGTAGTTTAGTGCCTTTTAATCATACTATTATATGCATATTCACTAGGTGGCAGCTCTCATGGATGTCAATAAATGGGCAGTCAAAAAGCGACTCTGACTATCTTCCTGGCGAAGTCACGTGCAGCCAGGCGAGAGTCGGTTAAGTGAGACTAATCCTTAATGTGGTCTGACCCCAGGTCCCAGGAAGTGTGTGGCTTTCATTCCTGTTGAATTCTGACATTCAAGTCAAACCACAGACCAGAACACACCAAAGGTGAGTACTCACCATTCTTACTGACCTCATTTATATTAACTTATTAAATAAAATGTCATTCATATATACTCACACAGTACGACCCACTTCGTCCTAGAATTAGAATAGAGGGTGGAGTGGTCGGTCCGGGCCGTGGGCGATCAAAACGAAAGTGTGTTAGTTCGTTTAGCTGTCAATATTATTGTGTCAAATGTAATCAGAAGTGTCTGTTTTTATACTATTGGTGTTTTGAGCTTGATAATACAAAAAAGAGCGAGCTCCTACATCTATATGTATGCACTGATAGCATGCAGTGGTGCAGTGGCGTCGATACGTTAGTTGACAAGCTTAGCCTCGTTTACGCAGACACCGCAACGAGGCGCCACCATCTGTCGCTCCTAACGTAACCTAACCTACCAAACTAAGAACATTATTTTTTTTGTTTTCACTGGTGAAAACGATTGATTACCGTGAATCAGCGTAACCAATTAACCTTATTCTTGTAATATGTCTTTAAATAAGAGCACTTTATGTTTATACGAAGCATTCAAACCAACTGTTAACTCTAAATATATTGACATCATGACATGTGTGCAGTAGTGTGGTTGATTTTAAGGGGTGCATTTTTTCGCTGGAAAATGTTTCACCATGGCAAGGTTAGGTAGCGTTGGAGGTTTTTCTGGTTGAAGTGGGGTAGACCTGGGTGGTCTTGGAGATTTTCCCGTCGAAGGGAGTAGTATTGAAGATTATCCAGGCCGACGGGGAGTAGTCTTGAACGTGTTTTTGACCAAAATATTTACTTCCCTCCAAACGGAACTACTTTCTCAAGCATGCAGCATTCTTGCATCAACAAGGGGTGCATATATACACTCATCACACTCTACATACTAACATGCTACAAGAGTACATGTATCATACTTGAATAATACACATCAGATACACTATTAGTACACATAATACACAACAACATATTTATAGGTCCTTCCACAATATCAATAATTAGTTGCCCATTTGCAGCCCTATTTCCTAATTCATTCTGTATTTGACTAATCATTATTGAAACTATTTCTTAGTTAAATTTCTTGACAGTTAAATTAAAGCAAATTTATAAAAGTAAGCTGTTATTGTGTTAGATTGCACAAAGGTGGCACTACCGGCTCCATGCAATGCCATAACTGAGTACAGCAGGAAAGAAATGGTTGTGGGAATGAGTTTAGGTTGAAAATGTTGTAATGGTGACAACAGCTGCCCGTGGTTTGTTCTACTTATCCATGGTGTAAGAAAGTGTATCTAATCAGTGTCCTCATTAATGCCGTTTTTGAGCGATATTATGCAGTTTTTTAGGCAAGACAGACAATGGACCACAAATTAAACAATGACCTCAATAGGGATTATTTAACCCACATTGATCACTGGACATTGAGAAGAGTGTAATCAATACCCTTGTGTCTTGCTTGCCCTTTGTTTGTTGTTGACATTGTTTATAAGCTTTACACAAGCACAGCGAACAGCATTTGTTGCCGCCGATACCCTATTGTCGCCCATTGTACATTTGTCAAGTCTTGCAGAACAAAGTGCAATCCGTTAACATCTACACAAATAACGTCGATCCATACAACTTCATGATGTACATATATTTAAAAATCATGTATGTTTGCAAAATATTAAAATGTTAAAGCATATCTTTGAATTATCATAAATGTCTCGTCATCCAGGCCGGCTCACAAATAGTACAGTCATTACCAATGCTTGGTAATGACTGATGGCTTATCGTGTTTTGCAGCGTGATACATATCAAGAGTTGAACAAATTTGCTAATGTTATGAACATTTATTTATTGATTTATGTATCAAGGCCACACATTAATTTAGCTATGTTTTGGAACTCTGTTTTTCAGGCCCACGGGATCCCAGGACCCCTTTTTAAAAACTCCAATACGAAAACTGTCCTTCTATTTACAAATTCCGCCGTTGCTTGTACTAGGCATCACCAGTTATTTATATTTATGATGTACACTACCTTATAAAACATAGCAACCCAGAATTGTACAAAACACCCTATAATTTGTTCTACTCTACAGGATTGTTCTTTATGTTTGTATGTGTGATTTATACAATAAAAAAATAAACCTTTCAAAATAGATCTACCTATTTACCCTCCATTATGCCAAAGGTCAACAGCCTTAGGGGGTTCCCCATTTATTAAATGTAGGGGGTCTTTAGGTTAGTGTGATGAAACATAACATTGGGGTGGGGTGTTTCTGAGTGAGTGTGATGAAACATTACATTGGGGTGGGGGGTTTCTGTGTGAGTGTGATGAAACATTACATTGGGGTGAGGGGTTTCTGTGTGTGTGATGAAATATTACATTGGGGTGGGGGTTTCTGAGTGAGTGTGATGAAACATTACATTGCGGTGGGGGTTTCTGAGTTAAGTAATAAAACATTACATTGGGGTGGGGATTTCTTAGTTAGTGTGATGAAGCATTACATTGGGGTGGGGGTTTCTGAGTGAGTGTGATTAAGCATTAGATTTGGGTGGGTGTTTCTGAGTTAAGTGGTGACACATCACATTGGGAGGTTTCTGGGTTAGTGGGATGAAACATCACATTGGGAGGTTTCAGGTTTAGTGGGATGAAACATCACATTGGGAGGTTTCTGGGTTAGTGGGATGAAACATCACATTGGGAGGTTTCAGGTTTAGTGGGATGAAACATCACATTGGGAGGTTTCAGGTTTAGTGGGATGAAACATCACATTGGGAGGTTTCAGGTTTAGTGGGATGAAACATCACATTGGGCGGTTTCTGGGTTAGTGGGATGAAACATCACATTGGGAGGTTTCAGGTTTAGTGGGATGAAACATCACATTGGGAGGTTTCAGGTTTAGTGGGATGAAACATCACATTGGGGGGTTTCAGGTTTAGTGGGATGAAACATTACATTGAGAGGTTTCTGAGTTAGTGTGATGAAACATTACATTGAGAGGTTTCTGAGTTAGTGTGATGAAACATTACATTGGGAGGTTTCTGGGTTAGTGTGATGAAACATTACATTGGGAGGTTTCTGGGTTAGTGTGATGAAACATTACATTGGGAGGTTTCTGGGTTAGTGTGATGAAACATTACATTGAGAGGTTTCTGAGTTAGTGTGATGAAACATTACATTGGGAGGTTTCTGGGTTAGTGAGATGAAACATTACATTGAGAGGTTTTTGGGTTAGTGTGATGACACATTACATCAGGAGGTTTCTGGGTTAGTGTGATGAAACATTACATTGGGAGGTTTCTGGGTTAGTGTGATGAAACATTATATTGGGAGGTTTCTGGGTTAGTGTGATGAAACATTACATTGAGAGGTTTCTGAGTTAGTGTGATGAAACATTACATTGAGAGGTTTCTGGGTTAGTGAGATGAAACATTACATTGAGAGGTTTTTGGGTTAGTGTGATGACACATTACATCAGGAGGTTTCTGGGTTAGTGTGATGAAACATTACATTGGGAGGTTTCTGGGTTAGTGTGATGAAACATTATATTGGGAGGTTTCTGGGTTAGTGTGATGAAACATTACATTGAGAGGTTTCTGGGTTAGTGTGATGAAACATTACATTGATAGGTTTCTCGGTTAGTGTTATGAAACGTTACATTGGAATGTTTCTGGGTTAGTGTGATGAAACATTACATTGAGAGGTTTCTGAGTTAGTGTGATGAAACATTACATTGAGAGGTTTCTGAGTTAATGAGATGAAATATTACATTGGCAGGTTTCTGGGTTAGTGAGATGAAACATTACATTGGCAGGTTTCTGGGTTAGTGTGATGAAACATTACATTGGGAGGTTTCTGAGTTAGTGTGATGAAACATTACATTGGGAGGTTTCTGGGTTAGTGTGATGAAACATTACATTGAGAGGTTTCTGAGTTAGTGAGATGAAACATTACATTGGCAGGTTTCTGGGTTAGTGTGATGAAACATTACATTGAGAGGTTTCTGAGTTAGTGTGATGAAACATTACATTGGGAGGTTTCTGGGTTAGTGTGATGAAACATTACATTGGAAGGTTTCTGGGTTAGTGTGATGAAACATTACATTGAGAGGTTTCTGAGTTAGTGTGATGAAACATTACATTGGGAGGTTTCTGGGTTAGTGTGATGAAACATTACATTGAGAGGTTTCTGAGTTAGTGAGATGAAACATTACATTGAGAGGTTTCTGGGTTAGTGTGATGAAACATTACATTGGGAGGTTTCTGGGTTAGTGTGATGAAACATTACATTGATAGGTTTCTGGGTTAGTGTTATGAAACGTTACATTGGAAGGTTTCTGGGTTAGTGTGATGAAACATTACATTGAGAGGTTTCTGGGTTAGTGTGATGAAACATTACATTGAGAGGTTTCTGAGTTAGTGTGATGAAACATTACATTAAGAGGTTTCTGGGTTAGTGTGATGAAACATTACATTGAGCGGTTTCTGAGTTAGTGTGATGAAACATTACATTGAGAGGTTTCTGAGTTAGTGTGATGAAACATTACATTGAGAGGTTTCTGGGTTAGTGTGATGAAACATTACATTGAGAGGTTTCTGAGTTAGTGTGATGAAACATTACATTGAAAGGTTTCTGGGTTAGTGTGATGAAACATTACATTGGGAGGTTTCTGGGTTAGTGTGATGAAACATTACATTGGGAGGTTTCTGGGTTAGTGTGATGAAACATTACATTGAGAGGTTTCTGGGTTAGTGTGATGAAACATTACATTGGGAGGTTTCTGGGTTAGTGTGATGAAACATTACATTGAGAGGTTTCTGAGTTAGTGAGATGAAACATTACATTGAGAGGTTTCTGGGTTAGTGTGATGAAACATTACATTGAGAGGTTTCTGGGTTAGTGTGATGAAACATTACATTGGGAGGTTTCTGAGTTAGTGTGATGAAACATTACATTGAGAGGATTCTGGGTTAGTGTGATGAAACATTACATTGTGAAGTTTCTGGGTTAGTGTGATGAAGAATTACATGAGGGTGGGGATCTCTGAGTATCAGGCCCTTAGCCAGAAATATTTGTTTGTGAGTCATGAATGAATCAAACGTGTACCTTGTGGCACGTGAACGGCTCGCGTGGAAGCCAATCAAGTCAATCACAGCCATTACTGGCCAGTTTTTTTTCTCTCAATAAACCAGTGTCATTTGTTTTACTACCAATGTTGCCAGTTAAATTTGGCCCTCTAGACTTGGAACTATAAGTCAGTCTAGTGGCCAGCTGGTTCCCCCCCAAATACCATGGGTCTTATCAGTTGTAATTACCAGTCTTGGTGAGTCATCTGCCAGTCTTGAAGAGAGGCAGGTGGTGCTCTGGCTAAGCCCTTGCTGGGCAAAATAATCATGCTTCTTGCTATTTAGCAATAATGCGTTGTTTCAAGTGTCATTATGCATTAACTTTATTATGCAGCATGACCAATTTTTTTCCAAATAGATGCCTTTTCCCAAATCCATGCATTATGTCTGTTTTGTCCATGCAATTTTGTATAAAGATGCATCAGTGGGTTGGCCTAGTAACTTGGTCACTCTAGCTTATACTCAGTAAATGGGTCAGCCATTATCTGCCTACAGCTGTGCCTACATGTTCATTAAGCGTGACGGAGACAGTCACATCAGGTGAAGTTGGAGCCACCATTCATGCTTATCAATGCATACAGTCTTCGAAATAGCTGACATTTATTTTTGGCATTTATTTTGACAGATTACCATGTGACCTGCTGACAAATATAGATCTGCCATTCCTCTTTGCAGTGGATGTTTGCAGCAAACGCTTCGTTAATTTGATGGATTCCGTGTAACAGAAACACCGTTTTCAAGAATGTAAGTAGATGACATTGTTAGTGAACTGTTAGACATATATTTTGTTCAGTACAAACGTCGGTTGTACAACTATTGGAGTAGTTACATACATGAACTTGTGCTGCCCTTCAGAGAAACACTCGGTTTGAATCTTAGGTAGGGTGAAATGTAGGGCAAATTTAATTATCCTGTTGTTGTGTATGCACTAGGCAGTGGTTGTTGGCAGATTTTTATTTCACTGACAGCAAATGTTGTTAACATTTTTAACTTGCAAACTCTTAAGACATATTTTGACAAATTGTTACCTTTTTGACATTTAACATGATACAATTTGTTAATGAGGAGTGACCGTGTGCATGCATGCGTGTGTGTGTGTGCGTTCATGTCTGTGTGTTGGTGTTTGTGTGTGCTTGCGTGTGTGTAGGTGTGTGTGTGTGTGTTGAGTATGTTGCTAGCCTTGTTTTACAGTGGAGGTCACAATTTGCCTTTGGCTTGTTTTTATACTTGAGGTCACAAGTTGCCCCTGTCTTGTTTGGCTTGTTTTTTATACTGGAGGTCACAAGTCACCACTGTCTTGTTTGGCTTGTTTTTACACTGGAGGTCACAATTTGTCTCTGTCTTGTTTGGCTTGTTTTTTATAATGGAGGTCACAAGTCACCATTGTCTTGTTTGGCTTGTTTTTACACTGGAGGTCACAAGTCACCATTGTCTTGTTTGGCTTATTTTATACTGGAGGTCACAAGTCACCATTGTCTTGTTTGGCTAGTTTTTACACTGGAGGTCACAAGTCACCATTGTCTTGTTTTTACACTGGAGGTCACAAGTTGCCATTGGCTTGTTTGGCTTGTTTTTACACTGGAGGTCTCAAGTCGCCATTATCTTGTTTGGCTTGTTTTTACAATGGAGGTCACAAGTCGCCATTGTCTTGTTTGGCTTGTTTTTTATACTGGAGGTCACAAGTCGCCATTGTCTTGTTTGGCTTGTTTTTTATACTGGAGGTCACAATTTGTCCCTGTCTCACATGTTTTCTTTTTTACACTGAATTTCAAAAGTTGTCCCTGACTTGTTAGTCTTGTTTTAACTTCGGGGGTCACAGGTTGTCATTGTCTTGTTATCCTTGTTTTGCAGTTATGCTGGAGGACAAGATTTGTTAATGTAAATAGTAGTGAGGTGATCGTATTAGCAGGACTAATACCCTATGCTTTGCTCTATGTGGAAATTGTTCAATTGGTATGCAATCCTTGTTAATTGTTCTACGCAGTTGTGAAGTTGTATTGTATGACCAGCTTGTATACAGACAGTCAGGGCCTCACCCAGGATCAAATTTTTGCCAGTCCAATTTTTTATAAAGCAATCGAACGCCAAATCGGACGTCCAATCAGCATGCTATCAGACATTAGACGAAGCAAGGCGCATGGCTGAATGCACATCTCATGTAATGGTCATATGTACTTTTAGTTTATTTTATGATTGGACACAGTAGGTGTCTAAACAGCACAAGACTTACGTTTACGACTTACTCAATAATTAGTTACAAATGTATACTTCAGCAATTTATTTTACACAATGATGTTAATATATTACATAATTTTCAATCACGATTATATATTCTTCAAATGCACGCTGTTTTTGTTTTCATTATAATGATATTTACATTGAAATACACAAAAGGGAGTATAACATTATATAATGCTCTTCCCTTGTTGTGCTCATTATGTTATTATATATGATTTGTCTTAATTTCATTTGTATTCTATATATTGTAATGAGTTACAGTAAATTTGATTTGATTTAGGCATGATTACCTAAATTTACCATGTATGTATATATATTATATACATACATAATATTATATATATATTTATATAATATATAATATATATATATATGTGTATGTATATATAATATACATATATATCTGCATGGTAAATTACAATCATAAAATAAACCAAAAGTACATATTACCCTTTATGAACTGTATGTTATGTAGTTGAAAAGTTGATTTGTCATGTAACATGAAGAACACACAGTGTTGATGTCAGTTGCCAAAAACAGTTTCTTATGCCTGTGCAACTTACTATGTTGTACGTATTGATGCTCCACCAGTAGGAAACATGGCTGTGTAAACAAAGAGATACTATATATTTTGTAGGCATTGATGCTCCAACAGTAGGAAACATGGCTGTGTAAACAAAGAGATACTATATATTTTGTAGGCATTGATGCTCCACCAGTAGGAAACATGGTTGTGTAAACAAAGAGATACTATATATTTTGTAGGCATTGATGCTCCACCAGTAGGAAACATGGCTGTGTAAACAAAGAGATACTATATATTTTGTAGGCATTGATGCTCCACCAGTAGGAAACATGGTTGTGTAAACAAAGAGATACTATATATTTTGTAGGTAATGATGCTCCACCAGTAGGAAACATGGTTGTGTAAACAAAGAGACACTATATATTTTGTAGGCATTGATGCACCACCAGTAGGAAACATGGCTGTGTAAACAAAGAGATACTATATATTTTGTAGGCATTGATGCTCCAACAGTAGGAAACATGGCTGTGTAAACAAAGAGACACTATATATTTTGTAGGCATTGATGCTCCATCAGTAGGAAACATGGCTGTGTAAACAAAGAGATACTATATATTTTGTAGTCATTGATGCTCCACCAGTAGGAAACATGGTTGTGTAAACAAAGAGATACTATATATTTTGTAGGCATTGATGCTCCACCAGTAGGAAACATGGCTGTGTAAACAAAGAGACACTATATATTTTGTAGTCATTGATGCTCCACCAGTAGGAAACATGGTTGTGTAAACAAAGAGATACTATATATTTTGTAGGCATTGATGCTCCACCAGTAGGAAACATGGCTGTGTAAACAAAGAGACACTATATATTTTGTAGGCATTGATGCTCCATCAGTAGGAAACATGGCTGTGTAAACAAAGAGATACTATATATTTTGTAGTCATTGATGCTCCACCAGTAGGAAACATGGTTGTGTAAACAAAGAGATACTATATATTTTGTAGGCATTGATGCTCCACCAGTAGGAAACATGGCTGTGTAAACAAAGATACACTATATATTTTGTAGGCATTGATGCTCCACCAGTAGGAAACATGGTTGTGTAAACAAAGAGATACTCTATATTTTGTAGGCATTGATGCTCCACCAGTAGGAAACATGGCTGTGTAAACAAAGATACACTATATATTTTGTAGGCATTGATGCTCCACCAGTAGGAAACATGGCTGTGTAAACAAAGAGACACTATATATTTTGTAGTCATTGATGCTCCACCAGTAGGAAACATGGTTGTGTAAACAAAGAGATACTATATATTTTGTAGGCATTGATGCTCCACCAGTAGGAAACATGGCTGTGTAAACAAAGAGACACTATATATTTTGTAGGCATTGATGCTCCATCAGTAGGAAACATGGCTGTGTAAACAAAGAGATACTATATATTTTGTAGTCATTGATGCTCCACCAGTACGAAACATGGTTGTGTAAACAAAGAGATACTATATATTTTGTAGGCATTGATGCTCCACCAGTAGGAAACATGGCTGTGTAAACAAAGATACACTATATATTTTGTAGGCATTGATGCTCCACCAGTAGGAAACATGGTTGTGTAAACAAAGAGATACTCTATATTTTGTAGGCATTGATGCTCCACCAGTAGGAAACATGGCTGTGTAAACAAAGATACACTATATATTTGGTAGGCATTGATGCACCACCAGTAGGAAACATGGCTGTGTAAACAAAGAGATACTATATATTTTGTAGGCATTGATGCTCCACCAGTAGGAAACATGGCTGTGTAAACAAAGATACACTATATATTTTGTAGGCATTGATGCACCACCAGTAGGAAACATGGCTGTGTAAACAAAGAGATACTATATATTTTGTAGGCATTGATGCTCCACCAGTAGGAAACATGGCTGTGTAAACAAAGATACACTATATATTTTGTAGGCATTGATGCACCACCAGTAGGAAACATGGCTGTGTAAACAAAGAGATACTATATATTTTGTAGGCATTGATGCTCCACCAGTAGGAAACATGGCTGTGTAAACAAAGAGATACTATATATTTTGTAGGCATTGATGCTCCATCAGTAGGAAACATGGCTGTGTAAACAAAGAGATACTATATATTTTGTAGGCATTGATGCTCCACCAGTAGGAAACATGGCTGTGTAAACAAAGATACACTATATATTTTGTAGGCATTGATGCACCACCAGTAGGAAACATGGCTGTGTAAACAAAGAGATACTATATATTTTGTAGGCATTGATGCTCCACCAGTAGGAAACATGGCTGTGTAAACAAAGATACACTATATATTTTGTAGGCATTGATGCTCCACCAGTAGGAAACATGGTTGTGTAAACAAAGAGATACTATATATTTTGTAGGTAATGATGCTCCATCAGTAGGAAACATGGCTGTGTAAACAAAGCGACATTATATATTTTGTAGGCATTGATGCTCCATCAGTAGGAAACATGGCTGTGTAAACAAAGAGATACTATATATTTTGTAGGCATTGATGCTCCACCAGTAGGAAACATGGTTGTGTAAACAAAGAGATACTATATATTTTGTAGGTAATGATGCTCCACCAGTAGGAAACATGGCTGTGTAAACAAAGAGACACTATATATTTTGTAGGCATTGATGCTCCATCAGTAGGAAACATGGCTGTGTAAACAAAGAGATACTATATATTTTGTAGGCATTGATGCTCCACCAGTAGGAAACATGGCTGTGTAAACAAAGAGACACTATATATTTTGTAGGCATTGATGCTCCACCAGTAGGAAACATGGCTGTGTAAACAAAGATACACTATATATTTTGTAGGCATTGATGCTCCACCAGTAGGAAACATGGTTGTGTAAACAAAGAGATACTCTATATTTTGTAGGCATTGATGCTCCACCAGTAGGAAACATGGCTGTGTAAACAAAGATACACTATATATTTTGTAGGCATTGATGCACCACCTGTAGGAAACATGGCTGTGTAAACAAAGAGATACTATATATTTTGTAGGCATTGATGCTCCACCAGTAGGAAACATGGCTGTGTAAACAAAGATACACTATATATTTTGTAGGCATTGATGCACCACCAGTATGAAACATGGCTGTGTAAACAAAGATATACTATATATTTTGTAGGCATTGATGCTCCACCAGTAGGAAACATGGCTGTGTAAACAAAGATACACTATATATTTTGTAGGCATTGATGCTCCACCAGTAGGAAACATGGTTGTGTAAACAAAGAGATACTATATATTTTGTAGGTAATGATGCTCCATCAGTAGGAAACATGGCTGTGTAAACAAAGCGACATTATATATTTTGTAGGCATTGATGCTCCACCAGTAGGAAACATGGCTGTGTAAACAAAGAGATACTATATATTTTGTAGGCATTGATGCTCCACCAGTAGGAAACATGGTTGTGTAAACAAAGAGATACTATATATTTTGTAGGTAATGATGCTCCACCAGTAGGAAACATGGCTGTGTAAACAAAGAGACACTATATATTTTGTAGGCATTGATGCTCCATCAGTAGGAAACATGGCTGTGTAAACAAAGAGATACTATATATTTTGTAGGTATTGATGCTCCACCAGTAGGAAACATGGCTGTGTAAACAAAGAGACACTATATATTTTGTAGGCATTGATGCTCCACCAGTAGGAAACATGGCTGTGTAAGCAAAGAGATACTATATATTTTGTAGGTATTGATGCTCCACCAGTAGGAAACATGGCTGTGTAAACAAAGATATACTATATATTTTGTAGGCATTGATGCTCCACCAGTAGGAAACATGGCTGTGTAAACAAAGAGATACTATATATTTTGTAGGTATTGATGCTCCACCAGTAGGAAACATGGCTGTGTAAACAAAGATATACTATATATTTTGTAGGCATTAATGCTCCACCAGTAGGAAACATGGCTGTGTAAATAGTTAAAGAGATACTACATTTATACCCTGCTGATGCTTAATGGCAGAACCCTGAGCTAGTTTGCTATATGAATTACACAAGAGTAATGATTGGTAAAGGTCATTTAATAATTGTACCAACATGAATTAAATCACATATCGATCAATGAGATATAGACAAACATACTCATTGGAATAATATATAAACACAATTATTAAATGACAAGATTAGCAAAGGTGGGGGCGGTCATTTTTCCCCATAGCACCGGTGGGGCAGTAATTGTTCCCCACCACGACATATAACAATATAATGCTTATACAGACAGTGTATACAAAACACCAAGGCTACGTAAATCAAAGTTTCAAAATTATTAATATTGCATACGAATCGATAATGTATTAAGTTTATAACATAGACAATTAGACACCCTAACAACCATGAACCTTCTAAAACTAAATATTAATTAAATTAGAACAAGAGGGAAATGTTATCCATAATGTTCCTTGAAATTTGTTACACCGAATAAACCATTGTATACAATTTCTCAAGACTTGACGCACTAAAACGTTCTCAAAACCCTACAGCTGCGTTGATACTACACTAGTAGAAAACATGGCTGTGTAATCAGTTAAAGAATTATTGTATATTTTGTAGGTGTTGAAGCTCCACCAGTAGGAAACATGGCTGTGATAGACAGGTTCCAGGATAGCCGATACCTAAACTGGCTCAAGGCTTGCCAGGCATTGCTGTGTACTGCTAAAGGCATCAAAGACTTCTGTGAACGCCCCATCAATCAATATCACCAAGACCTGCATAAGAAGTTCCCACGTCAACCATGCAAAGGCGCTTGTACAGGGTAATTGTTTGATGACAAAATAATATGGTGGATTTGTGATGTATATTTTATAAAACACAAAGGCAAATCGTTGTTCAAAGTCATGGCTCTCAGGCAACCTTGTCTCAACTGGTGTAAACAGATGCAGATTACAAGCGCTAAAATAAAACAAATTGATTGTTGTTTGGTTGTAGTAAGTACATTAATGACTTTTTAATTATTAAATGTAGCAATCATATCTTTAGAATGTAAAAATAAATGTACCTATTCCAGTTTCAAACAACAAACTGAAGTGATATACATACATCTATAGCCAGTGTTTCATAGTTCTAACAAATTATTTTGTATGACGCCACATATCGCAATAGCTTAAGGTTAACAAAATTGTTGAAAGAGCATCAATGATTTGAACATTCAGAATTGTTAACTTGATTGTTTGTATAACGTACATTTGTTAACTTATCTATTGAGTGCTGCTGCACTAGATGCAGGCCGTCATATGTGTTATTGTGTGACAGGAATTCTTACTTTGTTATCGAAATGTACGGTTGTTAATATGTAAATATTGAACAAACAAATGTTAGAAACACATATTGTATTGAGCAGCATTAGTTAGGTACCAAGATTATAGCAACATGATATTTTAGAGATAAACACATTGTAATGAGCAGCATTATGAGGTAGTTAGGTACCAAGATTATAGCAACATGATATTTTAGAGATAAAAGATAATTACCCAACCAGGTATTTACATTGCATAGTTAATTTTAAGATAAAGCATTTTTTCTGAAGAGAAATTTCCTTCTTTAAAAATGTATTTGAAATGCAACTTGTGAATGTACCTTATTTACATGGGAAAACCATAATTTAAAACAGAAAATGTATCATTAGAAATGAAATATGTCTTTTTAAATGTAAAATATGTGACCCTCCACAGTGAAGTGAAGTAGCCAAAAACGGCTGTATTGGCCGTGTTCCACAAATTTGGTCTATCTTTCAATGTGCAGTTTATTTTCCTCGACAATCCCAATCTTATCAAATAGAGCCATCCACAATAAAAAAACGATAGAAAATAGAAAAATACAGTCAAAATTACATCGTTTCTTAAAACGTAGATTTTTTAAAGTCTGCTTCAATTTTAGCAATAAATAAAAAACTACAGAAGATATTTCAGTAGTTGAAGTATTCTAAAGGTAATTATCTGTAGAATCCAGAAAGGTACAACATTTAACTTCACAGTTTTGTGACTTTCTGGATGGCATGTCACATATGAAGTTTGAAATGGAATTTGCTTGTTTTGAAACAATTGAAACGGGACTTTCCTAGTTTTGAAACGGAAAATAATTGTCCTCGTCATATATTTGACCTTTAGTCATGCTGATGGATAATATGTTGTAATTTTATGATTTGTTGAAAATGCAAACATATTTTCTAATGTTTACACTGCAATATTGCAGGTCATTATCTATCTATGTATTAAACTGCTAACCTTGGATCATTTTTATTGCCTCTCCTCCAATGTGCCGAGGACCACTAGCCTCTTTCTGTCTTCATTTGCATCCTTGGATCACTCGCCTTTGACCTAAGGCAATGTATTTCATAAAACACAGCAGTAATTATTTGTATTTATTTGCTATGTTTTAGCATATAAACACAAAGTTTTTATTTGACAGTGTGACGGGAGCTCTGTGCGTAGTTTGTTGCAAGCGGCATAGTGATTGGACCAAAGACATTCAGTCCCAAGTTAACCGTCCTACAAAGCCATGTTGGCAGAACACGGACAAGGATAAGTGGGACACCAATGACTGGGAGTTAGCAAAGGTGTTCATGACACATGGACAAAAGACCAGGACTGGAGCAGATGTAACAGATCCCATTGGACTACTGCAGTTGGTGATCAATTGTACGTTGTTCACCAACTGCGTCACCCACATGCAGTCGTTTGAGGAGGTAAGTAACCACACATTTATGAAACGTGTCTGCCATATTACTGATTTTACTGTCATGATGTGATCATTAAGAAACAATGCAACACACTGGATTGTAATGCAATAGTAATATTTAATGACTTCTTGACAACATGGTAAGTAAACTCTCAATCTATTTATGGGAAGACTGGAACCACAGCCCAGTCATATATATGGAAGTGATGTGTGGATCACGTAATGGAAGTCCTGAGGAAGGGGTGTCTACAACTAACAGATCCAGTAACATGTCAGCCCAGTCATATATATGGAATTGATGTGGGGATCACGTAATGGAAGTCCTGAGGAAGGGGTGACAACAACTAACAGATCCAGTAACATGTCAGCCCAGTCATATATGGAAGTGATGTGTGGATCACGTAACGGAAGTCGTGAGGAAGGGGTGTCAAACAACTAACAGATCCAGGCTACGAAATAAAGCTGGTCTGATTGTGCCGGATGAATAGTTTCAATGAACGGACTAGTCCATGTTTAGAGGAGCAGTCCCATCGGACTAGCTGTAGTTATATGAATTAATTTATGCTTTGTACTTGCTATTTGGGTGTTGTGATGGAATAAATCAAAATAAGATAATAAGGTAGCATTTTATCATATGCAGCTAAATAACCCGAATGACCGTTGAATAGGAAACTTGCTGAATGCAGAGATTGTAAATGGCGGCTGTTTACATCCGGTTAGGATAGGTAGTGCCCCCTAGCGACCATGAGTTATGAGCGACATGGACAACCATACATGCGCGGGTTACAGACATAATTACTGTTCCAACATTATTCCCACATCGGGTGATTAACTTAGCAAGTTACCAAACGTCAGCAATGTTACTGATTGTTCAGTCATCGGTTTTCATCAGTGCATGTTACTTAAATTGGAATCAGTTCATCAGTAATGGTAGGAAGAGCATAGTCTAGAGAGACAATGCTGATGCGTCCCGTTGTCAGCTTCTGGAACTTTTGCATTTAGCGTCCGCTATGGCTGTGCAGGCTAATTTTAGAGTGACAGTCCTTGCCGCAGCCAGAGCAGATGAAGCAGGATGACATTGGTAGTGCAGCTAGTTGTTTGCCCTGCATCCTCTTCTCAGCTATCAAACAGTGTCATCTTCAGCCACTGCCTCCCAGTCTTAAGAGTTGATGTCACAAGCCTTCATGCCGCGCTTACAAACATCCTTGAACCTGAGGCTGAGGGCTAGACGTTTCACAGACCTCGCGCCAGTGGCAAGTTGTCCACAGAGGATGGCTTTCATCAAGCAGCTGTTCCCCATGCGCTGTACGTGGCCAAGCCATGCGTCTTTGGCTCAGCAGTGAGTACATGCTGGTGATCCTAGCATGGCCCAGCATGTCGCTGTAGGGGAGACGGTCCTGCTACGTGATACCGAAGATGCACTTGAAGCACCGCATATGGAAGGTGTTGAGGCAGCGCTCCTGGCGCATGTAGGTGGTCTATGATTCGCTGTCGTAGAGGATGGTGCTCAGTTTATGTACCTGGTAGACTCTCATCTTGGTATTCTCAGTGAGCATCTTATTTTCCCATATTCTTTTGGTCAGCTTGGCCATAGTGACTGCGGCTTTTCCGATGCCCCTGTTTATCTCGGTGTCCAGCGAAAGGTTGTTGGAGATATTTGACCCGAGGTAGGTAAAGTCTTCTACTACCTCCAGGGTGTAGTCATTGATGCTGATGGAGGGGACTTGGCTGGCATCCCTCGCAATGACATTCTTCTTCGTTAGGCTGACTGTGAGTCCAAACCCTCTGTAGGCATGTGCAAAGCGATTAACCAACCTCTGGAAGGCCTCTCCAGAGTGGGAAGTGAGTTGTCCATCATCCGCAAACAGCATTTCACTGACGCACACCTTTGTCACCTTTGTTTTGCCATGCAGACGTGCCTGACCAGGTTCAGCAGCTTCCCATCAGATCTGGCGGGCAGGTAAATGCCGTCTGAGGAAAAGTCGAAGGCATAGGAAAGCAGGCGGGAGAAGAAGATTCCAAACAGGGTTGGAGTGAGGATGTAGCCTTGCTTGACACCCCTGTAAATGGGGAAAGGCTCCAACGTCGAACCATTCACACAACTGTGCCCTTCATGTTCTCATCGAAAGAGACCATCATGCTGCGTGTTTGGAAGAGTCACTCAATGCTGACAGGATCAAAGGCCTTGGTCAAGTTGATGAACGTCATGTACAGGGGCATTCCCTGCTCTCTGCACTTTTCCTGGACCTGGCATACTGAGAAGATCATATCGATGATGTATTGGCCTGTTCAGAACCATCACTGGGATTGTGGGTAGACATGTGAAACAAGTTTCTGAAGTGTGATTAATGTCATATATGGTATGCATATATTATCTCCATAATGTATATACACCTTATTGAATCTAATCTGCTTGTCTTAGTGTCTCAGTACAAAACTTTGCTTGTAGGTATTTTAGGCAATACAATCTCACAACATATTGGTTTGACATATACTTGTTGCTGTCCAAGTGTTAGCCTTTCAGCAGTCTGGACAGTCACGGAAGTTATACAGTAGTTATCAGTGGGAAAACATTGCTGAGGATGTGCAAAACATGCAGACTGTCAGTGTAAGTAATTCATGGCGGGGACAACATTATACATCAAATAATACCAGCGTACACCCAGTCATGGAACAACAAATCAAGCACAGCAGTGACCGCCATTATACATCAAATAATACCAGCTTATACCCAGTCATGGAACAACAAATCAAGCACAGCAGTGACCGTCATTATACATCAAATAATACCAGCTTATACCCAGTCATGGAACAACAAATCAAGCACAGCAGTGACCGCCATTATACATCAAATAATACCAGCTTATACCCAGTCATGGAACAACAAATCAAGCACAGCAGTGACCGCCATTATACATCAAATAATACCAGCTTATACCCAGTCATGGAACAACAAATCAAGCACAGCAGTGACCGCCATTATACATCAAATAATACCAGCTTATACCCAGTCATGGAACAACAAATCAAGCACAGCAGTGACCGCCATTATACATCAAATAATACCAGCTTATACCCAGTCATGGAACAACAAATCAAGCACAGCAGTGACCGTCATTATACATCAAATAATACCAGCTTATACCCAGTCATGGAACAACAAATCAAGCACAGCAGTGACCGCCATTATACATCAAATAATACCAGCTTATACCCAGTCATGGAACAACAAATCAAGCACAGCAGTGACCGTCATTATACATCAAATAATACCAGCTTATACCCAGTCATGGAACAACAAATCAAGCACAGCAGTGACCGTCATTATACATCAAATAATACCAGCTTATACCCAGTCATGGAACAACAAATCAAGCACAGCAGTGACCGCCATTATACATCAAATAATACCAGCTTATACCCAGTCATGGAACAACAAATCAAGCACAGCAGTGACCGCCATTATACATCAAATAATACCAGCTTATACCCAGTCATGGAACAACAAATCAAGCATAGCAGTGACCGCAATTATAAACTTTCATCATAAGCTTGTTTCCGCTGACCATTACATTTCTGCACTCGTCAACTGCAGCATGATACATATTTAAAGGTACAGTGAATGTAAAACTACAGTGGCACCTTTTGGAAGGTATTGTTGATGGCTCCAACATTAAATTAGACAGCAAGAATTAAATTTTGGAGCATTTATTGAAATGTGTGACGTTTCGACCTGTCTACAGTGGCGCCCTCTGGAGAGTGGCTCACGAGCCACATCAAACGCATAGTAAGTAAATAAGTCCAAATTTACTTTTTTAAATGCACTGCCAATTGGTAGGTCAGAGGTCAGTCGTTCAAGGAAGCGGATGAACATAAAAGCAGGGAAGTGGACTTGGCCAACAAGAAAGATCTAATGCCAGACTTACTCCAAACTGGCCAAATTTTGCATATTAATTTGTTAGTGTAATTCTCATATGAACACTGAAGTTAGAGATTTTGTTACACGACCATCGTTTTTTTCAGGTGAAAACAATTCGAAATGAATTATTTCATTCAGCGGATTTCAAGCTGACAAACGATGAGCTGAAGGAATACATCAAAGCAATGACGACGTTGTTGGAAGACTCAAAGCAGCTCAAGACCGATCCGAATGCCATGTGGGAAGTGAGGATACTTCAAAAGGTAACCTCAAACCAGTGAAATTGAATTAATGCAGGATCCTAATGTACACTGCATTGCAGACTTGTTATCCTTCTTTGTTCACTTACACAAATGATGCTGTCCTCTTCAGAGTCTTCATGTCACCATGCATTTTTAGTTCTTTGGGCTGAAGGTCCAATGGACTTATGCCATCACTCTGCGTCTGCTGTCCACCGTTAGCTGTCATATCTCAGAAACCGTTCAGCAAATTTTTCTCTAATTTTGCATAGACAAATCTTAGGGTACTGCCACTATGCACGAGAAATCTGTATTTGAATCATTCTAAAGGTCCCGTAGGTAAATTTTCATATTTTGTCTATTTTTTCAAAAAACTCCAGTAACTTTTTATCTAATTTTGCATAGATGTATCTTAGGGTACTATCATCCTCGTGCACCAGGGGTCGCTGCTGCTGATTACGTCAGTGGCAGCCAACAGTACCCCCTGGCTGATCGCTTTGCGAAACACTGAAATTAAGCTCAGCCTATGAAATCGCTCACTAGATCAGTGGATATCGGCAGGTCAGGTCATAATGAAACTAATGTCAGCCAACTGTGGCTCGTGTTACATGCAATGTTTAGGAAGTAGACGCAATTATTCGAATACACAATACCGCTCAGCTGCTCGTGCTAATGGGCGAACGGGTCATTATATATTGGGATTCCCAGAAGTCGTTTATCCGTCTTCAAATTGGGGCGGGTATTTGCGCTGTTCTCACGGGTGATGCAGTCGCGACAGGCGAAGTCAGTTATTAGTTTGACTCAGCTAACTTCCGCACTTCGTGTAGGGGTTCAGCCAGGGTTAGTTTTGCATGGCAAACAGCCCTGGCTTGCGAGGATGGGTACTGCCACACAAGAAATCTGTATTTGATTGAATCATTCTAAGGGCACCTCAGGGTCCCCGAAAATGCAAAATTGTCCTGCTATTTCCCTACTGCTACCTCCTGCAGCCACCGATCTCTATTTATAACTGGATAGTGGACTTTGCTCTGATTACTGTGCTGAAGTAGGTGCTCACTGGTCACCAGGGCGGTTTCACAGCAGCACATCTCAGACTGGCCAATCTTCGTTTTGTTGTAAAGATGTACTTGCATTCTGTTGTGTTCTGTTCAGAGTCTGAACAGAATGACGTGGTAAGCTCTGCTGAGATGGTAGTAGCTGTCACTCTTGTTGTGCTTGGTGCTGTTTTCTCTCTATCAGGGTCTTGAAAGTGGTCGTTTCATTGCTATATTATACTCCTTTGTTGTTTTGTTCCAGTTTCCCTCTTTCTTTCGCAAGCCTGTAGGCTGTTTCGTTTCCCCTGATTCCGCAGTGTGCAGGGATCCACCACAGTGTTATTTTTGTCTGCGCACTCAGTTCTTAATAGAAAAAGAACACAGCCAGAAACATTGCATTTTTGGAATCAGCAAAATAACACTGTATATTCTTGACTCCAAAAATACAATGTTTCTGGCTGTGTTTTTACTATTAATTGTGCTATGAATTGTTTTAATCATAAAGAAGTAATTTGATTTTTTTAGAGATGCATATGCAATACATCGAGCTATGTAGCAGTGTGATCTCACCAAGTCTTGGAGAGAGAGTATTAGGCTGTTTCATGGCAGTAAAGATACGAAAGTTAGTCAAATGTTTGCAATATGCAATTATTATTATTAGTAGTACATCTTTTGATGCCGTTTTGTTTCACCTCAGATACAAGAGCTTCCTCTAGAAACCAACGACAAGCAAGTCCTGCTAACTGAGCAGACCATGTGGAAACAGAAACTTGAAAAGATCACTCAGAATCCATTGATTCCTCCAGAGAAGGTATTTATGCATTTGTCGAACATAATTAAGTATAATTTAAAGGGAGGCTGTCTGTTTGTTTCTTATTACAACACTGTTGTACAATATAAAACTATATGAATACTAACATATTTACGGCCCAAATATGTTTTACTAAGTGGAAACATCTTTTGTTTACAAGAATCGCTGAGTTGTCACTCAAATCCCAGAATTTTGTTTCCTCACAAAATAACCACAAATGATTCGTTGTGACCCATTTTGGCGATCAGTATTTTATATTATGATATATATAAATATAGTTTATACTGCATAACATGATTTATGATACAGACCAGGGGAGGCTCTCCCTTTATGGGTATCATAACATTCGCGTGAATTGTGTATACTAATTTTACTACATATCCTGCAAACAAATGTAGTATTCCAAGTACTTACGATCTATTATTAAATTATCCCAGTTTTTGTAATTGTTCAACATCACAGTGACATGTATTTGATCATACACATTGTAAACCTCCCACTCAATGTGTACTGGTGCATCATTCAAAACTGCTACACTTATGGTGTGTTCAGAAACGTCACATTTCAGGATGACACAAAACAGTAAATGTATATATATAAACATCACGGGCCACTGACTGTTTTATAGTCGGGTGTCTAAGATTTTAAATTCCTGCTGGACTAACCAGCAAATGTATAAACATCACAGGCCACTGACTGTTTTATAGTCGGGTATCTAAGATTTTAAATTCCTGCTGGAATAACCACCCCACACCAGATGACAATGCCTATATTCTTCCTCCCATTCACACTCAATCTTATCTCTTAATACTTCTACTTGTAATTGTTTTTTTGACAAGTAGTTTGTATTTGATCATTTATGATTGACAAAATATCAAGTACTTACATTTGAAGTACATTTCAAGAACATGACTTGAGTAAATAGGATACAATATAATACCTGTGCACTGTTTCTCTGTGGTACGTACAGCACTGACGGTCCATCCTGGTCACATCTACAATTAATGTTATATCTTTTCTAAATAGTTCATAATAGGCACTGGAATAATATACTTATTGCCGGAATAATATGCTTATTGATCATCACAGATTAAATGTACTTGGAATTGTACTTAACGAGTTTATGTTTTTGGAGTACTTGCAATACTATTTGATCTAATATACTTTCCTGGAAATTGTGTATTAGATCACGTAGAAGTGCAAGTTGCATTAAACCAGCCTTTGCTATTTGTGTATCGATATACTTTACTTGAAATTGTGTATTAGATAACGTAGAAGTGCAAGTTGCATTAAGCTAGCTTTTGCTATTTGTCTATTGATATACTTTACTTGAAATTGTATATTAGATCACATGGAAGTGCAAGTTGCATTAAACCAGCCTTTACTATTTGTTTGTCGATATACCTTACTTGAAATTGTATATTAGATCACGTAGAAGTGCAAGTTGCATTAAACCAGCCTTTGCTATTTGTCTGTCAATATACCTTACTTAAAATTGTATATTAGATCACGCAGAAGTGCAAGTTGCATTAAACCAGCCTTTGCTATTTGTCTATCGATATACCTTACTTGGCCACACACAATAATGGTTGGTGCTTTTATTTTTCAGTTAAAGGAAGTTATTACTTTCGTCAGTGAACAGAAAGATCTCAACCAGATATTCAAAGATGACATTAAATCTTTGAAAGAAAAAATGGATCATCTTGAAGCAACATTGGATAAGCTCAAAAGTAAGTTAATGTTTTTCTGGAGTTTAGCTATTTCTAACAGGTTCAGAATTGGCAACTCAAGTTTGAAAATCTTCAAAGTATAATTTTAGAAAGGGTGAAATAGAGACTTCCGGTCAAACCAGCCCGTGTTGTTATGTACCCCTGGATTAGGGAATACTTCTTGAACTTGCAGCCACAGTTTGCCAGACTATGACGTACCGGGTAATTAATTCTGTGTAATTTCTGTATAAGCTACACACAGAAAAGTATCCTTGCAAGTCAGACTGATGGCGATGTGTTTGTACATAAACAATTCATGTGCTATGTATTTAGACAAGCTGGCTCTGTTATGGATATTCCGATTCTATTGGTGATAACAACAAAATGAGTTTCGAACTAGCTGGGTACTGGTTCCAACTACAGACACATGGGCCAGTGTAATTGCAAGAACAAGAAAGGCCAGACCCTGCTGGGGATCTCCAGTTCATTTGGCGCATCAAGTTTTCCCATCTTGCGTATATATTTTATGGCTTTATTTAGTTGTCTTGACTTAAAGGTTTTGCCTTTGTAGATTTTGATCGTTGTAAGAATGTGAGTGTAATTTGTTGATAATGTAGTGGGTGGGTGTAGACGTATGTTGTATATATGGGGAGAAGTTTTGGTAACTCTAGGTGGTTGTTTTCATAGTTAGGTCGGAAAGGAAGAGATCTATTTCCCCAGCCGGCCAATCGATGACTTGAACACGGAACAGTCGCAGAACATATGAAAACAGAATAAAGCAGCTCTTTCTTCTTCATTGTAGCATTTTAGTTTCCAGAGAATCCTCCTTCTTGAAACCACATTCTGAGTAAACCAGGGACATATCCTTTAGGTGTGTCACACCAAAATTTTGATATTACTTCCCTTTAAGGCTTTAAGCATTATTTGGGGGTTGATAGGTTGAAATGGTGTTAATCATATTTTGGAATCCAACATTTAAAATGTTTATCTATTCAATTGTTTCCCTGTTAATGTAGTGTCCTATACTACTTGTGTACATGACAGCATAAAATACATTAAAATGTCTAGTTATAAATTACAACAATAAAAAAGCCAGCAAACTTATTTTAAAATTGTAGCATTCGCCCCAGCATTTGAATCATCATACAAACGAACAATTCACAGACTCTATGTTTTCCTGTCAGTAACAGATATAGTACATGTATGGTTCTCTGGGACTTTTATTCTGAACCAAACAATTAATGTGGGTGGATGTCTATGCCCAGTCTAGCTTTCACCCACCAACGGACCCTTATGCAGGATAACATTTTGACCAGTCTGAAAATGTCCTGGTAGATACGTGCGCACATAAGCACACACTATCCAAACGGGCATACACATATATACATATATATATATATATATATATATATGTATGTGTGTGTGTGTGTGTGTACATGTATATATATATATTGCTTCTATCTAGAAACCCACCCACTTGAACGGGGGAAAATTTTAAGAGCATAAAACAACTTATTCATTATCGAATGTCACTATTATTCATATACATATATATATATCACACACATGTACATATGTATATACATGTATATATATATATATATATATATATATATCACACACATGTACATATGTATATACATGTATATATATATATATATATATACATATGTACATGTGTGTGATATATATATATGTATATGAATGATAGTGACATTCGATAATGAATAAGTTGTTTTATGCTCTTAAAATTTCCCCCCCTTCAAGTGGGTGGGTCTCTAGATAGAAGCAATAGTTATCATGGACCACTACAGTATTTTCTTCTTAAAAGCGTGATTGACATTAAATTTCTTTGAAACTTTGTATATGTTTACTCAATGCTCTTGTCAATAATGTGCCAAGTGTGAAGTCTGTTGATTATGATCTCCTGTAACGAAGCCCAGTGAAACATGGTCATTTCTGTGTCTCAAAACAACCAGTTTGTCAGATGTTAACGTCCGGGGAGTAATTGGTGTTAGTCACACACAGCCATGGTATGCGACAGTGCAGGATGGTGTTTCAGGCTTTATCAGAAATTCAGTCGCAGAATTTAATATTGTTTGGTATAACCATCAAGATAATATTCTCATCTACAAGTTTGTTACTGAATGGATGCAGGAATTTTGTTTACTTTTTGAGTTTTTGCCATTTGAATATCGCGAATGGTCAACCTTGTATTTTATATACGACAGGATTAAGCATTAATTTAAACGGCATTAACTATACAAATTTTAAACAAATCCTGCATACCAATGGCATATTTGTAGATACGATTATTATCTTTAGAGATAGTAAAAAATGTAAAATTCCACGATTACAATTTCAGGTATGGCCTGAAACACCAACCCACGTAGATGCGTGCCATACTAAATCCAATTGGCCCTTCCTTGATGTCACCAACAGTCTCTAAGTGTTGCAACAAACTGCAGAAAATGTACTGAAAAAAAAGCGAAAAAGAGGTCTTGAAGAGGGTGATGGAGAGGGTTGAGCAGTTAGATGAATACAATCATACAGATTGGGAAGAAGTCATTCAGATTAGGGAAATTTGATAGTTTAGATGCCACTGGTCCAAGAACGCGAGAGGACATAGAAATAGATCAAATGTAATGTGTTTATATATATATATATATATATATTGATGCTTTAGTTTGGTAATTGGTTAATGATGCTAAACTAGTCCAGTAGACACAACAGATACCACATTGACATATTTGTTTCTCAACAGAGCAACAAACAGTTCTGGGTGATCGAGTGGGTAAAATAGAGGCTACACAGAAAGAAACCAAAGGTAATGTGATCGACTTGTCAGCCTCTTCCTGTGCTGTTTAAAGGTAATGTGGACCTTTATTCAAAATGTATAAATACATGGAACAATGTGTGACAAAAATGCACTATTAAACACATGATCTATTGCTATGTATTCAAAATGTGTTTCTTTAGTGCATGACAAGCACTTTGAGTAGTTGACAGCTGCTAACATATTGAAACTGATAACGTGGTGTATACCGCTTAAGGTGCATAAAAGACAACCCCACAGCCCACATGGGTGTTTGATGTCCTAGAAAGTTTATTAACCCTTTCAGATCCATATCGGTGTTGCAATGATTGTTACTTACTAAGTCACCCTTTCAGGCCCATATATGTGTTGCAGTGTTAGTTTGACACGTGAAATATAACAGTTCCAGTGTAGTTACCGTAATATGAAGAAGCAGAAGTTTTTTGGTTACCAACTGGCCATTGCAAGGGGTTGAATTTCTTATTCTAAAAAATTGTCTCTACAATGAGGAACAATGTCATCATATGTTTTTTTGACCATATCTTGAAACAGTTTTCATGGAAGTTTCTACCGAATTCTTCTTTTGAATACTGATACCATGTTTCGAGATGATCACACATTTTCACAGTTCACTCACTAACATGTTTTTTCCTGTAGAAAAACATGAGAGACTGGACGAAAGAGTAGTCAAGTTGGAAGACGTTATAAGTCCACAGAAATGTGTCAAAGGTAACGCAGTTGGTTCTAAAATTGACATATGTAGAACTGGTTGCAATTTAGCGAGATTAAACAATATAGCCGGATGGCAAGTGACCAGAGAAGCATTGTATTTATCGACTGTCCAACATTTTTATCTACCCATTTGTGAAACCAGCCCCATTTAAGATATTCGTTTTAAACGTGTTCGTGCCACTAACATTTACATAATCAATTTACACAATGCATACAGCTATGCAATCACTGTATGCTAGTTAACCATGTTGAAAAGCGTGCTAGTTCAATTATTCTCTCTATCCAAAGGAAACAGTGTTGTCATTATTACTTCTTTCTCTGTTAAGACCTTTGTATCATAATCTCAGTTACAACTCAGTAATGTCTTCAACTCTTAATAAAAATTATTTATATCAGGACGAAGCACGTTAATGTTCCCTTAATGTCATGATCTGCATTCCAGTAAATTTATTACGTAATGCAGAGTCCCTCAGATTAAAATGATCTACCCCCAAAGTAGGTGTGTGATTTTCATATCTTACCTGCCACAATAAAGGGGATATTATTATTAACTCGCAAATTGTGAAATTAAATTTTTTTGTTCCTTTTTGGCTTTCACAGATAATGAACTGTAAAATTATACCTCATTTGTTGAAATATCTTGGGTAGTTTTTGATTTATTGCAAACATTGATGCAACCTTTAGCAAAGCAACAGTGTTATTTTAACTCATATTGTCTAGTCTTTTCTTAGTCTATGGTTTCGTGAATGCCTGTATTTTATTAGTTTGGGATCGTTTGTTCAGGATAATAAATTAGACATTGAAAACTGAGAATATAAGGTGCGCATTTCTGCCCAAGACGCAACATTGACGTGACATTCCATAGATAGCTATGTTTGGCTTCTGTCCAAAATACACCCGAGCGACTTACTCTCCAGTCCGCTATGACTATAAGCTATTATAAGCTAATATTGCTATGGCTATTAGATTTTATAAACTATTATTAAGCAACAATGATGTCTTAGCATTGTCTCATATTGTAAAGTAGTTTCATACTACATCGTATCCCTGGGCCCCTGGAAGTAATAATATAAGCACCAGCTGTAGTGTTAATAGATATCCAATTGTGGGACAGCTGTGTTATATCTACTTCCAACAATGTAACCACATATCCAATTGTGGGACAGCTATGTTATATCTACTTCCAACAATGTAACCACATATCCAATTGTGGGACAGCTATGATATATCTACTTCCTACAATGTAACCACATATATCCAATTGTGGGACAGCTATGTTATATCTACTTCCAACAATGTAACCACATATCCAATTGTGGGACAGCTATGTTATATCTACTTCCAACAATGTAACCACATATCCAATT
The DNA here is from genome assembly GCA_963995525.1 of Escarpia spicata. NCBI lineage: Eukaryota > Metazoa > Annelida > Polychaeta > Sabellida > Siboglinidae > Escarpia > Escarpia spicata. The sequence goes on along the minus strand of OZ023207.1, from coordinate 14,386,606 downwards.
GTGGGACAGCTATGTTATATCTACTTCCTACAATGTAACCACATATATCCAATTGTGGGACAGCTATGTTATATCTACTTCCAACAATGTAACCACATATCCAATTGTGGGACAGCTATGTTATATCTACTTCCAACCATGTAACCACATATCCAATTGTGGGAGAGCTATGTTACATCTACGTCCAACAATGTAACCACATATCCAATTGTGGGAGAGCTATGCTACATCTACGTCCAACAATGTAACCACATATCCAATTGTGGGACAGCTATGTTACATCTACTTCCAACAATGTAACCACATATCCAGTTGTGGGACAGCTATGTTACATCTACTTCCAACAATGTAACCACATATCCAATTGTGGGACAGCTATGTTATATCTACTTCCAACAATGTAACCACATATCCAATTGTGGGAGAGCTATGCTACATCTGCTTCCAACGATGTAACCACATATCCAATTGTGGGACAGCTATGCTACATCTACTTCCAACGATGTAACCACATATCCAATTGTGGGACAGCTATGCTACATCTGCTTCCAACCATGTAACCACATATCCAATTGTGGGACAGCTATGCTACATCTGCTTCCAACAATGTAACCACATATCCAGTTGTGGGACAGCTATGATACATCTGCTTCCAACCATGTAACCACATATCCAGTTGTGGGTCAGCTATGCTACATCTGCTTCCAACCATGTAACCACATATCCAGTTGTGGGACAGCTATGCTACATCTGCTTCCAACCATGTAACCACATATCCAGTTGTGGGACAGCTATGCTACATCTGCTTCCAACCATGTAACCACATATCCAGTTGTGGGACAGCTATGCTACATCTGGTTCCAACCATGTAACCACATATCCAGTTGTGGGACAGCTATGCAACATCTGCTTCCAACCATGTAACCACATATCCAGTTGTGGGACAGCTATGCTACATCTGCTTCCAACCATGTAACCACATATCCAGTTGTGGGACAGCTATGCTACATCTGCTTCCAACCATGTAACCACCTATCCAATTGTGGGACAGCTATGCTACATCTGCTTCCAACCATGTAACCACATATCCAATTGTGGGAAAGCTATGCTACATCTGCTTCCAACCATGTAACCACATATCCAATTGTGGGACAGCTACGCTACATCTACTTCCAACAATGTAACCACATATCCAATTGTGGGACAGCTATGCTACATCTGCTTCCAACCATGTAACCACATATCCAATTGTGGGACAGCTATGCTACATCTACTTCCAGCCATGTAACCACATATCCAATTGTGGGACAGCTATGCTACATCTACTTCCAGCCATGTAACCACATATCCAATTGAGGGACAGCTATGCTACATCTGCTTCCAACCATGTAACCACATATCCAATTGTGGGACAGCTATGCTGCATCTGCTTCCAACCATGTAACCACATATCCAATTGTGGGACAGCTATGCTACATCTGCTTCCAACCATGTAACCACATATTCAATTGTGGGACAGCTATGCTACATCTATTTCCAACCATGTAACAACATATCCAATTGTGGGATAGCTATGCTACATCTGCTTCCAACCATGTAACCACATATCCAATTGTGGGACATCTATGCTACATCTGCTTCCAACCATGTAACCACATATCCAATTGTGGGACAGCTATGCTACATCTGCTTCCAACCATGTAACCACATATCCAATTGTGGGACAGCTATGCTACATCTGCTTCCAACCATGTAACCACATATCCAATTGTGGGACAGCTATGCTACATCTGCTTCCAACAATGTAACCACATATCCAGTTGTGGGACAGCTATGATACATCTGCTTCCAACCATGTAACCACATATCCAATTGTGGGACAGCTATGCTACATCTACTTCCAACTATGTAACCACATATCCAATTGTGGGACAGCTGTGCTACATCTTCTTCCAACAATGTAACCACATATCCAATTGTGGGACAGCTATGCTACATCTACTTCCAACAATGTAACCACATATCCAATTGTGGGACAGCTATGCTACATCTACTTCAAACCATGTAACCACATATCCAATTGTGGGACAGCTATGCTACATCTACTTCCAACAATGTAACCACATATCCAATTGTGGGACATCTATGCTACATCTACTTCCAACCATGTAACCACATATCCAATTATGGGACAGCTATGCTACATCTACTTCCAACCATGTAACCACATATCCAATTGTGGGACAGCTATGCTACATCTACTTTCAACAATGTAACCACATATCCAATTGTGGGACAGCTATGATACATCTGCTTCCAACAATGTAACCACATATCCAATTGTGGGACAGCAATGCTACATCTACTTCCAACCATGTAACCACATATCCAATTGTGGGACAGCTATGCTACATCTGCTTCCAACCATGTAACCACATATCCAATTGTGGGACATCTATGCTACATCTGCTTCCAACCATGTAACCACATATCCAATTGTGGGACAGCTATGCTACATCTGCTTCCAACCATGTAACCACATATCCAATTGTGGGACAGCTATGCTACATCTGCTTCCAGCCATGTAACCACATATCCAATTGTGGGACAGCTATGCTACATCTGCTTCCAACCATGTAACCACATATCCAATTGTGGAACAGCTATGCTACATCTGTTTCCAACCATGTAACCACATATCCTATTGTGGGACAGCTATGTTACATCTACTTCCAACAATGTAACCACATATCCAATTGTGGGACAGCTATGTTACATCTACGTCCAACAATGTAACCACATATCCAATTGTGGGACACCTATGTTACATCTGCTTCCAACCATGTAACCACATATCCAATTGTGGGACAGCTATGCTACATCTACTTCCAACAATGTAACCACATATCCAATTGTGGGACAGCTATGTTACATCTACGTCCAACAATGTAACCACATATCCAATTGTGGGACAGCTATGTTACATCTACGTCCAACAATGTAACCACATAAACAGTTGTGGGACAGCTATGTTACATCTACTTCCAACAATATAACCACATATCCAATTGAGGGCAGCTATGTTACATCTACGTCCAACAATGTAACCACATATCCAACTGTGGGACAGCTATGCTACATCTACTTCCAACAATGTAACCACATATCCAATTGTGGGACATCTATGCTACATCTACTTCCAACCATGTAACCACATATCCAATTGTGGGACAGCTATGCTACATCTACTTCCAACCATGTAACCACATATCCAATTGTGGGACAGCTATGCTACATCTACTTCCAACAATGTAACCACATATCCAATTGTGGGACAGCTATGATACATCTGCTTCCAACAATGTAACCACATATCCAATTGTGGGACAGCAATGCTACATCTACTTCCAACCATGTAACCACATATCCAATTGTGGGACAGCTATGCTACATCTGCTTCCAACCATGTAACCACATATCCAATTGTGGGACATCTATGCTACATCTGCTTCCAACCATGTAACCACATATCCAATTGTGGGACAGCTATGCTACATCTGCTTCCAACCATGTAACCACATATCCAATTGTGGGACAGCTATGCTACATCTGCTTCCAGCCATGTAACCACATATCCAATTGTGGGACAGCTATGCTACATCTGCTTCCAACCATGTAACCACATATCCAATTGTGGGACAGCTATGCTACATCTGCTTCCAACCATGTAACCACATATCCAGTTGTGGGACAGCTATGCTACATCTGCTTCCAACCATGTAACCACATATCCAGTTGTGGGACAGCTATGCTACATCTGCTTCCAACCATGTAACCACATATCCAGTTGTGGGACAGCTATGCTACATCTGCTTCCAACCATGTAACCACATATCCAGTTGTGGGACAGCTATGCTACATCTGCTTCCAACCATGTAACCACATATCCAGTTGTGGGACAGCTATGCTACATCTGCTTCGAACCATGTAACCACATATCTAGTTGTGGGACAGCTATGCTACATCTGCTTCCAACCATGTAACCACATATCCAATTGTGGGGCAGCTATGCTACATCTGCTTCCAACCATGTAACCACATATCCAATTGTGGGACAGCTATGTTACATCTACGTCCAACAATGTAACCACATATCCAATTGTGGGACAGCTATGTTACATCTACGTCCAACAAAGTAACCACATATCCAATTGTGGGACAGCTATGTTACATCTACGTCCAACAATGTAACCACATAACCAGTTGTGGGACAGCAATGTTACATCTACTTCCAACAAAATAACCACATATCCAATTGAGGGACAGCTATGTTACATCTACGTCCAACAATGTAACCACATATCCAATTGTGGGACAGCTGTGCTACATCTGCTTCCAACAATGTAACCACATATCCAATTGTGGGACAGCTATGCTGCATCTGTTTCCAACCATGTAACCACATATCCTATTGTGGGACAGCTATGTTACATCTACTTCCAACAATGTAACCACATATCCAATTGTGGGACAGCTATGTTACATCTACGTCCAACAATGTAACCACATATCCAATTGTGGGACACCTATGTTACATCTGCTTCCAACCATGTAACCACATATCCAATTGTGGGACAGCTATGCTACATCTACTTCCAACAATGTAACCACATATCCAATTGTGGGACAGCTATGTTACATCTACGTCCAACAATGTAACCACATATCCAATTGTGGGACAGCTATGTTACATCTACGTCCAACAATGTAACCACATAACCAGTTGTGGGACAGCTATGTTACATCTACTTCCAACAATATAGCCACATATCCAATTGAGGGCAGCTATGTTACATCTACGTCCAACAATGTAACCACATATCCAACTGTGGGACAGCTATGCTACATCTACTTCCAACAATGTAACCACATATCCAATTGTGGGACATCTATGCTACATCTACTTCCAACCATGTAACCACATATCCAATTGTGGGACAGCTATGCTACATCTACTTCCAACCATGTAACCACATATCCAATTGTGGGACAGCTATGATACATCTGCTTCCAACAATGTAACCACATATCCAATTGTGGGACAGCAATGCTACATCTACTTCCAACCATGTAACCACATATCCAATTGTGGGACAGCTATGCTACATCTGCTTCCAACCATGTAACCACATATCCAATTGTGGGACATCTATGCTACATCTGCTTCCAACCATGTAACCACATATCCAATTGTGGGACAGCTATGCTACATCTGCTTCCAACCATGTAACCACATATCCAATTGTGGGACAGCTATGCTACATCTGCTTCCAGCCATGTAACCACATATCCAATTGTGGGACAGCTATGCTACATCTGCTTCCAACCATGTAACCACATATCCAATTGTGGAACAGCTATGCTACATCTGTTTCCAACCATGTAACCACATATCCTATTGTGGGACAGCTATGTTACATCTACTTCCAACAATGTAACCACATATCCAATTGTGGGACAGCTATGTTACATCTACGTCCAACAATGTAACCACATATCCAATTGTGGGACACCTATGTTACATCTGCTTCCAACCATGTAACCACATATCCAATTGTGGGACAGCTATGCTACATCTACTTCCAACAATGTAACCACATATCCAATTGTGGGACAGCTATGTTACATCTACGTCCAACAATGTAACCACATATCCAATTGTGGGACAGCTATGTTACATCTACGTCCAACAATGTAACCACATAACCAGTTGTGGGACAGCTATGTTACATCTACTTCCAACAATATAACCACATATCCAATTGAGGGCAGCTATGTTACATCTACGTCCAACAATGTAACCACATATCCAACTGTGGGACAGCTGTGCTACATCTGCTTCCAACAATGTAACCACACATCCAATTGTGGGACAGCTATGCTGCATCTGCTTCCAACCATGTAACCACATATCCAATTGTGGGACAGCTATGCTACATCTGCTTCCAACCATGTAACCACATATTCAATTGTGGGACAGCTATGCTACATCTATTTCCAACCATGTAACAACATATCCAATTGTGGGACAGCTATGCTACATCTGCTTCCAACCATGTAACCACATATCCAATTGTGGGACATCTATGCTACATCTGCTTCCAACCATGTAACCACATATCCAATTGTGGGACAGCTATGCTACATCTGCTTCCAACCATGTAACCACATATCCAATTGTGGGACAGCTATGCTACATCTGCTTCCAGCCATGTAACCACATATCCAATTGTGGGACAGCTATGCTACATCTGCTTCCAACCATGTAACCACATATCCAATTGTGGGACAGCTATGCTACATCTGCTTCCAACCATGTAACCACATATCCAGTTGTGGGACAGCTATGCTACATCTGCTTCCAACCATGTAACCACATATCCAGTTGTGGGACAGCTATGCTACATCTGCTTCCAACCATGTAACCACATATCCAGTTGTGGGACAGCTATGCTACATCTGCTTCCAACCATGTAACCACATATCCAGTTGTGGGACAGCTATGCTACATCTGCTTCCAACCATGTAACCACATATCCAGTTGTGGGACAGCTATGCTACATCTGCTTCGAACCATGTAACCACATATCTAGTTGTGGGACAGCTATGCTACATCTGCTTCCAACCATGTAACCACATATCCAATTGTGGGGCAGCTATGCTACATCTATTTCCAACCATGTAACAACATATCCAATTGTGGGACAGCTATGCTACATCTGCTTCCAACCATGTAACCACATATCCAATTGTGGGACATCTATGCTACATCTGCTTCCAACCATGTAACCACATATCCAATTGTGGGACAGCTATGCTACATCTGCTTCCAACCATGTAACCACATATCCAATTGTGGGACAGCTATGCTACATCTGCTTCCAGCCATGTAACCACATATCCAATTGTGGGACAGCTATGCTACATCTGCTTCCAACCATGTAACCACATATCCAATTGTGGGACAGCTATGCTACATCTGCTTCCAACCATGTAACCACATATCCAGTTGTGGGACAGCTATGCTACATCTGCTTCCAACCATGTAACCACATATCCAGTTGTGGGACAGCTATGCTACATCTGCTTCCAACCATGTAACCACATATCCAGTTGTGGGACAGCTATGCTACATCTGCTTCCAACCATGTAACCACATATCCAGTTGTGGGACAGCTATGCTACATCTGCTTCCAACCATGTAACCACATATCCAGTTGTGGGACAGCTATGCTACATCTGCTTCGAACCATGTAACCACATATCTAGTTGTGGGACAGCTATGCTACATCTGCTTCCAACCATGTAACCACATATCCAATTGTGGGGCAGCTATGCTACATCTGCTTCCAACCATGTAACCACATATCCAATTGTGGGACAGCTATGTTACATCTACGTCCAACAATGTAACCACATATCCAATTGTGGGACAGCTATGTTACATCTACGTCCAACAAAGTAACCACATATCCAATTGTGGGACAGCTATGTTACATCTACGTCCAACAATGTAACCACATAACCAGTTGTGGGACAGCAATGTTACATCTACTTCCAACAAAATAACCACATATCCAATTGAGGGACAGCTATGTTACATCTACGTCCAACAATGTAACCACATATCCAATTGTGGGACAGCTGTGCTACATCTGCTTCCAACAATGTAACCACATATCCAATTGTGGGACAGCTATGCTGCATCTGTTTCCAACCATGTAACCACATATCCTATTGTGGGACAGCTATGTTACATCTACTTCCAACAATGTAACCACATATCCAATTGTGGGACAGCTATGTTACATCTACGTCCAACAATGTAACCACATATCCAATTGTGGGACACCTATGTTACATCTGCTTCCAACCATGTAACCACATATCCAATTGTGGGACAGCTATGCTACATCTACTTCCAACAATGTAACCACATATCCAATTGTGGGACAGCTATGTTACATCTACGTCCAACAATGTAACCACATATCCAATTGTGGGACAGCTATGTTACATCTACGTCCAACAATGTAACCACATAACCAGTTGTGGGACAGCTATGTTACATCTACTTCCAACAATATAGCCACATATCCAATTGAGGGCAGCTATGTTACATCTACGTCCAACAATGTAACCACATATCCAACTGTGGGACAGCTATGCTACATCTACTTCCAACAATGTAACCACATATCCAATTGTGGGACATCTATGCTACATCTACTTCCAACCATGTAACCACATATCCAATTGTGGGACAGCTATGCTACATCTACTTCCAACCATGTAACCACATATCCAATTGTGGGACAGCTATGATACATCTGCTTCCAACAATGTAACCACATATCCAATTGTGGGACAGCAATGCTACATCTACTTCCAACCATGTAACCACATATCCAATTGTGGGACAGCTATGCTACATCTGCTTCCAACCATGTAACCACATATCCAATTGTGGGACATCTATGCTACATCTGCTTCCAACCATGTAACCACATATCCAATTGTGGGACAGCTATGCTACATCTGCTTCCAACCATGTAACCACATATCCAATTGTGGGACAGCTATGCTACATCTGCTTCCAGCCATGTAACCACATATCCAATTGTGGGACAGCTATGCTACATCTGCTTCCAACCATGTAACCACATATCCAATTGTGGAACAGCTATGCTACATCTGTTTCCAACCATGTAACCACATATCCTATTGTGGGACAGCTATGTTACATCTACTTCCAACAATGTAACCACATATCCAATTGTGGGACAGCTATGTTACATCTACGTCCAACAATGTAACCACATATCCAATTGTGGGACACCTATGTTACATCTGCTTCCAACCATGTAACCACATATCCAATTGTGGGACAGCTATGCTACATCTACTTCCAACAATGTAACCACATATCCAATTGTGGGACAGCTATGTTACATCTACGTCCAACAATGTAACCACATATCCAATTGTGGGACAGCTATGTTACATCTACGTCCAACAATGTAACCACATAACCAGTTGTGGGACAGCTATGTTACATCTACTTCCAACAATATAACCACATATCCAATTGAGGGCAGCTATGTTACATCTACGTCCAACAATGTAACCACATATCCAACTGTGGGACAGCTGTGCTACATCTGCTTCCAACAATGTAACCACACATCCAATTGTGGGACAGCTATGCTGCATCTGCTTCCAACCATGTAACCACATATCCAATTGTGGGACAGCTATGCTACATCTGCTTCCAACCATGTAACCACATATTCAATTGTGGGACAGCTATGCTACATCTATTTCCAACCATGTAACAACATATCCAATTGTGGGACAGCTATGCTACATCTGCTTCCAACCATGTAACCACATATCCAATTGTGGGACATCTATGCTACATCTGCTTCCAACCATGTAACCACATATCCAATTGTGGGACAGCTATGCTACATCTGCTTCCAACCATGTAACCACATATCCAATTGTGGGACAGCTATGCTACATCTGCTTCCAGCCATGTAACCACATATCCAATTGTGGGACAGCTATGCTACATCTGCTTCCAACCATGTAACCACATATCCAATTGTGGGACAGCTATGCTACATCTGCTTCCAACCATGTAACCACATATCCAGTTGTGGGACAGCTATGCTACATCTGCTTCCAACCATGTAACCACATATCCAGTTGTGGGACAGCTATGCTACATCTGCTTCCAACCATGTAACCACATATCCAGTTGTGGGACAGCTATGCTACATCTGCTTCCAACCATGTAACCACATATCCAGTTGTGGGACAGCTATGCTACATCTGCTTCCAACCATGTAACCACATATCCAGTTGTGGGACAGCTATGCTACATCTGCTTCGAACCATGTAACCACATATCTAGTTGTGGGACAGCTATGCTACATCTGCTTCCAACCATGTAACCACATATCCAATTGTGGGGCAGCTATGCTACATCTGCTTCCAACCATGTAACCACATATCCAATTGTGGGACAGCTATGTTACATCTACGTCCAACAATGTAACCACATATCCAATTGTGGGACAGCTATGTTACATCTACGTCCAACAAAGTAACCACATATCCAATTGTGGGACAGCTATGTTACATCTACGTCCAACAATGTAACCACATAACCAGTTGTGGGACAGCAATGTTACATCTACTTCCAACAAAATAACCACATATCCAATTGAGGGACAGCTATGTTACATCTACGTCCAACAATGTAACCACATATCCAATTGTGGGACAGCTGTGCTACATCTGCTTCCAACAATGTAACCACATATCCAATTGTGGGACAGCTATGCTGCATCTGCTTCCAACCATGTAACCACATATCCAATTGTGGGACAGCTATGCTACATCTACTTCCAACCATGTAACCACATATCCAATTGTGGGACAGCTATGTTACATCTACTTCCAACAATGTAACCACATATCCAATTGTGGGACAGCTATGCTACATCTACTTCCAACAATGTAACCACATATCCAATTGTAGGACAGCTATGCTACATCTACTTCCAACAATGTAACCACATATCCAGTTGTGGGACAGCTATGCTACATCTACTTCCAACAATGTAACCACATATCTAATTGTGGGACAGCTATGCTACATCTACTTCCAACAATGTAACCACATATCCAATTGTGGGACAGCTATGTTACATCTACTTCCAACAATGTAACCACATATCCAATTGTGGGACAGCTATGCTACATCTACTTCCAACCATGTAACCACATATTCAATTGTGGGACAGCTATGCTACATCTACTTCCAACCATGTAACCACATATCCAATTGTGGGACAGCTATGCTACATCTACTTCCAACCATGTAACCACATATCCAATTATGGGACAGCTATGCTACATCTACTTCCAACAATGTAACCACATATCCAATTGTGGGACAGCTATGCTACATCTACATCCAACAATGTAACCACATATCCAATTGTGGGACAGCTATGTTACATCTACTTCCAACAATGTAACCACATATCCAATTGTGGGACAGCTATGTTATATCTTCTTCCAACAATGTAACCACATATCCAATTGTGGGACAGCTATGTTACATCTACATCCAACAATGTAACCACATATCCAATTGTGGGTCAGCTATGCTACATCTGCTTCCATCCATGTAACCACATATCCAATTGTGGGACAGCTATGCTACATCTGCTTCCAACCATGTAACCACATATCCAATTGTGGGACAGCTATGTTACTTCTACTTCCAACCATGTAACCACATATCCAATTGTGGGACAGCTATGCTACATCTGCTTCCAACCATGTAACCACATATCCTATTGTGGGACAGCTATGTTACTTCTACTTCCAACAATATAACCACATATCCAATTGAGGGCAGCTATGTTACATCTACGTCCAACAATGTAACCACATATCCAACTGTGGGACAGCTGTGCTACATCTGCTTCCAACAATGTAACCACATATCCAACTGTGGGACAGCTGTGCTACATCTGCTTCCAACCATGTAACCACATATTCAATTGTGGGACAGCTATGCTACATCTATTTCCAACCATGTAACAACATATCCAATTGTGGGACAGCTATGCTACATCTGCTTCCAACCATGTAACCACATATCCAATTGTGGGACATCTATGCTACATCTGCTTCCAACCATGTAACCACATATCCAATTGTGGGACAGCTATGCTACATCTGCTTCCAACCATGTAACCACATATCCAATTGTGGGACAGCTATGCTACATCTGCTTCCAGCCATGTAACCACATATCCGATTGTGGGACAGCTATGCTACATCTGCTTCCAACCATGTAACCACATATCCAATTGTGGGACAGCTATGCTACATCTGCTTCCAACCATGTAACCACATATCCAGTTGTGGGACAGCTATGCTACATCTGCTTCCAACCATGTAACCACATATCCAGTTGTGGGACAGCTATGCTACATCTGCTTCCAACCATGTAACCACATATCCAGTTGTGGGACAGCTATGCTACATCTGCTTCCAACCATGTAACCACATATCCAGTTGTGGGACAGCTATGCTACATCTGCTTCCAACCATGTAACCACATATCCAGTTGTGGGACAGCTATGCTACATCTGCTTCCAACCATGTAACCACATATCCAGTTGTGGGACAGCTATGCTATATCTGCTTCGAACCATGTAACCACATATCTAGTTGTGGGACAGCTATGCTACATCTGCTTCCAACCATGTAACCACATATCCAATTGTGGGGCAGCTATGCTACATCTGCTTCCAACCATGTAACCACATATCCAATTGTGGGACAGCTATGTTACATCTACGTCCAACAAAGTAACCACATATCCAATTGTGGGACAGCTATGTTACATCTACGTCCAACAATGTAACCACATAACCAGTTGTGGGACAGCAATGTTACATCTACTTCCAACAAAATAACCACATATCCAATTGAGGGACAGCTATGTTACATCTACGTCCAACAATGTAACCACATATCCAATTGTGGGACAGCTGTGCTACATCTGCTTCCAACAATGTAACCACATATCCAATTGTGGGACAGCTATGCTGCATCTGCTTCCAACCATGTAACCACATATCCAATTGTGGGACAGCTATGCTACATCTACTTCCAACCATGTAACCACATATCCAATTGTGGGACAGCTATGTTACATCTACTTCCAACAATGTAACCACATATCCAATTGTGGGACAGCTATGCTACATCTACTTCCAACAATGTAACCACATATCCAATTGTAGGACAGCTATGCTACATCTACTTCCAACAATGTAACCACATATCCAGTTGTGGGACAGCTATGCTACATCTACTTCCAACAATGTAACCACATATCTAATTGTGGGACAGCTATGCTACATCTACTTCCAACAATGTAACCACATATCCAATTGTGGGACAGCTATGTTACATCTACTTCCAACAATGTAACCACATATCCAATTGTGGGACAGCTATGCTACATCTACTTCCAACCATGTAACCACATATCCAATTGTGGGACAGCTATGCTACATCTACTTCCAACCATGTAACCACATATCCAATTGTGGGACAGCTATGCTACATCTACTTCCAACCATGTAACCACATATCCAATTGTGGGACAGCTATGCTACATCTACTTCCAACAATGTAACCACATATCCAATTGTGGGACAGCTATGCTACATCTACATCCAACAATGTAACCACATATCCAATTGTGGGACAGCTATGTTACATCTACTTCCAACAATGTAACCACATATCCAATTGTGGGACAGCTATGTTATATCTTCTTCCAACAATGTAACCACATATCCAATTGTGGGACAGCTATGTTACATCTACATCCAACAATGTAACCACATATCCAATTGTGGGTCAGCTATGCTACATCTGCTTCCATCCATGTAACCACATATCCAATTGTGGGACAGCTATGCTACATCTGCTTCCAACCATGTAACCACATATCCAATTGTGGGACAGCTATGTTACTTCTACTTCCAACCATGTAACCACATATCCAATTGTGGGACAGCTATGCTACATCTGCTTCCAACCATGTAACCACATATCCTATTGTGGGACAGCTATGTTACTTCTACTTCCAACAATATAACCACATATCCAATTGAGGGCAGCTATGTTACATCTACGTCCAACAATGTAACCACATATCCAACTGTGGGACAGCTGTGCTACATCTGCTTCCAACAATGTAACCACATATCCAACTGTGGGACAGCTGTGCTACATCTGCTTCCAACCATGTAACCACATATTCAATTGTGGGACAGCTATGCTACATCTATTTCCAACCATGTAACAACATATCCAATTGTGGGACAGCTATGCTACATCTGCTTCCAACCATGTAACCACATATCCAATTGTGGGACATCTATGCTACATCTGCTTCCAACCATGTAACCACATATCCAATTGTGGGACAGCTATGCTACATCTGCTTCCAACCATGTAACCACATATCCAATTGTGGGACAGCTATGCTACATCTGCTTCCAGCCATGTAACCACATATCCGATTGTGGGACAGCTATGCTACATCTGCTTCCAACCATGTAACCACATATCCAATTGTGGGACAGCTATGCTACATCTGCTTCCAACCATGTAACCACATATCCAGTTGTGGGACAGCTATGCTACATCTGCTTCCAACCATGTAACCACATATCCAGTTGTGGGACAGCTATGCTACATCTGCTTCCAACCATGTAACCACATATCCAGTTGTGGGACAGCTATGCTACATCTGCTTCCAACCATGTAACCACATATCCAGTTGTGGGACAGCTATGCTACATCTGCTTCCAACCATGTAACCACATATCCAGTTGTGGGACAGCTATGCTACATCTGCTTCCAACCATGTAACCACATATCCAGTTGTGGGACAGCTATGCTACATCTGCTTCGAACCATGTAACCACATATCTAGTTGTGGGACAGCTATGCTACATCTGCTTCCAACCATGTAACCACATATCCAATTGTGGGGCAGCTATGCTACATCTGCTTCCAACCATGTAACCACATATCCAATTGTGGGACAGCTATGTTACATCTACGTCCAACAATGTAACCACATATCCAATTGTGGGACAGCTATGTTACATCTACGTCCAACAAAGTAACCACATATCCAATTGTGGGACAGCTATGTTACATCTACGTCCAACAATGTAACCACATAACCAGTTGTGGGACAGCAATGTTACATCTACTTCCAACAAAATAACCACATATCCAATTGAGGGACAGCTATGTTACATCTACGTCCAACAATGTAACCACATATCCAATTGTGGGACAGCTGTGCTACATCTGCTTCCAACAATGTAACCACATATCCAATTGTGGGACACCTATGCTGCATCTGCTTCCAACCATGTAACCACATATCCCGTTGTGGGACAGCTATGCTACATCTGCTTCCAACCATGTAACCACATATCCAGTTGTGGGACAGCTATGCTACATCTGCTTCCAACCATGTAACCATATATCCAGTTGTGGGACAGCTATGCTACATCTGCTTCCAACCATGTAACCACATATCCAATTGTAGGACAGCTATGCTACATCTACTTCCAACAATGTAACCACATATCCAGTTGTGGGACAGCTATGCTACATCTACTTCCAACAATGTAACCACATATCTAATTGTGGGACAGCTATGCTACATCTACTTCCAACAATGTAACCACATATCCAATTGTGGGACAGCTATGTTACATCTACTTCCAACAATGTAACCACATATCCAATTGTGGGACAGCTATGCTACATCTACTTCCAACCATGTAACCACATATCCAATTGTGGGACAGCTATGCTACATCTACTTCCAACCATGTAACCACATATCCAATTGTGGGACAGCTATGCTACATCTACTTCCAACCATGTAACCACATATCCAATTGTGGGACAGCTATGCTACATCTACTTCCAACAATGTAACCACATATCCAAATGTGGGACAGCTATGCTACATCTACATCCAACAATGTAACCACATATCCAATTGTGGGACAGCTATGTTACATCTACTTCCAACAATGTAACCACATATCCAATTGTGGGACAGCTATGTTATATCTTCTTCCAACAATGTAACCACATATCCAATTGTGGGACAGCTATGTTACATCTACATCCAACAATGTAACCACATATCCAATTGTGGGTCAGCTATGCTACATCTGCTTCCATCCATGTAACCACATATCCAATTGTGGGACAGCTATGCTACATCTGCTTCCAACCATGTAACCACATATCCAATTGTGGGACAGCTATGTTACTTCTACTTCCAACCATGTAACCACATATCCAATTGTGGGACAGCTATGCTACATCTGCTTCCAACCATGTAACCACATATCCTATTGTGGGACAGCTATGTTACTTCTACTTCCAACAATATAACCACATATCCAATTGAGGGCAGCTATGTTACATCTACGTCCAACAATGTAACCACATATCCAACTGTGGGACATCTGTGCTACATCTGCTTCCAACAATGTAACCACATATCCAACTGTGGGACAGCTGTGCTACATCTGCTTCCAACCATGTAACCACATATTCAATTGTGGGACAGCTATGCTACATCTATTTCCAACCATGTAACAACATATCCAATTGTGGGACAGCTATGCTACATCTGCTTCCAACCATGTAACCACATATCCAATTGTGGGACATCTATGCTACATCTGCTTCCAACCATGTAACCACATATCCAATTGTGGGACAGCTATGCTACATCTGCTTCCAACCATGTAACCACATATCCGATTGTGGGACAGCTATGCTACATCTGCTTCCAGCCATGTAACCACATATCCGATTGTGGGACAGCTATGCTACATCTGCTTCCAACCATGTAACCACATATCCAATTGTGGGACAGCTATGCTACATCTGCTTCCAACCATGTAACCACATATCCAGTTGTGGGACAGCTATGCTACATCTGCTTCCAACCATGTAACCACATATCCAGTTGTGGGACAGCTATGCTACATCTGCTTCCAACCATGTAACCACATATCCAGTTGTGGGACAGCTATGCTACATCTGCTTCCAACCATGTAACCACATATCCAGTTGTGGGACAGCTATGCTACATCTGCTTCCAACCATGTAACCACATATCCAGTTGTGGGACAGCTATGCTACATCTGCTTCCAACCATGTAACCACATATCCAGTTGTGGGACAGCTATGCTACATCTGCTTCGAACCATGTAACCACATATCTAGTTGTGGGACAGCTATGCTACATCTGCTTCCAACCATGTAACCACATATCCAATTGTGGGGCAGCTATGCTACATCTGCTTCCAACCATGTAACCACATATCCAATTGTGGGACAGCTATGTTACATCTACGTCCAACAATGTAACCACATATCCAATTGTGGGACAGCTATGTTACATCTACGTCCAACAAAGTAACCACATATCCAATTGTGGGACAGCTATGTTACATCTACGTCCAACAATGTAACCACATAACCAGTTGTGGGACAGCAATGTTACATCTACTTCCAACAAAATAACCACATATCCAATTGAGGGACAGCTATGTTACATCTACGTCCAACAATGTAACCACATATCCAATTGTGGGACAGCTGTGCTACATCTGCTTCCAACAATGTAACCACATATCCAATTGTGGGACACCTATGCTGCATCTGCTTCCAACCATGTAACCACATATCCCGTTGTGGGACAGCTATGCTACATCTGCTTCCAACCATGTAACCACATATCCAGTTGTGGGACAGCTATGCTACATCTGCTTCCAACCATGTAACCACATATCCAGTTGTGGGACAGCTATGCTACATCTGCTTCCAACCATGTAACCACATATCCAGTTGTGGGACAGCTATGCTACATCTGCTTCCAACCATGTAACCACATATCCAGTTGTGGGACAGCTATGCTACATCTGCTTCGAACCATGTAACCACATATCTAGTTGTGGGACAGCTATGCTACATCTGCTTCCAACCATGTAACCACATATCCAATTGTGGGGCAGCTATGCTACATCTGCTTCCAACCATGTAACCACATATCCAATTGTGGGACAGCTATGTTACATCTACGTCCAACAATGTAACCACATATCCAATTGTGGGACAGCTATGTTACATCTACGTCCAACAAAGTAACCACATATCCAATTGTGGGACAGCTATGTTACATCTACGTCCAACAATGTAACCACATAACCAGTTGTGGGACAGCAATGTTACATCTACTTCCAACAAAATAACCACATATCCAATTGAGGGACAGCTATGTTACATCTACGTCCAACAATGTAACCACATATCCAATTGTGGGACAGCTGTGCTACATCTGCTTCCAACAATGTAACCACATATCCAATTGTGGGACAGCTATGCTGCATCTGCTTCCAACCATGTAACCACATATCCAATTGTGGGACAGCTATGCTACATCTACTTCCAACCATGTAACCACATATCCAATTGTGGGACAGCTATGTTACATCTACTTCCAACAATGTAACCACATATCCAATTGTGGGACAGCTATGCTACATCTACTTCCAACAATGTAACCACATATCCAATTGTAGGACAGCTATGCTACATCTACTTCCAACAATGTAACCACATATCCAGTTGTGGGACAGCTATGCTACATCTACTTCCAACAATGTAACCACATATCTAATTGTGGGACAGCTATGCTACATCTACTTCCAACAATGTAACCACATATCCAATTGTGGGACAGCTATGTTACATCTACTTCCAACAATGTAACCACATATCCAATTGTGGGACAGCTATGCTACATCTACTTCCAACCATGTAACCACATATCCAATTGTGGGACAGCTATGCTACATCTACTTCCAACCATGTAACCACATATCCAATTGTGGGACAGCTATGCTACATCTACTTCCAACCATGTAACCACATATCCAATTGTGGGACAGCTATGCTACATCTACTTCCAACAATGTAACCACATATCCAATTGTGGGACAGCTATGCTACATCTACATCCAACAATGTAACCACATATCCAATTGTGGGACAGCTATGTTATATCTACTTCCAACAATGTAACCACATATCCAATTGTGGGACAGCTATGTTATATCTTCTTCCAACAATGTAACCACATATCCAATTGTGGGACAGCTATGTTACATCTACATCCAACAATGTAACCACATATCCAATTGTGGGTCAGCTATGCTACATCTGCTTCCATCCATGTAACCACATATCCAATTGTGGGACAGCTATGCTACATCTGCTTCCAACCATGTAACCACATATCCAATTGTGGGACAGCTATGCTACATCTGCTTCCAACCATGTAACCACATATCCAATTGTGGGACAGCTATGTTACTTCTACTTCCAACCATGTAACCACATATCCAATTGTGGGACAGCTATGCTACATCTGCTTCCAACCATGTAACCACATATCCTATTGTGGGACAGCTATGTTACTTCTACTTCCAACAATGTAACCACATATCCAATTGTGGGACAGCTATGTTACATCTACTTCCAACAATGTAACCACATATCCAATTGTGGGACACCTATGTTACATCTACGTCCAACAATGTAACCACATATCCAATTGTGGGACAGCTATGCTACCTCTGCTTCCAACCATGTAACCACATATCCAATTGTGGAACAGCTATGCTACATCTGTTTCCAACCATGTAACCACATATCCTATTGTGGGACAGCTATGTTACATCTACTTCCAACAATGTAACCACATATCCAATTGTGGGATACCTATGTTACATCTACGTCCAACAATGTAACCACATATCCAATTGTGGGACACCTATGTTACATCTGCTTCCAACCATGTAACCACATATCCAATTGTGGGACAGCTATGCTACATCTACTTCCAACAATGTAACCACATATCCAATTGTGGGACAGCTATGTTACATCTACGTCCAACAATGTAACCACATATCCAATTGTTGGACAGCTATGTTACATCTACGTCCAACAAAGTAACCACATATCCAATTGTGGGACAGCTATGTTACATCTACGTCCAACAATGTAACCACATAACCAGTTGTGGGACAGCTATGTTACATCTACTTCCAACAATATAACCACATATCCAATTGAGGGACAGCTATGTTACATCTACGTCCAACAATGTAACCACATATCCAATTGTGGGACAGCTGTGCTACATCTGCTTCCAACAATGTAACCACACATCCAATTGTGGGACAGCTATGCTGCATCTGCTTCCAACCATGTAACCACATATCCAATTGTGGGACAGCTATGCTACATCTGCTTCCAACCATGTAACCACATATTCAATTGTGGGACAGCTATGCTACATCTATTTCCAACCATGTAACAACATATCCAATTGTGGGACAGCTATGCTACATCTGCTTCCAACCATGTAACCACATATCCAATTGTGGGACAGCTATGCTACATCTGCTTCCAACCATGTAACCACATATCCAATTGTGGGACAGCTATGCTACATCTGCTTCCAACCATGTGACCACATATCCAATTGTGGGACAGCTATGCTACATCTGCTTCCAACCATGTAACCACATATCCAGTTGTGGGACAGCTATGCTACATCTGCTTTCAACCATGTAACCACATATCCATTTGTGGGACAGCTATGCTACATCTGCTTCCAACCATGTAACCACATATCCAGTTGTGGGACAGCTATGCTACATCTGCTTCGAACCATGTAACCACATATCTAGTTGTGGGACAGCTATGCTACATCTGCTTCCAACCATGTAACCACATATCCAATTGTGGGGCAGCTATGCTACATCTGCTTCCAACCATGTAACCACATATCCAATTGTGGGACAGCTATGCTACATCTACTTCCAACAATGTAACCACATATCCAATTGTGGGACAGCTATGTTACATCTACGTCCAACAATGTAACCACATATCCAATTGTGGGACAGCTATGTTATATCTTCTTCCAACAATGTAACCACATATCCAGTTGTGGGACAGCTATGCTACATCTGCTTCCAACCATGTAACCACATACCTAGTTGTGGGACAGCTATGCTACATCTGCTTCCAACCATGTAACCACATATCCAATTGTGGGACAGCTATGCTACATCTGCTTCCTACCATGTAACCACATATCCAATTGTGGGACAGCTATGCTACATCTGCTTCCAACCATGTAACCACATATCCAATTGTGGGACAGCTATGCTACATCTACTTCCAACAATGTAACCACATATCCAATTGTGGGACAGCTATGCTACATCTACTTCCAACAATGTAACCACATATCCAATTGTGGGACAGCTATGTTACATCTACTTCCAACAATGTAACCACATATCCAATTGTGGGACAGCTATGCTACATCTACTTCCAACCATGTAACCACATATCCAATTGTGGGACAGCTATGCTACATCTACTTCCAACAATGTAACCACATGTCCAATTGTGGGACAGCTATGCTACATCTGCTTCCAACAATGTAACCACATATCCAATTGTGGGACAGCTATGCTACATCTACTTCCAACCATGTAACCACATATCCAATTGTGGGACAGCTATGCTACATCTACTTCCAACCTTGTAACCACTCTGTCTTTTTACAGACGAGGTAAAGAAGTTGAAACAACAACTAAAAGAAGCTCAGACGCGCAAGATCCAGAAATACCTGAAGGATAAATCCTTTGAACACATCCCAGTCAAAAGACTCGACGACATCTACGTTGAACTGCACAAGCGTGGACAGAGCAAGAGGCTGGAGACACGATCTGCCATCAACTCTCTGCAACTTCACATGGATATTGAGCAGTGCATGCAAATTGAAGTTGAACAGTTACTTTCCACGGATCCCAACAATGAAAAGACCCCATCAAAGGATTTGGATTCAGGAGCGGCAGCTAACTTATCATCCCCAGATCCCAAGAGTGAAAAGACCCCATCAGGGGTGTTGGACAGAGGAGTGGCTGCAGAGTTATTTCCCCCGGATCCCAAGAGTGAAAAGACCCCATCAGGGGTGTTGGACACAGGAGCGGCTGCAGACTTATCATCCCCAGATCCCAAGAGTGAAAAGACCCCATCAGGGGTGTTGGACAGAGGAGCGGCTGCAGAGTTATTTCCCCCGGATCCCAAGAGTGAAAAGACCCCATCAGGGGTGTTGGACACAGAAGAGGCTGCAGAGTTATCTCCCCCGGATCCCAAGAGTGAAAAGACTCCATTAGGGGTGTTGGACACAGGAGCAGCTGCAGAGTTATTTCCCCCGGATCCCACGAATGAAAAGACCCCATCAGGGGTGTTGGACACAGAAGAGGCTGCAGAGTTATCTCCCCCGGATCCCATGAGTGAAAAAACCCCATTGAAGGTGTTGGTCACTGGAGGTGCTGGCAAGGGCAAGTCAGTGCTAGCGATGTACTTACTCAACATGTGGCTAGAAGGCCGGCTACCGGCCATCGAAAACTTCTTCTTCTATTCCATGAAAGAACTTTCACTTGTAAAAGAATGCTCATTGGCTGATCTTCTGTTTCTGCACCAATGCGGTCATAATCCAAGTGATGAAGTTGCAGTGGAATATGTGCAACAGATGTCACATAATACACTGGTTGTGTTTGAAGGACTTGATGCATTTGGCAGCTGTCCATCAGAGTCGGAATCCTTTGATTGCAACTCGAAAGTTGAGATGTCCAAGTTGATAGGGTCAATCATCAGCGGCAATACCTTGATGCTAGTCAGACTGCTAGTGACCTCACGTTTGGGTGGTGTTGACGAATACAAGAAATTCGACCGGACAACCGAGATATATGGTTTCATTGAACCAACAATCTTTAAATATGTGGAGAAGTTTTGCCAAGACGATGCCATACTAGGATGCCACATAGGCAACTACCTCGAACACAACGTCAACGCACTTAGTCTGTGTCACATTCCAATGTTCTGCAGTCTGATATGTCGGCTTGGAAAGATTGGACTGGAGAAAGATAGGCAAGCACCTTTCCCAACAACACTCACACGGCTGGTAACAAAGTGTGTGGACAGCTTTGTAAGAGAACAGCACCCAGATTTCACAGGAAGAGAACTCCGTAAAGATGAGGATACAATTGCTCAGATAAAAGACCAATTTCTCCGCCATTCCAAGCTGGCAAAGGCTGGCATGAGTCATCAACCAGTGAAGGTCGATTTCTCGACAGAAGATGTCGAAGCAGTGTTGTTGTCACAGGAGACCGCAACACGGTGTGGATTCTTGAACATTTCCAAAGAGAGGCCAAAAGGATCGGTGATCAGAACAGTAACACAATCATATCAATTTCTGCATTTGATAATGCAGGAATTCTTTGCTGGCATTGCCCTAGTGTCATCCCAAGAAGAAACTGCGCGTCTGTTGGAGCAGACACAAAATGTAGGACAATTAGACATGGTCTTGTCATTTGTCTCGGGACTCGCAGGAGACCCAGAAAACAAAACGTTTCTGGAATCTTTGGGATGCAACACGTCCATAACAGCGTGTGAGTTGCTCAAGCTTGTTGTTAGACAAGAGCGTGCACAAGGGTACCGCAACCGCCAGACCAAAAATGGCAGAATTCTCTTTCTGCTCACACTAGTGTATGAATCTCGTCAGCCAGACGCATGGGCCGAAATCAAGAATTTTGTGCTGAGCGGCATGACGGAACTGAATCTCTCGGACACAACTATCACCTCAGCCGAGCTGCAAGCGTTGATCTTTGTGATTCAAAAGTGCAGCGACATTAGCGCCGTGGAGTAAGTATTAAGTATGATTTGTTCATGTTTGGCACTAGGTATTACCATCTTGTGGAACATTGTAGTATTTTCCTCATATGTACGTGAGGCAGTAAGTCAAAAATAAAAATTTCATAAAAGTGTACTTTTCTGGATCAATATGATCAAACTGCCAAAAATTATAATTTTACCCATCATAGTTTAATTAATACTCCTACAAACTTGTGTCACCCAATGTTGGCATTGAAATAGTTTATTTTTATTTATACCTTTTATGAAACTATATTCTTAAGACAATATCCCTGAATGTAGCGCTCTTTAATGTAAACAATACATGTATTTTTTTTACTATATATATGTTATAATTTGGGTAGTTCTTGCGAAAATAGAACATAAAATGTTCATACAATCCAAATTTTTTCAGTTTATTAAATTAAAAATTCAGCTTTTATTTGTAATAACAAAGAAATTAATACACTTTCAGGAAATGCGTTAATTTGAATTTGTGATCTTTAAACGTTATGTAGCATTATGTATCCTCATCGAAGTTTGTCAATAATTAATTTGTCCTTTGGTATAACGGTCTATCTGCTGCTCTCCTCCTTGTTCTCTGTTGTACAGGGATGAGGGTCAGGTACAGTAAAGTTGAACCATTGTCTGTGTCTTCTCCTTATTCCCTGCTGTACAGGGATGAGGGTCAGTACAGTAAAACTGAACCACTCTCTGTGTCTCCTCCTTGTTCTCTGTTGTACAGGAATGAGGGTCAGGAACAGTAAAACTGAACCATTCTCTGTGTCTCCTCCTTATTCCCTGCTGTACAGGGATGAGGGTCAGTACAGTAAAACTGAACCACTCTCTGTGTCTTCTCCTTGTTCTCTGTTGTACAGGAATGAGGGTCAGGAACAGTAAAACTGAACCATTCTCTGTGTCTCCTCCTTATTCCCTGCTGTACAGGGATGAGGGTCAGTACAGTAAAACTGAACCACTCTCTGTGTCTTCTCCTTGTTCTCTGTTGTACAGGAATGAGGGTCAGGAACAGTAAAACTGAACCATTCTCTGTGTCTCCTCCTTATTCCCTGCTGTACAGGGATGAGGGTCAGTACAGTAAAGCTGAACCACTCTGTGTCTCCTCCTTGTTCTCTGTTGTACAGGAATGAGGATCAGATACAGTAAAATTGAACCACTCTCTGTGTCTCCTCCTTGTTCTCTGTTGTACAGGAATGAGGGTCACGAACAGTAAAACTGAACCACTCGCTGTTATTTCCTACCAATGTTTTCTGTACATCGCTCCCTGTCTATGTCTTTCATCCTCCCCTGATCTTCTCATGTCCCTCCTCATGTAGTCCTCCCATCTCAGCTGTGGCCTTCCCCTTTTCCTGTGTCCTTTATGTTGCTCCGACTCTGCTCCCTTTGTTATTTTTCTGGCATCCATCCTTGCTAAATGGCCTTCCCATGTCATCCGACTCAATAATCCTCTGTTAGGCTGTATTGCATTCCAACCTCTTTTCTCAGGTCATTCATCCTTCTTCTGTCTACCCTCTTTGTTCTTGTTATTCTTCTAACCCAGTTGTTCTCACAAACTTGCAGCTTCTCTTGTAGTTTAGTCGGCGCCACTGTCTCCAGACCATATAGGCATGCCGGTGTAACACACACTCTCCGGAATTTCCCTTTAATTTTTTGTGATTTTTCTCTTCATCCTCAACCTTTCTCCAAGCATTCGCGCCTGCTTGTATTCGACGTCGCACCTCCACATCTGAACGCCCATCCGCCGTAACCAAGGTACACAAAGCCATCCACTTGCTTAATTTCCTTTCCATCCAAACTGATGTCCAATTCAGTGCAATCACTATATATATATATATATATATATATATATATATATATATACATATATCAGTATGATAATTCACGGCAGCTAGGATACAGTGGTGCGCTTGAATACATCTCACAGTTGTTTTTATTAAAGCATTGAATATTCTCATCTACAATTGCTTTGTTATTCGTTGTGTTCCAGCTTGCGTGGCTGTAAAATGACTGGAGGAGATTGGGGAACTCAATTAGGACGTTTGCGCCAACTCACAGCCGTAAGGTACAGTGTATTATAAAATTATACGACAACTGAAACAAACAAATATTTTCATAAGGCAAGGTGTTTCGATGATATGAGAGCGCCAGATAATAGTCACAAACACCTGTTGTGGTTGTTATCTGGCAGCTAACGCTTATAGAAAAGGAAACCACTTGGGTGGAGAGGAGACGACAATTTTGTGTCGATATCACCATCCCATGGCTAACTCTTGTATAACATAATATATCATATATTACAAATGACAAAGTACAATCTATATGTGTATTTCAAGCTCTTTGGTGTGAGACAAGGACATATATTATTTATTAGAAAACTAGTATTCAGTGATGAGCATTAATTCATTAATGGTTTATATATATATATATATATAATAAGTGTGTGTGCTAATTTAAATTGACTTAGTACCAGAAAAATGATGAATGCCTATAAGGTGTATAACTATAACACTCAATGAAGTTTATAATGTTCCACACATGACATGGACTAGACTGTAATGTGTGATAATATACCAACTACTTACACTGTATAACTGACTTTAACCAAGATAATGTCCAACAACTTGTACAACTGTGTGCAGTTTTGGTATTTTGTTCCCACTTATTTTTACCACAAACTTTTTTTGGGCTCAGTAAGGGGTTGCACCCCAGTCACCTTGCACCCCTCTGAATTTCATGGGGCCTCGAGTGTTCCCAAACAGGGGAAATCTTCTTCCACAACTCAGAAAGAACAAAGCATAGAAAGCTAAATAGATTGTGGGAGATTGTTTGCGATGCTTGGGAGCAGTTGACGCCCTACGAAATTGTGAGGTTTGCATGCAACATGCCAAAGAGTATACCAGCACTCATTACGGCGAAGGGAATGAATCGCCCGAAAGCTAATTAATTGATCTTATTGACATTTATTTCATAACTTTTCTATTATTTATCCAAGTTGGACTAACTAGCTGTTTGAAGGAAGTTTCACTACAGCTTGTATGCAATATTAGGCCAAATTACTGCTTTGTACAACGTTACAATTATATTTTCTCCTTATATGGCATATTTCTCCTAATTAGCCCTACAATTTTAGTAGTCTTTGCAGCAGCAATTCAGCATTGCTCAATTTTGTGTGTACATTTTTTGTAGAGATGACTATCATCAGAAACAGTAGAATCCATCTTCACAACCTGGCCAAACTACAATCAAACGAACAGATGTCACGTGTCAAGAAGACGTCACGCCTCTCCGACACATTCTGTCTACAGCTGTCAGTGAAATGTCATGCCTCCAACACATTCTGTCTACAGCTGTCGGTGAAATGTCACGCCTCCAACACATTATGTCTACAGCTGTCAGTGAAATGTCATGCCTCCAACACATTTTGTCTACAGCTGTCAGTGAAATGTCACGCCTCCAACACATTATGTCTACAGCTGTCAGTGAAACGCCACACCCCTCCAGGACATTCTGTCTACAGCTGTCAGTGAAACGTCACACCCCTCCATGACATTCTATCTACAGCTGGCAATGAAATATCATGCCCCTCCAAGACATCTGTCTATATGCTCTCGATAAGATGTGTCATTGTATTGTTTCACCCAGAACCTGTAGTCTACTATCTCAGCAAGATGGCATGCCTCATCATGAACAATCCGAGCTGGTTATAGAAATGTGTGACATTCAAAAGTTACGCTGCCCTGCAAAATGTCGACATATTTCACACTACATATTACAGTGACCCTCGCTGTACAGTTTTATGTACCTATAAATATATGTGAGAGTGTGTGAGTGTGAGTGTATGGGCTGGGTGCGTGCATGTTGTAGTGTGTGCCTGTGTTGTCTGAGTTTGTGTGTGCACGTCTTCTGCGCACATTTGCACATCACTACAAGTTGCCATATCACCAGATGAGATTATACATATAATAATATTAGCACAATTGACTGCAACATTCAGTGACATGTTGTATCACGTCAAATATAGCACAAGCACTTTGGGATATTAGCAGGTCTACAATCAATTGATAATATAGGCACTAATCATTAATGCACTAATCATGCTTTATAAGTTGAAGAGTTTGTACTCTCTATGTTGTTAAATATGTCGCTTAGTGTCGAATAACCATTGTGGGCATGACGCCACTTTAATGGTGTGTATATAAATAATAAAATATGAAGAATCCTTGACAATACGAGTTATATATATATATATGTAAATGGATCGTTAACCTCCGTCTTTAAGTTACCGCGCCGTTTGCCTACGTTACAATCATAATGATGCGTGTGACCTCCGTCCAGCTTTGCCAACGCTGTTGATAACAGTTATGTGTGAATTACAGGTGTATGAATTACAGTTTACATATTTATTAAGATCCACCACGAACATAAAAGAGTACAGTTATAATTACGGGTAATACCTGCATGACAATTATGAATAATTGTAAAGTTATCTGTGGAGAGATGAAATGACACTGAAAGAATACTGACATACAGACAATTACCAATACAGTTGTACACAAAAATAATAACTGAATACAACTTGACATGCAAGGAAGACGTATCCCAGATACAGTATAATAAATTAGTAAGATATCAATACCAAAGACAACATCAAACACAATCATACAAATGTGATATGCAGTTCAATTACTCTGAATGAACAACTACAGGCGTCATCAGACTGGTGTTTTGGTAACCATAGGCTGATCAAGGGGGCCTGGGTGGTATGTGCCCCCTAGACCTTGGGAATTCTGTGTGTCGTAGTCTTTTTGAATGGGCCCACGTGACCGAGCCCTCTAGAAAATGGAAATGTGCCTCCGTTCACGTTACAATAAGCTGAAGTTCGCCGACGCGACGGCAACATTTTTTCAACAGCACCCCCCTCCCCGTCTTAATTCTGATGTCACCATGCAGTTGAGCGGAGAAGCTGAAGTGACGGCGGTGGAGGTTTGTTTGTGCCCCTTGGACTACCCTCTCTGGATCCGCCCCTGGTAGCCCAGGCGCGTAGCCAACTTTTCACAATTTCAATGGGGATTCACATTTTCCCAGTGGTGCCACACGCTGGTGTGCGATTATATTTTTCACAATGCAGAGGTCGCCACATGTTCACGTGGGAGTTCACCCCACAATGCAGAGGGTCGGGTTTCTAGCTGAAATGACAATAAAGTGGGGTGTGACTGTGAGGTTCACAACATGTCTACTAAATGTTTTGGCTTGTCGCCGTTTCGGTTGTCGCCGATTTAGTTTGTCGGCGTTTAATTAGGTCTGTCGCCGTTTTGGATCTGTCGCCGTTTTCACCTGTATCCAAATGTTGCTATGATAATATAATTGCGCAATATTTTACTTAACTTGCATAACTAGTAGCAGCGCCCGCCTATTAGTCTAGGTATTCCATTTAGTGCGTGACTTCGCCAGAACGATAGTCTGGCTCTGAATGGCCCTTTTGAATGTTATGCCATGAGAGCTGCCACCTAGTGAATATGCATGTGATTAAAAGGCATTAAACTACGAAAAAGTGTAATGTCGGTTACGGCGATCAGACTTAAGTCTCAGAGCTAGAGGAAACACGAACAGCGGAATAAATAACCCCGAGTGGGGTTACGGCGACCGGAGCTGGACTCACGGAAGAATAGCGCAGCCTTTTTTTACCAAGGCACCATTTGGTTATATTTCTTCATCACAAAGTAACTTCCTGTTACCTAATATCCCTAACCAACTGGGATTATCAGGTGATTTGCTTCATTGAGGTTTACTACTTGTCTATGTCGTAAAACAATTAAATTTTGCTCTAATTTGTCAACATTTCAGATGCCGTTCGTTGCAATGTCGCAACGAAATCCTGCACCGATCACGAGGATGGAGGCAGGAAGCGGCGGATGGAGGGGCACGTGCTCTGCAGCATATTCCAGTTGCAGTTCCATGCAGACAACAATCAAACTGATCAATAAATTCACGTAGAAGCCAGTCGGAGATACCGCAAGTATTATGATAGACATAGAATAAATTACATTGTATCGATCTAGGAATTTCACTATACCTTTTGAGGTTGGTTCAATAATTATTTAGATTTATTTTATTTATTCGCTTTCCATTTTTGGGATATGTACAAAACCTTATTACGTATCTCGCGCTGTACACTGACATTATGTAGTTCTTTGTGTACACTGTGAACATTAGGGTGACTCTTGATTTTGTCTATGATTGAGTTAGTATTGATTCAAGTATTATTCACTCGAACCATGTTATGTATGATACTTTAGGTCAGTATTTTTGATCTGTCATGTGGATACTTCCACAGCCTTGGTGCCATAACTATATGCACACCAGATTTACGTAATATCCAGTATGATTTGGTTTTGTTAATCTTTATATTGTAGTTGTTTGTGTACGTTATACTGGTTGTTTGCTGTCATTCTTATTGACGCTTTCTGTAGTTGTTGTTGCTTCCCAGAGAAGTCATGATGGTGTTTGAATGTTCTGCCAGGGGGTGAAGTGTAAAGTACTCTGAGCAGTCCTAACAACTGGATATGCACTGTATATATAATTGTACATTTCTGTGAGTTCCTTATATACACGTTATGATAAATGCTATGGGGAAAAGATCAGTTTGTCATTTGTTTTGTTATCATATGTTGTGGAAAGTATGTTATTCAGACTGCATATCATTAATCCTAGATGAAAAATAATTTCATTAATAATACGATGAAGTAACTCTGTGTTTCATTTAGAATATTAAGATGGGAAACTGTATACATATTGTCTAGACTATTTTTAAAGCCGTTTTAATATTGTTATTTTACTAATGTGAATACGTTATGCTTCCTTCTTTGAATAGCTTACATTAAAATTCACTTTTTATTTTCTGATGTTTTGTAAAAGCGCACGAACATGTAATCGTGATAACCATTTTATTAAATGTCTGACAATGCATGACACTTATTAAAATGTTCTAGTTATAAAATCAAACCTGTATTTATTTGTTGATTGATAAATAAATTAAATGTCATTTATTTGACCTGTTTAAATGTACATATTGGACTGGCATCGTTATTCTGCATACAAATATGTATATCAACTGTGCACTCTGGATAAGTCGAACCTCCACGCACCCATGGCAATACCTCTTTAGAAGTTGCACTTATCAGAACCTATGTTTTAACACATTATATGACCGAGTTTAAGTGATCTGGATTGATAATATGCATACAAATACATACATACATACACACAGATAGCCATATTAAGCTCATCGGCACAATATCGGCAGCGGACTATCAGCCGCCCTCGGCCCGAATGTGAGCCGCCGGACAAAATTCCCTCTGCCCGCAGGCGGATGCCAACAGCGGGCCGGTAAGTTTGCGGCTCTCGGACCGCTGTAGTTGCGCTGGCTGGGTACGTACTGACGAAGCCTGCTGGTCAAGAAGCGACACTCCATACACGAACTTAGTACAAAGTATAAGACATTCATTCTCTAACATAATTTATTATATTGAACAATGTTCAGTAAACACCGTGTGTCGTTGTTATATGTGTTATGATGTTACCGTCATGTGTATCCCAATCAAGACGGTGGTCAGCAAGCCGATCAGATATCGACTGGACAACATCGACAGCCCGGTCTTGTTTGCCATTCCTCCGGCCACGTGGTCATTCACTGGTCAAGATGAACTGACCGTCCTGTGTAAAGTGGCCGTACCGAACAAGAGGCAACAACAATGAGCTCAAACTGCTTCGGTTAGAACAGGTGACTGGCAATTGCGAGATTTGGGAAAGGGAACTGCGCAAGGAGGGAGAGCTAAGAAACGAGCATCTGCAATATGTTTTTAAAACATTGTTAAAAATGACATCAGATATAATAGTTTTTGTTTTTTTAAGTGTTGGTTGCTGTCACACTGTAGGATCTCAGATTTTTTTTTTAAACATTGCTAAAAATATGTTAATTTCTAAAATAAATTGAAGAAACGTGTCTACGTTGTTTTTACCACAAGAGTAATGCGTTTCCTGGGATATTGTGCAATAAAGCACTGCATGTTTAATGGCACTTTAAGAAGATTTAACAAGATTGTCACCCAGAGAATTTACTCTAGATGGCAGGTGGACAAGGAAGCTATTTGGCATATCGAGAGTCCAACCATTTCTATCAATATTGTCATACCCATTCAATATCTTAAACACTTCTGTCTGACCTCCTCTCAATCTCCTGGTCTCTAGTGTTATTAAACCACATTCTTTTAGGCGTTCTTCATAACTAAGATCACTCAGTGTTTGTATCATTTAGTCGCTCTCCTCTGTAGGTGTGCCGGTTATCGGACAGTTAGTGGTATTAACGGACAGATCAGTTTACATTGGGCACTGTTTCTACGTAAAGGTTTAGTTGTGTCCACAGAAAGCACGATGACATACGCTACGGTTATGTTATGTTTCATCATCTGGCAATAAGAAAATGTACTATCCAGAATGAAATGTCCGGAAGTACGGCTTTTTGCTATTTACCGGACGCCGATTTCAGTGGTCGGACGATACATGTCCTATAACTGACATGGGCCAAAGTGACGCTGTTTAGTTGAATAAATAGTCATATTTAAAACATTCTTCTGGTAGCGTGTACGACTTGTGGCCATCCAGACACAACACCAACGGTTTGGGAATGTTCTGTTCTACTAGGTAGGGGTCGAAGACGTTGATGATATATTCCAAAAAATGTGTCCGATTTCATCCATCCGCTATCGGATAAGCCGATCGCCCACGGTTTAGGCACTGACACCACGATCTCCCTAGGTGGGCTTTGATAGGGACAAACTATCACCCCGGGCAGCACCTTGCCGTCCGCAGAGAAGGTCGTCAGCACCGTCAAGGTGTCCTTCTCGCTGCCGCGTTTGAGGTCATAAACATTCCTCCAACCTTTTGGGTCGAGCAACGTCCCGGACTTGGGGCAGATAGAAATACTCGTCTCATCGGTATTGATGACACGCCTTGGGTCCGCCATGATGTCGGCGAAAGCACCACCTTCATTATTGGTAGTTTTTTGTTTTTTCGAACCACTTCCGTATCGAATCCTCTGTCACCATCGCCCATAAAGCCGTTACGCTCTCTGGTTCACGAACCGCGATCTCTGGGTGACGGCGCATGAAAGTTCGGTACCGTGGTTCGCCTGGTCTGTTGTCGTTGAAGGACGTCTTCCGCTGGTCGCCTTCGATGATCTGTTTGACTGAATCTAACAACTCGCCCTTCTTCTGCGGGTGTCCCGTCTTCGCCAAGTGCACCGACCAGCGCACCAGGTCGTCCTCCTCCTGAAAGCAAAAACAAGTAATGGTTAATTTAGTTAAATAAAACTAAATACATCTGCGTCAACATGAGCAATTCTCAAAAGGTCGTTACATAAATGTGACACATGTGATGAATTTTAAATCGACTTAATCATAACAAATTTAACCACAAAACTCAAATACAATTCCTAGCTTATGCAGATATCATGTTTAGAAGATAGTCAGGTCAGTAATAATCACACACTAGGCATTTGCAATGCACCCTATCATTTATTTATACGAAATTGATGACAACAATGATGTTCTCACTAAATCATTTTATTATGGTAAGAATGTAATACAGTGCTATTTGTTACCTTTATATCAACGTATAATACTAATTAACTGAAATCGATACATAATGATAGTTTCGCTCTTTGAAATGTGTCATGACTGAATTCTGAATTCAGCATCTTTTAACTGTGTTCCATCCTTGTAATTATAATAGGCTGGATTGGTGTTTAGGCCTCTATATTTATAAGTGAAACTATATTGAGTAAGAATATGCACCTGCGAAATTAGGACTGTATCCGGACCACATTTGCGCTGCTCGGGCGACTTGCCGAGGAACTTATCGCTTAGTGTCGACTTTGGCACTGAGAACAGTTCCTCCGCTCTCCGCACCCCCATGCCCTGGGTACGACAGGCAGCCAAGGAGGCCGCCATTTGCTCCATTGCATAGTTGTTAACATGATCTGTAGACATAATGCAAGCTTAGAATACTTCGTAGTTTATGTATTAATCGGGAGAATAAAACAACCAGCTTAGTTTATATTTTAAACTGCAGCCCTAAAATACATATGGGACATAAGCGCCTTGAACGGAGCTGTCCGAAAACTGGTTGGTTATCGGACAGCCATATCCGTAACGTCCGGTTTCTGGTTACGTTATATCAAAAAGCCTCACAAACGACGCAGCATTTGCGTCACTTATAAAGCTTTATGTTGCGTGAATACGCAGTGCAAAACGTACACCTCCTGCAATCTTAGTTATCGGACACCTTGTCCGGAATCTAAATTCGAACGTAATATCTGTGCCACTAACCGGACACTGCTCATATGATATGATATGTGGGATGGTCATTGACACAGAAAACTGCATCCAGTATGTTCTCTATGTATTCGTAATGTCATTCTATATTTACATGGTAACATCAATCAAACACTAATAAGAAATACTGCAGCCGGACACTTGCACCCCTACTTACCGATTTCAAACTGTGTATGGCGCGATTCGACAAGTGCGTCCGGCGTCCTCCACGTGTCGTCACCGAAGCAACAGTATTATCCGCCAGGTGGTGTAACCAACATGTAGAATTAAAGAAGAGATGCTAAGCCTGACACTAGTTGGCGCCACTCATTCTTATATCGTTTTGTTGTCCTATTCCAAACATAATAATATAGATCCCAGTACTGATCCCTGTGGTACCCCACTCAAAACTGATTCTAGTTTGAAACCTCCCCATCAACAACTACCCGTTGTCTTCTGTCAATCAGTCATTTTTCTATCCAGTTAATTATGCCATTTCCTATGCCATGGGCGTTTAGTTTAAGCAATAATCTTTGATGTGGCACTTTGTTGAATGCTTCATTAAAATCTAACTATTCTAAGTAGATGATATCAACTGGTGTCTACCGGCAAAATCAAACACGACAAAAAAATCCATGAAAATGCTACCGTTTCAGGTTTGTGGAAACATATTTAGATGTATAACACAATATATAGCGCGTGTATGACATAAATACCCAGATTAAAATCACCTTTGTATATTTGCTGGAAATTATTTTCATCGTCTGCTGGTGCGAGTTCTCAGACTGCCTACGTGAACTGTAATTGCCTTATATGGAAGATGTATGTCAAGCCAGTGTTGTCGAACAGTTATAATAATATGTAGAATGCGTGTAATTATAAAACAGGAAACAAATTAGTTTTAACTAACATCACAACTTCACTGCAACATATTTTGCAGGTATTTTATTCAATACGTATAACAGAAATATGGCAAGCCAATATTGTCATAAAAGGTAGAATAATTAGAAAAACTTGTCATTTTAATTTAAATAACATATATTTAAACACTGAAAGATATGTTGTAAGTATTTATTTCAACAGATATGGAAGGTGTGTGTGGCAAGCCACTACATATAAGTTAGAATAACTAAAACGATAAAGGAACTTTATAAAGACACTAAAAATAATTTGCAAATATTTTTATTTTATTAAGCATCTTTGTGGATTTTGTCAGTAACCACGTGAAAAACAGAAAAGAAGTATACCTAAGAAATACAGACAGTATGCCCCGCAACAAATTGAGCAGGCATATGAGATGTGTAATGAGGAAAATGTATAGGTTTATAAAGCGGCAAAGTTGTATTGCATTCCATTAGACTCGAGGCCGCTACAGTGCATTTAAACATACATCTGGGCCCGACCCAATTATGAGCAAGACCGAAGCTTTTGTGGGTCATGTGAAGGACGTTGCTACATGTGGCTATGGATACACACGTCGTGAACTAAGGAATCTAGCTGGGGAAACAGTGTTCTTCTTGATCAGGAAAGACACCAATGCCCCGCTAAGTGAAACGTGGGTCAATGGTTTCCTGAAAAGATGGCCGGACCTGAAATTATCGAAGCCAAAAAGTTTGGCTATGATCAGAGCACGCAGTGCAACTAGAGAAACCGTCGATAACTACTACAAGCAGCTCCTACTAGCAGCTCCTACTAATTCTTCAAAAATGTGACCTTTTGGAGAAACCACAACGCATTTATAATGTAGATGAGACGGGTATCTCCACAGAACATGTCCCGCCTAAAGTAGTAGCCGAACGAGGCCTCACTCCTTTGGCTGTGGTTTCTCAAAGATCTGCCACAACAACCATCATCAGCTGCATTAATGCCAGAGGCCAGTCTCTCCCACCTTATCTTATATTCAAAGGGAAGAAAATGTCTGAAGACCTCCTGGCTGGAGCACTCCCCGGCACTCAAGGCGTAATGTCCGACAGCGGGTGGTCAAATAGTCGAATATTTCAGGTATACCTCTGTGAACATTTCCTGAAGCATGTTCCAACAAACAAAGACGAGCCTCTGTTATTGCTCTATGATGGCCACAGCTCACACATAAATGTGCCATTGATCGAATGAGCTCAGAAACACAACATTATCTTGTTCTTGTTGCCCGCCCATACTAGCCACTTGTTACAGCCACTTGACATCGGCGTATTTGGGCCCTTCAAGGTCGCCTACTATAGCGATTGCAGCAACTTCCTTAGAAAGAATCCTGGTCGAGTGGTTATGCGATATGACGTGTGTCGCCTCATTGCCAATGCCTTTAGTCGCACGATGAGTCCAGGGAACATCATAGGCAGTTTCAGACGCTCCGGTACATACCCATTCAATGCAAGTGTGGTCACGGATGAGCAGCTTGCTCCGGGCACTGTTTTCAATGCATATCCAGTGCAGGGCACCAGCGCACAACAACCACCCAGCACCGTCGTCAACTCACAGCCAGTCCAGGGTACCAGCGCACAACAGCCACCCAGCACCGTTGTCAACTCACAGCCAGTCCAGGGTACCAGCGCACAACAGCCACTCAGCACCGTCGTCAACTCACAGCCAGTCCAGGGCACCAGCCCACAACAACCACCCAACACCGTCGTCAACTCACAGCCAGTCCAGGGTACCAGCGCACAACAACCATCCAGCACCGTCGTCAACTCACAGCCAGTCCAGGGCACGAGCCCACAACAACCACCCAGCACCGTCGTCAGCTCACAGCCAGTCCAGGGCACCAGCCCACAACAACCACCCAGCACCGTCGTAAACTCACAGCCAGTGCAGGGCACAGATGAACAGCTATCGTTGCAAACATTCTTAAAAAGAAAGAAACCTCATTTCATTCCCCATTCAAACGCACGCACACACGCCACAAACAGTTAGAGGGGGCAAGCAATTTCAGAGAGTGGGAAGGCTGAACAAGTCAGACAACACAAACACATCACGCAAAAACCAAAACCAAAAAATGGCAACACTACCATCATTTCAGATGATGTTTGTTGTGTGTGCCGTATGCAATTTCCACCAAATTCCACCACCGAAGTAATAGACTGGGCGCAATGTTCGTTTCGCATGGCGCGACGTCAACGGTGCAACCACTGGGTTGGGCATGTTGGGCATGTTACTGGGGGTAATACACACCCAGTGTTTTCAATGCCCCTGTTGTAAATTTTCAGAAGAATGATTCACTCTCTAAGTCATGAAGGTGTTTTGCTAATGGATTAGCACAATAAGAACTGGCATTTTGATATCCGGGAGGACAAGTTAATTTAAATTTGTCCTGGGTTTGCTAAAATACCCTTTCACTTGTAAACATGAATTTATATATTAAATGCTTTTCAGTGTATCACTACCATGTTTTATATCCGACATGTTCTTCATTAAACTACTTATATCTGAAAATTACATTAGCAGCTCATATATTTAATTTTTTATTATTTACATATATGTTTAATTAACATCACGTGTAAAGTAAATAAATTGCAGGCACTGCATCAGGTATGCACAGCAAAATAATCGCAGGCATTGCAGTGTGTTTAACCATCAGATTGTTAATAAATATTTTCTTTGGCATAAATTAAATGTCGTCTTTGTAATTCAATCGCTACAATTTGCAGAAATATTAATTACAAATTAGCTTCAGCAGTGTAAAATGTACGCATATATTTATATTAATCATCCCATGAAAGTTATCGACGTAGAACGCCGACCTTATGAAGTTTACGAATTAAACTCATTTATTGCCATCTACGGCTTGCCAAAGGCCAAAACCGAGTGCTTTCGTTTGGCGCGTGAAATGGTTATCGTCTTACGAATAGTTATTTCACTAAAAGCAACTCATTTGACACTTTGCTTGCATGCCATTGACGAAATAAGTGGTTTCTATTGATACGTTGCTGAACAATTTCAATAATTGTTGGCGTAAACTGCATATTATGGTTCCGTAAGGCAGAAACCGAGTGGTCCAGTAAAGCATAAAGGCAGTATATATGTGCTAACTCTTTACCACAAATTCCTTCATATTTCTGCAAACAGACTGTTAGAAAAGTTTGTTTTAGTGAAGTTCATACAACAGTACAGTACAGTACATTATAGTGTATTAACAAAAATATAACGGTGAAATAAAATATCGTCAAGCTTGCGTCAAAAACCGCGCGTCCTATCCGCGCCGTGTAAATCGTTCGAGTGTCACGTGAATTCGTGCGAGATTGGGCAGTGTACTAAACAGGCCTTGGCTAGACTCCTAGACTAGAGCGTTAGAACACGAGATTTCAGTAACACGAATTTTGACTGGCACGAATTTTCCGATCGTAAGTATAGGGCTATACTAATGTTTTATGCCGTTTTAACAAAGCAAACCTGGTCAAATTCTTCAGTTAGATATACGCGTACTAAATCTCTAACACCCATTCCGTCGAATTTGGGCAAACAGACTGTTAGAAAAGTTCGAGGGAAGACACTGAAGTATGTAAGAAAATAGACGGACGGAATCCAAATCCAATCCGTAAAAGATACGTACGTAGAACAAAAAACCGAGCGACCAATCTGCGTTGTGGAAAGCGGTCTATGAATCGGTGGGAGATCAGGCTGTGGATTAAAATAGTATAATACTAATAGCGTTAAGAACGTAAAATTTCAGTGTGACAGTGACACGGAGCCAACAACATGGACGACGTTACCAGCCAGCATGTTTTGTACTAATTGTTGAATGAACCATTTATAAGGAAATAAACAATAATAGCGATGAGTTCGCATTGTTCTCAAGATGAATTATGTATAATTTGGTGTAGTAGGGTCATTTTGTGAAGTGTATAACTTTAAGTTAGCACGCGCGCACGGTGCGCGTGCACACACACATGTTGATATATGATTTTGTTTCTGACATAAACATACCACAACTAAGTTAACTTAATGGTCTTTGACAGTAAGGACTATGTTTTGTTGCTGAAAATAAAGAATCTTGCTCTAATATAGCCTGATATATATATGTTACTTTGTGCTTGCCCACAAAATTTAAGTGTTTTAAATCGTGACCATTCGAATTTGTGAGTGCAAGTTGAAAGTGCGCCTTAATGGCTGATGACGTCACACGGAGGATGCCTCAAACATGGCATATGTAGTGCAGTCCGGTTCTGATGCAAACGACTTTGACAATTCTTTTGGCAGTAATGAGAATATGCCAAAAGTGACCAAAGATGTTCCAAGGATATTTGTTGGAACAACTGTACCAGCATGAACTAGCCGCTACATCGCCAGCCGGATTCATTGTTGCCATTCTACCGTGTCTTCCAACTGTTTGTCCAGTGTCGCTAAAGTTAAGATAATCCTTACAACCATCACATGTTCTGTCAAAGCAGCTTTGACAGAACATACTGACGAAGGTACGTACTGACGAAGCCTGCTGGTCAAGAAGCGACACTCCATACACGAACTTAGTACAAAGTATAAGACATTCATTCTCTAACATAATTTATTATATTGAACAATGTTCAGTAAACACCGTGTGTCGTTGTTATATGTGTTATGATGTTACCGTCATGTGTATCCCAATCAAGACGGTGGTCAGCAAGCCGATCAGATATCGACTGGACAACATCGACAGCCCGGTCTTGTTTGCCATTCCTCCGGCCACGTGGTCATTCACTGGTCAAGATGAACTGACCGTCCTGTGTAAAGTGGCCGTACCGAACAAGAGGCAACAACAATGAGCTCAAACTGCTTCGGTTAGAACAGGTGACTGGCAATTGCGAGATTTGGGAAAGGGAACTGCGCAAGGAGGGAGAGCTAAGAAACGAGCATCTGCAATATGTTTTTAAAACATTGTTAAAAATGACATCAGATATAATAGTTTTTGTTTTTTTAAGTGTTGGTTGCTGTCACACTGTAGGATCTCAGATTTTTTTTTTAAACATTGCTAAAAATATGTTAATTTCTAAAATAAATTGAAGAAACGTGTCTACGTTGTTTTTACCACAAGAGTAATGCGTTTCCTGGGATATTGTGCAATAAAATGTTTAATGGCACTTTAAGAAGATTTAACAAGATTGTCACCCAGAGAATTTACTCTAGATGGCAGGTGGACAAGGAAGCTATTTGGCATATCGAGAGTCCAACCATTTCTATCAATATTGTCATACCCATTCAATATATTAAACACTTCTATCAGATCTCCTCTCAATCTCCTGGTCTCTAGTATTATTAAACCACATTCTTTTAGGCGTTCTTCATAACTAAGATCCCTCAGTGTTTGTATCATTTAGTCGCTCTCCTCTGTAGGTGTGCCGGTTATCGGACAGTTAGTGGTATTAACGGACATATCAGTTTACATTGGGTACTGTTTCTACGTAAAGGTTTAGTTGTGTCCACAGAAAGCACGATGACTTACGCTACGGTTATGTTATGTTTCATCATCTGGCAATAAGAAAATGTACTATCCAGAATGAAATGTCCGGAAGTACGTTTTTTTGCTATTTACCGGACGCCGATTTCAGTGGTCGGACGATACATGTCCTATAACTGACATGGGCCAAAGTGACGCTGTTTAGTTGAATAAATAGTCATATTTAAAACATTCTTCTGAGAGCGTGTACGACTTGTGGCCATCTAGAAACAACACCACCGGTTTGGGAATGTTCTGTTCTACTAGGTAGGGGTCGAAGACGTTGATGATATATTCAAAAAAATGTGTCCGATTTCATACATCCGCTATCGGATAAGCCGATCGCCCACGGTTGAGGCACTGACACCCCGATCTCCCTAGGTGGACTTTGATAGGGATAAACTATCACCCCGGGCAGCACCTTGCCGTCCGCAAAGAAGGTCGTCAGCACCGTCAAGGTGTCCTTCTCGCTGCCGCGTTTGAGGTCATAAACATTCCTCCAACCTTTTGGGTCAAGCACCGTCCCGGACTTGGGGCAGATAGAAATACTCGTCTCGTTTTTTCGAACCATTTCCGTAGCGAATCCTCTGTCACCATCGCCCATATAGCCGTTACGCTCTCTGGTTCACAAACCGCGAACTCTGGGTGACGGCGCATGAAATTTCGATACCGTGGTTCGCCTGGTCTGTTGTCGTTGAAGGGCGTCTTCCGCTGGTCGCCTTCGATGATCTGTTTGACTGAATCTAACAACTCGCCCTTCTTCTGCGGGTGTCCCGTCTTCACTTAGTGCACCAGCCGACGCACCAGGTCGTCCTCCTCTTGAAAGCAAAAACAAGTAATGTTTAATTTAGTGAAATAAAACTAAATACATCTGCGTCAACTTGAACAATTCTCAAAAGGTCGTTACATAAATGTGACACGTGATGAATTTTAAATCGTCTTAATCATAACAAATTTAACCACAAAGCTCAAATACAATTCCTAGCTTATGCAGATATCATGTTTAGAAGATAGTCAGGTCAGTAATAATCACACACTAGGCATTTGCAATGCACCCTATCATTTATTTATACGAAATTGATGACAACAATGATGTTCTCACTAAATCACTTTATTATGGTAAGAATGTAATACAGTGCTATTTGTTACCTTTATATCAACGTATACTACTAATTAACTGAAATCGATACATAATGATAGTTTCGCTCTTTGAAATGTGTCATGACTGAATTCTGAATTCAGCATCTTTTAACTTTGTTCCATCCTTGTAATTATAATAGGCTGGATTGGTGTTTAGGCCTCTATATTTATAAGTGAAACTATATTGAGTAAGAATATGCACCAGCGAAATTAGGACTGTATCCGGACCACATTTGCGCTGCTCGGGCGACTTGCCGAGCAACTTGTCGCTTAGTGTCGACTTTGGCACTGAGAACAGTTCCGCCGCTCTCCGCACCCCCATGCCCTGGGTACGACAGGCAGCCAAGGGGCCGCCATTTTCCCCTTTGTATAGTTGTTAACATGATCTGTAGACATAATGCAAGCTTAGAATACTTCGTAGTTTATGTATTAATCGGGAGAATAAAACAACCAGCTTAGTTTATATTTTAAACTGCAGCCCTAAAATACATATGGGACATAAGCGCCTTGAACGGAGCTGTCCGAAAACTGGTTGGTTATCGGACAGCCATATCCGTAGCGTCCGGTTTCTGGTTACGTTATATCAAAAAGCCTCACAAACGACGAAGCATTTGCGTCACTTATTAAGCTTTATGTTGCGTGAATACGCAGTGCAAAACGTGCACCTCCTGCAATCTTAGTTATCGGACACCTTGTCCGGAAACTAAATTCGAACGTAATACCTGTGCCACTAACCGGACACTGCTCATATGATATGTTGGATGGTCATTGACACAGAAAACTGCA
The DNA here is from genome assembly GCA_963995525.1 of Escarpia spicata. Taxonomy (NCBI): domain Eukaryota; kingdom Metazoa; phylum Annelida; class Polychaeta; order Sabellida; family Siboglinidae; genus Escarpia; species Escarpia spicata. Next base: position 14,344,387 of record OZ023207.1, on the reverse strand, counting down.
TCCAGTATGTTCTCTATGTATTCATAATGTCATTCTATATTTATATGGTAACGTCAATCAAACACTAATAAGAAATACTGCAGCCGGACACTTGCACCCCTACTTACCGATTTCAAACGGCGTCCTCCACGTGTCGTCACCCAAGCAACAATATTTTCCGCCAGGTGGTGTAACCAACATGTAGAATTAAAGAAGAGATGCTAAGCCTGACACTAGTTGGCGCCACTCATTCTTATATCGTTTTTGTTGTCCTATTCCAAACATTTTAAGATAAAGTGTCCGATAGATGGTATTGTCCGACAATCGGCACATTTACCCTACTTTGTCTAGCATTTCTATGTCCTTCTTGCGGTATGGCCTCCACGCTTGTATACAATATTCTAAATGCGGCCTAACTATTGTTTTGTACAGCGGTATTATTAGTTATTTTTCCTTATACGCTATATTTCGCCTAATTAATCCAATGATTTGATTTCCCTTTGAAGCTGCAATTACGCACTGCTCTGAAACCTTCATATCATCACTAATGGTTAACCCTAAGTCCTTTTCTTTTACAGTAGTACTTAGTACAGAACCCTCCATTGTGTAGTGTACATCTTCGTTCCCATGTCCTGTGTGGAGGCATTTACATTTCCAAAAATTGAACAACATTTGTCACCTTTCAGACCTTTTGATCAACCTTTCAAAATCGTCTTGTAAATGCATTCTATTTCCATCAGTTTTAATCCTTCTGAAAACGTTTGTATCATCCGCAAATTTCAACACCTTGCTTGTTATATCATCGTCCAAATCGTTTATATATTTTAAGAATAATATCGATCCCAGTACTGATCCCTGTGGTACCCCACTCAAAACTGATTCTAGTTTGAAACCTCCCCATCAACAACTACCCGTTGTCTTCTGTCAATCAGTCATTTTTCTATCCAGTTAATTATGCCATTTCCTATGCAATGGGCGTTTAGTTTAAGCAGTAATCTTTGATGTGCCACTTTGTTGAATGCTTCATGAAAATCTAAGTAGATAATATCTACTGGTGATCCCTCGTCTACTCACTTAGTGATATCTTCCATAAAACATAACATATTTGTTAAGCATGACCTCGCTTTTAGAAAACCATGTTGAGATGGGTATATCAAGTTATGTTTAACAAGAAAATCCACCATGTGATCTTTAATTAGTCTTTCTAATAATTTACAAATCACTGATGTTAAACTCACTGGTCTATAGTTCTCTGACTTGTTTCTCGAACCTTTTTTGAATAACGGTATAATGTTTGCTTCTTTCCATTCTAAAGGAACCACTCCCTCTATAGTTCTCTGACTTGTTTCTCGAACCTTTTTAGTATTCCTGTCGGGTGGAGAACGACTTCGGAAGCGATCAGGTGGAATTCAGGGTCTTATTTCGATCAAAAGCAGCGATCGACCTGGTAAAGAGGACGTGACGTCATCCAGACGAGATCTTATTTATCGTATCGAAAAAAGACTGACTGACTACGTGCAACAAAGAAGGCTCTGTATTAATGATGTAATAACACAGTCGGAATATGCGCGGGTGTTATATAGTATCGCAGCAAATATAACGTACCCGAAATAAAACCATTTGGATATAACTGAGTAGGCCTGTTATAGGACACGAAACCTTATCGTTTGCACTTCAGTTTTATTTGTTTGCATGTGCATGTGAGTGAGTGCGTGTGTGCGTGTGTGCGAATTAGAATACAAATCTCTCGATTTTCGAGGAGTGGCAGGACTTCCAAGTGGCCCAGGATATGCCTTCCTTCACAGGCCTAATTCATTTGGTTATGAGGGTGACTAAGTGCGTGCGTGCGTGTATGCGTGCTTGTGTGTGTGTATGCTTGTATGTATGTATGCTTGTATGTATGCTTGTATGTATGTATGTATGTATGTATGTATGTATGTATGTATGCATGTATGTAAGTATGTATGTATGTAAGTATGTATGTATGTATGTATGTATTTATGTATGTATGTATGTATGTATTTATGTACGTATGTATGTACGTATGTATGTACATATGTATGTACGTATGTATTAAAAAAGGTAAGTTCTTATATAAAGCAGTATCCAGATCAAAGCGCATTACACTTTACCCCCTGGCAGACCTGTTCAATCGAACAACATCTCGACTTCTCTGGAAATCATTCAACCACGCTGCAATTAATGTGCGAAGACTATTTGTACACAAATATCCACCACTGTCTATAGCCAAGTACTCATTCATACAGCTGAGTGAACTGACGCAATGTAGAGTAAACGAACTTGCTCAAGGTTCGACACCGTAGCATAGGATTCGAACCCACGTTCTCTCATTCGAGAATCCGGAGCTCTTACCGCTGCGCTACTGCGCTCCACAAAATATGTATGTAGGTATGTATGTACGCAGGTATGTATGCATGTGAGTGTATGTATGTATGTGTGTGTATGTATGTATGTATGTGTATGTGTGTGTATGTATGTGTGTGTGTGTGTGTGTGTGTGCGTGCGTGCGTGCGTGCGTGCGTGCGTGCGTGTGTGTGTGTGTGTGTGGTGTGTGTGGTGTGTTCGATGTATGTCAACATTATCACGTTTATTTGGGTAAATCAGTTGTTCGGAGCGTAAAGCATAATGTGCGCGTAATACGTAAAAGGTAACTTAACAATCGCGGGAACCACGCGCGCATTGCAAATACTTCGGGAAAACGGCCCCTGCGTCATGGACTTGGCAGCATGAAGTAGAGTTGACACAATATGCTCATGTCTACCCTCATGCCAGTAGCATAGCAATACGAATACTATATATTTAACAACTCTGCACTATAACGACTAGAGCCTATTGATGGACGTGAACTTCACCTTCTGTCTCACCTTTGTCATCCTGAACGTCTCCAACATTTGGTAGATATTACTCTCACGATTGTCAACTGCCAAGGCATCCCGTCAGGTGACGGGCATTTTTCTTGGTATATGTAACGTAAACAGTCACGGTAACTTGGAGCATCACTGTCTCATTTATGTATTTCCCTTATTCGGTTACACTGGTGAGCACGCAGGAACGTCGTATACACAGTAGTTTTCAAACTGGGAGGCACGACCCCGGGGGGGTTTGTTTATAAATATAAGGGGAGTCGTTCTCTACAAAGCGTGATCAGAGGGCCTAACGCCCGCTTTTGTTTCGCTGCGTCAAATTGGTCGATGACATGCTGTCCTCTCATAACAGCCAGAGTCCATATTAAAATTCCTTAGGGGTGGCTTCAGTGTTTCTTTATATTGTTTCTTCTAGCTGTTCTCCGCGAGAGCGGGTCCGGGTTGACAGCTAACAATAGAACACCATCTTTAGCAGATATGTGTCTGGCATTCCGACCGCATGGCCGGCTCCTCTCAGCTGTGCCTGCATCAGTACGGCTTAGACACACTTGGCAAACCAGCCTGAGGAGCAGCTCGTGTACCTTGTCTAGCTCAGGTAGAGTAGTGATGGAATGATAACGGCTCTGTTGGCTATCAGACTTGTCCGCTGGATTATTCCTCTATGCTCCCAAACTGGTTTGCGGACCCTGCCAAAATCCACATTTGCTTTAGCAATCATTGCGCTTGTGTCCTCGTCAGTGTGAACAAACCGTGAGAGTATATTATCTATCTGTCATTGGCTCGATGTGGGGCTTTAATGGAGCAGGCTGACTCATAACCTTTGTCTTCCTTGTGCTGATTGTATGACCAACATGTTTGCATGCAGAAGAAAACATGTCCATCCTTCGTTGAATGTCGGACTGTGATCTGGCGCATTCACCAGCAAACAAGAATTCACGGAAAGTGTCAGTCTGAACCTTGGTTTAGTCCTGGAACCGTGTAAGATAGAATAGTTTAGTTTCAGGGCATCATGTTTAAAAAAAGAATGTTGGTCCCGTCACACATCCTGGCTTCACTCCGTTTGTGACTGGCAACGAGTCAGAAGACTGGCAGTGTGCCCCCATTCTTCCAAACCAGCCCCTTGTAGGGCTTACTTTTTATTCGTTTGAATGTGTTTCGTTTAATATGCACATTGGTATAATAAAACAACTCTAAGTAGCAGTTGTCATGCATTCGCCAGAGAAGAACGGTGCCCCTGGACTACTTGAAGCGGTGAACAAAGCTTTGGATCTGAGAGGAGGTAAAACACAAAGCTGGTTGGTGTCACCACTGACGGCGAGGCGGCAAACACCGGCAGATAAGGTGGATTATGGCGTGTATTTGCTGACCAAATGCAGTGAAATTTGGCAACATTCTGGTGTGCTGCACACTCATCTGACTTAGCCATTGAGTCGGACGTCAGCACCGTACCTGAATTGGGAATCTGGAAGTCCAATCTACTAGGACTCATGAGGATTCTTCCGGATGCCGAGACGGATGAAGGTGTTGTGAGCGCAGACCGGGAATGTCAAACAGTTCCCAGGCACCACGATGTCAGGTTTGCCCAGCACGAGCTGCATCTGGTGGATACTGTGCTGAACAACCTACCAGCCTGCATTATGGTGTGAGAACAGATGCAGGCGCCAGAAAGTACCAGCGACAGAAAGGAGATGGCTGAAGCCAAAGGGTTCCTGAGAATCTGGAACCACCAACATACGTTGACCACCGCACTGATGGGCGACATCCTGGAGATATTTGAAACACTCCAGAAGAAGTTGGGGGAAAGGGGTGTTCAAGCGCCCAGCGCCACAGCCAGTGACGTTGGGGTCGGCTAGCCCTCTGTGGGGGTGAAAAGTGAAAATAGTAGCCTGCCGGTAAACCGTAGAACACCCAGGTCAACCTCACCTCCTTGTGGTTCCCCCTGGGAAACCACTACCTTGCGGTTGTGGGCAAACGAGGCTCTGACTAGGGGAAGGAAAACGCCAAAATTAAACCTACTGCGGAGGGCCAACAACCCCCCCAGTTCAATAATTGTTACGGAAACTAAACGTGTGACTTCGCCAGCACATGCTGGAAACGGTTATGATGAGGCGACGCTTCATATACCTGAGGACATCAGATACATGGAAAGTATGACACTTCCGGATCAAAGCCAATCGGACGTTCGGCAGTCGATAGCGTCGCTGACCAGACCAAAGGAAACTGTAAATATAGGATGTTGGAACGTGAGAACGCTATATTCAATAGGTAAATCAGCACAACTTGCAAAAGAAATGGATAAATACAGAATCGATGTCATGGGCATTAGCGAATGCAGATGGACAGGACACGGGAAAGTCAAGTTAAACACTGGAGAGAGTGTTATTTTCTCTGGGAGAGAAGACAACCTACACAGACATGGAGTGGCAATAATGATGAGAAAGAAAGCAGAGCAAGCATTACTAGAGTGGAAACCTATCAGTGATAGAATTATTTATGCTAGATTCTTTTCAAGATATGTTAAACTATCAATCATACAAACATATGCACCAACAAATGAAACAAGTGACGAAGAGAAAGACCAATTCTATGAACAGTTGCAGTCAGTTGTGGGCAGTGTACATAAATATGACATGCTCATAGTAATGGGGGACCTAAATGCCAAAGTTGGACAAGAAAATGAGGGCTACGAAGACATAATGGGAAGCCATGGAATTGGTGATAGAAACGAAAATGGAGAAAGACTAATTTACTTCTGTGGATTAAACAACCTTGTGGTAACAGGAACCATATTTCCACACCGACGCATCCATAAGCAGACATGGACATCTCCAGGAGGGCGAACCAAAAACCAAATTGACCATGTGCTAGTGAGCAGGCAGCACAGAACATCAGTTATGGACACCAGAGTGATGAGGGGGGCAGACATTGCTAGTGACCATCAGTTAGTGCGCTCAAAGATCAGGCTGAAGCTAAAGAGGAACCAAAAGACCAGTGAGAACAGAAAGAAATTTGACACAATCAAGCTGCAACAACCAACCATAAAAATGCAATTCTCATTGAAGCTACGGAACAGATATGATGTACTGCAGGACTACGCCGAGACAGATAATGACATTGTTGAGAGAAAATGGCAAGAATTCGAGGTGGCCTACAAAGAAACAGCCAAAGAAGTACTGGGTTACAAAAAGAGAGGACAAAAACCATGGATCAGCAAAGGGTCATGGGAACTGGTAGAAGACAGGAAACGACTAAAGAACAACATGGAATAAGCAAAGTCAGAAAGGATAAAGCAGAGCCACAAGGATAAGTATCAACAAAAAGACAAAGACGTAAAGAAAAGCATGAGACAAGATAAAAGAAAGTGGGTAGACAACTTGGCCGCAGAAGCAGAGAAAGCAGCCCGGAATGGAAGGATGAAAGAAGTCTACAACATCACAAAGACACTTAGTAACGACAAACACAAAACAGCGAATGCAGTAAAAGACAAATCTGGAAACCTAATAACTGAAGGACCAGCCAAGCGGACAAGATGGAAGGAGCATTTTGAAGAAGTCCTTAATAGACCTATACCCGATGACCCCGTTATAGATATTGAATTAGATCCAATCATAGATGAAATCAGCACAGACCCTGTAACAAAAACAGAGATTAGATCAGCACTGAGGAAGCTAAAGAATGGGAAAGCTGCAGGTAAAGATGACATTACAGCAGAATTGTTGAAAGCAGACATGGCGACAACAGAGAATTGGCTTCTAAGCTTATTCAAAACAATTTGGGAACAAGAAAAAGTACCAAAGACGTGGAAACAAGGACTGATGGTTAAAATACCAAAGAAAGGTAACCTTACAGAGTGCGGAAACTGGAAAGGTATTACTCTAACATCTGTCCCCAGTAAAGTGTTCGGAAGAGTGATAATAGACAGAATAAGAGATGGAGTTGACAACAAGTTGAGAGATGAACAAGCAGGTTTCAGAAGAGGACGAAGCACAGTTGAGCAGGTATTCATCCTTCGAAACATAATAGAACAGGTAGTGGAATGGCAAGCAACGCTATATGTAACTTTTGTAGACTTCGAAAAGGCATTTGACTCTGTGCACCAAGAGAGCCTTTGGGAAATCATGGCGAGCTATGGAATCCCATACAAGATAATCAGAATGGTCCAGATTTTGTACGAGGACAGTGAATGTGCAGTGTTAGATGAAGGTGAACAATCTGAGTGGTTCAAGGTAAAAACTGGAGTTAAGCAAGGAGACGTAATGTCCGGATTTCTTTTCTTGATGGTAATCGACTGGATAATGAGGAAAACAACTGAAGAAAACAACACAGGGATAAGATGGAGATTCATGTCAAAACTTGAAGACTTGGACTTCGCAGATGACATTGCGCTTATGTCATCAAGTTACAGACACATGCAAGCAAAGGCAACAAAAATGAATGCATTCGCATCAAAAACGGGCCTAAAAATCAATAAAAAGAAAACTGAAGTACTGAGGATCAACAGCAAATGCAACAACAGAATACAGATTGATGATCAACAACTGAATGAAGTAGAGAAATATACATACCTGGGCGCCAACGTCAGCAAGCAAGGAGGAGGGGATGACGATATTAACAACAGAATACGAAAAGCAAGGACATCATTCATGAAACTCAAGCAGATATGGAACTCAAATGTGTACACATTAAAAACTAAACTCAGATTATACAATACTCTGGTCAAATTAGTGTTATTGTATGGATGTGAAACATGGAAAGTAAACAAAAGCGACAACAAAAAACTTGACATTTTCCATTTCAACTGTCTCAGAAAAATTTAAAAAATTAGATGGCCAGTAATAATTTCGAACAAAGACATTGAGGACATAACAGCAGAAGAGAAGATCAGCACAGAAGTACAGAGAAGAAGGTGGAATTGGATCGGGCATGTGCTGAGAAAGAAGAACCACAACCACTGCCTGACAGCACTGACATGGACGCCGGAAGGAACGAGAAGGGTTGGTCGACCAAAAACAACGTGGAGAACCACAGTGGAAAGGGAGCGAAAGCAGCTGGGATGGGAAACTTGGGGCAAAGCCAGACACATGGCCGTTGACAGGGCGAGGTGGCGGAGTCGCACAGCAGCCTTATGGGCCACAAGGCCCGAAGAGGATAGGTAAGGTAAGGTAAGAAGAAGTTGCAAAGGAATGATTTGATCATCAGCGATCTTCTCACTGTGACTGATGCGGCAATCAAGAAGTTAAACCCAATGAGGGATGAACCATTCCCGGGAAGAAGGGAGGAGAAAGTTAGTTGTCCAACCGATAACATAAAAGACGAACTAACACAACGAAAGTGTGATCACCAGTTCGTTTGTATAAACCGCTGCGACAGAGCAATCAGGTTGGAAGTCGTGCAAGCATCGCACAACTACCTGTCTGAACGCAACCGGAGCAGGAGGACATCATCAAAGACATAAAGGAGTTAGTGATGTCACGCAGTCTGAGATCATTCGTTGAGCATGGTGTGCCCGTCGTCAGGCGCCTTTTCTCAGATGAGGCATCTGACTTTGCGGACGGTGCAGCCGAGCAGAGGGAAAACATGATGAATGTACCATTCCTGCCTGATGGCTGTGATCTCGGTTGTAAGTTGACTGTCAGACTACGCCAACTTCTGCCAGTCACACAGGTTCAGTTCAGAATGTGTTGTCATCTCTTGCTTGTATGAGTCCACACTCTATGACCGAAAGGATCGTGAGCCACCTCAACCTCGTGGTCGATAATCACCGCACCAGTATGAATGAGGACACGAAAAACGCACGACTCATGGTGGCACTGTGTAACGGTATTGCTTGTATCTATGTATTATATAACGTACAAACAACACGGCGAGAGAATATGTTTAATATGCTGCTATCTGGATACACAGCTACACTTATCTAAATCCTAGGCTAGACTGATTCACTACACTAACAGCGGCAGCGCCCACTACTCTATATGCTAATTAGAGTCCAGAGGTTGCTGCTAGGCAATCAGTCCAAATATACCCTCCCTGCTGGGCATCAGCTGGGATATCTCGTGACACACTGAATAGCGTGGGCACCGCCTACTATGACCCTCGATCCTCTGTCATCAAATTCTTTGAGAAAACAAGAAGATGTTGCGCTTCATACTGAGACATCTATGGACAGCGTGAATTCGTTAGGAAATTCACCCGCAAAACGGTACTCGTCTAGTCAAATTGAGACAACTGTCAAACGGTCTGTCTTGCAGGATACGTCTCATGTTTCTAAGACTACTGCATGTATTGGTTGTAAAACATGTTTCTAGGATATATGGGTAACATTTATTTTCATACCAAGATGCAGTCGTCACTCGTCACTGTTGGTCCCAGAACTATGTTGATACAAAGATAGTAACACATTATATTAAGCTTTCATACATGCCTAAGGGTTATGAACATAATCATTAATATATGCGTAAACTGCCCTTTTTACCAATAAATAGTGCCTTTTTAAGATATTGTCCCCCAGTGAAAATTCAATAAAAAACGCCCTGTGAACTATGGTGATGAATTGATATTTCTCCATGATCTTCAAAAGATCACCAAGGCTGACTGTTTCGAAAGCCTTAGTGAGCTTGATGCCGGTGGTTTAGAAGTCGATCCACATTCTATTCCTGGTATTTCTCTTGAAGAAATGTCGATGTTTCCCGTCCTTTCGTGAAGCCGCACAAACACTAGGCGGTTCAGAGTGATTCTAACAAAAAGATTTTACCAGCAGAGAAGTGATAATCCCCGGTTATTATCACAGACTTGGAGATTTCCCTTCCGCTTGTACAGGTGGACAACAAAAACATATTCACACTCTTGAGGAATGGTTTCTTCATCCCACATGGACTGAAAAAGCTCGGTGAGTTTGTTTGCAAGGCATTGGCCTCCAGACTTGTAGATTTCAACTAGGATTGCATCGTCTCCTGGGTTTTTTTCAATTCGACAGGAGGTTGACCGCTTTCTCGGTTTCCCTCAGTGATGGAAGATCACTTAGAGATATAGGGGTCTACATGTTTGTTGTAACTTGAGTCAGCCTGCTGCTTGTATCTTCGTTGATAAAGGAAGGCCGACTGAGAACTTTGCTGAACATGAAATGTTCGCTCTCGAATTTGCGCTTTTTCTGTGACCAACACTGTCCCATCTGCATTAAGGACCATAATTCAGATGACTGTGGAGCATTCACAAAGTTTAGTGCATGATCATGATCGTAGAACTGTTTATGCAGTTTATGTAACCAGGACACTTGCTATACGTACTAGGTGGCGCCACTGAAAGTGATCGAATAATGTGATTTTATTATGTACACTAACTTGACTAAGTCACTATTCATGCGTTTTGAAACGATTTGTTTAATATTAATACTAATTATTATTCATTGTCGTATTTATGTGTAATATTCACACTACTATCAAAGCATTTAAAGTACCAAACAGAGTCACTCAGCGATTCGCCATTTTGTATTTGAACTGGTAACGTGTAGAATATAATTACGTTCACACATGAATAATAGAGGGAGCTGCGCGATTGACTATAATTGGTTATTTAAATACTTTGCTACTTCAAACGCAAAGCTCGTCGTGACGTGGGCGACCCCCCTGATAGGACACGGGTAGCCCCGTGCAGCGACGCTGAGTGAAACCATTTTCTCGACGCCCATGAATACCGTAAGTACGTGTTCAAGAGTATTCTGCGGTCGTAGTGGTATACACATAAGTTATGTTGGTAAGATATTGCTTTATAGTATTTGTGTGTTTCCGTCATATTATATAGTGTGAGTTACATTCGCGATATTTTATCTCATGTTTTCTGAAACTTTGTCGTGAATGTTCGATTTATAGTTATACTGGTGCAGTGGTGGAAGCACCGGGTGTAATCGTGCGTATACTCCTGTGGGCGCAATGCACTAACGTCTAACCGTGCATCCAATCGTTTTATGCGTTGTTATCAACGTCAAAGACCTGATAAAAATCTCCCGCAAGATATATAGTCACCTACTCGGTTTCTGTCCTATCTCAGTTTCTGCTCCATCTGAGATCTCGCAAGATCTCGCCGCTAGGTAGGCCACTAAGCCATTTGAATACAAGCGCGTTTTGCGAGATCAACTTCATCAAGCATCAGAGTGTCTACCGGCAAAATCAAACACGACAACAAAATCCATGAAAATGCTACCGTTTCAGGTTTGTGGAAACATATTTAGATGTATAACACAATATATAGCGCGTGTATGACATAAATACCCAGATTAAAATCACCTTTGTATAGTTGCTGGAAATTATTTTCATCGTCTGCTGGTGCGAGTTCTCTGACTGCCTACGTGAATTGTAATTGCCTTATATGGAAGATGTATGTCAAGCCAGTGTTGTCAAACAGTTATAATAATATGTAGAATTCGTGTAATTATCAAACAGGAAACACATTAGTTTTAACTAACATCACAACTTCACTGCAGCATATTTTGCAGGTATTTTATTCAACACATATAACAGAAATATGGCAAGCCAATATTGTCATAAAAGGTAGAATAATTAGAAAAACTTTTCATATAACATATATTTAAACACTGAAACATATGTTGTAAGTATTTATTTCAACAGGTATGGAAGGTGTGTGTGGCAAGCCACTAAATATAAGTTAGAATAATTAAAACGATCAAGCAACTTTATAAAGGCACTAAAAATAATTTGCAAATATTTTTATTTTATTAAGCATCTTTGTGGATTTTTTCAGCAACCACATGAAAAACAGAAAAGAAGTATACCTAAGAAGTACAGACAGTATGCCCCACAACAAATTGAGCAGGCATATGAGATGTGTAATGAGGAAAATGTATCGGTTTATAAAGTGGCAAAGTGGTATTGCATTCCAGTAGACTCGAGGCCGCTACAGTGCATATAAACATACATCTGGGCCCGACCCAATTATGAGCAAAACCGAAGCTTTTGTGGGTCATGTGAAGGACGTTGCTACATGTGGCTATGGATACACACGTCGTGAACTAAGGAATCTAGTTGGGGAAACAGTGTTCTTCTTGATCAGGAAAGACACCAATGCCCCGCTAAGTGAAACGTGGGTCAATGATTTCCTGAAAAGATGGCCGGACCTGAAATTATTGAAGCCAAAAAGTTTGGCTATGGTCAGAGCACGCAGTGCAACTAGAGAAACCGTCGATAACTACTACAAGCAGCTCCTACTAATTCTTCAAAAATATGACCTTTTGGAGAAACCACAACGCATTTATAATGTAGATGAGACGGGTATCTCCATAGAACATGTCCCGCCTAAAGTAGTAGCCGAACGAACCCACACTCCTTTGGCTGTGGTTTCTCAAAGATCTGCCACAACAACCATCATCAGCTGCATTAATGCCAGAGGCCAGTCTCTCCCACCTTATCTTATATTCAAAGGGAAGAAAATGTCTGAAGACCTCCTGGCTGGAGCACTCCCCGGCACTCAAGGCGTAATGTCCGATAGCGGGTGGTCAAATATTTCAGGTATACCTCTGTGAACATTTCCTGAAGCATGTTCCAACAAAGACGAGCCTCTGTTATTGCCTCAGCTCACACGTAAATGTGCCATTGATCGAATGGGCTCAGAAACATTATCTTGTTCTTGTTGCCCGCCCGTACTAGCCACTTGTTACAGCCACTTGACATCGGCGTATTTGGGCCCTTCAAGGTCGCCTACTATAGCGATTGCAGCAACTTCCTTAGAAAGAATCCTGGTCGAGTGGTTATGCGATATGACGTGTGTCGCCTCATTGCCAATGCCTTTAGTCGCACGATGAGTCCAGGGAACATCATAGGCAGTTTCAGACGCTCCGGTATATACCCATTCAATGCAAGTGTGGTCACGGATGAGCAGCTTGCTCTGGGCACTGTTTTCAATGCATATCCAGTGCAGGGCACCTGCGTACAACAGCCACTCAGCACCGTCGTCAACTCACAGCCAGTCCAGGGCACCAGCGCGCAACAACCACCAAGCACCATCGTCAACTCACAGTCAGTCCAGGGCACCAGCGCACAACAACCACCCAGCACCGTCGTCAGCTCACAGCCAGTCCAGGACACCAGCGCACAACAACCACCCAGCACCGTCGTCTACTCACAGCCAGTCCAGGGCACCAGCCCACAACAACCACCCGGCACCGTCGTCAACTCACAGTCAGTCCAGGATACCAGGATACCAGGGTACCAGCGCACAACAACCACCCAGCACCGTCGTCAACTCACAGCCAGTCCAGGGTACCAGCCCACAACTACCACCCAGCACCGACGTCTACTCACAGCCAGTCCAGGGTACCAGCGCACAACAACCACCCAGCACCGTCGTCAACTCACAGCCAGTCCAGGGCACGAGCCCACAACAACCACCCAGCACCGTCGTCAACTCACAGCCAGTCCAGGGCACCAGCCCACAACAACCACTCAGCACCGTCGTCAACTCACAGCCAGTCCAGGGCACCATCCCACAACAACCACCCAGCACCGTCGTCAACTCACAGCCAGTCCAGGGCACCAAGCCCACAACAACCACCCAGCACCGTCGTCTACTCACAGCCAGTCCAGGGTACCAGCGCACAACAACCATCCAGCACCGTCGTCAACTCACAGCCAGTCCAGGGCACGAGCCCACAACAACATCCCAGCACCGTCGTCACCTCACAGCCAGTCCAGGGCACCAGCCCACAGCAACCACCCAGCACCGTCGTAAACTCACAGCCAGTCCAGGGCACCAGCCCACAACATCCACCTATCACCGTCGTCAGCTCACAGCCAGTCCAGGGCACCAGCCCACAACAACCACCCAGCACCGTCGTAAACTCACAGCCAGTCCAGGGCACCAGCCCACAACATCCACCTAGCACCGTCGTCAGCTCACAGCCAGTCCAGGGCACCAGCCCACAACAACCACCCAGCACCGTCATCTACTCACAACCAGTCCAGGGCACCAGCCCACAACATCCACCTAGCACCGTTCTCAACTCACAGCCAGTGCATGGCACATATGTACAGCTATCGTTGCAAACATTCTTAAAAAGAAAGAAACCTCATTTCATTCCCCATTCAAACGCACGCACACGCCACAAACAGTTACAGGGGGCAAGCAATTTCAGAGAGTGGGAAGGCTGAACAAGTCAGACAACACAAACACATCACGCAAAAACCAAAACCAAAAAATGGCAACACTACCATAATTTCAGATGATGTTTGTTGTGTGTGCCGTATGCAATTTCCACCAAATTCCACCACCGAAGTAATAGACTGGGCGCAATGTTCGTTTCGCATGGCGCGACGTCAACTGTGCAACCACTGGGTTGGGCATGTTACTGGGGTAATACACACCCAGTGTTTTCACTGCCCCTGTTGTAAATTTTCAGAAGAGTGATTCACTCTCTAAGTCATGAAGGTGTTTTGCTAATGGATTAGCACAATAAGAACTGGCATTTTGATACCCGGGAGGACAAGTTAATTTTAATTTGTCCTGGGTTTGCTCAAATACCCTTTCACTTGTAAACATGAATTTATATATTAAATGCTTTTCTGTGTATCACTACCATGTTTTATATCCGACATTTTCTTCATTAAACTACTTATACCTGGAAATTACATTAGCAGCTCATATATTTAATTTTTTTATTAATTACATATATGTTTAATTAACATCACCTGTAAAGTAAATAAATTGCAGGCACTGCATCAGGTATGCACAGCAAAATAATCGCAGGCATTGCAGTGTGTTTAACCATCAGATTGTTAATAAATATTTTCTTTGGCATAAATTAAAACAATTTGCAGAAATATTAATTACAAATTAGCTTCAGCAGTGTATAATGTACGCATATATTTAAATTAATCACCCATGAAAGTTATCGACGTAGAACGCCGACCTTATGAAGTTTACGAATTAAACTCATTTATTGCCATCTACGCGGCTTGCCAAAGGCCAAAACCGAGTGCTTTCGTTTGGCGCGTGAAATGGTTATCGTCTTACGAATAGTTATTTCACTAAAAGCAACTCATTTGACACTTCGCTTGCATGCCATTGAAGAAATAGGTGGTTTCTATTGATACGTTGCTGAACGATTTCAATAAATGTTGGCGTAAACTGCATATTATGGTTCCGTAAGGCAGAAACCGAGTGGTCCAGTAAAGCCTAAAGGCAGTATATATGTGCTAACTCTTTACCACAAATTCCTTCATATTTCTGCAAACAGACTGTTAGAAAAGTTTGTTTTAGTGAAGTTCATACAACAGTACAGTACAGTACATTATAGTGTATTAACAAAAATATAACGGTGAAATCAAATATCGTCAAGCTTGCGTCAAAAACCGCGCGTCCTATCCGCGCCGTGTAAATCGTTCGAGTGTCACGTGAATCCGTGCGAGATTGGGCAGTGTACTAAAACAGGCCTTGGCTAGACTCCTAGACTAGAGCGTTAGAACACGAGATTTCAGTAACACGAATTTTCCGATCGTAAGTATAGGGCTATACTAATGTTTTATGCCGTTTTAACAGACTGTTAGAAAAGTTCAAGGGAAGACACTGAAGTACGTAAGAAAATAGACGGGCGGAATCCAAATCCAATCCGTAAAAGACACGTACGTAGAACAAAAAACCGAGCGACCAATCTGCGTTGTGGAAAGCGGTCTATGAATCGGTGGGAGATCAGGCTGTGGATTAAAATAGTATAATACTAATAGCGTTAAGAACGTAAAATGTCAGTGTGACAGTGACACGGAGCCAACAACATGGACGACGTTACCAGCCAGCACGTTTTGTACTAATTGTTGAATGAACCATTTATAAGGAAATAAACAATAATGGCGATGAGTTCGCATTGTTCTCAAGATGAATTAGGTATAATTTGGTGTAATAGGGTCATTTTCTGAAGTGTATAACTTTAAGTTAGCACGCGCGCACGGTGCGCGTGCACACACACATGTTGATATATGATTTTGTTTCTGACATAAACATAACACAACTAAGTTAACTTAATGGTCTTTGACAGAAAGGACTATGTTTTGTTGCTGAAAATAAAGAATCTTGCTCTAATATAGCCTGATATATATGTTACTTTGTGCTTGCCCACAAAATTAAAGTGTTTTAAATCGTGACCATTCGAATTTGTGAGTGCAAGTTGAAAGTGCGCCTTAATGGCTGATGACGTCACACGGAGGATGCCTCAAACATGGCATATGTAGTGCAGTCCGGTTCTGATGCAAACGACTTTGACAATTCTTTTGGCAGTAATGAGAATATGCCAAAAGTGACCAAAGATGTTCCAAGGATATTTGTTGATACAACTGTACCAGCATGAACTAGCCGCTACATCGCCAGCCGGATTCATTGTTGCCATTCTACCGTGTCTTCCAACTGTTTGTCCAGTGTCGCTAAAGTTCAGATAATCCTTACAACCATCACATGTTCTGTCAAAGCAGCTTATGTCCGGCTCTGCGCCGACAGTTGCGTCTACACATTGCTACACCCTTCTTGTCGTTGAAATACCATCGTTCCTCCAATAAAATTTATTGTACGACAACACCGATCATACACACGTTGAATATCGGACAACAATCATTGTTATATTAGTGTTACATTACATACACAAAGTAACACATGCTACTTCGAGTAGCGTCGATTAATGTTCTCAGCGTGTTCAAAATGCAGCGCTACAGATCGACTCTGCGTTGTACATTATAATAACCTCACTAACTTATGTACATTATAATAACCTCACTAACTTATGCTGGAGCACAATCAGGAGCACATGTGCGCTTGTTGTGTGACGCTTTGATTGCACAGACAATTGATCGCAGCTAAACTGCGGTTAGTACAGTGTGTAATGTGCACACAGAAGCATACGCATAGAAACACCCGCACAGGCATCTATGCACGCATCCTTTGTACGATGTCATGCTGGACGGGTCACTTGTTTCAATCAGCTTGTTTTATTTTGTTTCAATTGTAAAGTTCTGAAACATAAAATCGTAAAATAGGTAATAAAAAGTGCGCAGGTATGTAAGTTAAATCCTTGATAATTCGCCCAGTACCTTAGATTCTGTTGTACTTAATTATTATGCATAAGTTGTGCATACGATGCAGTGTATTGACCAGGATAAAGAGAGAATGAGAAGAGGTTCAGCTTTGGCTGAGGTCATTAAAGCTAAGACAAAATGGCTGACCAATATTACCCACAACGACACCAGGAAGTAAGGTGCAGTCATAGACTATGTTCCTCGTATTTCGAAATTCAACATATGTCGAGGTATATTGACGTTGTAACGTAGAGTATTAATTATCATTGCGTCACCACAGGGTAGCATTATGTACGCAGGCGAGCATGCGATTAGGCACTCCCACACACACACGCATGCACGCAAGCACGCACGCACACATGCACGCAACCCCGCACACACGCGCGCGGACAAGCACACACAAAATAAGTATACCCTGAACAATATAAAGCATACCTTCCTAATGTTTTACTCTTTTTAGGGATAAGTCGGGGATGAGAGTACCGCGGAAACGTGGATTTCCGCGTTTTGGTCATATAATTAGGTCATTCCTGTAGTTCGTCCAGATCCCAGGAGAAAATGTTGGGGGATTTACAAAGCTTCCAAGTTGAATGTACCCAAAATACGGAGATCTCCCTATATTATCAAAACACAATTTTACCAGTAATAAAAAAAGAGAACGCTTATCAAAATCTACCTAAACCACTGGTGTATTTAGAGGGGGAGCGAGGGGGCAGTACCCCCCTCCCCAACAGTCGCACGGCAGCTGTCAGCTCTTGTGCGCTGGTCAGGGCAGTACTCGCCCGTTTTTGCCCCCCCCCCCCCCAATGAAAAATCCTGGATACGCCACTGACCTAAACTGAAACACACACATACCAGCTAAACCTACAACATTAAAGAATGTATATGTAGGCCTATATTACGTGCAAAACATGAAAAATGAGACAAACAAAAGACTGTCATCATCATGCAATCGTCACTGTATTGCTTCTGCAACGTGGTGTTGTAAAGGCGAATCGCCTTTCCAACCGACTCCAGCAAACCTGGCGACATCTGCAACTGGTTGCATGCAGAAGAAACATTCATTTTGCCTGATCCTCAGGGGAGAATGAGGAGCGCCCGGACGAGGCGATCTAGGCACTTGAAGCGCGGCTGTCCGTCAGGCCGCGTCATCTTCAAGACGGGCGCCCACCACAGGTCGATGTGGTCGTCGGTGAAGGAAGACAAGTCCTGGGCTACTTGGAAGTCCTGCCACTCCTCGAATAAAATCGGGAGATTTGTATTCTAATTCAGGAGATCGGGAGATTTTCTAGATTCTGTCAAAATTGGGGAGATCTCCCGCCAAATTGGAAGCTCTGGATTTATATATGGGGAGGGGGTCGCAAAGCTGAATAAAAACCAAAAAGTTGGGCGTAAACCGTCGTACCGTCGCTCAAGAGATATATCAATCGGCCGAAAACCCATAAGTGCTTAGCGTTGTGGAAGGCTATTGGATAATTTAATGACGTCAATGTATCTCGTTTCCATTTGGGAACTCCGGGGAACCATGCACGGAAACACCAAATTGGCGTCTGGCTTGACAGTGGCGATCTACAGTGGCATGTTAATGGAGCATATCGACCTAATGTGTTGATACGCTCAATTTTGCTGTGCCGTGAACAAAACAAAGACTTAGAATCAAAGTTCTTTAGGTTGGTTCTGTTTGAAATTAATAACTATTATTATACGCAATATCGCTGTGGAAGCCGGTAGCTTTCATGCAGGTGTTGGTCTCTCTGTTTCGTTTACTAATTACCGATGTTCCCGCTAGGTGGACACACAGTGATCTCGAAGCGTACAATCAAGGAACCATGGAATGGTGTGCTTATTGGGGACTTTGTTTCAATTACATCATGAAACTTCTGGACAAAATCGACGACGTTCGTTTTCGAGAAATTGACGAAACGCTCAGGAAAAAATTTCGAGCAGACCGGTTACAGAAAACTGTTGAAATAGATGGCGGTAGCGGCAACAAAATAACTGGGACAATCGAGCACTTTCAAAGTTTCTTTAAAAACGCGAATCAACCAGGCGTCGCGTTTTGCGTGTTTTGTAATGAATGACACAGTGAAGTACGGTGGGCGTGGTTTCGTGTCAGTAAGGAACCAAGTTCATACTAATAAACACTGTACAATGACATGTTTACGACGGACAAACACCACTATTTCTAGTGCCTTGGCTTCGGATCGCTTCAACAGTTATACCCAGCACTACGCCTACGGCGCGGAACCAGGCCCCAATCAGTGAATCACACCTGTTTCAGATACCTGTACGGTACCTTGTTGCCAGTTACCCAAATGGTTTCATTATTAACAAGTTAAGTATGTCTTTACACAAATTTGTACGACTTCATTGACTAATTTCAAAAGGGCCAAAGCTTTTGAGATACTTATATTTCTGATATTTATCTGTACAGACAGTCAATAGCTTGATAGTACCAATTATATATATGCAGACCTTGATGCAGCATATTTGACAGTATGATTTTGTAATATAGACTAGTGTCGTCTTACCAGATGGCAACATTAAACATGCACGCAGGCACGAACAAACACTCACCCACATCCATACGCGCGCGCGCGCACACACACACACACACACACACACACATACATACACACACACACACACACACACACACACACACACACACACACACACACACATTCTCACACACACACTCCTTGAATATTATATCTATTCAGTCATTAACTAGCAGTGTAACATATGTTTTACCGAATCTAACCACATATTGTAAGTTGTATAACTGTAAATGATATAACCAAGGACATTCTGGTCACATTGCCTTGACACTGCGTACTGCATAGAATCACCCGATGCTTTCATGCATTGTGAATAGAGAAAGATCTGTGACAAAGATATACCCGAAATACGGGCAAGCGACAGTGGTGCGTGTTTGCCCGAGGTCCCGTAAACTGCGTGGTAACAATGATGCAGCATATTTGACAACAATTGTATAACTAAGGGTACTGAGGTTATTTTGATTTGCCTTTATTTGCATCGTAGAATCACCGCATGCTTTCACGCATTGTGAGTAGTGAAAGATCTGTGACAAATATATACCCAAAATACGGGCATTGACTAGCAGTACAACATATGTTTACCGAATTTTAATGCATCTGTCAGTTGCATAACTAAGGACACTGAGGTCACCTTGATTTGCTTTTATTTACGTCGTAGAATCACCCCTGATTGCACCTATTGTAAGCGTATAAAGATTTGTAACACTGATATATATATATATATATATATATATATATGCGTTATACACCGTCAATCGACGAACTTGTTTGTGTCCATGCGTGCCTTTGACTACGTTTGTTAGCTATGGTAAGTGTGCAGTGAAGCGCGGCAACATTGGAGCCAATACCGGTAGTAATGAAGTGTCCCTTAAACAAAATTATACTTTACAAGCAGACACTTTCACACAGTGAATTATTGTGACAAACGTGTTTCCGTGTGTGTCTGAATAAGTAGATAGCATACATAAGGTACTCCTACAAAGGAAAACATTAATGTGTTGGTGCATCCATGTAGTCAAGGTAACGGGGTGACAATAAATAGGTCAGCCGGCTAACCCGCCTGTATCAAACGGTTAATGATCCAACATGTCCACAGAGCATGTCAACTGCATGATATACAGCTGTTCCCAAAAGGGTAAGTAAATTTATATTGTTAATGAACTGTTAGTTATATATACGGCTCTAACGTATATTGTGTTCTTTTCAGAATGGATGCTTTTGTACACATATCAAACTTATTATGTACAGTGTCCAACTTGTGCTACACCACCAGGAAGCCCTAAATAATAGACTTAGGTGGAATGAACCAAAGGGCAGTTCTACGTCAAATCACAAAGTAGTTTACAATGTACACAAACATGCTAGTTTTGACGGGGTGTTTGTTCACTAACGTGTACTCCAATATTTTACTGAGTTCTTAGTCCTAGGTCGGGTGCTCCAAAGAGCCCAATGTTGTGCTAAGGCAGGAGTTTGTGGTGTTTGTGCACATGCGCTGTGTGTTGCTTAAATTAATCAATTATTTAAAGGCATTCAAGGTGATTGGGTGTGCTGAATGGAAGGTTCATGATGGCTTTTTGAAATGGTAGATGCATACTCGAGTTGTGACCGGATTAGCATGTTATAACTTATAAACTATTTCTTTGACATCGGGTTTGCATGGCACAAGCGTTCTTTTAATCATAATCATTAATAGAGTGGTGTACCACAATTATCCATGGTACACCACTATTCACCCTACTGCACCACAATTATCCATGGTACACCACTATACACCATACTGCACCACAATTATCCATGATACACCAATATACACCCTACTGCACCATAAGTATCCATGGTACACCACTATACATCCTACTGCACCACAATTATCCATGATACACCACGATACACCCTACTGCACCACAATTATTCATGGTACACCACTATACACCCTACTGCATCATAAGTATCCATAGTACACAACTATAGATCCTACTGCACCACAATTATCCATGGTACACCACTATACACCCTACTGCACCATAAGTACCCATGGTACACCACTATACATCCTATTGCACCACAATTATCCATGATACACCACTATACAACCTACTGCTCCATAAGTATCCATGGTACACCACTATACATCCTACTGCACCACAATTATCCATGGTACACCACGATACACCCTACTGCACCACAATTATCCATGGTACACCACTATACATCCTACTGCACCACAATTCTCCATGGTACACCACTATACACCCTACTGCACCATAATTATCCATGGTACACCACTATACACCCTACTGCACCACAGTTATCAGTGATACACCACTATACACCTTATTGCACCACAATTATCCATGGTACACCACTATACAACCTACTGCACCACAATTATCCATGGTACACCACTATACACCCTACTGCACCAAAATTATCCATGGTACACCACTATACACCCCAGAGATGGAGTAATCGTACTCTGTAATCATACTCGTGGTAATCGTACTCGTACTTTTTGAGTAATCATACTCGTATTCGACTACATTGGTCAAAAAAGCCAAATAATCGTAATCGTACTCAATTACAGAGGGTATTTGAAATTTTTAAATGCAACATATTTGTATTTGATTCAGAAACCATATTTGTTTGTCCCCACCCCTGTTTTTCTAAATATAGTTAGTATACGAATTGCAACTGGCTTGCTTGCAGAGATCTGTAACTTGGTAACCTGTAACTGTGAAGAGTGTTTGTGTGTGTCAGTGAGGATGCCATAGCTGGCCTGTCACCCCAACACAACACAGTCAAGTCATTGGCTTGCTACTCCTACATTCTTTCATTAAGCAGTTTTATTTGAAGCCATGAATGTATAACGTAATGTCATACAGAGCTAGGGTCACTAAGCCTGCAGTTAGAATTATATACCTGAGAAAGTTTGGTGCGGATACGTTAATATATTTAGTTTTTAGTACAGACTAAGTGCACAAAAAACCTGGATAGCAGTAATCAGTTAGAACACTAGATACTGTCATAGCAACAGAACAAGATCAATGCTTTTGAATTCCAAGAAGGTCATATTCATGGTAGAAACAGGATTACCATATTCTTTAAAGTAATCATGATTACATGCTAAAACAATCGTACTCGTAATCGATTACATTTGTTTTCCGAGTAATCGTACTCGTAATCGTACTGATACACCTTAATAGTAATCGTACTCTTACTCGATTACATTTGTATTGTAATTACTCCTCTCTATAATCACTATACATCCTACTGCACCACAAGTATCCATGGTACACCACGATACACCCTACTGCTCCACAATTATCCATGGTACACCACTATACATCCTACTGCACCACAATTATCCATGGTACACCACTATACACTCTACTGCACCACAATTATCCATGGTACACCACTATACATCCTACTGCACCACAATTATCCATGGTATATCACTATACACCCTACTGCACCATAATTATCCATGGTACACCACTATACACCCTACTGCACCACAATTATCCGTGATACACCACTATACACCCTATTGCACCACAATTATCCACGGTACACCACTATACACCCTACTGCACCACAATTATCCATGGTACACCACTATACACCCTACAGCACCACAATTATCCACGGTACACCACTATACACACTACTGCACCACAATTATCCATGGTACACCACTACACACCCTACTGCATCATAATTATCCAAGGTACACCACTATACACCCCAGAGATGGAGTAATCGTACTCTGTAATCGTACTCGTGGTAATCGTACTCGTACTTTTTGAGTAATCATACTCGTACTCGACTACATTGGTCAAAAAAGCCAAATAATCATAATCGTACTCAATTACAGAGGGTATTTGAAATTTTAAAATGCAACGTATTTGTATTTGATTCAGAAACCATATTTGTTTGTCCCCACCCCTGTTTTTCTAAATATAGTTAGTATACGAATTGCAACTGGCTTGCTTGCAGAGATCTGTAACTGGGTAACCTATAACTGTGCCCAATGTTTGTGTGTGTCAGTGAGGATGCCATAGCTGGCCTGCCACCCCAACACAACACAGTCAAGTCATTGGCTTGCTACTCCTACATTCTTTCATGAAGCAGTTTTATCTGAAGCCATGAATGTATAACCCAATGACATACAGAGCTAGGGCCACTAAGCCTGCAGTTAGAATTAGATACCTGAGAAAGTTTGGTGCGGATACGTTAATATATCTAGTTTTTAGTATAGACTAAGTGCACAAAAAACCTGGATAGCAGTAATCAGTAAGAACACTAGATACTGTCATAGCAACAGAAAAAGATCAATGCTTTTGAATTCCAAGAAGGTCATATTCATGATAGAAACAGGATTACCATATTCTTTAAAGTAATCATGAAAGTAATCATGATTACATGCTAAAACAATCGTACTCGTAATCGATTACATTTGTTTTCCGAGTAATCGTATTCGTAATCGTACTCATACACCTTCATAGTAATCGTACTCGTACTCGATTACATTTGTATTGTAATCACTCCATCTCTATATATCTTTGTATTGTAATCACTATACACCCTACTGCACCACAATTATCCATGGTACACCACTATACATCCTACTGCACCACAATTATCCATGGTACACCACTATACACCATACTGCACCACACATCTTACTGCACCAAAATTATCCATGGTACACCACGATACACTCTACTGCACCACAGTTATCTATGGTACACCATTATACATCCTACTGCACCACAGTTATCCATGGTACACCACTATACACCCTACTGCACCACAGTTATACATGGTACACCACTATATACCCTACTGCACCACAGTTATCCATGGTACACCACTATACACCCTACTGCACCACAGTTATCCATGGTACACCACTATACATCCTACTGCACTACAGTTATCCATGGAACACCACTATACACCCTACTGCATCACAATTATCCATGATACACCACAATACACCCTACTGCACCACAATTATCCGTGGTACACCATTATACATCCTACTGCACTACAATTATCCATGGTACACCACTATACACCCTACTGCACTACAATTATCCATGGTACACCACTATACATCCTACTGCACCAAAATTATCCATGGTACACCACGATACACTCTACTGCACCACAGTTATCTATGGTACACCATTATACATCCTACTGCACCACAGTTATCCATGGTACACCACTGTACACCCTAATGCACCACAGTTATCCATGTTACACCACTATATACCCTACTGCACCACAGTTATCCATGGTACACCACTATACACCCTACTGCACCACAGTTATCCATGGTACACCACTATACATCCTACTGCACTACAGTTATCCATGGTACACCACTATACACCCTACTGCACCACAATTATCCATGGTACACCACTATACATCCTACTGCACTACAATTATCCATGGTACACCACTATACACCCTACTGCACTACAATTATCCATGGTACACCACTATACATCCTACTGCACCACAATTATCCATGGTACACCACTATACACCCTACTGCACCACACATCCTACTGCACCAAAATTATCCATGGTACACCACGATACACTCTACTGCACCACAGTTATCTATGGTACACCATTATACATCCTACTGCACCACAGTTATCCATGGTACACCACTATACACCCTACTGCACCACAGTTATCCATGGTACACAACTATATACCCTACTGCACCACAGTTATCCATGGTACACCACTATACACCCTACTGCACCACAGTTATCCATGGTACACCACTATACATCCTACTGCACTACAGTTATCCATGGTACACCACTATACACCCCACTGCACCACAATTATCCATGGTACACCACTATACATCCTACTGCACCACAGTTATCCATGGTATACCACAATACACCCTACTGCACCACAATTATCCATGGTACACCACTATACATCCTACTGCACTACAATTATCCATGGTACACCACTATACACCCTACTGCACTACAATTATCCATGGTACACCACTATACATCCTACTGCACCACAATTATCCATGGTACACCACTATGCACCCTACAGCACCACAGTTATCCATGGCACACCACTATACACCCTACTGCACCACAATTATCCATGGTACACCACAATACACCCTACTGCACCACAGTTAGCCATGGTACACCACTATTCACCCTACTGCACCACAATTCAACATTATACACAGCTAGTCTCCATAGTGCACCATTTTTCTCTCCATAGTACACCTCTACTTTCCATAGTGCACCACTTCTCTCCATAGTACACCTCTACTCTCCGTAATGCACCACTTCTCTCCATAGTGCACCTCTATTCTCCATAGTGTGCCACTTCTCTCCATAGTACACCTCTACTCTCCATAGTGCACCACTACTCTCCATAGTGCACCACTTCTCTACATAGTGCACCTCTTCTCTCCATAGTGCACCACTACACCCTATATTACACCACTACTGAACGCACCACTACTCCGAGTAGTACACCATTGCACCGTACATCACACCTGTACACCCCACAGTACACCAATACACCCCACAGTACACCTACACCCAACAGTACACCAATACACCCCACAGTACACCTACACCCCACAGTACACCAATACACCCCACAATACACCTACACCCCACTGTACACCAATACACCCCTCTGTACACCAATACACCCCTTGGACATCACAAGTCCCTACAGTCATTTGTAAAAAGTTTAAGACCAGGCACGATTTTTTGAAGAAATTTGACAAGCTATGATTTTTTGGCCTTCACGTAACATTATATCAGTTTATTTTGCCAAATAAACATAGTACAACATAATATGAAACTTTATGTCGTCCAAAAGTGTCAGTGTCTCTACTTTTCAGTATTTAGTGTTGCCTCCTTTACTGTCAATGACCGCTTGGATGCGATATGGCATGCTAGAAACCAGAGATTCGCAATACTCCTGGGTGATTTCGGTGACCCAAACGTCCTTGATAGCTTGTTTCAAGTTTTGAGCGCTTGATGGTTGTTTGTCTGCCACCTTATCCTTCATTATAGTCCACAGGTTCTCAATGGGATTTAGATCTGGGCTGTTCCCAGGCCATTCCAGCACGGAGATTTTGTTCTTCTTGAGGAAATCAGTGGCTACCTTGGATCGCTACATTTGTGGATGTCCATATGCAGTTTCAGCTTCTCCTTCAGCAACTCCACGTACCTAGGACCATTCATAGTGGTGTTAGGTAGAATATAATACAGACCAGAAGAGCCAAAACATGACATGGCACACCATATCGGGTGTTTCATTGTGGCTGCTGTATATTTCTCAACAAATCGCTTACCTACTGGCCGCCTAACGTGCCTCTTGCGAGGTATAAACTGCTGCATGGTCGATTCATTTGAGAACAACACTTTCTTCCACTGTGCGAGAGTCCAGTGGCGATGTCGTCTGGCAAAGTCCAGTCTCTTTTTTTTCATCACAGGTGTCAGACGTGACTTCCGGGCCGGCTTGCGGGACTTGAGCCCAAATTCCTTGCTGAGACGTCTCGAAACAGTACTGAGACTTATTTCCGTACCTTTTAAGCGTAAAGCAGCCCGAATTGTCTTGCATGAGCTCATTGGCGAGCACATCACGATGCGTCTCATTGTGTGGTCATCCCTGAGCGTAGTTTTCCGTGGACGACCACTCCTTTTACTGTCACGAAAAGTGCCACCAGTATTGAATTTGACGATGGCGTTGTGCACGGTTGTCTTGGAATAACGTAATTTAGCACTAATGTCTCTTTCCGTATATCCTTCTCCATGTAGAGTCACTATTTGTGCCCTTAGAACCTCTGTCAAAGACGATTTTTTGCCCATTTCAGGGATGAAGACAAAACTGAAAAACACCTAATCGATACTG
Organism: Escarpia spicata; assembly: GCA_963995525.1. Taxonomy (NCBI): domain Eukaryota; kingdom Metazoa; phylum Annelida; class Polychaeta; order Sabellida; family Siboglinidae; genus Escarpia; species Escarpia spicata. The sequence goes on along the minus strand of OZ023207.1, from coordinate 14,316,958 downwards.
ACAGCAGCAAACATATGACCTGGAAGTATTGACTAGGCATATTGCTTCAAGGCCCAAATAGGATGGTGCAATCCAGACATTATCTGATGCAATCTGATGCCATACCATAAAATGCTTAAAGATCGTGCCTGGTCTTAAACTTTTACAAATGACTGTACAATAACCTTTACTAACTATCATACACACCGACTGCCACATTAAGCCAGCCCTCGCTAAATTACAACGGATCTGATCAACGGAATATACTGATACAACATGCACCCCAATGTACGTACCCCACTTCACCCTGTTGTACGCCGTACTTCTCACAGTAACCACAGCAACTGTACACCCCCACTGTTCCCACAGTACAACCCCACATAACAAGCCAACACTACCACTGTACACCAACACTACCAGTGTACACCACACTACCACTGTACACCACCGTACACCAACACTACCACTGTACACTGCTGTACACCGCTGTACACCACTGCACACACAATACTCCCATCCACACATGATACACCCACTGCGTCATACATTACACCAAGACATATACCACCAAACCCCATAATATTATTAGATCACCAGTTCACCTCCCCCTCATGTATCAATACACCTACTAAACCTACACCAACTTGTACAGTTGGCGTTAATGTTTAGTATATGTTATGCATAACTTTTTCCTGCGTTAAAATAATAAATCGTTACATACACGTGTATGTGCAATTCGTATAAAATCTATGTATTCATAACAGATACAGGGTCTTAGAATAACACTGTTTTCTGGAGTGTGTGTACAAGCCACTGAGGATAGCTTTCTGAAGCATTACTAGACGGTAGGGACTTTCAAATATATTTATATACATCGTTATATACTTAATGGATAGCTCTCTCTCTGTATCTGCTATGCGTGCGTTTGCGCATGTGTGTGTGTGTGTGCGCCTGTGTGCATGTATGAGTGCTTGCATTCGTGCCTGTGTGCATGTGCGGTTGGTTGTGCGTGTGTGGTGTGTGCATGATTCATAATGTGGGGCGGCTGTTATTCAGCAGAAATAGTTGTTGGGATGTCGTCATGGTCCAGTGGCTTGTGTTTGATCAGGTAACATTCACCCTTTCATTGGAGTCAGCCAGGCGTGGAGCTAGACTGCTGCTGGAGACTGAATATAAATAACTCTCAAACCAGTTTTGTAAGCGTCTTATATAAATTACACCACAGGTAGTGCATACATAAAATTGCAAGACATTGTAGCACACTGTTTGTACGCCTTCAGTGACTTATCTCAGACATATTATATTATTTTATTGTTTGAATATATGCTGACATATACACACAGTGAGCAGTTGTGACTGGCCTGTCTCCTTGTATGTGTGTAGATGTAAGTTACATATATAATGTCTTCCTGTGGGACAACCTTCGTGTGTTGGTAGGTCCGTCTAGGTCAAGGTAACGGGAAGCCTATCAATGGGTCAATCTGTCAACCAGCCTACAGCAGACGGTTAGGGTTGTCGCTGAGACTACATGATAGCGACATATAATTGTCTTAATGGGAGCCTCCCTGACCTTACAATGAATTTTATATTGTAGTTTATGTACTTATGATGGTCAAAATAAATAATGTCTGTATGTCTGTCTGTCTGTCATAGAGCGTGACCACTGCGTGTTTATTTTTGTAGACCCCTTTGAAGGCCAACCACGTGACCGGACTGACGTAGGTAATGCTGTAGAAGTGGGCGTTGGCAGAGAGAGAGAGAGGGAGGGAGAGAGTTTCATGGCGTATTATTTGAGCGCACAACGACCGTTGTTTCCAAGAGGGTGAGTAGATTTATGTTCTCAACGAACTATTAATAATACCGGTATAGATGACTCTAAAACAGTTTCTTTTCAGTATGGGCTGCCGTTGTACAAATGTCATAATAATTAAGTACAATTTACAATCCGTGTTGCTTGACATATCTTACACAAACCATTGGTTACAACTATAAGTGGAGTGAGCTAAAGGGCATTTTATTTCATTTCCTTGTAGCGTATATACTACTGTAACCAGGCTGCTTAGTCATTGTTTGTTTGTTGAGGATAATTTATTTGACGGAGAGTTAAAAGATGTGGTGTTAGTTATTAGTTGATAGTTTGTTAGTTGTTGGTTGGCGTGTTAACTGATATGTTAATTGACAGGATGTTAGTTGACAAGTTATTAGTTCAAGGGTTGTTAGTTGATTTAGTTTATGTGAAGGGCCGTTAATGTATGTCTTTAGGTGTCAGATTGTTAATAAACGGTTGCTAATTAATATGGTGTTAACTTAAGTGACGGGTTGATTAACGATATTATTTACCCGGTTATTATTTGACAGGTTACAAATTGATGTTGAATAAGTTAACGGTTGTTAAGCGAGATATAGTTATTTGACTTCTTCTTAGTTTAAGTGTTTTATAGTCGGCATGCAGTTGATACAGAGGTTATTAATAAGCCACCATCCGGGATCAAATAGCAGGGCCCACAATCTGTTGAAAAGACATATAATTTATCACGATTCCATCAACGGTAGATCTGCTTGCTTGTCTGCGTTGTGTTAAATAATAGAGTTAAATTCGCAAGCTGGACACAGTTGCTGGATTGTACGCGTCAGAGAAATTACTGGTGAGATCCAGGTGAATTAAACACGTTATATATAATACTCTCTGGTGATAATACATATTTGTGAAACCTATTTTGTGGCGTATTTTCGCAGCGCGAGTGGAATTTTGTGTGTCATTAGATTGTCATACATAATTGACTCAAATATAACTTCTCCAACAATTTGCTTACAGTACCAGATTATGTTGCTTTTGTTATTTGTCAACAAAGCTGCCTTTTCCAATTCGTCTTCTGAAATCGTGTATTGTGCTACTTCATTGTAATTATATAATGGTTTGTAGGCGTTGGTATCCAGGGCAGTAACCATTTTGGCATGTTGGTTGACATGTGTTTATTTGACAGGTTATCGATCGATATTAATTGGTATGTTCACAACATACACGTTGACAGCCGGTAGGTTGTTAGGTGACCTTTTATTAGTGAATCATGACGGAAACTTGTTGCATGCCCTGTTACCTGTGATTTGACACTGGGCGCCAGGCCACGCGTTCGCACGTTTGAAATGCAACTGCACGCAGTGCACGTTTACTTTTACGTTCTCTAAAAATATATCTTCCCTATTATTTTACAGTTGTCAGATTTGTCGCGAATATTATAATATGACTTTATATTATACTATGCCACTACAACAGCACTGTGACACAGCAAATGTAACGCCATAATTTGATGTTCATTTTATATTTAAGTACATTGATTGGTAATATGACGCTTCGAAAAAGAAAGAAAAAAATTATTAACCGAGGTCAATTTAGCCAACATCAGTAATTTTAAACAAATGCTAAAAAAGTTGCTACTCTCCAAAGTGCATCGCTATTCTCCATAGTGCACCACTACTCTCCAAAGTGCATCGCTATTCTCCATAGTGCACCACTACTCTCCAAAGTGCATCGCTATTCTCCATAGTGCACCGCTACTCTCCAAAGTGCATCGCTATTCTCCATAGTGCACCATTACTCCAAAGTGCATTGCTATTCTCCATAGTGCGCCACTACTCTCCAAAGTGCATCGCAATTTTCCATATTGCACTGCTACTCTCCAAAGTGCATCGCTATTCTCCATAGTGCACCACTACTCCAAAGTGCATTGCTATTCTCCATAGTGCGCCACTACTCTCCAAAGTGCATCGCTATTCTCCATAATGCACCGCTACTCTCCAAAGTGCATCGCTATTCTCCATAGTGCACCACTACTCCAAAGTGCATCACTATTCTCCATAGTGCACCACTACTCTCCATTGTGCACCACTACTCTCCATAGTGCACCACTACTAATCGTAGTGCACCTCTACTCTCCATTGTGCACCACTATTCTCCATAGTGCACCACTACTCTCCATTGTGCACCACTATTCTCCATAGTGCACCGCTACTCTCCGTAGTGCACCACTACACCCTATATTACACCACTGCCAAACGTCATATCGTGGAAATTGTTTTGCAACGGAAACAAAAGTAACAGTTTGTGAAATTATTTTAGTAGGGAAAATACCAGTCTAGTTGTTTAACAACACTACACTGGATAGTGCACCACTATCCTCCATAGTGCACCACTACTCTCCAAAGTGCATCGCTATTCTCCGTAATGCACCGCTACTATCCAAAGTGCATCGCTATCCTCCATAGTGTACCACTACTCTCCAAAGTGCATCGCTATTCTCCATAGTGTACCACTACTCTCCAAAGTGCATCGCTATTCTCCGTAATGCACCGCTACTATCCAAAGTGCATCGCTATCCTCCATAGTGTACCACTACTCTCCAAAGTGCATCGCTATTCTCCATAGTGCACCACTACTCTTAAAAGTGCATCGCTATTCTCAATAGTGCACCGCCTCTCTCCGTAGTGCACCACTACTCCCTATATTCCACCACTACTGAACGCACCACTGCTCCGCCTAGTACACCATTGCACCACCGCACATCACACAAGCCACTGAGGATAGCTTTCTGAAGCTTTACTAGGCGATAGGGAGTGTCGAATATATTTATATACATCGTTATACACTTAACGGATAGCTCTTTCTGTATACACAAGTGCATGCGTGTGCACATGCGTGTGTGGCGTGTGCATGATTCATAATGTTGGGCGGCTGTTATTCAGCAGAAATAGTTGTTGGGATGTCGTCATGGTCCAGTGGCTTGTGTTTGATAAGGTAACATTCACCCTTTCATTGGAGTCAGCCAGGCGTGGAGCTAGACTGCTGCTGGAGACTGAATATAAATAACTCTGAAACCAGTTTTGTAAGCGTCTTATATAAATTACACCACAGGTAGTGCATACATAAAATTGCAAGACATTGTAGCACACTGTTTGTACGCCTTCAGTGACTTATCTCAGACATATTATATTATTTAATTGTTTGAATATATACTGACATATACACACAGTGAGCAGTTGTGACTGGCCTGTCTCCTTGTATGTGTGTAGATGTAAGTTACATATATAATGTCTTCCTGTGGGACAACCTTCGTGTGTTGGTAGGTCCGTCTAGGTCAAGGTAACGGGAAGCCTATCAATGGGTCAATCTGTCAACCAGCCTACAGCAGACGGTTAGGGTTGTCGCTGAGACTACATGATAGCGACATATAATTGTCTTAATGGGAGCCTCCCTGACCTTACAATGAATTTAATATTGTAGTTTATGTACTTATGATGGTCAAAATAAATAATGTCTGTCTGTCTGTCATAGAGCGTGGCCACTGCGTGTTTATTTTTGTAGACCCCTTTGAAGGCCAACCACGTGACCGGACTGACGTAGGTAATGCTGTAGAAGTGGGCGTTGGCAGAGAGAGAGATGGAGGGAGAGAGTTTCATGGCGTATTATTTGGGCGCACAACGACCGTTGTTTCCAAGAGGGTGAGTAGATTTATGTTCTCAACGAACTATTAATAATACCGGTATAGATGACTCTAAAACAGTTTCTTTTCAGTATGGGCTGCCGTTGTACAAATGTCATAATAATTAAGTACAATTTACAATCCGTGTTGCTTGACATATCTTACACAAACCATTGGTTACAACTATAAGTGGAGTGAGCTAAAGGGCAGTTTTCTTTCATTTCCTTGTAGCGTATATACTACTGTAACCAGGCTGCTTAGTCATTGTTTGTTTGTTGAGGATAATTTATTTGACGGAGAGTTAAAAGATGTGGTGTTAGTTATTAGTTGATAGTTTGTTAGTTGTTGGTTGGCGTGTTAACTGATATGTTAATTGACAGGATGTTAGTTGACAAGTTATTAGTTCAAGGGTTGTTAGTTGATTTAGTTTATGTGAAGGGCCGTTAATGTATGTCTTTAGGTGTCAGATTGTTAATAAACGGTTGCTAATTAATATGGTGTTAACTTAAGTGACGGGTTGATTATCGATATTATTTACCCGGTTATTATTTGACAGGTTACAAATTGATGTTGAATAAGTTAACGGTTGTTAAGCGAGATATAGTTATTTGACTTCTTCTTAGTTGAAGTGTTTTATAGTCGGCATGCAGTTGATACAGAGGTTATTAATAGCCACCATCCGGGATCAAATAGCAGGGCCCACAATCTGTTGAAAAGACATAATTTATCACGATTCCATCAACGGTAGATCTGCTTGCTTGTCTGCGTTGTGTTAAATAATAGAGTTAAATTCGCAAGCTGGACACAGTTGCTGGATTGTACGCGTCAGAGAAATTACTGGTGAGATCCAGGTGAATTAAACACGTTATATATAATACTCTCTGGTGATAATACATATTTGTGAAACCTATTTTGTGGCGTATTTTCGCAGCGCGAGTGGAATTTTGTCTGTCATTAGATTGTCATACATAATTGACTCAAATATAACTTCTCCAACAATTTGTTTACAATACCAGATTATGTTGCTTTTGTTATTTGTCAACAAAGCTGCCTTTTCCAATTCGTCTTCTGAAATCGTGTATTGTGCTACTTCATTGTAATTATATAATGGTTTGTAGGCGTTGGTATCCAGGGCAGTAACCATTTTGGCATGTTGGTTGACATGTGTTTATTTGACAGGTTATCGATCGATATTAATTGGTATGTTCACAACATACACGTTGACAGCCGGTAGGTTGTTAGGTGACCTTTTATTAGTGAATCATGACGGAAACTTGTTGCATGCCCTGTTACCTGTGATTTGACACTGGGCGCCAGGCCACGAGTTCGCACGTTTGAAATGCAACTGCACGCAGCGCACGTTTACTTTTACGTTCTCTAAAAATATATCTTCCCTATTATTTTACAGTTGTCAGATTTGTGGCGAATATTATAATATGACTTTATATTATACTATGCCACTACAACAGCACTGTGACACAGCAAATGTAACGCCATAATTTGATGTTCATTTTATATTTAAGTACATTGATTGGTAATATGACGCTTCGAAAAACAAAAAACTATTTAATTAACTGAGGTCAATTTAGCCAACATCAGTAATTTTAAACAAATGCTAAAAAAAGTTGCTACTCTCCAAAGTGCATCGCTATTCTCCATAGTGCACCACTACTCTCCAAAGTGCATCGCTATTCTCCATAGTGCACCACTACTCTCCAAAGTGCATCGCTATTCTCCATAGTGCACTGCTACTCTCCAAAGTGCATCGCTATTCTCCATAGTGCACCGCTACTCTCCAAAGTGCATCGCTATTCTCCATAGTGCACCATTACTCCAAAGTGCATTGCTATTCTCCATAGTGCGCCACTACTCTCCAAAGTGCATCGCAATTTTCCATATTGCACTGCTACTCTCCAAAGTGCATCGCTATTCTCCATAGTGCACCACTACTCCAAAGTGCATTGATATTCTCCATAGTGCGCCACTACTCTCCAAAGTGCATCGCTACTCTCCATAGTGCACCGCTACTCTCCAAACTGCATCGCTATTCTCCATAGTGCACCGCTACTCTCCAAAGTGCATCGCTATTCTCCATAGTGCACCACTACTCCAAAGTGCATCGCTATTCTCCATAGTGCACCACTACTCTCCATTGTGCACCACTACTCTCCATAGTGCACCACTACTCTTCGTAGTGCACCTATACTCTCCATTGTGCACCACTATTCTCCATAGTGCACCATTACTCTCCATTGTGCACCACTATTCTCCATAGTGCACCGCTACTCTCCGTAGTGCACCACTACACCCTATATTACACCACTGCCAAACGTCATATCGTGGAAATTGTTTTGCAACGGAAACAAAAGTAACAGTTTGTGAAATTATTTTAGTAGAGAAAATACCAGTCTAGTTGTTTAACAACACCACTGGATAGTGCACCACTATCCTCCATAGTGCACTGCTACTCTCCAAAGTGCATCGCTATTCTCCGTAATGCACCGCTACTATCCAAAGTGCATCGCTATCCTCCATAGTGTACCACTACTCTCCAAAGTGCATCGCTATTCTCCATAGTGCACCACTACTCTCAAAAGTGCATCTCTATTCTCCATAGTGCACCACTACTCTCCAAAGTGCATCTCTATTCTCCATAGTGCACCACTACTCTCAAAAGTGCATCGCTATTCTCCATAGTGCACCACTACTCTCAAAAGTGCATATCTATTCTCCATAGTGCACCACTACTCTTAAAAGTGCATCGCTATTCTCAATAGTGCACCGCCTCTCTCCGTAGTGCACCACTACTCCCTATATTCCACCACTACTGAACGCACCACTGCTCCGCCTAGTACACCATTGCACCGCACATCACACAAGCCACTGAGGATAGCTTTCTGAAGCTTTACTAGGCGATAGGGAGTGTCGAATATATTTATATACATCGTTATACACTTAACGGATAGCTCTTTCTGTATACACAAGTGCATGCGTGTGCACATGCGTGTGTGGCGTGTGCATGATTCATAATGTTGGGCGGCTGTTATTCAGCAGAAATAGTTGTTGGGATGTCGTCATGGTCCAGTGGCTTGTGTTTGATCAGGTAACATTCACCCTTTCATTGGAGTCAGCCAGGCGTGGAGCTAGACTGCTGCTGGAGACTGAATATAAATAACTCTCAAACCAGTTTTGTAAGCGTCTTATATAAATTACACCACAGGTAGTGCATACATAAAATTGCAAGACATTGTAGCACACTGTTTGTATGCCTTCAGTGACTTATCTCAGACATATTATATTATTTTATTGTTTGAATAAATGCTGACATATACACACAGTGAGCAGTTGTGACTAGCCTGTCTCCTTGTATGTGTGTAGATATAAGTTACATATATAATGTCTTCCTGTGGGACAACCTTCGTATGTTGGTAGGTCCGTCTAGGTCAAGGTAACGGGGAGCCTATCAATGGGTCAATCTGTCAACCAGCCTGCAGCAGACGGTTAGGGTTGTGGCTGAAACTACATGTTCATAGAGCGTGACCACTGCGTGTTTATTTTTGTAGACCGCTTTGAAGGGCAACCACGTGACCGAACTGACGTAGGTAACGCTGTAGAAGTGGGCGTTGGCAGAAAGAGAGAGAGAGAGGGAGAGAGTTTCGTGGCGTATGATTTGAGTGCACAATGACCGTTGTTTCCAAGAGGGTGAGTAGATTTATGTTCTCAATGAACTATTAGCAATACCGTAATGAAAACAAATTAGAAAATTATTATTTTTCTGTACTATATGTTTTGGGACACCTTTGTAAATATAATTATTTTGTCCCTATGAATTGGGACACCCATTATTCATGTTTCTGATGAGTGCGTACCCTCTACCCACCTTTTCCCCCGATGCAGACCCATAAATAAAATATTGTGTATCAATAATACGTATTACAATCCCAGCTGCTCTGATGTAAACAACACAAACGTGGGTGATGTAAATTACTATATCACCAGGAATTATATTTCGCCTTTCTCTCAGCTACCAGCCGTGGCCTTTATACATTGAGAAAGTGTCACAGTAGACGTCTAAGATCCTAGTTGCCTTTATACATTGAGGAAGTGTCACAGTAGACATCTAAGATCCTAGTTGCCTTTATACATTGAGGAAGTGTCACAGTAGACATCTAAGATCCTAGTTGCCTTTATACATTGAGGAAGTGTCACAGTAGACGTCTAAGATCCTAGTTGCCTTTATACATTGAGGAAGTGTCACAGTAGACATCTAAGATCCTAGTTGCCTTTATACATTGAGGAAGTGTCACAGTAGACGTCTAAGATCCTAGTTGCCTTTATACATTGAGGAAGTGTCACAGTAGACATCTAAGATCCTAGTTGCCTTTATACATTGAGGAAGTGTCACAGTAGACGTCTAAGATCCTAGTTGCCTTTATACATTGAGGAAGTGTCACAGTAGACATCTAAGATCCTAGTTGCCTTTATACATTGAGGAAGTGTCACAGTAGACATCTAAGATCCTAGTTGCCTTTATACATTGAGGAAGTGTCACAGTAGACGTCTAAGATCCTAGTTGCCTTTATACATTGAGGAAGTGTCACAGTAGACGTCTAAGATCCTAGTTGCCTTTATACATTGAGGAAGTGTCACAGTAGACATCTAAGATCCTAGTTGCCTTTATACATTGAGGAAGTGTCACAGTAGACATCTAAGATCCTAGTTGCCTTTATACATTGAGGAAGTGTCACAGTAGACATCTAAGATCCTAGTTGCCTTTATACATTGAGGAAGTGTCACAGTAGACATCTAAGATCCTAGTTGCCGTCCCCCAATGTTTGTCTAATGTACAAAACTGCTTCATCTCTCGACTGTCTGCATTGTCCCAAGACTTACACATCGTTTCACACATAGTTGATGTTTTAATCTGCATATATGGACATGCGACATCCTGTTAATACCAGAGGTAGTTCAATGGGGATCACATGACGCTTTGTTGCATTTCTGCAAGTTTATCGTCTATATTTTAATAATAAATGCGTTTCTGTATGTGGCGGGTGTGGGCGGTACTGCGATCAAATACAGTACAACCTGTCACTCAATAAATAGTCTTTGAAACCGGTTGCTGCTTGGCATAGCTATTTGCCATGTAGATGTTATCAAGTTTCTGTCGGTCGCTTCACAAATGTAGATAACTGTCAAGTCTTCCACTGGAGCAAGCCAACTGTGGCATTACAGCGCAGGTGTTTAAAGATAAACAAACTTACAAACCTGTATAAAGCACCTTATACACAATGATCGATTCTTAGCAGACAAAATAGGTATCTGGAAATATCCGGTAAATAGTATAATATTAAAGTTACGTCAATAGTGGGAAGTTTGTTCTTTCTCATATTAATATTAAGTTTAACAACTAACTGAACGAAAGCATAATTATTTACACCGTCACATTCAGACAGTACATGCGAATTGAACATCTACCTTGCAAAAAGATGAATGAGCGCGTGTGGTGTGTGTGTGTGTGAGAGAGAGACACACACAGTGAGAGAGAGACACACACACACACGGAGTGAGAGAGAGAGGGAGGGAGGGAGGGAGGGAGGGAGGGAGGGAGGGACGGAGGGACGGACGGACGGACGGACGGACGGACGGACAATAATGGTTTTGTACATTTACTGATTATTGCTATATTTTATAAAAAAAACAATACCTATCTACCCGGTATTAACTATTAAAACAGGCTGAACCTTAAGACAAACTATGCTATATGCAAACCTGACTTAAATTAATACCACACGAGACGCAAGATAATTTATATCCAGGCAATATATGCTCAACACTATTGACCTGAATTAATTTTAATTTATATGCGGTCATGATAACATATCCAGAAACCGTTTTGTGTTATCTGCTAAAACACTATTGACGTTTACTAACACTGCGGATATTTTATTACAAAATAGAATACGATGTTCCTGAAAAGTGAGTTCAGCCTAGCTTATTTCGGACTATTTCAAATAGTTTCTATAATACACTCTCACTTCTATCTTTTGCCTAAAGATCGACTCTGCCATTTTGTAGACAACTTTGCACTGATCCGCATTGAAAGAAGAAAGTATATCCCGACATATGAGATGTAGTGGGAACCTCAACTGGTGAATGGAGAACCTCAAGTCTATCGCCATGACTATTGGTGAACGGTGAATATGACGTGAATCGACATATAGTAGAACATATATATTGATGAAAGAAGAACCTCAAGTGTGTCGACATGTAATAGAACAGATCTACTAGCGAATGGAGACTATCGTCTAACAACATTCTGTGTCCATCAAGTGTCAGTCCTCTGTGTGACAGCATGTAGTGAACATTTCTAGTAGTCGAGGAAACACGAAGATGTAACTACTGACTGACGAATCAGGTACAATAATTACCAACTCATCAAAGCCACACGTGACACTTAAATATAATACGTTTTGCTCCCTTTTTGTATTTGTATTTGTTTATTTTAGTGTATTTCTTGCTGGTTTATAATGTAATATTACAAAACATATTACCGTTATCAAACATGTTGGCAGAGATAAAGGTTGATGGAGGTCGCATGCATTATCTTGGTCACGGAAACTGAGACGTACTTGACCGATGGAACCAGGATGTCGCGGTTTCCTTACTTTATAATAAAATTATGTAAAGTATCTTCTTCAATCTTTACCGACCATAAAATAACGTATGCTGCCTTAGAAAACAATCTTAGTAGATTAGTAGTTTTTGCTGAAACAACCTTTACCATATGTTTTTTCTTACAAAGAAAAATGCGCAGAACTTGAAGGAAAAATATGTATGTCTTAGAGTTAGTAAGACAGAAAATACATAAATTTTTCTTTGGTTTAATTCAGTGCATTTTTTCAGACAAAATGGGATAGACCTGTTGGAGACGGAGAGAGCACCGCTGGCGCCATGACAGGGCGTCGGGCAGCGCTGTCCCCAAGGAACAGTGCAATGACAAGGCAACGACAAAACAACATAACATCAAGAAGGGTAATGAAGAACAGTTTGGTAATACGTTCTTTTGCTATAAGTGAGACAATGTGCACACATTGTGTTTATGTGATATATTAATCAACATATACCCTATGTTTTATTTAAACATATAATTTTTTAATAAACGTGTTACAATTATGGGGGCGTGTGGTGTATTTTGATCATTTACCATTGCAGGAAATCGTTAGTGCAGTGTCTAGCAGATTTTGTTGGAGGAAGTCAAGTCTATGTTATTACTACTGACTAATTGCTAGTTGGGTATTGTGTGCATACACGTGTTTGCATGCATGTGCGATAATATAATTTGAATCACTGCTGAATATATTTACTTTAATGTACAGTAATTTAGCCTGAAGAACTACTTTGTTAAAATGCGTTATCTAACGTCTGTCGAATATAGAACTGTGTACTCTGGAAACAATCTGTCATCTTTACAAACCTTTGTGCTACTTTATTTGGCTTAAAACTACATGAAGTGTGTAATGTCATTATTGCCTAGATCCCAGGAAAATGAAGCTGAACCAAATGTGTATCCTATACGGTGTGAGAAAGTGTTTGTTCGTGTCATGTGATGTGTAGATTGTTCATTATACAGAGGAAACTCACTATTAAGGTCACCCTTGATACTGGGTCAAATTGTAAAAGTGACCTGATTGGTGAGGTGATCATATTAATGGGACTGACTGCCTATACTCCACTGTATATGGAACACATCTGGGAGTGTTCTAGGGTGATCATATTAATGGGACTGACTGCCTATACTCTACTGTATATGGAACACATCTGGGAGTATTCTAGGGTGATCATATTAATGGGACTGACTGCCTATACTCTACTGTATATGGAACACATCTGGGAGTATTCTAGGGTGATCATATTAATGGGACTGACTGCCTATACTCTACTGTATATGGAACACATCTGGGAGTATTCTAGGGTGATCATATTAATGGGACTGACTGCCTATACTCTACTGTATATGGAACACATCTGGGAGTATTCTAGGGTGATCATATTAATGGGACTGACTGCCTATACTCTACTGTATATGGAACACATCTGGGAGTATTCTAGGGTGATCATATTAATGGGACTGACTGCCTATACTCTACTGTATATGGAACACATCTGGGAGTATTCTAGGGTGATCATATTAATGGGACTGACTGCCTATACTCTACTGTATATGGAACACATCTGGGAGTATTCTAGGGTGATCATATTAATGGGACTGAGTGCCTATACTCTACTGTATATGGAACACATCTGGGAGTATTCTAGGGTGATCATATTAATGGGACTGACTGCCTATACTCTACTGTATATGGAACACATCTCGGAGTATTCTAGGGTGATCATATTAATGGGACTGACTGCCTATACTCTACTGTATATGGAACACATCTGGGAGTATTCTAGGGTGATCATATTAACGGGACTGTCTGCCCATACTCTACTGTATATGGAACACATCTGGGAATATTCTAGGGTGATCATATTAATGGGACTGACTGCCCATACTCTACTGTATATGGAACACATCTGGGAGTATTCTAGGGTGATCATATTAATGGGACTGACTGCCCATACTCTACTGTATATGGAACACATCTGGGAGTATTCTAGGGTGATCATATTAATGGGACTGACTGCCTATACTCTACTGTATATGGAACACATCTGGGAGTATTCTAGGGTGATCATATTAATGGGACTGACTGCCTATACTCTACTGTATATGGAACACATCTGGGAGTATTCTAGGGTGATCATATTAATGGGACTGACTGCCTATACTCTACTGTATATGGAACACATCTGGGAGTATTCTAGGGTGATCATATTAATGGGACTGTCTGCCCATACTCTACTGTATATGGAACACATCTGGGAGTATTCTAGGGTGATCATATTAATGGGACTGACTGCCTATACTCTACTGTATATGGAACACATCTGGGAGTATTCTAGGGTGATCATATTAATGGGACTGACTGCCTATACTCTACTGTATATGGAACACATTTGGGAGTATTCTAAGGTGATGTTAATTGTGAGGAGGCCGTAAACCGAGGTGACAATAAAGCGGTTTGATTGTACAACACACGCACATAACATATGAACATTTATAATGTTATACATACAGTGTATATATATATATGTATAGTATTTATTTTGCAGTGCTGAAGCCGTAAGAAACATGGCTGTGCCAGATCGCTTCCAAGACAGCGACTATGTCAACTGGGTGAAGGCAGGACAGGCACTGCTCTGCACGGCAGAAGGCATCTATGGCTTCTGCGAAGACCAGATCAAGAACTATCACGTTACACTGCATCGGAAGTTCCCACGCCAACCATGCGATGGCCCTTGTCAGTACGTGACACTTTAAATACTTATGCTGTTGTACTGTCGTAAGTGACTCTTCTTTGATTATTAATCAGTACTAGCAAATTCTTACATGCGCGTCATCCATGACTTTAACTATTCTCGTACAAAAGTAATTTTTACTGACTAATAATAAGCTTATTTTGAATCATGTGAACCACCGTAATGATATCAGAACAATGACTCGCACTTTGAGATGGGCACAATTTATAACTGATACACCATCTATTTCATGAAATGTGTTCTATGTTAGTTCTGAGAATGCATGTGTATTTAAAGAAATAAGAAACACCTGTGTCAATTTTTGATTGTATTTACATTATATACAGGTATAATTTCTCACTAACTGCTCTGTATTGCAGATGTTGATGCAGTTTGTCCTACATATTTGACCTGATATAGTGTTTGTGTTAATATCGTTTTATTTTAGGGTGGGGTGCTGAACATCCGAACATAATGACATTGTTTTACTAATACAAAGACAGTTTAAAACTACATTAAAGTGGTTGGCATATGACTTAGACATTACGTATTTATTTACCAGTGCGCAAGGTTTGTGCTCAGCTTGTGCCACACGACATTCGAACTGGGAACAAGACATACGTTCCCAGCTGACTCCAGGCACAAACCCGTGTTGGGCAAACACGGAATCATCTAAATGGAACACCGAGGCCTGGGAAATAGGGAAGATCTACATGGGTGCTGGTCAAGAGTCATTCAGGGCCGAAGGAGGAGACACCGTCGCGTTGGTGCAGCTGGTGCTCAACTGTCAGTTGTTTTCCAGCTCCATCGCGAACATGCAGTCGTTTGAGGATGCAAGTAGCCACGCATTCATTTTGTCATAGTTATGTCTTTCCTGTCATAACACGCATGGATATGTCGTTATGTTATTAACATGACTTACTATTATTAAGAAACACAGAACTACTTTGCAAGCAAATAGAATAGTGTGAAATTAAAAAGAATTATACTTGAATTAGTATTGTTATATATTGTGTTTTATAACATTTATTTTATGTATCAACCTACATCGTGTCTGGTTTATCCTCTGGTAGACAACATCTTGTGCATTTCTCTAAATACATGCGTCAGTCAGTGTTCTAAAAATTCGCTCTCTCAATAATAATATTGTGATAACTCAAAGAAAGGACAGGTTATATTTAGCCTCTTGATGTAATGATTGTAATCGAACTATAGTCGCACAGGTGTGTCAGGTAATATGACTTGGAAAGTCACCCCGATGAGTAAATCAGAGTTAAATCACTGATATTATGCAGTAACTGATATGAAATATAAGTCATTGCACTGAAGTCTGAGGTGTGTTTTATGGTTGTCCTATAGGTGAAACAAATTCAACGAAGAATGTTCGACTCAACTGATTTCAAGCTCACTAACACGGAGTTGAAGGACAACATCAAAGCAATGACGTCTTTGTTGGAAGATCCAACGCAGCTCAAGTACGACGATCACTCCAAGCAAGCAGTGCAGCAACTTCAACAGGTAATCCAAAACCACTGATCTAGGATAAGTAGCAGGTGGATAAAGTAACATCCATTGCACACTTCATCAATGCCAGGTCAAAAACTATTAGTGATCTAAATGATCTTATAATCCAAAACCACTGATCTAGGATAAGTAGCAGGTGGATAAAGTAACATCCATTGCACACTTCATCAATGCCAGGTCAAAAACTATTAGTGATCTAAATGATCTTATAATCCAAAACCACTGATCTAGGATAAGTAGCAGGTGGATAAAGTAACATCCATTGCACACTTCATCAATGCCAGGTCATAAACTAATAGTATCTAAATTATCTTATAATCCAAAACCACTGATCTAGGATAAGTAGCAGGTGGATAAAGTAACATCCATTGCACACTTCATCAATGCCAGGTCAAAAACTATTAGTGATCTAAATGATCTTATAATCCAAAACCACTGATCTAGGATAAGTAGCAGGTGGATAAAGTAACATCCATTGCACACTTCATCAATGCCAGGTCATAAACTATTAGTGATCTAAATGATCTTATAATCCAAAACTACTGATCTAGGATAAGTAGCAGGTGGATAAAGTAACATCCATTGCACACTTCATCAATGCCAGGTCAAAAACTATTAGTGATCTAAATGATCTTATAATCCAAAACCACTGATCTAGGATAAGTAGCAGGTGGATAAAGTAACATCCATTGCACACTTCATCAATGCCAGGTCATAACCTACTAGTGATCTAAATGATCTTATCCAAAACCACTGATCTAGGATAAGTAGTTGGTGGATAAAGTAACATCCATTGCACACTTCATCAATGCCAGGTCATAAACTATTAGTGTTCTAAATGATCTTATCCCAAACCACTGATCTAGGATAAGTAGCAGGTGGATAAAGTAACATACATTGCACACTTCATCAATGCCAGGTCATAAACTATTAGTGATCTAAATGATCTTATAATCCAAAACCACTGATCTAGGATAAGTAGCAGGTGGATAAAGTAACATCCATTGCACACTTCATCAATGCCAGGTCATAACCTACTAGTGATCTAAATGATCTTATCCAAAACCACTGATCTAGGATAAGTAGCTGGTGGATAAAGTAACATCCATTGCACACTTCATCAATGCCAGGTCATAAACTATTAGTGTTCTAAATGATCTTATCCCAAACCACTGATCTAGGATAAGTAGCAGGTGGATAAAGTAACATACATTGCACACTTCATCAATGCCAGGTCATAAACTAATAGTGATCTAAATGATCTTCTAATCAAAAACCACTGATCTAGGATAAGTAGCAAGTGAATAAAGTAACATCCATTGCACATTTCATCAATGTCAGGTCATAAACTATTAGTGATCTAAATTATCTTATAATCCAAAACCACTGATCTAGGATAAGTAGCAGGTGGATAAAGTAACATCCATTGCACACTTCATCAATGCCAGGTCATAAACTATTAATGATATAAATAAACTTATTACCCAAAACCACTGATCTAGGATAAGTAGCAGGTGGATAAAATAACATCCATTGCACATTTCATCAATGCCAGGTCATAACCTACTAGTGATCTAAATGATCTTATTATCCAAAACCACTGATCTAGGTTAAGTAGCAGGTGGAAGAAGTAACATCCATTATACATTTCATCAATGCCAGGTCATAAAATGCTCTTATCCATTCGAAAGTGTCACTTATCCAACCGCAGAAATGTTATGCAAATTAATATAATGAACAGACGTAGTACTTTTGTAATTATAATTTCCGTTTTTAGATGATTCATGTGTTCAATTATCTAGTTATTATTCTTTTAGAGTGGCAGTTGACATTTAGTAACAACATAAGTTCCTCCTTATTTGGATAAATTGTTGTTTATTTCCCGTCTAATGAATATGGTTCAAGCAAATATCAACGTAGGAATACTGGGTTGTTTAAAATTTAACAGTAACGGTAAATATATGAAAGCTGGTCTATTATGATGATGACAAAGGCTCACATTCTCCATTATGATATCTTAATGATTCACTTCTCTTTGACAACAGATTGAAACTCATCCTCTACAAACGAATGATCCGCAAGTCCTTCAACATGAGCGGATTCTGTGGAAACAGAAAATTGAATGCATCATTCAGAATCAGGCTCTGACACGACAGCAGGTATTTACAAATGACCACATTACTGTTATATATATATATATAATATATATATATATATACTGTCTATTATTTGATATTAACATAGCTACACAGTTTAAATTAGTTTTGTTTATATATGCAACTGGTGAAGTAAATAGTTACATCGATATGTCAACCAAATAATCTGTCCTGTGAGTGTACGTAGTAAAACATTAATCATGTCACATTCAAGGGCAAATCTACGGTGTGCATTCAAGCACAAATGCATTTCAAATGTTATGATACATGTTAATTTCTATAATAATATGCATTGACATTCTGCAACTGTATGCAGTTTCACTCAAATGACAGCCGCCAATGACTAGATATTGACAGCGGCTGGAGTCAACTTATGAAATGCGACCACAACAAGCTCCAACGTGCGCCTTGGCAAACATGTAATCGTTAGACGAGCTGTCAATACAAATATAAATTGGAGGGCCTATTATGCTACAAACTCGGGGAGAATCTTAATAATAATAACACTCATGAAGTTGTGTCACTAGAAATATCGCGCTGTTGAAAAAATAAAATGTTATGCATAATTATCTTATCTAGTGACAGGCTGTTATCAATATTAACCACCACTCAATGTACTTGTTATTACAATACAAACTACAATACTTATGAAGCTGAAATTTGGCATTTGAATTCGACTTGCGTCTACGAATAATTGCAGCTGTTTTACATTTGTTGAAGGGGTTGTGCTAAAAATACACAATTAATGTTGTCCGTCTTTCAGCATTGATAAGTCCAACATTTGTTATGAAGCTGTAGCACATATAAATGGAACCATACGTATTTTGGGGGCTACGCACCTAAAGTAATAAATACAAACTAATATTTCCAACCACAATCAACAGTATCACAGCAATGACTAATTAGGAATAGCTTTTTGAAGACATAGCAACCGTTCATTGGCCTAGCCATTGTTGTCAAGAAACCAACCGTTCACTGGCCTAGCCATTGTTGTCAAGAAACCAACCGTTCACTGTCCTAGCCATTGTTGTGAAGAAACCAACCGTTCACTGCCCTAGCCATTGTTGTCAAGAAACCAACCGTTCACTGTCCTAGCCATTGTTGTGAAGAAACCAACCGTTCACTGTCCTAGCCATTGTTGTCAAGAAACCAACCGTTCACTGTCCTAGCCATTGTTGTCAAGAAACCAACCGTTCACTGGCCTAGCCATTGTTGTCAAGAAACCAACCGTTCACTGTCCTAGCCATTGTTGTGAAGAAACCAACCGTTCACTGCCCTAGCCATTGTTGTCAAGAAACCAACCGTTCACTGGCCTAGCCATTGTTGTCAAGAAACCAACCGTTCACTGGCCTAGCCATTGTTGTCAAGAAACCAACCGTTCACTGGCCTAGCCATTGTTGTCAAGAAACCAACCATTCACTGGCCTAGCTATTGTTGTCAAGAAACCAACCGTTCACTGCCCTAGCCATTGTTGTCACGAAACCAACCGTTCACTGCCCTAGCCATTGTTGTCAAGAAACCAACCGTTCACTGGCCTAGCCATTGTTGTCAAGAAACCAACCGTTCACTGGCCTAGCCATTGTTGTCAAAAAACCAACCGTTCACTGGCCTAGCCATTGTTGTCTAGAAACCAACCGTTCACTGGCCTAGCCATTGTTGTCAAGAAATTAACTGTTCACTGGCTTAGCCATTGTTGTCAACAACCGTTCACTGGCCTAGCCATTGTTGTCAAGAAACCAACCGTTCACTGGCCTAGCCATTATTGTCAAGAAACCAACAGTTCATTGGCCTAGCCACTGTTGTCAAGAAACCAACGTACGGATTCTACTTTATGGCAACTTCTCTACAACAATTTGTCCACACATTCGACATGTGCTACTGTGGTTATCTAAGTAATGCATGTAGATGTGCTATGTGTTTATATAAGATGGCATGCCATTGAAGGCATTCTCATTCTTCTGATAACAACAAAATGAGTTTAGAACTAACATGATACCAGTTTCAATAGCACAAGACCAATGCGCGGTCAACCAAGGGAACCGGGCCGATCAAGTGGCGCCACCTTGCATAGTTCTAGTAGTTCGCGTAACCCAAGCACGTGCAATTGGCTAATACCATGTTCAGTTTTTGTAGATTTTGATCGGTAAACGAATGTAGGTATAATTGTTTAATAACGTAATGTATCTGTGTTAATGTATACACCTTAAGAATTGTGCAGGCTCTAGCTGGTTGTTTTCATCGTTAGATCAAAAAGTAAAGGTTTGCCCAGTGGCAGGGTCAAGCCAATTGGCCATCGCAATGCAGCCCGTCTACTGTTTCAGTGTTTGACAGCAGTATGTCGTTTTATAAGGACTGAAACAAGTCAGGTCTTTATTCTTCATTGTAGTGTTCCTGTAACCGCACATGGACAGTGTGGTATATTGCAAAATCATGTTTTAGTGCAAATCAACCTTGTAAGCAGTAACCGAATAATGATACATTCCTTGACATGTTGACGTAGCCTCGTAGGCTCTCCCAGTTCTAAAGAATTGAAGACGCTTCGTGGATAAAGAATGTTGCTCGTTTACTGATCGCTTCTTTGTATAATATCCGCATCAAAAGCAATACGTCAGCCGTCATTTTAGCAGGAATTTCAGTAGAAACGTCCAATATAATAATAATAATAATAAGTGTTAGCATTTTGATTGTAGTTGCAATTTGTTACTGTTAGCTTGCATTAAATCATTCAAGTGTGTAATGCCAAATTGTTGCTTTTTGTTTTCCTTAATATCCATTTATTAAATAAACATAAATGTCAGTAAAAAAGTTGTACTTGCAAAAAAGCACATTGTTCATTCAGGCTGTTACTCAAAATGTAATGTCATTTGTAGGTAATTTTTGACATATTTTATATTTGTTTTTAAAAAGCATCGATCTATATCTAAACAACAAGAAACAAGTTTATGTGAAAACAAGCATGAAGGCCTTATTATCCACCATAGCCAGTTTAGTAACATATTATGCAGATCGTAACGAAAATAGATACATTTTACATGTAAATTGTAATGTGTGGATCCATGTGATTGATAGGTAACATATATGCCACCATGCATACAGGCAGGCCGGCTTGTGTGTACGCACATATGCATACATGTGTACAAGACACAAGTGTATGTACATGCCATGCCTATGCGTGTATCTGTATACGTCAGTACGTATATTCATGTGTACATGCATATGTAGATTCATACCATAATGGTTATTTCCAGTTGAACAACGTCATCGGCTTTGTCACTGCGCAAAATGACCTCAACAAAGATTTCACAGTAGAGATTGCTTCCTTGAACGCCCGTGTGGACACTGAACATGCAAGAATGGATGAATTGCAAGGTTCGTTAATGTTTCTATGGAGTTGTTTAATAATTGTTTGATAAACTAATTCCAGTATATGTGCTTCCTTGTCTATTATACTATTATTATACTTACCATTTGGATATCTGAATTATAAGAATAATATATTTCTTATGGCAACAGAAATATTCAGTTAAATTGTAATCGAATTGGTACATTAGACATAACACATCTAAGTAAACAACATATGCGTGGTGACATCGCACCTCGGAGGAGCTGTACTGACACTACTCAACAATTAGCTGATTCATATTTAGATTACATTAGACAACAAATCTAAGTAAACAACATATGCGTGGTGACGTCGCACCTCGGAGGAGCTGTACTGACACTACTCAACAATATGCTGATTCATATTTAGATTACATTAGACATAATAAATCTAAGTAAACAACATATGCGTGGTGACGTCCCACCTCGGAGCAGCTGTACTGACACTACTCAACAATTAGCTGATTCATATTTAGATTACATTAGACATAACAAATCTAAGTAAACAACATATGCGTGGTGACGTCCCACCTCGGAGGAGCTGTACTGACACTACTCAACAATTAGCTGATTCATATTTTAATTACATTAGACATAACAAATCTAAGTAAACAACATATGCGTGGTGGCGTCGCACCTCGGAGGAGCTGTACTGACACTACTCAACAATTAGCTGATTCATATTTAGATTACAGTAGAAGAAGCACGATAATGCATAAACAGTTAATGTACTCAAAGTCAGGTTCGATCTGTTTAATATGTACACTAACCGTGCACAAAAAACCGCCATGTCAGAATGTTAATGATTTCTGATAACACACTCGATTTGTAATTAACTTATTGCCATAATATTTTTAAAGGCAATTTGTGACAGGCCACAACATAGCAATTATGTGACAGGCCACAGCAGAGCAATTGTGTGACAGGCCACAGCAGAGCAGTTATGTGACAGGCCACAGCAGCGCAATTATGTGACAGGCCACAGCAGAGCAGTTATGTGACAGGCCACAGCAGAGCAGTTATGTGACAGTCCACAGCAGAGCAATTATGTGACAGGCCACAGCAGAGCAGTTATGTGACAGACCACAGCAGAGCAATTATGTGACAGGCCACAGCACAGCAATTATGTTGCAAAATTGTGAAATGGAGTTTTGTACATTTTTTGATTCAACAAATTATAAGGTTTAAAATGATACTTCAGTAATGTTGTTGCAACACCTTCAGCAGTTTTCAATATATTGGTACTCTTAAAGCAAACTTACAAAAGAACGTTTGGAGAAATGAGGTAATTTTTGACTCGTACTCTATATTGGTTTTTCTAATTGTTGATAATAAATAAATTTCTGCCAAAATCACATAACTGATGGGACAAAATTATACAGCAATTTTGATTCGTGTGCAGATTATGCCTGTGTGACAAATACCCAGTTCGCTGTGACAGTTCATATTTATACTGTTCTCTCTTATTCTGAAGAAATATAGGTGGATATTTCTGCCATGTTGTACGTGGGAGTAATTTGATAATGGGCCTAACATCCAAACGAAGCCAGTTGACGTGTGTCATGTTTTCTCAACAGAGCAACTGTCTGGTTTGATCGCTACATTGGAAGTGTGGGGTACACCTTCAAGTGAACGTAGCAGAGGTAAGCTGTAATGTTATACTATTTGTATGTTTTTATTGTAATGCTAGATCACTACGTCTCCAAAATATGTTGTTTCTAGATCTCCCAGAGTGTGTTTGGAGAATGAAAACGCTGACGACTAGATATGAACTTGGAAAGAATGTGATCATTCAGCGTATTACTTTATGTTCTTTCTCACTGGGGTATCAAGAAAATGCATTTTTATTCAAAATTTTATTTGCCAAGCATTCCCCTTTCCAGAGGGTAAGCTACAGTTCGAGTGTGTGGAGGATGCTCCTTTAAGTTCAACACTTCAAGTTAATCATCGGTCTATAAAACTCACTTGCCAAAGGAATATGATCATCAGTTTTACCCATAATCAGCCGATTTTTGACCCATTCCAGACAATGAGCAGAACATGTATTACCAGACATAATGTTTCTGTATAGTTTGTATACCAGTCAGTATGATCCATGAAGGCCATCTATTCAACTAGACGGGTGCATATGTTTTTGATCATGTATACAAAATGTACAAACGTTGGATAAACTAGATGTATTTACTTGTCCTCTTGAAATTCAATCAGTGGTAATGTTAGATCAGCAGCAAACATGGTTTGAAGTTGCCGTTATCTGAATGTAAATAATCTTACCATGGCATAATTAAACCAACAGTAGACATGCATTTGAAGCAAACAAATTTAACAATGCATTTTGGTTAGGAGATTACCCATTACCTTTGATGTCAATCACAACAGTTCGGAATTTGAAGACTTACATGATCCAGAAATGTTCATAATGATTATAATTAGTTATCGTGACACTTCCATATTTGTAGTAGTTAGCTTGTTTTTTTCAAGTACAGAAGTAAATATAATACCATTATGTTTTTATTTTTCAACAGATCAAGTTCAACAAGACGAACTCACTGCCAGAGTTACTGAACTGAAAAACCTCGCTGCCAGTTATCAGCAAGACATCAACGGTACTGTGTGAACACCTGCAATATGTCTGATGTGTAAAACATAATAGACATTAGAGTCACAATGATAAACAACAGTGACAAGACATCAACGGTACTGTGTGACCATCTGCAATATGTCTGATGTGTAAAACATAATAGCCATTAGAGTCACAATGAAAACCAACAGTGACAAGACATCAACGGTACTGTGTGACCATCTGCAATATGTCTGATGTGTAAAACATAATAGCCATTAGGGTCACAATGAAAACCAACAGTGACAAGACATCAACGGTACTGTGTGACCATCTGCAATATGTCTGATGTGTAAAACATAATAGCCATTAGGGTCACAATGATAAACAACAGTGACAAGACATCAACGGTACTGTGTGAACACCTGCAATATGTCTGATGTGTAAAACATAATAGCCATTAGGGTCACAATGAAAACCAACAGTGACAAGACATCAACGGTACTGTGTGACCATCTGCAATATGTCTGATGTGTAAAACATAATAGCCATTAGAGTCACAATGATAAACAACAGTGACAAGACATCAACGGTACTGTGTGAACACCTGCAATATGTCTGATGTGTAAAACATAATAGCCATTAGGGTCACAATGAAAACCAACAATGACAAGACATCAACGGTGCTGTGTGAACATCTGCAATACGTCTGATGTTTAAAACATAATAGCCATTAGGGTCACAATGATAAACAACAGTGACAAGACATCAACGGTACTGTTTGAACATCTGCAATACCTCTGATGTGTAAAACATAATAGCCATTAAAGTCACAATGATAAACAACAGTGACAAGACATCAACGGTGCTGTATGAACATCTGCAATACGTCTGATGTGTAAAACATAATAGCCATTAGGGTCACAATGAAAACCAACAGTGACAAGACATCAACGGTACTGTGTGAACATCTGCAATACGTCTGATGTGTAAAACATAATAGCCATTAAAGTCACAATGATAAACAACAGTGACAAGACATCAACGGTGCTGTATGAACATCTGCAATACGTCTGATGTGTAAAACATAATAGCCATTAGGGTCACAATGAAAACCAACAGTGACAAGACATCAACGGTACTGTGTGAACATCTGCAATACGTCTGCTGTGTAAAACATAATAGCCATTAGAGTCACAATGATAAACAACAGTGACTAGACATCAACGGTGCTGTATGAACATCTGCAATACGTCTGATGTGTAAAACATAATAGCCATTAGGGTCACAATGAAAACCAACAGTGACAAGACATCAACGGTACTGTGTGAACATCTGCAATACGTCTGATGTGTAAAACATAATAGCCATTAGAGTCACAATGATAAACAACAGTGACAAGACATCAACGGTACTGTGTGAACATCTGCAATACGTCTGATGTGTAAAACATAATAGCCATTAGATTCACAATGATAAACAACAGTGACAAGACATCAACGGTACTGTGTGAACATCTGCATTACGTCTGATGTGTAAAACATAATAGCCATTAGGGTCACAATGAAAACCAACAGTGACAAGACATCAACGGTACTGTGTGAACATCTGCAATACGTCTGATGTGTAAAACATAATAGCCATTAGAGTCACAATGATAAACAACAGTGACAAGACATCAACGGTACTGTTTGAACATCTGCAATACCTCTGATGTGTAAAACATAATAGCCATTAGGGTCACAATGATAACCAACAGTGACAAGACATCAACGGTACTGTGTGACCATCTGCAATATGTCTGATGTGTAAAACATAATAGCCATTAGAGTCACAATGATAAACAACAGTGACAAGACATCAACGGTACTGTGTGAACATCTGCAATACGTCTGATGTGTAAAACATAATAGCCATTAGAGTCACAATGATAACCAACAGTGACAAGACATCAACGGTACTGTGTGACCATCTGCAATATGTCTGATGTGTAAAACATAATAGCCATTAGAGTCACAATGATAAACAACAGTGACAAGACATCAACGGTACTGTGTGAACATCTGCAATACGTCTGATGTGTAAAACATAATAGCCATTAGAGTCACAATGATAAACAACAGTGACAAGACATCAACGGTACTGTGTGAACATCTGCATTACGTATGATGTGTAAAACATAATAGCCATTAGAGTCACAATGATAAACAACAGTGACGCGTCATTTGGCAAAATGACTAACTGAGCTCATCCATGGTAGTTATTTAAAGGTAGAAACATGTATAGTCCACCAGCTTGTGTTTACGGATCTGCAATCACCAGACAAAAATAACTATTGATTTACTTTGGCCGACTTGTTTGTTGGTGGGGGGGGGGCATAACTGATGCTGATATTGCCTGCAGTAGTATACGAATGAGCTCGATGGCTTCGTGTTCAAAGGTAATTTTATTCCCAGGATTACTTGCTTCTCTTTCACAATAACTTGATTCTTGTTCTTCAGTAAAAAGGTGTTTGATGTAGACTTAACAATGAACTGATTAGACACCAGTCGTTGATTGGAACCTTCAAACAGCATAATCATAATCCAAATTTACAATGATTAAGGTAAGATAAGTTACAATAATTTGTTATGCCTTTTTTCAAAGGAATTTGGCATGCACTTCATTGTAGATGTGGACACAAAACACTTAATGTTTCTTTACCAGGTATATTACGACAATATTGCTTTTTCAACAACAAAATAAATGTAACAAAATATGGAAGGTTTATTTTGTGTCAACTACCAAAGCGGTTAGATTACTTCATTCTACCATTCTATTAAATAGCAAAATGTTATTATTACACAACTAAGAAATTAAACTCACATCGATGTATCGACTGCCTTCGGTGGCCTTCATCAGGAACTCTCCTTCTTCTTCTAGCCAGATGGTGTGGCGAGCACGTTGTCCAACACGTGACTCAGTTGATGCCCTCCCTCCTCTCTATTAATTGTAGCTGTTGTCTTTCTGGTCCAGATGGCCCCGTTAATCCATCGCACACACCTGTTTGTCTCTCTATCAACCACTATCCCACTCTCCCTGTCTATGACAGTTGCTTCTGTCCAGATGACCCCCTTAATCCATCGCAAACACCTGTTTGTCTCTTTATCAACCACTCTGGCACTCTCCCTGTCTATGACAGTTGTTTCTGTCCAGATGGACTCCTTAATCCTTCACACACACACACACACACACACACACACACACACACACACACACACACACACACACACACACACACACACACACACACACACACACACACACACACACACACACACACACACACACACACACACACACACACACACACACACACACACACACACACACACACACACACACACACACACACACACACACACACACACACACACACACAAACACCTGTCTGTCTCTCTGTCAACCACTCTGGCACTCTCCCTGTCTATGACAGTTGTTTCTGTCCAGATGGACCCCTTAATCCATCACACACACCTGTCTGTCTCTCTGTCAACCACTCTGGCACTCTCCCCGTCTATGACAGTTGTTTCTGTCCAGATGGACCCCTTAATCCATCGCATACACCTGTCTGTCTCTCTATCAACAACTCTGTCACTCTCCCCATCTATGACAGTTATTTAAGTCCAGATGGCCCCCTTAATCCATCACATACACCTGTCTGTCTCTCTATCAACCACTCTGGCACTCTCCTCGTCTATGACAGTTGTTTCTGGTTCAGACAGCCCCCTTAATCCATCGCACACACCTGTCTGCCTCTCTATCAACGACTATCCCACTCTCCCCTCTATGACAGTTGTTTCTGTCCATATGGCCTACTTACTCCATCGCACAGACCTGTCTGTCTCTCTATCAACCACTCTGGCACTCTCCCCGTCTATGACAGTTGTTTCTGTCCAGATAGTCAGTTATCGCCAAATTGTGTTGATTGTTTTTTTAGACAGTTACCGCTGACTCTCTTCTTCATATTTCAACTTGATGTTGCCTGTTGCGTCAGTCGTGTTGAAGTGGTCTGTCAGTTGTTGTTGACACCTCTTCCTCGCGACTTCCATTACGTCATTCACATATCGCTTTCAAAGTCAGGGCTGTCATGTTACTGGAGCTGTGGCGATGTCTTATTGTTCCAGCCGTTCCATCAATAGATTGGCTATCACCGATGACACTGTATATGTGGTAATAAACGTGTGCGCAAAACAGTGGATTCGATTTTCATGCTACTTTACGGGCAGTCAATAACAGACCAACAAAGAAAATACCCCCTAAAACCACGGGTTTTGCAGCCTTTTAATGTTGTTGTTGTTGTTTTTCATTGTAACACAGAGTATAATTTGTGAAACAAGGAAGCATAGCATTTCTAAATCTGTGCATACTGCAGTGGCTCATTTCTGTTGCTGTTGCACTCAATAATAACACACAAATTATTGCAATCCAAGTCAAGCGCAGAAATGATATATGTCTACTTTTGATGTTTTGAAATGTTCTGTTTTTCAGCAAAGCTGCAGCATCTGAAACAACAGTTCAGAAGTGTTCACAAACGCAGGATCGACACATATCTGAGGGACACGAGATATGATGAAGACAACACTTTCAGTAATATCTACGTTGAACTGGAACTACGCGACCACAAGTCTTCGAGACGTATCAAAGTTGAAGAGTTGTTTTCCCCGGATCCGCTGAGTGAGGATATCCCATTGAAGGTGTTAGTAAACGGCCCTGCAGGTGGCGGTAAGACAACGGCATCGATGCGGTTACTTAGCTTGTGGCTGGATGGTCGGTTACCTACCATTGAAAACATCTTCTTCTTTTCGATGCGAAATCTTTCACGTATCGGAAAATGCTCTTTGACTGACCTTCTCTTTACACACCAAGGTATCCAGAAGCCAAGCAATGATATAGTTGTCAAATATTTGGCTAACATTAACATGTCACGGTCACTTGTCATTTTCGAAGATTGTTGGGAATTTGGGAATTATCCATCTGAATCGGAGTCGGAGCACATTGGTTATGATACAGAAGTTGAGGTTTCCAAGCTGGTAGGGTCTATCATTTGTGGAAAAACCATGGCAGCAACAAGAGTGTTGGTGACCTCACGGGCTGGTGGAGTAATCGAATACCACGTGTTCGACCGGATAACTGAGATATATGGTTTTGACGAATCGAGGATCTATCAGTATGTGTCCAAGTTTTGTGTGGGAAATGACACAGAGAATGGCAATCTAGAATCACACATACGAAACTACATCCGCAGCAACCATAACGTTCGTACCTTCTGCTCCGTGCCTATGTTGTGTAATCTAGTATGTCGTATTGCAAAGATGGCACTGGGACCACATTGTCAAGTGCCAACAACCATCACGCAACTGTTGAAGATGAGTGTAGTCAATTTTGCAATCGAATCTCATCCGGACTTCAAAGGTAAAACAGTATGTGAACATGATGATGTAATTGCTCATTTCAAAGATCCGCTTCTCCACCACTCGAAACTGGCAAAGGATGGCATGAGTCATTATCCAATCAAAGTTCTTTTCTCAGAAGAAGACAGAAGGCTGGAATTGTCAGAGCTCACTGCAAGAGAATTCGGTCTCTTGACGTTTTCAAGGGACAAGGTACAAGGATCGTTGTACGGAGAAGAAAGAGAGTTGCATCACTTTGTGCACTTGCTGGTGCAGGAGTTTCTCACTGGCGTTGCCCTAGCTTCAAACGTACAAGACATTGAGATGCTGATGAAGAATACGCCAAACGTAGGGCAGCTAGACATGGTCTTGAGATTTGTGTCAGGACTGACAGGTGACTCAGACAACAAAGAGTTTCTGGATTCTCTGGGATTCAGCACAACTGTAGCACCAGGCGATTTGCTCAGGCTTGTTGTTAAGCAGGATCGTGAAAACAGAAGACGTGACCTCAAGAGGACAATCCTTCTACTACTGATGATCATCAACGAATCGCGTGAGCGTGATCTGTGGGCCGTAATCAAAGACTTTGTCCTGATACAGCGTGTATATGGCAAGGAACTGAATCTTGAAGGCACACGTGTCAGTCCAGACGAGCTGGAAGCACTACTATATGTGATGCCAAATATGGATGATGTCACCATACTGGAGTAAGTATCACTTTCACTATACCCTAGTATGTAGAAAAGTGTCTTCTTACAACACTAAAGTTTCTGATGTACGTACGCTCACATGCACGTGCATTTGTCACCTGTAACATACTTCATGTCGATGGTGTTGAAATTAAACTTTGTAAGTAAAAAGCTGGTTTTGCAGGCTTCCAAAATAAACGTTTCTATGTTGTATCTTAGGTATTTCAGGTATCGTCTCAAGAAAGATTGTTTACATTATACTTTGAGTATCTCTTTAACTGGCTACATGACAACAGGCGCAATATTTTCTTTACAGTTTTGTATTTCAAAATTAAATTGTTCAATACTTTCATTTAAAACTTTTCATCAGAACACCATCGATATGCAGTGTACATTCGTTCTAAAAACACAAACAAGTAAATAGAATAATTTGCATAGGTAGGATAAAAAACATTAATGTAGACCTAAGCATGTCATTGCTAGAGATTGTAAGAGGTGCATTGCTAATTCGCACATTTGTTTCCGTTGATCCATTTTAATGATACCAATACTGATAAGATATAGTTCTAGTTCTATTGTGTGCATTAATAGATACGTGTTGTGGTAGGAAGTAAATTATATGATTGGGTAGTGATACCCAAGTTCAACGTAACACTCGTATCCAACTGATATTTTACACACTCGTTGTATCTGTTGTCGTCATTGGCCAAGTTTGGTATTATGAGATTCTAGCCATAAATAAAAAATGGTATTAGGTAAAAAGGCATTTGTGTAATTAACTCATTGCCCGAGCATATTTAGGTTTAAGTTCCCAGTATTATCTTAAAATAGACATGCTGTAGACCTTTTTTGGACAATCAAAATCATTTAGTTGGCGAGTAGGGTTCACGCGCGATGGTACAAGATATACGTTATATACACCTGTATATGTTCTCGTCTTGCGCCAGTTATCATATGTGCTGCAGAATTCGGAAGCACATATGATGTCAGTAGACTGCAATATTGCGTTGCCGTAATGGTGTTGCATGCATTAGTAGTAAGATATAATATATTCTGATCATCGCGATGCTACATAGGTAACGATATGGCAAAGACGACATAGTGTTGATTTAATTGAACGAAACACCGATGGCGCGTATACACGGATTTGGTTTATCAGAGTAGCTACATGTGCATTAGCTTTATCAACACTAAACACGTTTCTGATTTTTCATTGCGGATTATGACGATTTAGTTAGTTTTACCCTCATTTACTGAAAGATTATGCTTTTAATTACATCGACAGTGCAACATTGTAAAGTTGTCCGTCCCCTCCGTCTTCCTTCCTTCCTTCCTTCAATTGGGCGGTACGCAATGGCTTCAGAAGACCGGAGCCTTACCTCGGGTATGTCGCTCGCCAAGCCGTGTACAACATCGTACTGTAGTGATGCATTGTCCCCTCACGGCTAAGGGTGTATTCGCTTGTCAATGGAATTGAACAAACAAGCGTTCCAGGTTCGTCACGAATATATATGTTTTATTCATCAGTAGAAACTTCAGACACAATGTCCATACAACGTTTGCACATTCATGAAACATTTTCCTAGTTTCCCGTAGAGAGCGTCAACGTGTCTCCTCGTCTGTGTTCATTGCCGCCCTCCCCTTAATTCCAAAAATAGTTCCCTTTTAAACATACTGGCTTGGCCTCAAGCCAAATCCGGGAATTGTCTTTAAACCGTAAGGTATCGAAACGCATAGTATGACATTTGTAGAATTATGGCTCTACGCATGCGTGTTTTTAATGCTGTCATACTGTGGGGATGAGGGTGCTCACTCACGTGAGGGGTTCTGCGGGGGTCTGCATTTATTAGCATAATTTAATCTTTCCGGTTCGATCTTAAAACCAGGACATGGTCACGAAGTGAATCTAAGGTCAGGCCGATGTCTGCACCAAATTCCAGTCATGACTCTTAACTGTCAACTACATTCTGTTCCGGTAGACACCAAGAACTACGCCTACAGACGCGAAAATAAACAAATCGTTCAAACCTTGTTGCTTTAGAAACGCGCCCACAGTGACGGAAACCATATGCTTGCCTTGTGCAGCATTCTTTTATATAATGCTTTTATATAACATGACTCTGGTTTTTCTGTTCTAGTCTTTCTCTGATAACTAATAATAATAGTAATTAACTAAATTAGTCACTGCAGGTCTGTTACATAATGATGATTAGTCATAATGGTTAAGTAATGTCTTACACAATTTTGTTTACGGTCCTCGACTTGCTGTACATGTGTTTGATTTATTACAGAAAGCATTTGACTTACTGAGTGCACGATTCTCTGGTTCAATCTGCCGACTTGCCTTATCTGTCGTTTACATTCTAACACATCATCGTCTGTCGCAACACCAAAAAGTGTTTTAGAAATCTGTCCAAAAATGTTCAGTAGTCCACGTCGTTGTCGTCCTGTTGGTTGCAGGACGTACATCGCTTGTTTGATTTCAGCTAGTCGATCACTCCAGCTTTCCATCGATTGATTATTGAATTCTCGGACTGCCCGCAGCCTAAGAATGGCGGTTTTGAATTGTTCAAGTTTCTGTCGTAGTCCTGATATCTCGGATGGGGCCGTAATGGTTATTAATACCACCCATGTTGCGACGTGGTTACGTGTGTCATCGGCTCCTGTCACCAACAGTCCGTCAGCCAAGAATCGCGGCTCGTTAAGTCGTATATCCTTTCTAGCATAATCACATGCCAGTACAACAGTCATTAATGTGGTATTAGCTACCCTCTACTAAAACCGTTTGAGTAACCGTGTTACTCTCTTTTAACTTCTTTATCTTCCTCGTTGGATGCCTATCCATTAACAGAAGCTCTTTCGGTGTCTTTAGACTACCGCATTTATATACGTGACCGTGCAATCATTCTGATCACATTTGTCATCAATGTGGTCTTAGTTACCCTCTACTAAAACCGTTTCAATATGTGACCCATTGATCACGTTTAGTCAATATCTGACCACAAAACATAGACCTTCTACGTGTTTACGTCGCGTTGTTTACGCGATAACATTTACGTAACTTAATAAATTGGATGCACCAAAAAGTTCGAGACTCCTCGTAACTCTAACTTCACATTGCATCTATTAACTCTTTCCTGGACATCCGCTCGTCCTCACGCTAATATCATATTGTTTTCTTCAACAATAAAACTCGACAACCACCGTTAGGTTGGCGCTCAACTCTTTCAATCAGATTAATCTATAATTCTGACTTCAGTAAATTTCCGTGTTCGAATATTGGCCAAATATAATATGTAAACATTTCTCAGCTAAACGTAATATCTTTATTCTATTTCATAAAATTCGGATTAATCTTGTACCGATTTCTTGTTTTTAGAAATCCTTCAGCAATGAAAACAACCAGCCGAAAAAGTTAACTGAATTTGTCATGTTTAAGTAGCTGCGGAAAATTTGACATAACCAAATTCCTGGAGATACGTGCTCACAGCTTGCTTCCTGTTTGATTCACGTATTCCGCTACTTTGTAATCTACCACAATTTCAGTAAACTTAGATCATTCTCAAAGCTTCAGAAGACACCAAGATTGTTCTATATTTCGCTGGCGGCCCGCAGCAAGCGAATGTTGTTGTAAGTCTTAAAACATTTGTTTTAGTCACATCTGGCCAATACAAATTCCAATAAATTTATCGCTGTTTACACCTAACATTTTTAGTCAATACTTTGACATTTGTCTAGTCAATTTAAACTGACACAAACCCTGTGCTAAATCTCAATTTCTCTGAGATAACGTAAATCAGTAATGCAACCCGTTCATTGTTGTAACACTCCCTACCACATCTAGTTAAATAGTATTTAAGCGAATACCCTCCGCTGGGTGTTCTGTTACTATTGGAAAGTAATTTTTTTATTTTAAACCCTTTTGGAAATTTCTTTCTTCTCCTTTCGTTGAAACTATGTGTCTCTCTGCAACACAATTTTAAACAATGCAATCGAAATGTAATGTAATCCACACGTACCTCTTTCTTTTCTAAATTATTCCTTTAAAACACACTCTAAATGTCAGTTATCAAGTCCTTTTTCATCTTGATCCCCGTCGTGTAGGCTACGTGCTGTTTCGATACGGTCCCTGAACTGTTGAGTGTCGCTCAATGTCGATTAGATTAGCCTACCTCGTGGCATGCGTCACGGTCGCCGTCAGTGTTGACACTGTCCCCGACTTCTCGCGGATCTTCATTGTTTGGTTTCGATTTCACGCGACCGTCCAGCTGTTTCACCTTCGCTGCCGTCTGTCCACTGTCTCCCTGCGATCTTGTCTCGTTGGCGGCACGCGCCGTCGATTTCCTCGCATCTCCGCCACTCTCCGTTTTCTCTCGCTGGTCGTTCCGGCGCCGTTCGTCAATGTACGTAATGGTTCGATCCTTCCCTTCCAACCTCCCTAACGTCCCGGATAACCACAACATACACCTACTTAGTTCAGCATAGCTGCGGTTATCGTTTGGCCCGATATGGGGAAGCTGGTCCAGAAAGACCACCTTTAAGAATGAAGCCGATGCAGTGTTTAACATTGCCGTCGGAATGCGTGGCACGCTCCGGCGACTGTTGTCGATCTCGAATTGACTCGTCAGTTGTAAGACTGCGTCGTCGTTTTTTTTTGTTCATACTGATCCTGGCGCTGACTCATCAGTTGTAAGACTGCGTCGTCGTTTTTTTTCATACTGATCCTGGCGCGCTCGCCAGTTGTAAAGTTGTCCGTCCCCTCCGTCTTCCTTCCTTCCTTCCTTCAATTGGGCGGTACGCAATGGCTTCAGAAGACCGGAGCCTTACCTCGGGTATGTCGCTCGCCAAGCCGTGTACAACATCGTACTGTAGTGATGCATTGTCCCCTCACGGCTAAGGGTGTATTCGCTTGTCAATGGAATTGAACAAACAAGCGTTCCAGGTTCGTCACGAATATATATGTTTTATTCATCAGTAGAAACTTCAGACACAATGTCCATACAACGTTTGCACATTCATGAAACATTTTCCTAGTTTCCCGTAGAGAGCGTCAACGTGTCTCCTCGTCTGTGTTCATTGCCGCCCTCCCCTTAATTCCAAAAATAGTTCCCTTTTAAACATACTGGCTTGGCCTCAAGCCAAATCCGGGAATTGTCTTTAAACCGTAAGGTATCGAAACGCATAGTATGACATTTGTAGAATTATGGCTCTACGCATGCGTGTTTTTAATGCTGTCATACTGTGGGGATGAGGGTGCTCACTCACGTGAGGGGTTCTGCGGGGGTCTGCATTTATTAGTATAATTTAATCTTTCCGGTTCGATCTTAAAACCAGGACATGGTCACGAAGTGAATCTAAGGTCAGGCCGATGTCTGCACCAAATTCCAGTCATGACTCTTAACTGTCAACTACATTCTGTTCCGGTAGACACCAAGAACTACGCCTACAGACGCGAAAATAAACAAATCGTTCAAACCTTGTTGCTTTAGAAACGCGCCCACAGTGACGGAAACCATATGCTTGCCTTGTGCAGCATTCTTTTATATAATGCTTTTATATAACATGACTCTGGTTTTTCTGTTCTAGTCTTTCTCTGATAACTAATAATAATAGTAATTAACTAAATTAGTCACTGCAGGTCTGTTACATAATGATGATTAGTCATAATGGTTTAGTAATGTCTTACACAATTTTAAAGTTGCCTTTGGATGGCGTTTGTGTTTTATTTTTACCAAATATAATTTGGTGTTGAACACTGTTCAATGTCATTTGATGGTACGGTACTGGTGAAATCAAGCCAGATTTATAATAAATACGGCGGTTAATATTTCTTGGAACACCAAATGTTTGTTTTAAAATAATGCTTCGTGATTTTGGCGTTCGGCTGACTCGAGGCCAACATCACAGGGTATAAAGAAACGAAAATACGTTAACATTACCGCATAATCAGCATGTGTAACTGTAATCGTCAATCGGTTTAAACGTGTTTATTTTGGGTCTTTACAAGATCGGTAAGCTGATCGATTAACCTTTTACGCGCTGCTTGACGCTCAACCACCAACGGTTGTAACATCGATTGTCGTTCCAGTTTTGCCATGTTACATTTCGGGCAAAACCAGCAAATTGACTAAGTAAGACAATACTTGCCTAAGAAAATAAGGTCACTTCATTTATACAAATCTATTGTGCAAATTATCAATATCTTATTTGTTTGATATTCACAACTATAATTGCTTTGTCTTTGACAGAGTTAAAACATACTGACGAATTGTTTGTTATCAATGAAATACGATTGATTTGTCCTTCCCAAATCTACTGCATGTAATATAAAAAGTCGTTTAAAACAGACAAATTCTTCCATAAAATACCCGATCTCATAGCTTAGAGTTTAAAATTAGCTCCCACAGGATTCCCTGCCACGAACATACGCCAGTGTTAGTAACGATTAACCGCGACATTCGGCCTTGACTCTGACAATAATATCACTGATAAGAATTTGATCATAGCCAAGACATAGCCATAGGGTAATTGACAAAAAACATATCCTTTCTTCGTTGTTCCCACTAATGGTTACAGGCGTATGCAAATTTAACACCAGCAAGAGCCGTCTCCTGCGTGAGATCAAAGTCATTTCCTAGTACGTGACCTGTTTATATGGTGGATTTTAGCCTGCTGCGGAAGTGATAGACATAACTATACTAAATAACTAATGAAGAATGTTTACATCAGCGTCGCTGTATTGCAATGCACTAAAGTCACAGTAAAGACATCTCTAAGACAAAATTTAGTCACGTAGTAATTATGTGCAGATTACGGATTTACATTGGTGACTATAACAATAATTACAGTTTACCCAAGTTAGTATAAATTTTACTTGTTATGTCTGCAGCGCGTCAACGTTGTCCGACTGCAATAGCATAAGTCCCTTCACTATAAATATGTTTGGTTTCTGAAATGTTGTTTCAGAATGCACATTAAAATGGATGTAGGCCTAAATATGACGATAATATAGATAAATGCTGTAGTCTCCTAGATAAATTCAATTGCTACATGTAAATTGGATATGTCTAATTTTGCATTTAATTATGTTTCTAATGCGTCAGATGGGGATATGTGCATAGAAGTACATTGTGATGCGAAAATATTATTTTATTGATAGCACATGTGGAGCGCAGTGGCACAGTGCGTACAACATTGGACTATCAAATGAGAGAACCCAATTTTTAATTGTACGCTGCCATTTCGAACTTTGTTCAAGTTTGCTCACTCCACGTTGAACTAGTTCGCTTAGTTGCATGAATGAGTAGCTGGCTATAGACAGTGGAGGATATGTGTGTATGAGTAGTCTTTGTGCATTATCTGCAACGTGGCTGAATGTCCAGAGAGGTACCTCGGTTGACATAGTTTTCGATTAAACAGGTCTGCCAGGGAGTAAAATGTGTAAAACGCTTTGAGCAGTCCAAAGGACTGGATATTTCGTTATATAGAACTCAGAATCAGTTTATTTGACCTATATATATATGATATATACACAATGAAATAACATGAATACTAGATAAGGTCGGGAGACTCCCATTAAGATATACAATATCGCTAGCACAGGAGCCACCCCATAAATATAATCAAGATCAACATTTACATGTCACAATATGCATATGCCTTGTTTTACACTTGATAATTACTCAATCATATCAATGTATTAACATATATACATAATACAAGGATATTAAATGTACTCTTGTACAAATTGACGTACACATTGACACTTAGGTATACATTTCAATACGTATTACGAATTACATATAAAGCAATTATGAAGCAAGTGATATATAAGTGATATGAACTTACCTTTACTTTAATACTTTCAGATGTACAAATCGTCATAATGATTTTTGTTTGCATATCATTGTTGTATTTATAATATTTATGTAACAAGTTGTGTAATTCTGGTGAAAATCAAACATTGGTAACTTTTATGAACTATTTAATATTATATTATTTCCTATATTTCAGCATGACCAGCTGCAGTATCCGAGGAACAGACTTGGTTGCTGGATTAAGATGTTTGACCCAGCTCACTCACCTGAGGTAGTGGTCAAAAACTGGTCATGATAAATGGCACTCATGCCTACACATAAATATGTCGCTATATACACTGTCATAACACATTTAAACTAATGTAGGAAATACTTCACAACAATATTATAATATACTTGGGCCATTCTCATGAAAAGTGCACATAAAAATAAATATTCTACATAATACAATCCCGATAATTTATTTTTGGTTGAAACTACAGTAATTTTTATTTAGACTTATTAATGAGATGCTGGTTTTTCTTTTGATGCCTTTATTAAATTATAATTTTTATATTTGCCATGTGATATTTGTATATAGCTTTGTTATAATTGGAAGATAAACAATAACACGACTTGTTTTCTGCATTAATTTCAGTTGATAAATATTTCACTGCTGCAACTATCATTAAACAACTGTTTTGAACGTCCGAGTTCTATCACAAGAAAGTGAATGATTTTAGGCAAATAATTCATTTTGTAACAAAACGTCGTTCTCTATTTGAACAGATCAGTGTTGAGT
This sequence comes from Escarpia spicata, assembly GCA_963995525.1. NCBI lineage: Eukaryota > Metazoa > Annelida > Polychaeta > Sabellida > Siboglinidae > Escarpia > Escarpia spicata. The sequence continues at coordinate 14,277,757 of OZ023207.1, read as the reverse complement.
TAGTTGTAGGGACATTTATTGTGCTATGTTCAGTGAAATATTTAGCTTGTGTTGAATTATTTGACAGATATGTGATGTTTGTTTAGACTCGCCGACAATAAAGAGCTCAACGGGCCGGATGTGATGACCGTCCTTAGTAGCAGCCTCAAGGAACTGGCACATTTGGAGGATCTCGAGTACATTGATTATAAATACATAGGAATTTTAATGTCATATGTAGCATTTACTGAAATCACGTTTATATTGGCATTAATGTATCAATATGTTGTAGTAAGTCTATTATCTTATCTAAACTCATCTTGAAATATGTTTATATTCATAGTCATATAATATAGACTACTGTCCTGATACACACCAAGGTGGTAGTGATGGCTACTGGGTTACCATGGTGACAGTGTATTTATTTATGTATTTAGTTAGTTATATGACTTGCTGATGATGAAGACACGCGTGTGTCAAACTTTGTTTACTTGTGATTGTTGGACAATAAGTGAATCATTTGTTAATGTCTCAACAGGCTGGATGGATGTCAACTAAACGACATGGACGTGTTTGAACTGTCATCTGCGCTGCTTACTCTGAAAAGGTTAAGGATAATAGAGTGAGTACTGAAGACTGCTGTAACACAACGAGTACACTATGTCACATAAGTACATACACACGCACGCATTAACACTTTGTATGCAAAAGACTATCGCGTTACATTAGTTCATGTAACTTTAATCAATAATGATTATTATGTTCATGTCACTTTTCACCCAGTTTTAGGGGACTGCATTGTACAAATGTCATAACATTGATGTATTGTTCTGTTGACAGTTTACAGGCGAATTCCATCTGTGACATCGGTGCACTCAGAGTGACAGAGGTCGTCTGCACCTTGCCCCATCTTGAGCACTTCGGGTACGAAATCTTAAGTTGTCTTTATAACATACAACAAAATAGAGCATTTCTCTTATTTTTTGGGTAATTACCCTACACCCTGAATCAGTCCGCTGTATCCACCCACCAGTAAATGTCCCCCTCCTGAGATTTGGTCATTAAATGTGGCCTGATTCAAACTGGTTACTTTGTTTATTTTTGAAAACTGCTGCTGACTTCAGGAAACCACTTTCTAGAAAACGTGTCAAGCTGTTTCTACATCCAGTGTCACCAGACATGACAAGATGACAGAATTTGTTGTCCCCAGCATATGTTATCAATTGTTACAGTAATATTACGTTTGAATAATTATTTAAAATGTTAAATTATCTCAATTTTATATATTATAATTATTTGAGTCTAGTGATGTGACAGACTTTCTACAATGAACTGTCCAAGGATAACAAAAACCATGTCAAGACAAACATCTCTGTCCATTGTCTGTGTGACCTGTGTTGGGGTGTTTTGTTGTCACCTGGAGTGTGACATATGATGTGAAAACACCTTTGTTCTGTAGGCTCAGTGACAACTACCTGTCTGATGCCTGCGTTGACTTGGTGAGAAGGGCGATCCACCTTCGTCAACCCCGGGGCCTGGTGCAGCTAACACTGTGAGTAGAGCACAGTTTGTTGACATTGTCACAGCGTGTGACACATGTTACATGGACTAGCACAAGTAGAGAGAGACAGTTTTGTACAAGTTGTCGTGTGTCATGTTGTAGACTGGACTGTCAACGTCCCCCCGGCCAGGAACTGATCCACCCAGACCGGGTCGTGACCTGGGAGCGTCAAGTGGCCAACTACGAGAGAGGTCTGCGGCGGCTACAGACGCGACCAGTACACGACAGGGAGTGGTACTGGGGGGAGGAGGTGGCCGCGATGGAAGGCTACCTGGCCACAGTACAATCCATGCTGCGTCTGTTCCAGGCTGACAGAGACGGTCAGGTTGTTGACATCACACGACAACAACTAGTGCGTCAGTTCAAGGCTCTGGACAACAGACCACACTGACTCCATGTCACAGGTAACCATACTTCACACTCACATGTCAACTTGTCACACTTCTCCGTGGTGACAACTTTATCTGGTGACATCATCTACATGACAAGGGCGTGATTAGATTCACCCACAAGGCCCTGAGACTTGGCCAGGCCCAGGGGCAGGGTAAACATTGAATCACTGCAGATGTTCTGTCACACACGTGTAGTGGACGTATGTGACACAGGAGACGTCTCTCGCTAGAATATGGGTTGGATATCAATTAAATGTGTATTATTTATTACATTTATTAAATATTTAACTCTGCATATATTTATTTGATCAGTTTATATTAGATTAATCTGTAGTTCTGACCCAGATTGTTTTATTCCAGCCCAGGACATTGTTGATACATTGTTTCAAATCATCCACAAATAGATACATTTGAGGGATGATCTCAAAATCAACTGGCAATCTACTGTTGTTAGTAGGCCAAGTGGCTGGCTCAAAACTCATGAATACATATTTGTATTACTATAGAGTGTACGTGTGTGACAGAGTATATGTGTATCCCAGTAGAATATGGTTGGATATAAAATGTACATTATTTATTAAATATTTAACTCTGCGTCTGTTTATTTGATCAGTTTAATATCAGATTAATCTGTAGTTCTGACCCAGATGTTTTATTCCAGGCAACAACATTGTTGATACATTGTTTCAAATCATCGGCAAATAGATACATTCGGGGGCTCTTTCAAAATCAACTGGCAATCTACTACTGTTAGTAGGCCAAGTGGCTGGCTCAAAACTCATGAAGGCATATTAACATTATTATTAAGCGTCCTTGTGATTAAATTATTAAATGTTGAGTTAATAAGTCTGGAAACTTAATCAATAAAAAATTAGATGTAAAATGCAAATATTTATTATGTAATTAACTACTGTTAGATTTTAAAAGTTTTAGGAGTCTCCAAATACACCACTCCTGGTGCTATCCAAAACATCAACAAAATAAAGACAAATATTGGGTGGATAAGCCCCCAACTTTAAGTTATTGGGTGGATAAGCCCCCAACTTTAAGTGTTGGGTGGATAAGCCCCCAACTATAAGTATTTTGTGGATAATCCCCCAACTCTAAGTATTGGGTGGATAAGCCCCCAACGCTAAGTATTGGGTGGATAAGCCCCCAACAATACGTATTGGGTGGATAAGCCCCCCAACTCTAAGTATTGGGTGGATAAGCCCCCAACTCTAAGTATTGGGTGGATAAGCCCCCAACAATACGTATTGGGTGGATAAGCCCCCCAACTCTAAGTATTGGGTGGATAAGCCCCCAACTCTATGGGTGGATAAGCCCCCAACTCTAAGTATTGGTTGTCCAAAAAAACCATTCCAACATATGGAATATTTCATTCAAAAGATTAACGTGTTATTTTAATAATGTAATAGATGAAAGTATAGATACATACTGGTGTATAATTATTGTTGCTTCGTTTGATCAGAACAACAACAAGGACCTTGGAGGAAGATCTGTCCACTCCCTGGCAACAAGAGTTGACGGCATCCACGACGTCACGACACCAAGACGTCATGACACTAAGACGTCACAACACCCAAGACGTCACGACACCAATACGTCATGACACCCAAGACGTCACGGCGCCAAGACGTCACGGCACCACGACGTCACGACACTAAGACGTCATGACACTAAGACGTCATGACACTAAGACGTCACGACACCAAGACGTCATGACACTAAGACGTCACAACACCCAAGACGTCACGACACCAAGACGTCATGACACCCAAGACGTCACGGCACCACGACGTCACGACACTAAGACGTCATGACACTAAGACGTCATGACACTAAGACGTCACGACACCAAGACGTCACGGCACCACGACACCACGACGTCACGACACCAAGACGTCACGACACTAAGACGTCTCGACACCCAAGACGTCACGACACCAAGACGTCACGGCACCACGACGTCACGACACCAAGACGTCACGACACTAAGACGTCTCGACACCCAAGACGCCACGACACCAAGACGTCACGGCACCAAGACGTCACGGCACCACGACGTCACGACACCACGACGTCACGACACCAAGACGTCACGACACCAAGACGACACGACACCAAGACGTCACGACACCAAGACGTCACAGCCCTCTAGGACATTCAGTCCAATGCTCTTGACGACATGTCACGCCCCATGAAGGCCATTCGCTGTTTGCAGTGTCAGCATGATGTGTCATCATATTGCATCGTCGTCGACAGGTTGTGTTTACTCTCTATTTGAGACAAGGTGTCTAATCTGAGACATTCTGAAACACACAATGTTAGTGAGTAGACATGTAGCATTCACTAGTTGGATACCCATGCAAGGTGACACACCAAATTGGCACGCTTTCTTTGCTTCTAGACACTGAGTAATGAATACCGTCGTATTGTGTGTGCATGTTGAAGTTTGATGTCTTCAATGTGACGTATGTATGCATGTATGGATTTTTTGTACTTAAGGCGAGACACCCTAGGGGAAATGGTGTTTTTGACAACAAATACTCAAAATGGTTTTCTGCCAGATCATGATACCTTTGTATGCGTACTATAAATAGAGTTCACTTCTATGACAATTACATACTTCTAAGTGAGTTTTAGTCATGGATCAAGAATGTTGATTTCAAGTAATCAAATACATTATGCAATCTTTGACAGCCATTTTCTCAAAAACATTTATCAAATTTCAACATTTGGAAATGGGATATCTTTGAGAATAATTATGATATACAAATAAAGATTTCAGTGTTGCATTCAGCAGACTGCTATGTAAAATGATATACTTTAAAAAAAATCTTCTATAGTTTAAAAGATATAATCATATTTGTTGCCAAAAATCAAGTTTATTTTTCGTACATTACAACCAAATAAAAAAAAAAATTATATTTTCTACTCGGTGCTTGCTGTGTGTTTTAGAACTTGATGCCCACTTTGGTGTTGTGGCTCACATAATGACATTGCTTGCTGTGTGTTTTAGAACTTGATGCCCACTTTGGTGTTGTGGCTCACATAATGACATTGCTTGCTGTGTGTTTTACAACTTGATGCCCACTTTGGTGTTGTGGCTCACATAATGACATTGCTTGCTGTGTGTTTTACAACTTGATGCCCACTTTGGTGTTGTGGCTCACATAATGACATTGCTTGCTGTGTGTTTTACAACTTGATGCCCACTTTGGTGTTGTGGCTCACATAATGACATTGCTTGCTGTGTGTTTTACAACTTGATGCCCACTTTGGTGTTGTGGCTCACATAATGACATTGCTTGCTGTGTGTTTTATAACTTGATGGCCACTTTGGTGTTGTGGCTCACATAATGACATTGATTGCTGTGTGTTTTATAACTTGATGGCCACTTTGGTGTTGTGGCTCACATAATGACATTGCTTGCTGTGTGTTTTACAACTTGATGCCCACTTTGGTGTTGTGGGTCACATAATGACGTTGCTTGCTGTGTGTTTTACAACTGGTAATGTAATAATGAATCAAAACTGTTAATTACTTAATAGTGTACAACACAATTATATAACTTCCTGTGCGTGTATGTGTACACGACTGCCTGTAATGTAATAATCAACCACAACTAATGTACATACAGCCGGCAATGTAATAATCAACCACAACTAATGTACTTACAGCCGACAATGTAATAATCAACCACAACTAATGTACATACAGCCGGCAATGTAATAATCAACCACAACTAATGTACTTACAGCCGACAATGTAATAATCAACCACAACTAATGTACGTACAGCCGACAATGTAATAATCAACCACAACTAATGTACGTACAGCCGACAATGTAATAATCAACCACAACTAATGTACGTACAGCCGACAATGTAATAATCAACCACAACTAAAGTACGTACAGCCGACAATGTAATAATCAACCACAACTAACGTACGTACAGCCGTCAATGTAATAATCAACCACAACTAATGTACGTACAGCCGACAATGTAATAATCAACCACAACTAATGTACGTACAGCCGACAATGTAATAATCAACCACAACTAATGTACGTACAGCCGACAATGTAATAATCAACCACAACTAATGTACTTACAGCCGACAATGTAATAATCAACCACAACTAATGTACTTACAGCCGACAATGTAATAATCATCCACAACTAATGTACGTACAGCCGACAATGTAATAATCAACCACAACTAATGTACTTACAGCCGACAATGTAATAATCAACCACAACTAATGTACTTACAGCCGACAATGTAATAATCAACCACAACTAATGTACGTACAGCCGACAATGTAATAATCAACCACAACTAATGTACTTACAGCCGACAATGTAATAATCAACCACAACTAATGTACGTACAGCCGACAATGTAATAATCAACCACAACTAATGTACGTACAGCCGGCAATGTAATAATCAACCACAACTAATGTACGTACAGCCGACAATGTAATAATCAACCACAACTAATGTACATACAGCCGGCAATGTAATAATCAACCACAACTAATGTACTTACAGCCGACAATGTAATAATCATCCACAACTAATGTACGTACAGCCGACAATGTAATAATCAACCACAACTAATGTACATACAGCCGGCAATGTAATAATCAACCACAACTAATGTACTTACAGCCGACAATGTAATAATCAACCACAACTAATGTACGTACAGCCGACAATGTAATAATCAACCACAACTAATGTACGTACAGCCGACAATGTAATAATCAACCACAACTAATGTACGTACAGCCGACAATGTAATAATCAACCACAACTAATGTACATACAGCCGGCAATGTAATAATCAACCACAACTAATGTACGTACAGCCGAATGTGTGATAATCAACCACAACTAATGTACTTACAGCCGACAATGTAATCCATGTCATGAGAATCTCGCCTGCTTGTAAGATGCATTCGTGGCCGAGATGTGTTTCTTTTTGTGTGAGTTCAACGGAAAATGCATTGAATATATGTGTGGTGTTGCAGCTGCGATAGCTGTGTGGATTTGAGCAGGTCTACATTGAATTACAACAAATGCCAGCGATAAGAAATTGCTAAACATAATTGATGAGCATGTTAGGTTTGCTTTACTAATGCACTCGGGTGATCAATGACTATCATTTGATAGTTGTATGCCGTCTGTATTTAAACTATCACCAACTTTGTAATCGTCATTGTATTTTAGAAACTGTAGGTAGTGGATTGTGGTTTGATGTTTGAATTACTGATGTTTTGTGAAGTAACACCAAGTAATTAATGACTGCTTTTTGAATTATCACATGTTCATGACACATTTATGTATAGACTACATAATATATATTGCACCACGTTGCTGTTTAGTTTCTGCGTTTTCTGTTTGTGTCGTTTACAACATACATTTGTGGAATATTATTCAGCAATATACTAATTCATCGATGTGTGGCTGTAGGCACAAATGTGTTCCTTTTGGAAACGTGTGATGATTCATGTTTTGTGCATTTTGAAGAATTTGGTATAACAACTTACCCACAATAGTTACGCTACATTGTGGAACTCTTTCAGTAACACATCATAATGTGTTATGTATATTCTATTTTAGCAGCTGTGAGTGGCGGGGTAAGGTTTCATTTTTGACGTGATTGATGTTTTGTGAATCGATTACTGTTATGCACAAGTAATTTTTGACACTGCTTGTATATCTATCACGTGGATACTCGATTCTGACAGGTTAAACATATGTGTTTAGAATACATAACATTTACACTGTGTTGCACCGAGTAGCTGTTTAGTTGTTGCGAGCCTGTGCTCATAATCTTTGCAAAATGTGTTTCCGCTTGTATTGTAGTAGCGATGGCGCAGACACTGGACATTAGCAGGTCTTGATCAAACAATGTATTGTAGCAGCGATGGCGCAGACACTGGACATTAGCAGGTCTTGATCGAACAATGTCAACTATGCAGAGGACACCATACATTGATTTTATCAATGATGATCAGTATGCCAATTCATCGACGCATGGCCAGAGGCACAAACGTGTTCCTTGTTGCACACCTGCGGGATAATTCCTGCTTTGTGCATTTTGAACAGTTCGGTATAGCAACTTACCCACTATTGTTGTGTCGCATTGTGGTAACATTTGTGACGTCAATAAACTGTTGCCATGGTGATGAACCTGAATCTGTCTTAACGAGTATTTGAGCTGAGATAGCGATAAAAGCCCATGGCTTTCATTGTTCTAAATGACGACAACATATTTGACTCCATGGATTGAAGGGACATCACAAAAACACATTGTTGCCAGGACTGGGGTAATGAATTCCACCCTAAATCACTCCTAGATGTTGACAAAAACATCTACTGGTATATTTGTTGGTAATATCTTACTTAAATTACCCAGATTAGTATTCCTCCTACTGACAATAACGTAACTACTCTATCCCTGTTTCACAGACGTTTAGGCGGGTGCTGCTAATAATTTAGGTCAGTTGAGTAAAATATTGCCATTTTATTTATGAGAATGATGTCGAGGCTAAAACAAATTTCAAGAGTTCCTGCGGTGATCCTTTAGTACAACAATTTGTGCTAACCCAGCCAGCAACATGTTATTATTTCTAAAAAGGCATTAATATTCCAGGCCCAGTGATGGGGTGCTGCACGTACATGCGGTCACAGTACTCGCACGCACCAACACAGTCACAGTACTCGCACGCACCAACAGTCACAGTACTCGCATGCACCAACACAGTCACAGTACTCGCACGCACCAACACAGTCACAGTACTCGTACGCACCAACACAGTCACAGTACTCGCACACATCCACATAGGGTCACAATACTCGCACGCCCCCACACAGGGTCACAGTACTCACACGCCCCCGCAAAGTGTCACATGACTCGCACGCTCCCACATAGGGTCACAGTACTTGCACGCACCCACACAGGGTCACAGTACTCACACGTACCCATACAGGGTCACAGTATTCACACGCATCTACACAGGGTCACAGGACTCGCACGCCCCCATATAGGGTCACAGTACTCGCATGCACCCACAGAGTAACAGTACTCGCATGCAGCCACACAAGGTCGCAGTATTCAAACTCACCCACACAGGGTCACAATACTCGCACGCAGCTACACAGGGTCACAGTACTCATACGCACCCACACAGGGTCACAGTGCTCATACGCACCCACACAGGGTCACAGTACTCGCATGCAGCCACACAGGGTCGCATTCAAACTCACCCACACAGGGTCACAGTGCTCATACGCACCCACACAGGGTCACAATACTCGCACGCAGCCACACAGGGTCACATTACTCATACGCACCCACACAGGGTCACAGTGCTCATACGCACCCACACAGGGTCACAGTACTCATACGCACCCACACAGGGTCACAGTACTCATACGCACCCACACAGGGTCACAGTACTCGCATGCAGGCACACAGGGTCACAGTATTCAAATGCACCCACACAGGGTCACAGTACTCATACGCGTGTACGTGTTACTTGAGGCTCACCAAAATATGCAACCTTTTACCTAAATATTAGGGCGCTAATCCTACCTCCAGACCCCACCAAAAATATTTGGTGACCTCCCTGGTTCCTATGTTAGATAAACAGATAACTGATAACAAAAATAAGTGTTTCATAACTGCTACACGAATAAGCTAATTTCAAACTAATTAAGTGCTAATTCTGGCTGTTTATAAACTAAATGTTTCATTTACTGTTTTGAACATTTTGCGGCTGCAACATTCAAAATGCGAACCTTCTTTTCAATAAAATGTCAACTCTTGATTTCAAGTTTATTAAACGTGATTTGCCAGGCAACTTCAGTGTATTAAATTGTATTCTATTGACAAGTAAGAACATTGTCATTTCTATTAATATAAATGAGGAAGGACTATTTTACGATACAGTACATTACTCTGTACACTGAAGAAGCTTTACTTTGAGAAAATCAGAAAAGCGCCATTAGACTGAAGCTGTGGCCGTTTGTATTCGACTTATCAACTTGATAAATGATTCTAGCCTTTTTACTGCTGTGTCAGTGAAACAACTGCGATATTAAAAATAACTGTATTTTCAACAATTCATATGGAAATTAAATATTCAGACAGGATCTAGTGATAATTGTATTTAATTTCCACAATCATGACATACAATAAATGAAATGCAGCAGATCTGAGACGACACATTTCAAGTTGAAACAAACAGTAAAGAAACATCTGAGAATGCGAGTTAGTGTCGAGACCCTCACTAGCCCATCCTCCGGGCAGTGTGTGCTGCTCTCTGGTGTCACGTGACAATACTTATGGTTGTCACGTGACAGCAGCTCCAAGAAAGTCACAGGAAGGTTGTAACCACTGAGGTCCCAAAACCTCCATCGAGCTGCGACTCAGGATTCTGAGAGATACAGTTGAACCTCCCTATTAAGGCCACCCTTGGGACTAGGACAAAGCGACCTCAATAGCAAGGTGACCGTATTAGTGGAACTAATTTCATATATTTTACTGCTACAGAAATAATTGGGGACTCTCCTAGGGTGACCTTAATTGCCAGGTGGCCATATCACAAAGGTGATCATAAAGTGAGACTCGACTGTCTACATCTCTACTATTATGTCCAATATGATTGTAACAGAATCTCAGATCAACTTACAGGCTGATTTAGTTCAAATGTTTTCACATCACGAAGCCTTAAACGTGGCTCTTTGTGTACAAATTAACAAGAAAATACAGTCACATAATCAAAACTAGTCCAGCCATTTGGACTTACTAACAACACGTGCTGAAAAGTAGAAACGTACAAAGGCAGAAAGCTGTCTTCATCGTGACAACTATGTGGCCACCATTTTAGCTTTGTCGACAATTGGCTTAAGTTCTGTGCCAGCTGCAGTGGCGCCACCTGGACGGGCTTGTGTGAACAACTGTAGACTGAGTCTGTAGAGGTCTTGTTCGACATCTTGTGACAGGGTGAACATGCCAAGTGCTGCAATCAAGAGGTGAGGTCATCGTCACATGTCGTTTCTCGGTAAAAGGTTAACGGGGCATCAACAATTTGTTTTTACTTCTCTTATTTCAAATTAATTTTGCAATTTAAAAAAAATTAAGATTAATTGATATAGCATTGTATTTCTTTCAAGTTATTAAAACTTCCCTGAACTGATTTCTATATATAGAGGTTATACTTCTCATTCCAACCTGTATCGCTGTTATAGAGTGACCAGCAGAAATTGTATAAAACTGGAATTCTGACAGACCAATCAAACATCTGATGACAAATATTACAGGTACCTAAATTATGCAAAGAGAAGGACGTAAGGGTGAAGAGATATATTATAAATGACGTAAGGTGAAGAGATATAATGTAAATAATATAGGGTGAAGAGATATATTATAAATGACGTAGGGTGAAGAGATATAATGTAAATAATGTAGGGTGAAGATATATATTATAAATGACGTAAGGTGAAGATATATAATGTAAATAATACAGGGTGAAGAGATATATTATTAATGACGTAGGGTGAAGAGATATAATGTAAATAATGTAGGATGAAGAGATATAATGTAAATGAAGTAGGGGGAAGATATAATGTAAATGTAATAGCGAACAATAACATAGTTAACATACAATGCATATTAAGTCATCTGAAAATGGCTTAAGAAAACATTGTTGATAGCGTGAAAATTTACATGAAATTGCAAAATTCTCCACCATTTTAACACTTAAAATTTACATGAAATTGCAAAATTCTCCACCATTTTAACACTTCTACAGGCAAATTAAAAACAAAACCAAAGAGAGGCTGTCAAAGGCGATACCTTTCCGAGTTTACACAGTTGTCTGTGAATCTCAAGGTCACGCCGGGCACACAGTGCTCTTCAATGCGGACGGAACACAGCAAGTTCTTGTTTCTTGACAACCGAACTTGCGTGGAATGCGGCAGTGTCATGCAACAGTTCAAAGCTTTGCTTCACTCGTTTACTTGCATCTACTTTCTTCTCTCCATCGACATCAGGGTTCTTCGTTGTTGTGGTTTTGGATGTGGCAGTTTCAACATTATCAGGTGTTTCTGAAAGGGTATATGTAATCAGTGAATTACACAACTGGCCTTGATTAAAGATAATCTGATCAAAATTAATCACCCATACATGTATTCAATCAACTCAGGTAATTTTTTCAAAAAATCATGCCTGTGAGGTGCTGAAAAGTACCTCAAGGCCAGCAATAAAAAACTATTAGGCCTACAAGAAAACTGCTATTCTCTCTGATGTTTCCGTCTTATGTTCTGGTTTTAAGGCAAGGGTGTACTTGGAGCAAAATGTGATTTAATGCATTTTTTACATTAAAATGAGTTTTCAGTTGTTGACATTTCTATGTACAAATATTATTCAACTTGTTATTCATGTACGTTGTATTGTTGAAATAAACAAGTTTGTATGTATCAAAAAACATGTCTTTTATGTGACGCCTATCACGGCTACGTCTTTGTTTTTGTCAAATCAAGCGTGAATTATGTGATATTCCGTGATCGATTGTGTTCCGAAAAATACAGGCATTCCAACACAGCGCATGTCGTGGGAAAGCCCCGTATTCGCACTGCGTGATGGTAGAAATCGTTTATAAATAGCACCGAAGGTGACCGAGTAATCCCGACTACGAACGAACCCTCGTTTTTATGTGTTGAAATGTGTTGCTATGTACTCAAACTTTGAACACGATTATCTCAGAGACATGTTTTTTCCTTACACCTGCTGCTTCCCGTGTCATTTTTCCGTGCTACTACTTTACAGAACTGCTTGAAACTTGCCATTGTATCTTGATACTATGATCTTGAAAACCACCAAATTACTTTCTGAAAAATATGACTCCCGTTGTACATAATGAGTCACAACTGGAATTTTTTTACCTCCGTTTTGCATTTTGGTATACTATAAAGTTTGAAAAAATCATTAAAAAAAGTTTTTAGAAAATAAAAAAAAACTGCTTGGTGGTTTTCACACGGGATTTTATTTGTAGAGTAACTACACAAAACATTTGGGTCATCTAAAGCTGGTAGTTACATATGCATGTATATCTGACACGAAAAAGTCAATTCAAGATGGCAGCCACACTATGGGAAAACACCTTAGAAAAATTCTTTAAAAATTCACAACTCTGCTGTGAGGTAGATTAATAAACTCTGAAAGTTTCAGCTCCCTATGTTCAATAACAGTTAAGAAATAAAATAAAGTACATTTAGAGTACACCCTTGCCAAGTGAATTGTTTTTATTACTAACAAATTCTTGTAATTGTTTGTCATGTGCTAACAAACACATGACTATGCCAATGAGTGATCGTGTTAAAATTATTTTTGTTTTCTGGTGCAAGTATCTATTTTTTGTTAAACATCAGTAAGTTATATTGTTACTTGAACACCTGGGTTCAATTCTGAATTGAAACTGAATTAAATGTATCAGATATTCGGAATGAGCAGACACCAAAATAAAGCAACCGACTGCAGAACTCCCAGTGCATGTCCTAAAGGATTTGTCACCTGACAACACTTGGGCTGTATTCATGTTCAGTCTTTCCTTTATATCTGTTCTCTAGATCCATACATTCCCCAGTTTTACTATCAGTCTACACATTGGTTGTTAACTAGACTTGTCACCAGGTCATCTTGTTTTCTGTCTCGTCTGAAGGACTTCTGTTGGACCAAAACTTCCCGTGAACACAGCCTATCTGTCAGGAGAAGGACTGCACCTATTTTACACTGGCATACAAGGTGACGCGATGGTGGCACCACCTGCTGGATTGGTATGCAGGACAAGATGCAACAGTGGCGCCACACGGCGGACTGTCTGTTGCTGAAAAAGAATACAAAAAATTGTACCTTTTTCTTCCTTGACAATTATATCCTTTGTGTCACATCCTTTGCCTTGGTGACGTCACTCGCGTCATTGCCTGTGTCCAGTTGACACTCACAGGTGCGTTTCACTTTCTCGAGAAGTGCTGGCCAGGCGAAAGCTTTCGACACTCCGAGACGTGAAAACACACTTGCCGGCTGGAATCGCTTCAGTGCCGAGGTTGACTGCGGGGCCGCCCTGATTGGTTGCTGTTGCACAAGGCTCGACCAATCAATGCAGAGCGTATCAACGACATCTACAACATCGAATATTTTCTTTCTAAATCACCAGTGTATTTTGTTTTATAGTTTATATCCTCAAATTATTTAAATCTGTGCAAATGGTATAAGAAACAATGTGGTATTTTGGTATTCGACTACTGAAATCATATCATCTGCAACAGTCTGACGAGGTCTCTATTCTGGGGCTATTATTTTTGTTATCTATATATGAATGTAATGTGCAGGGTCGTCACGTCTGTAATTACAATGAGTTATTTGAAATTAGGATTTCAATTACTGTAATGTGCATGGTCGTCAAGTCTGTAATTACAATGAGTTATTTGAAATTAGGATTTCAATTACTGTAATGTGCATGGTCGTCAAGTCTGTAATTACAATGAGTTATTTGAAATTAGGATTTCAATTACTGTAATGTGCATGGTCGTCAAGTCTGTAATTACAATGAGTTATTTGAAATTAGGATTACAATTTCATCAATCCAATTATGATGACTCAGAATGTTTATTTTTATTACTTTATTTATGTAATATAATTTCAAGCAAAACAACAACTGTTAATGACTGAACATTCTTCAGGATAGTTAGTTTTCAGATCATAAACTTTCGTTTTTCATATCCAAGATGTTTCATTTACCTGACAGAGGCTTTCGTCAACGTGTCACGTCTGATGAAGTCGGCGTGATACGTTGACGGAAGCCTCTAGCAAGTAAATTAAACATCTTGGATATGAAAAATGAAAGTTTATGATTTAACAACTGTTAATGTTGATATCCTCCAAGTCCTGGTCAAAGAGTTAGTGCAAGTCATGTTGGCTTAGTTAGGGTGTAATAACCATGTTTCTCAACTGCTGGTGATAATACCAAGATACTGTTATTGCACTGTAAAGTTAGGCTTCAATTCGAATACTGCATATGTCATATCTTATGAAGGACATAGTTTAATTAATAGAAAAAACAACAATTCAATCTAGAATTGAGAAACCTTCATTATGGGAAACACAAAATAATGCCATATCAAAACTAGGGACGATCAGATAAAAAGCTGGAGATCAGCTTTTTTAATGAAAATATTGACATTACTATATGTTCATATAAGGGAGATAAAAAGAACTATAGAGGATGCAAAGTAACATTACTGAAAGAAGAAAATAAGGCTAAATGTCAGCCTGGAAATTGGGTTTGACAGGATACTCGATACAATGAGCAAAGCAGTTTTCTTTTTACAATTTAAATAGACTTACACACATTTTTATTAAACTGGCTGAGCACATTATTTAAACTACCCACAAATTGCTTATTTGGATATCAAAGAACCAAATTTTTAATGTTCTGTAACAGCTGTAAATGGCTCCTGTTGCCTGCCGATGAACAAACTTGATGTTTTGTGTTTCCATGACAACGTACCAGATTTGCGGCCTGTGGGTTCATCTTGGTCGTCATCTTTCATGTCACCAATGATGTCATCAATGTCGTCCCCGCAAGAGATGTTTTCGTAGCCAATGTCACCAATGGACGCAACGTCACTCAGTCTAGTGTCACCACCTACCGGAGAAACATTGAAACACACATTGGAACTATTGATACAATACAAGATTTAACAAGATTGCCACCCAGAAAATTACTCTGGATGGCAGGTAGATAAGGAAGCCTTTTGGCTTATCGAGAGTCCAATACTTTTTATCTACATGTATCCCACCCTTTTAAGGCATGTGTCGATTTTATTTTTAAACATATTCACGCTACTAGAACCAACACAATCAGGAGATAATCTGTTCCATTCATTTACAGTCCTTTGTGAAAATGAGAACTTTCTTATATCTAATCTACACTGCTCCTTTACTAATATAGCTTCATGTCCTCTGGTCCTTCTATCTTTCTTAACTGAGAAAAAAATATTACTATCAATATTTTCATAACCATTCAATATTTTAAACACTTCTATCTGATCTCCTCTCAATCTCCTGGTCTCTAGTGTTGTTAAACCACATTCTTTTAGGCGTATTTCGTAACTAAGATCCCTCAGTTTTGGTATCATTTTAGTCGCTCTCCTCTGTACTTTTTCTAGCATATCTATGTCCTTCTTGCGATATGGCCTCCATGCTTGTATGCAATATTCTAAATGAGGCCTCACTATTGTTTTCTACAGCGGTAGTATTAATTCTGTTTCCTTATACGCTACATTTCGCCTAATTAATCCAAGGATTTGATTTCCCTTTGAAGCTGCAATTCCGCACTGCTCTGAAACTTTCATATCAGCACTAATCGTTAACCCTAAGTCCTTTTCTTTTACAGTAGTACTTAGAACAGTACCCCCCATTTTATATTTTACCTCTTCATTCCCATGACCTGTGTGGAGGCATTTACATTTCCCAAAATTGAACAGCATTTGCCACTTTTCAGACCATTTGATCAACCTGTCAAGATCATCTTGTAAATGCTGTCTATCTCCATCACTTTTAATCCTTCTAAACACTTTTGTATCATCCGCAAATTTCAACACCTTGCTTGTTATATCATCGTCCAAATCGTTGATATATATTAAGAATAATATAGGTCCCAGTACTGATCCCTGTGGTACCCCACTCAATACCGATTTCCAGTTTGAAGCCTCCCCATCACCTACTACACGTTGTCTTCTGTCATTCAGCCATTTTTCTATCCAGTTTATTATACCATTTCCTATGCTATGGGCCTTTAGCTTAAGGAGTAATCTTTGATGTGGTACTTTGTCGAAAGCTTTTTAAAAATCTAAGTAGACGATATCTACTGGTGATCCCTCATCTACCCTAGTGATGTCTTTCAAAAAACATAACATATTTGTTAAGCATGACCTCGCTTTTAAAAACCCATGTTGAGATGGGTTTATCAAGTCATGTTTAACAAGAAAATCCACCATGTGATCTTTAATTAGTCGTTCTAATAATTTGCAAATCACTGATGTTAAACTCACTGGTCTATAGTTCTCAGACTTGTTTCTCGAACCTTTTTTAAATAACGGTATAATGTTTGCCTCTTTCCATTCTAAAGGAACCACTCCCTCTTCTAATGACAAATTGAAAACTGTTGCAAGCGGTACGCTAATTTGTTCTACAATTTCCAATAGTAGTTTGGGCGGAATCCCGTCCACTCCAGGTGATTTATTATCCTTCATAGCCCTTATTTTCTTAGCTACCATTTCCGAGGTTACAACTAACTGTCCTAAATAGTCTGAATCTGCCCCCTTGAACTTAGCCTCTGGCAGTGAACTAATATCTTCCCTGGTAAACACTGAACTAAAATACTCATTCAGGTCTTCTGCCATTAAGAATCCCTCTGATATTGTATTTCCAGCACTATCTTCTAGAGGACCGACCTTATCCTGAACTTTCTGTTTGCTTCGAATATACGCATAAAAACTCTTACTGTCATGTTTTATATTACTAGCTAATTTTTTTTCATAGCTTCTCTTTGAATTTCTAATTTCAGCTGTAGCTTGGTTACGTGCTTCTTTATAAATGCTGTAGTCTTCATCCTTTCCAGTACATCTATATGACTTCCACATCAGTTGTTTATACTTAATTTTTTGTAATGGCTTCTTTTGATAAGTGTTTCTTTTTAGACCGTTTCCCTTGTTTTTTGAAAGGTACACATTTTTCGACTATGCACTTAATTTCACTCTTTAATATATTCCAGCATTCTGTTGCTGTCTTATTTTTCAGTGTGTTATTCCAGTCTATCTTTGCTAAATATTTCCTCATGTCCTTATACCTTCCTTTGTGGAAATTTCTCCTATTCTGCTTTTTATTATTCCTTTCTGATTTTACTTTGATGGTAAAATGTATCTGGTTGTGATCACTACTCCCAGTGGCTCATATATCTTGACATTGTCAACTAATTCTTTCTGTGAGGACAAAACTATGTCTAACACATTCTCACCCCTGGTTGGTTCTAGCACATGTTGAGGAAGGAAATTATCTTGTACTAAAACTAAAAACTTGTGGTCCTCACTCCCCATACTCTGTAGAGATTTCCATTGTATATGCCCATGGTTAAAATCCCCCATAATAATAGTTCCGTTTGCTTACTTCCCTTATAGCGTTTTGTATGTTTTCATTCTCTTCTATGCTTATGTTTGGACTTCGATAAACTAACCCAACTGTTAACGTTGAGTTTCCTGTAACTATGTTACACCAAACAGCTTCTTCGCAATCTGCTTCTCTTTCTAATTTTATTTCATAAGCCTGGATAGATTCTTTAATATATAAAATAACTCCACCTCCCTTTCTTACTATTCTATCTTTCCTAAACATTACATATCCTGTTAGTCCCAATTCGGCATCTGATATATCAGTGGTGGCCCACGATTCGGTTATACCTATTATGTGAGGGTCAATATCTTCTACCATAATGTTTAGTTCACTTCTTTTGTTTACTATGATCCTTGCATTTAAACAAATGCATTTATATCCTGATTCAGAAGAGTTTTCCAGGCTGTTCTTTGCCGATTTATTTATGCTATTTTTATCTATGCCTCCAGTTTCAGGCTTCTCTGTGAATCCCCCCTGCGAATCTAGTTTAAATAGATGCAGCCTGCCCCACTGACAATAGATTGCAGCAAGTTCTCTGATAAAATTGCTGCCCCCTTTCCACTTAGATGAAGGCCATCTCTCATGTACATATCTTCCCTCCCAACAAAGTATCCCCATAAATCTACGAATCCCACCCCCTCTTCTTTACACATCTGCTCAACTAGTGCGTTGATCGCCATCCTCTTGCAGTTTCTATATGTTGGCCCCCTTCCTCCCATTACTGGCAAAATTCCTGAGAGGATAATCTGTTCTACTCTTGTCTTCTTTAACTTCTCCACTAACTGTCTGTACTTCTGAACTATCCCAGATGTTCCCTCCCTGTCTGCATTGTTTGTCCCTACGTGTACTAGTATAGACCTTCCCTTGCCATGCCCCAGTACCTTCTCTACCCTTTCAGTTACATGTTCTATCCTAGCCCCTGGTAGACAAACAACGACGTCCTCCCCCTCGCTTAGAGTCTTATGTCTTTCTCATAATTGAATCGCCCATAAACACCCTCTCTTTCCTCATTGCCCCCTCAATCACTGCCTCAGAGTAGCTCTTTCTACGGTTTCCATCTGTCTGGTTGTAGTCTTGTTCCCGTCTTCTGCTCTCCTGTCACAATCTTGTCCGTTCCATTCTTTCTTGACGCTGTTTCTCTTGTCACCTTTCCTCCTGTCATCGTCCCTCCCGACTTCTCTTCTGTCACATGTACTCTCACTTCCTTTCTTCCCGTCATCTTTCCTCCCATTCCATTTCCTTCTCTCCTCTCCCGTCTCTTTTTCCCTCCTACCTCTTTCTCAACGGTCACTTTCTCTCCTGTCACCTTCACACCTGTCACATTTCCTGCCGTCGATCCTCCACTTTCTTCCCCTTCGATCACCTTCCCTCCTCTCAGTCTCCTTTCTTCGGTTTTGTTGCCACAGTATTCCCAACTCTCTCCCTGTCGTCTCTCTCCATTCCATATGTCTCCTTGCTGATTCTCATCTCCATCCCCTTCACAATATCTACCAACCTAGCTACCTCTTTCTCCAGACCTTTCACCTTCCAACACCCCACGCACTGAAAGGTGAATCCCTCTTCCTTGGTCTCTGTCCATGACTTCGTACAGCCGGATAGGGCAAAATCCACCCAACTGTGGCAGTCGTCGCACACCAAGTGTCTCTTTGCCTTGACTTGCCGCTTGAAAGGCGCCTTATCAGAATTTATTTAATAATAATAATCTAATTAGCTATTTAAAATAGTTTAGTCAACTGTGTTTACACTATTCACTGTCTATGTAGTCTTTAAGAAGACTGTTTTCTGTGCACAAATGTTACAATTTACTTAAGATTGCGTACGCTAGACTGCCTTATTTATCTAGGTTATACAGCGCCCTAGCGAATAAGAGAGACACTAGCTACATAAACTTAGTTCACCCGGTTATCGCAAATGCTTAATTTTAACAACAAAGCTACCTTATCAAAATGTCTAGCAGTTACTGACTTACACAAATATTATCTTATGTAGGTAGTTTATGGTTGTTACTTTATCACCTATATATTCTTCCACATCATGAGGTTTGTTAAATCTTGTTTACAAACTTATCGTAGACTAACGTACCCTATTATCACTCACTAGACTAAACTTCTAAAGTGTCCTAAAATACTTTATCTAACTAACTTTAAGCACAACTGCTACTCAATATATGTTTACTGCTACTTTATGAATGATATTAAGGCAAGAATAATACTTATCAATCTGTAATTCCACTTCCTTATCAACTTTGATACACCACCAATTTCAACGATCTATCTCCGCCAAATATAGCCTCGAAGTTATATCGAAATTATACTCGAATACGGGACATACTCCAGTAGAATACTCCTTTAACTAGTGGACGACATGTGTTGAAGGTACACTCCAGTAGAATACCCCTTTAACTAGTGGACAACATGTGTTGAAGGTAAACTTTCCTGAACTGATACCATTTAGTAATCTCGAAACAGTGTTCACAATTTGGCTTTTGCTTCAACAAAATGTTCAAACTGTAAACATAACATTCAAGTTTAAAACAACTTTTACTGGCACTTACTGCTGAGACACACATCTCCACCCACAAATATATCACCTTTGAAGTTGGGTGTTGTACGTCTTATTGTATTGACACTTACTGCTGAGACACACATCTCCACCCGCAAATATATCACCTTTGAAGTTGGGTGTTGTACGTCTTATTGTATTGACACTTACTGCTGAGACACACATCTCCACCCGCAAATATATCACCTTTGAAGTTGGGTGTTGTACGTCTTATTGTATTAGCACTTACAGCTGAGACACACATCTCCACCCGTAAATATATCACCTTTGAAGTTGGGTGTTGTACGTCTTATTGTATTGACCCTTACTGCTGAGACACACATCTCCACCCGCAAATATATCACCTTTGAAGTTGGGTGTTGTACGTCTTATTGTATTGACACTTACTGCTGAGACACACATCTCCACCCGCAAATATATCACCTTTGAAGTTGGGTGTTGTACGTCTTATTGTATTGACACTTACTGCTGAGACACACATCTCCACCCGCAAATATATCACCTTTGAAGTTGGGTGTTGTACGTCTTATTGTATTGACACTTACTGCTGAGGCACACATCTCCACCCGCAAATATATCACCTTTGAAGTTGGGTGTTGTATGTCTTATTGTTACAGGAATCTCAGAATAAAAATAAAGGAATATTAATGAGATAACAGTAATTATCAATTGCCAACTTTCTACATTACGCCACATAATTTGCTGATCATTCTGTATATTTCTACCTCTAAAATAATTCTGAAGTGATCAATTGAAAGACGCCTCCAAATCTCCACAGTTTCTATGAAACAATAGGAATCTCGGAGTCACTACTAAAATGGTGGAAATATAGAACGGTGGACATCCCACAAGTTACAAGGACAAACCTGACAGTGTTAACTGTGGTGACACAACATCGACCGAGTGGTTTGCTAGCTCACCACCAGGGGGCCTCTCTGTCTCACGTGTCGATCGCGATGTCTAAAAGAACACAACTGTCTCAAGTAAAAGATATGACAGTGGATTTTAGTTCGATTTAGTTACTCCTTGTGTCTCAGACTAATTTCATGAAAAAAGCAAACTAACCTATCATTCAGTAAGACAGTCTAATTAGCTTGTGCTTATTTTGTATAATTTTAGTTTCGGTGAAATTAGGAGACAATTAGAGACAACAAATAAAAATAAAATTAGTTATGAACGGACCCGATCGAAACGGCACAACTGTTAGTTATAGGATTTGACTCGTAAAATGATGATTTAGCCAAATGTGTAGCTACTGTCTCGTCAAAGTGCAAAGGTCAACGTGTTTAGGTTGATTCGCTAAATTTGCCAATTTCCGTGCAAATGCTTTGGCCACTGAATCAGCTTTTTTCATGATTTCTCCGACTTACATTTAGATATCATACTTGCAGAAAACATACATTTATGATTAATTATAATATATCTCTACTAGCTTACACCCTCCTGGGAACAAACCAGGGGCAGCAATTACACATCACTGTTACATTATTTTGACCTGTTACAACTTGCTGTCACACTGGCGCCCTCTGGAAGGGAGTGCAGAACTATATGTAATGGGTGTCTGCCATTTTATTTCTAAAACTGGGAATTCTCAGCTTTCACTCAACTGTACTTTGGACACTGCCTCAGTCTTCTCTCTCCTCCCTGCCAGGCCTATTCCGGGAGTGTCCCAGACGTCCCCTCTCCGCTCCCATCAGAAATCCCTCGGGATGGGGTCGCTCCAGGTCGTGCTTCCCATCCTACTGCCTTCCTCTCTCTCCCCGTTTCCGCGGTGGTGGGATACGAGCTCTCCCCTCGTCGCCGTCCGAGTCGTAGTCGCTGTGGGGACGGTTGTTTCCATGGATACGGTCATGTGACCGGTGACGACTGCCGAGACTGCTGCAACTGGGACGGTGACGAACATGGTCCTCCGAGGGTCCCAGGACCGGGACCTCTCCCGCAGGGGCGTCCTGAGTGGAGGCAAGAGGAAGATATCTCATAAATTTACAAAAAATAAATGCATTTCATATTGATATATATTTGTACCTTTGCCAATTGCACAGTGATGTAATTGAATGACTGGTGGCATAGTAACACACATAATCGGATTGTGTTACTACGCCACCACTGAGTACAATTATACAGAAATGCATGTTGCAAAGGTACCTTTTCATAATTCTTCCACTCTAATGAGTTGATTCAAACTCATTGCTAGGAACTGTGTGTTTTATCGCTGCAGTCAGATGTACTTATTTCATAAAGTTGAATCGACCAACCTTTTTGTCTTTCTGGCTTTAAGTGGTGTCATCTGGTGGCTTTTCTTCTTCTGACCAATCGTCTCGGTCATCATCAGCACCACCTGGTGACAAAATAGTTATTTATATTATTTTAAATCCGTCTTGCTTAGACTGGAAGTAATTGAAAGGTATGTGTTTCTCATTTATTAACATTTATTTATGTACCAGAATAAATATGATAAAAGTTGCTCCCTGCAAAATAGCTTCTAATATGACCAAATAATGTCCATAAGTGTGTGTGTGGTGTTCGTGTGTTTGTGTGTGTGGTGTGTGTGTGTGTGCGTGTGTGCGTCTGTGGGGTGCGTGTGTGATGTGTGTGCGTTGTGTGTGTGTGGTGTGTGATGTGTGTGTGTTGTGTGTGTGTGTGGTGTGTGTGTGGTGTGTGTGGTGTGTGTGGTGTGTGTGGTGTGTGTATGGTGTGTGTGTTGTGTGTGTGTGGTGTGTGTGTGCGTGTGTGCGTCTGTGGGGTGCGTGTGTGATGTGTGTGCGTTGTGTGTGTGTGGTGTGTGATGTGTGATGTGTGTGTGTTGTGTGTGTGTGTGGTGTGCGTGTATGTGTGGTGTTCGTGTGTGTGGTGTTCATGTGTGTGTGTGTGTGGTGTGTATGTGTGTGGTGTGTGTGTGTGTGGTGTACGTGTATGTGTGGTGTTCGTGTGTGTGTGTGTGTGGGGGGGGGGGGGGTGTATGGCGTGTATGTGTGTAGTGTGTGTGTGTATGGTGTGTGTGTGTGTGTGTGTGTGTGTGTGTATGCTAGGTAAGTAAGCGGTCATCTGTGTAAGTGCATGAGCATGTGTGATAAGTAAGCGGTCATCTGTGTAAGTGCATGAGCATGTGTGATAAGGAAGCGGTCATCTGTGTAAGTGCATGTGTGATAAGTAAGCGGTCATCTGTGTAAGTGCGTGAGCATGTGTGATAAGTAAGCGGTCATCTGTGTAAGTGCATGTGTGATAAGTAAGCGGTCATCTGTGTAAGTGCATGAGCATGTGTGATAAGTAAGCGGTCATCTGTGTAAGTGCATGTGCATGTGTGATAAGTAAGCGGTCATCTGTATAAGTGCATGAGCATGTGTGATAAGGAAGCGGTCATCTGTGTAAGTGCATGAGCATGTGTGATAAGTAAGCGGTCATCTGTGTAAGTGCATGAGCATGTGTGATAAATATGTGGTCATCTGTGTAAATGCATGAGCATGTGTGATATGTAAGCGGTCATCTGTATAAGTGCACGAGCATGTGTGATAAGTAAGCGGTCATCTGTGTAAGTGCATGAGCATGTGTGATAAGTAAGCGGTCATCTGTGTAAGTGCATGTGCATGTG
This sequence comes from Escarpia spicata, assembly GCA_963995525.1. Taxonomy (NCBI): domain Eukaryota; kingdom Metazoa; phylum Annelida; class Polychaeta; order Sabellida; family Siboglinidae; genus Escarpia; species Escarpia spicata. Next base: position 14,253,418 of record OZ023207.1, on the reverse strand, counting down.
TGATAAGTAAGCGGTCATCTGTGTAAGTGCATGTGCGATAAGTAAGCTGTCATCTGTGTAAGTTCATTTGCATGTGTGATAAGTAAGTGGTCATCTGTGTAAGTGCATGAGCATGTGTGATAAGTAAGCGGTTATCTGTGTAAGTGCATGTGTGGTACGTAAGCGGTCATCTGTGTAAGTGCATGTGCATGTGTGATAAGTAAGCAGTCATCTGTGTAAGTGCATGTGCATGTGTGATAAGTAAGTGGTCATCTGTGTAAGTGCATGTGCATGTGCATGTGTGACAAGTAAGCGGCCATCTGTGTAAGTGCATGAGCATGTGTGCTAAGTAAGTGGTCATCTGTGTAAGTGCGTGAGCATGTGTGATAAGTAAGTGGTAATCTGTGTAAGTGCATGTGCATGTGTGATAAGTAAGTGGTCATCTGTGTAAGTGCATGAGCATGTTTGACAAGTAAGCGGTCATCTGTGTAAGTGCATGAGCATGTGTGATAAGTAAGTTGTCATCTGTGTAAGTGCATGAGCATGTGTGATAAGAAAGCGGTCATCTGTGTAAGTGCATGTGTGATAAGTAAGCGGTCATCTGTGTAAGTGCATGAGCATGTGTGATATGTAAGCGGTCATCTGTATAAGTGCACGAGCATGTGTGATAAGTAAGCGGTCATCTGTGTAAGTGCATGAGCATGTGTGATAAGTAAGCGGTCATCTGTGTAAGTGCATGTGCATGTGTGATAAGTAAGCGGTCATCTGTGTAAGTGCATGTGCGATAAGTAAGCGGTCATCTGTGTAAGTTCATGTGCATGTGTGATAAGTAAGTGGTCATCTGTGTAAGTGCATGAGCATGTGTGATAAGTAAGTGGTCATCTGTGTAAGTGCATGTGTGGTACGTAAGCGGTCATCTGTGTAAGTGCATGAGCATGTGTGATAAGTAAGCGGTCATCTGTGTAAGTGCATGTGCATGTGTGATAAGTAAGCAGTCATCTGTGTAACTGCATGTGTGATAAGTAAGCGGTCATCTGTGTAAGTGCATGTGCATGTGTGATAAGTAAGCGGTCATCTGTGTAAGTGCATGTGTGGTAGGTAAGCGGTCATCTGTGTAAGTGCATGAGCATGTGTGATAAGTAAGCGGTCATCTGTGTAAGTTCATGTGCATGTGTGATAAGTAAGTGGTCATCTGTGTAAGTGCATGAGCATGTGTGATAAGTAAGCGGTCATCTGTGTAAGTGCATGTGTGGTACGTAAGCGGTCATCTGTGTAAGTGCATGAGCATGTGTGATAAGTAAGCGGTCATCTGTGTAAGTGCATGTGCATGTGTGATAAGTAAGCAGTCATCTGTGTAAGTGCATGTGTGATAAGTAAGCGGTCATCTGTGTAAGTGCATGTGCATGTGTGATAAGTAAGCGGTCATCTGTGTAAGTGCATGTGTGGTACGTAAGCGGTCATCTGTGTAAGTGCATGTGCATGTGTGATAAGTAAGCAGTCATCTGTGTAAGTGCATGTGTGATAAGTAAGCGGTCATCTGTGTAAGTGCATGAGCATGTGTGATAAGTAAATGGTCATCTGTGTAAGTGCATGTGTGATAAGTAAGTGGTCATCTGTGTAAGTGCATGAGCATGTGTGACAAGTAAGCGGCCATCTGTGTAAGTGCATGAGCATGTGTGATAAGTAAATGGTCATCTGTGTAAGTGCATGAGCATGTGTGATAAGTAAGTGGTCATCTGTATAAGTGCATGATCATATGTGATAAGTAAGCGGTCATCTGTGTAAGTGCATGTGTGATAAGTAAGTGGTCATCTGTGTAAGTGCATGTGCATGTGTGATAAGTAAACGGTCATCTGTGTAAGTGCATGTGTGATAAGTAAGCAGTCATCTGTGTAAGTGCATGAGCATGTGTGATAATTAAGCTGTCATCTGTGTAAGTGCATGTGTGATAAGTAAGCGGTCATCTGTGTAAGTGCATGTGTGACAAGTAAGCGGTCATCTGTGTAATTGCATGAGCATGTGTGATAAGTAAGTGGTCATCGTGTAAGTGCATGAGCATGTGTGATAAGTAAGTGGTCATCTGTGTAAGTGCATGTGTGATAAGTAAGCTGTCATCTGTGTAAGTGCATGTGCATGTGTGACAAGTAAGCTGTCATCTGTGTAAGTGCATGAGCATGTGTGATAAGTAAGTGGTCATCTGTGTAAGTGCATGAGCATGTGTGATAAGTAAGTGGTCATCTGTGTAAGTATATGAGCATGTGTGATAAGTAAGTGGTCATCTGTGTAAGTGCATGAGCATGTGTGCTAAGTAAGTGGTCATCTGTGTAAGTGCATGTGCATGTGTGAAAAGTAAGTGGTCATCTGTGTAAGTGCATGAGCATGTTTGACAAGTAAGCGGTCATCTGTGTAAGTGCATGAGCATGTGTGATAAGTAAGTGGTCATCTGTGTAAATGCATGAGCATGTGTGATAAGTACGCGGTCATCTGTGTAAGTGCATGAGCATGTGTGATATGTAAGTGGTCATCTGTGTAAGTGCATGTGTGATAAGTAAGCGGTCATCTGTGTAAGTGCATGTGCATGTGTGATAAGTAAGCGGTCATCTGTGTAAATGCATGAGCATGTGTGATAAGTAAGTGGTCATCTGTGTAAGTGCATGTGCATGTGTGATAAGTAAGCGGTCATCTGTGTAAGTGCATGAGCATGTGTGATAAGTAAGTGGTCATCTGTGTAAGTGCATGAGCATGTGTGATGAGTAAGTGGTCATCTGTGTAAGTGCATGAGCATATGTGATAAGTACGTGGTTTTCTGTGTAAGTGCATGAGCATGTGTGATAAGTAAGCAGTTATCTGTGTAAGTGCATGAGCATGTGTGATAAGTAAGCGGTCATCTGTGTAAGTGCATGAGCATGTGTGATAAGTAAGTGGTCATCTGTGTAAGTGCATGAGCATGTGTGTTAAGTAAGCGTTCATCTGTACAAGTGCATGAGCATGTGTGATAAGTAAGCGGTTATCTGTGTAAGTGCATGAGCATGTGTGTTAAGTAAGCGTTCATCTGTACAAGTGCATGAGCATGTGTGATAAGTAAGCGGTTATCTGTGTATGTACATGAGTATGTGTGATAAGTAAGCGGTCATCTGTGTAAGTGCATGTGTGACAAGTAAGCAGTCATATGTGTAAGTGCATGAGCATGTGTGATAAGTAAGCGGTCATCTGTGTAAGTGCATGAGCATGTGTGATAAATCAGCGTTCATCTGTGTAAGTGCATGAGCATGTGTGATAACTAAGCGGTCATCTGTGTAAGTGCATGAGCATGTGTGATAAGTAAGCTGTCATCTGTGTAAGTGCATGAGCATGTGTGATAAATCAGCGTTCATCTGTGTAAGTGCATGAGCATGTGTGATAAGTAAGCTGTCATCTGTGTAAGTGCATGAGCATGTGTGATAAGTAAGCGGTCATCTGTGTAAGTGCATGAGCATGTGTGATAAGTAAGTGGTCATCTGTGTAAGTGCATGAGCATGTGTGATAAGTAAGCGGTCATCTGTGTAAGTGCATGAGCATGTGTGATAAGTAAGCGGTCATCTGTGTAAGTGCATGAGCATGTGTGATAAGTAAGCGGTCATCTGTGTAAGTGCATGAGCATGTGTGATAAGTAAGCGGTCATCTGTTAATATGCTAACTTGGAGACATAGTAAGTGGATCTCCTTCCAAGGGTCAAGGTTCACTCGCCTCTTTCCATGTTCATTCCCATCCTTGTACCATTGTAGTATTATTGTTAATATGCTAACTTGGAGACAGAGTAAGTGGATCTCCTCCCAGGGGTCAAGGTTCACTCGCCTCTTTCCATGTTCATTCCCATCCTTGTACCATTGTAGTATTATTGTTAATATGCTAACTTGGAGACAGAGTAAGTGGATCTCCTCCCAGGGGTCAAGGTTCAGTCGCCTCTTTCCATGTTCATTCCTATCTTTGTACCATTGTAGTATTATTGTTAATATGCTAACTTGGAGACAGAGTAAGTGGATCTCCTCCCAGGGGTCAAGGTTCACTCGCCTCTTTCCATGTTCATTCCCATCCTTGTACCATTGTAGTATCATTGTTAATATGTTAACTTGGAGACAGAGTAAGTGGATCTCCTCCCAGGGGTCAAGGTTCACTCGCCTCTTTCCATGTTCATTCCCATCCTTGTACCATTGTAGTATTATTGTTAATATGCTAACTTGGAGACAGAGTAAGTGGATCTCCTCCCAGGGGTCAAGGTTCAGTCGCCTCTTTCCATGTTCACTTAAAGTGCTCCAACGTCAGCGAATTAATACATAAATTGTATGATCTGTGGCAAATAATTCTCAGTTTACACACCGCAGATGGTTCAGTTTGGCCATAGCAGGTATAATTTTGGAGAAAAATATTCTTGTTGTTCAATAATCCTAAGTACTTCCCTCAACACTACTTTTGTATTAATGTATTCGCACAAGTCAATGAAATTAGCATTAGAGATTTGTAATGTGAATCTCCTATGCAAGAGTTTCTTCAGTAAAACCATACCTGAATGTAAATCGCCTAACAACCATACGTAAGGAAGAGTGCGGGAAATAAACCTCATCTGTATTTGTCCCCGCGTTTGTCCATAAGAGGGGATTTCTCCCGTGCCCGTCCCAACATTGGCCGGTCGCGTTCCTTCAAGTCCCCATACATTGACTCAAGTGCAGGCTCAATCATTTTCCCCACTGGATAGCCTGCAAAACAACACTGACTTCTGACCCAGCTACACTGACCTCTGACACAGCTAAACAGATCTCTGAAACAGCTACACTGACCTCTGACCCCCCCCCCCTCCTGCAACACTGACCTCTGACCCAGGAACACTGCCCTCTGACACAGGTACACTGACCACTGACCCAGGTACACTGACCTCTGACCAAGCTACCCTGACCTATGACGCAGGTAAGACCCAGACCTTTGACGAGAATGAAATTGGTAAACTGAACATGTTTATTATTTTAATAGTAGACTTTGTTACAAAGGTATTTTAGTCTGCAAGGAAATTACCCTGTAACACTAATTTGATGTTGCATGTTTTAGGGTTTTGGTTTACCTTGCCAGCTAAATCCTTAAACAGTCATATTTCACACATTACAAAAAGGTACAACATTTACTTCACTCGAGGACAGTTTTAACCAGTTTCCCTCTGCCATGTCTATTATAGCAGCAGTTGAAACTTCTGCCATATCAATTATAGCAGCAGTAGAAACTTCTGCCATGTCAATTACAGCGCCAGTAGAAACTTCTGCATGTCAATTATAGCAGCAGTAGATACATCTGCCTTGTCAATTACAGCAGCAGTAGATACTTCTGCCATGTCAATTATAGCAGCAGTAGAAACTTCTGCCTTGTCAATTATAGCAGCAGTAGAAACTTCTGCCGTGTCAATTATAGCAGCAGTAGATACTTCTGCCTTGTCAATTACAGCAGGAGTAGAAACTTCTGCCGTGTCAATTATAGCAGCAGTAGAAACTTCTGCCTTGTCAATTATAGCAGCAGAAGAAACTTCTGCCATGTTAATTATAGCAACAGTAGAAACTTCTGCCTTGTAAATTATAGCAGCAGCAGAAACTTCAGCCATGTCAATTATAGCAGCAGTAGAAACTTCTGCCATGCCAATTATAGCAGCAGTAGATACTTCTGCCATGTCAATTATAGCAGCAATAGATACTTCAGCCATGTCAATTATAGCAGCAGTAGAAACTTCTGCCATGCCAACTATAGCAGCAGTAGACACCACAGTCACACCATTTTATAATAATTAAATGACCATTAAAATAAACACAACATGCAATTATAGAAAATCAATAGTTTTGAAGATACAGTTTTAGGCAACTGTTCAGTTTAACAGGGGTAAAGTGTGTCTACTCTGCCTGGACCGTGTGACCAATTCAAGATAAGTCAAGGTCTCAAAGGAACTTGAGCACTAGGCTGCAGAGATTAGTCATGCTGTCAGCTTTCTGGCACATTAAACAAAATCTACTGTTGGGGTGGTCTCAAGGGCCCTTCTCAAAACCACATCACTAGATAATGTAAAACTTTTGAAATGTGGGGGCCCCTTAGGTGCCCTTAGAATGATTCAATCAAATACCGATTTCTTGTATATAGTGGCTGCACCCTAAGATACATATATGCAAAATTAGAAAAAAAAGTTCCTGAACAGTTTTTTTATTTTTTTTAAATTTTTACCAGTTTTGGAGTCCTTGGAGGCCCTAGGTAGCCCTAAAAATGATTCAATCAAATACAGATTTCTCGTGCATAGTGGCAGTGCCCTAAGATGTATATGCAAAATTAGATAAAAAGTTGCTGAACGGTTTCTGAGATACGGCAGCTAATGGCGGACGGCGGACGGCGGACGGCGGACGCAGAGTGATGGCAATAGACCCTTGGACCTTCGGCCAAAGGACTAAAAACCCAAGGCGCTATCACCAAATGTCACCAATCAGTCCTTTAAAAACTAGTATTTTTAGTTTGTCTGTGGAAAGTCCCTTCAGATTCTTGGAAACTGACAATGTTTCCATAGTGACGATCACGTGTAAGATATTCTTAAACTGTCCCGCCTTCGAAATGGAATGAATGGCGCCTATTTTCACCAGCAAGCTGGATTCCGCCCGAACAGATCATACGTAGATCAGATCGCAACACTGCGCATCATAGTAGAGCAATCCTTGGAGTGGAACTCCTCGCTCTACATCAACTTCGTTGACTACGAAAAGGCGTTTGACAGCGTAGACAGGGAGACTCTGTGGAAACTACTACGACATTATGGCATACCAACCAAACTGGTCAACCTGATTAAGAACAGTTATGAAGGAACAGGCTGCAGAGTAATCCATGGAGGACAGCAAACGAACCGCTTCGAAGTGAAGACTGGAGTTAGACAAGGATGCCTGCTGTCCCCGTTCCTCTTTCTCCTGGCCATCGATTGGATACTGAAGACATGCACAACCCAGAGAAGAAATGGAATCCAGTGGACACTGTGGACGCAACTGGAGGACTTGAACTTTGCCGACGATCTGGCACTATTGTCCCACAGCCACCAGCAGATGCAGGAGAATACCACTGAACTGGCAGCCATCTCCTCACAAGTGGGTCTCAACATACATAAAGGAAAGACAAAGGTACTCAATCTTAATACAGCCAGCACTGAGCCAGTCACACTGGAAGGGAGTGCACTTGAAGAGGTAACATCATCGACAAGCAGGTTGGCACAGCCGTGGATGTTAGAGCAAGGATTGGCAAGGTGAGAGGAGCATTTATACAGCTGAAGAACATCTGGAGCTCCAAAGTGTTGTCATTACACACGAAGATCCGACTGTTTAACTCCAACGTGAAGTCAGTCCTACTGTATGGAGCAGAGACATGGAGGACAACTATCACCACCACCAAGAAAGTACAGACCTTCATCAACAACCGCCTAAGAATCCTCCTCCAGATCCGCTGGCCAGACACCATCAGCAACATTGACTTGTGGAGGAGGACACATCAACTGTCTGCCGAAGATGAAATAAGAAGAAGACGATGGGGATGGATTGGTCACACGCTCCGGAAACCAGCATCAACTATCACCAGACAGGCTCTGACATGGAACCCACAAGGCAGGAGAAAAAGAGGTCGTCCAAAGAACACGTGGCGAAGGGACCTCCAGGCGGACACCAAAATGACAGGACACACTTGGAGACAGCTTGAAACAAGAGCCCAGGACAGAGGACTCTGGAGAGCTGTTGTCGACGGACTATGCCCAGGAGGGAAGATGGGCACAAGTAAGTAAGTAAGCAACTAAAACTAATTATGACGAATCATTGTGCAATTCAGTGAATACATTGGTGATTTTTATTTTGGTTTTCTGGTTCTCACACTCTTCTCTTTAATGCGTAAGGCACCATAGTTCCCAGTGTTTTGTAATGATGCAGCTATTTCGAATTAACATTGATGAAATAATACTAATAATCCCTGTGAAGTAGAAGGTTTTTGAAGTCGTTTTGGGGTGTTACCGGTGTGCACCGTTGTCGTTGATTACAACGGCTAGCACGATATTCTAGAATGTTGCCACTTGTAGACAGGTAATGCACGATGTTACCCGCTCTCAATATGACTGTCAAGGCAGCGGCACGTTACAGTTGCAGCTGTTCGATTGGTTTAGTTGAACGATAATTGAGTTAGTTCATTTTTCAAGTCTTGATTACTGGCCAACTCGTGTCACCTGTGGCTGTGGAGTCATATGATATGGTCAGTTCATTTTGGACTTATGCTTTATGATGTATAACTTTTAACTGCCGTTTCACTTTTATAGCCAGACAAAATTGCGCTGACATAAGAAATACAAGACAGAGCACTGGTTCAGACAAGGCAGCCAAGAGACAATACATCGTAGCGGTATGACTAAAAGTAAAACTAAAGTAAACTAAGTCTAAAGGCGCACGACCAAAATGTATGTAGTGTTGGTAACCAAGCGGGCTGTTGGTGGCACGTAGGTATGGAACGATATTAGGGCCATAATTCCACAATGCTACATTGTTGATTTCTGACTTTCGATTATCCATTTACGCCGAGATTGTCGAATTCTGACTTTCGATTATCCGTTTACGCTGTCATTGTGCAAGATTGTTGTCAAATAATTCACTAGAATGGCGTTTGGTCAAATATTTCTCCAAAATATTTTCTCCAAAAAATTGTCTCCAAAATATTTTCTCGAAAAGAAGTTCTCGAAAAGATAATCTGGCACAAATTGCACTCAGTGACTTAAGCTAAGCAACTTGCAAATACTGAAGTATCCCTTGCAAGTCAGGCCAAAGCAATTATATAATTGCTTTGGTCAGGCCTAGCGCTGTCATCACCAACGTCACGACGTGGTGTACAGAATACTTATATCGAGAATTTTTCACACACGTTATGAGCTGTTTTATCAAAGTTGGAGTTTAAAAGAACTCAAAGTCGATGAACGGAAGAAACGAAGTGCCAAGCAGTCTGCCAGAAAACGCGAATTGTTTGTCGGGAAGGTTGGCACTGTGTGTGAGCGATAATTCATGATGTATCGAAAACTGTCAATAATATTTATTCGTACTATAACGTGTACAAAACAAATTCAGTGAAAGTAACGTATAAATCCATCTAAAATGGGTAATCTTTTACTTAACTGGCCTATATTATTAGGACCTTATGAAAACGGTTTTACCTGCTTTTTTTGATATGTATGTGTTCGTAATGTAATTCTTAATCACTTCCGGTACAAAGAGGTCAGATATTAAATTTGTAATTGTCTTTTAGAGCAATTTAATCCCGTCGAGTCGATGTAAACCCGGTGCCATACCGGGGTATCGCATGTACATGCGAATTGAGAGCATCCCGGGGGCATCAAAACCGCGAAGGCGACTTTCTTGCGAATTTGCGGACATTACCCCGACCTCAAATCATATCAGATAAAAAAAAATTAAATTATGATTTTTGTTTTTATAAATGGTTAAATAAACAAACGATTCACTCTCTCCGCTTTTTCTCTAATTCCCACAAGAAACATTACAAATAGTTATAAAATAGCGTTAAAGTAATGAAATAAAAATCGACATTATTAAGAGTTATTATAATGTGTAATAACATACAATTATTTATTTTTGTGTGTATTTTAATATGCACATCCTTTAATTAGCCTATATTAACTAATTAGAATTGCGTTAAAGTAACGAAATATGGCTGAATTAGAAAGTGTATAATGTCTAAGACCTATTTTAAGCTTTATTACAATACGTCATAATATACATGGGCCATAAAATATAATCTGATCAATTAAATTGAGTAAGTTTCAGTGATAACCTCACACCAAATTATAATATATTATTTGCATATATTGTCTTAGTTATGCCATAACCTCACCCAAAATAATAATATAATATAAAGTGTAGTTGTTTCAGCTGAGCCTATAATGGGTCTGACAATATCATTTAAGCATTCCTCAAGGTGTAGGAGATACATTTTATTAGCGTCAGCACAAACAGTTTTCGTTGTCTTTTGTGTTATATATGTGTGTTTTTTGTGCGTGTTGAATTTTTGACCGAAACCTTCTAAATAACGAAAAATTAATACAGATCATGTTAACACCATCTGTGTTCCGTGTCGGAAATGTTGCTGCAGGAATGCTGGTGGCTCTGAAAAGAGTGACCAGTGCGCGGTTGAGGAAAATGTCAGATCGACAGTGGAAGTCGGGCGGGCGATATAACTTCATGACCAACTGTTTAATTTGTAATACATCATAGTAATAATGAACATATATATATATATATATATAGTGCTTAATTCCTATCAGTCAATACGTTGACATATTACCACACCTTTACCATGTGTCCGTTGTACTGATCTGAACTACGGCACTAAGATGCCTGTCCCTCCGATGAGTGGACACCTGCCATGTTGGGACACTTATGCTTGGATACAGATGTGTCCGCTGAAGAGATGTACTACTGTATTAGGTTCAGCTGTAACCTCAACTAAATTAATATATGTTTGACCTTTACACGTCCCCGTCAACTCAGTTGTTGCGAAGGTCAAAGTTATCAATTGTATTTGTTTCAGCCATAACCTGACACAAAACATCCTCAGTAACATTATCTGAGTCTACTTGAGTATATCGTATTAGTTTTAGCCATAACCTCACCCAGTAGAGGTCAGATATTTCTCTGCATTATATTAGTCTCCACAAATATCATCTGGGCTATGCGTGGGTGTTAAGAAATCACGCAAACGTCCTCGTTCCTCCATTAACTGCTATCTTTATCAAGTCTCTAAGAGAAGGTGTACTCCCTATGGAATGGAAAATTGCCAACATAATACCTTTACCAAAAACAAACCCACCTGTGTCGATTGAAAAAGACATTAGACCAATTTCACTAACTCCAATAGCTGCTAAGGTGTTTGAATCAATAATAATGAAATGGGTGGATGACACAATTGAAGGAGAAATTGATGCTAAGCAATTTGTTGGAATTAGTGGAACTTCAACAACAGACGTTCTTGTCGCAATGATACACACATGGTATGAGGCGACTGATAAATTGGACTCTTATGTCCGTGTTGTAATACTAGATTTTAGCAAAGCGTTTGACCTTATTAATAATCATTTGTTACTAGAAAAGCTACAGTTGTATGGTTTGCCTTCACATATTATAAGATGGATGGCAACATTTTTACTGGACAGAACTCAACAAGTAAAAATAGGAAATTAATATTCGCATCCTGGTCACCCCAATGGGGGAGTACCACAACGAACACTGTCTGGACCTAAATGTTTTCTAGTCTACACAAATGATTTAGAAATGCCTGTTCCGTTATATAAATATATAGATGACAGTACATTGTTCGAAGTATGCGACAGAAAGGGTGTATCTGTTAGACAAGAATCGGTTGACGTTGCCGCTAAGTGGACAGAACAGAATTATATGAAAATTAATTTAGGAAAATCAAAAGAGATGATCATCTGTTTTGCACAAGACCGCCATTTTCGAAACACTATCCCGAATATAACGATCGATGGAAAAGATTTAGATCAAGTAGACCATGCCAAACAATTTCACAGGATCTGACATGGAATAAGCATGTCGAAAATATTGTGAAAAAGGCCGGGAAACGATTGTACATGTTGTATCAGTTAAAGCGAGTAGGAATTAGCCAGAATGATCTGGTCACTATATATGTCAATGTTGTGAGACCTGTTTTAGAATATGCATGCCCCGTATGGCACACTAACTTGCCACAATATTTATCTGACAGTATTGAAATGATACACAAAAAGAGCATTAAAGTGTATTTTTCCTGCAACAAGTTACGCTGAGATACTCAGGTATGTTAAATTGGAGACATTGAAAGCAAGACGGGACTGCCTTTGCCAAAAATATTTCAATAAGATTAAAGTTAGTACACACATATTAAACTATCTGCTGCCTGACAAAAGGCATACCAAATATGACATCAGACAGAGTAATGTGTACCCTTTGCCAATAACCCGAACAAACAGATACCGTAACTCCTTTATACCATGGGGATTACACAACTGCCAATAACGAATGAAGGGCAACAGGATGGTATTTAACTATTTATACTGTATGACATTCCAGTGTATTAATACTGTATGACGTTCCAATGTATAGTTGTATTTTATTGTATACTGTGAATCCAACTCAGTTGAGTTGCTAATAAACTTGTGTTATTATTATTATTACAACTGCCATATGCATAATGCATTAACAAAATGTGTAATATTTTGTTTCCATAAATATCTCAGAATGTACAATAAAACTGTTTTGCACAGACTCCAGTAAGTGATTTTTCATTATAAAACCGTTTAGCACTCAAGGGATACAAGTAATGACATATGCCCAAGTAATATGTAAACACCAATGATAACACAGATAATATTTCTTGAGACGATTATTATTTTGTGTGAGGTTATCACTGAGACTTACTCAATTTAATTGATCAGATTATATTTTATGGCCCATGTATATTATGACGTATTGTAATAAAGCTTAAAATAGGTCTTAGACATTAGACACTTTCTAATTCAGCTATATTTCGTTACTTTAACGCAATTCTAATTAGTTAATATAGGCTAATTAAAGGATGTGCATATTAAAATACACACACAAATAAATAATAATTGTATATTATTACATATTATAATAACTCTTAATAATGTCGATTTTTATGTCATTACTTTAACGCAATTTTATAACTATTTATAATGTTTCTTATGGGAATTTACTTCATCGCACGTCTTGCGAAAGTCTGAGAAAAAGCGGAGAGAATGAATCTTTTGTTTATTTAACCATTTATAAAAACAAAAATCATAATTAAAAATGTTTATCTGATATGATTTGAGGTCGGGGATATGTCCGCAAAATCGCAAGAAAGTCGCCTTCGCGGTTTTGATGCCCCCGGGATGCTCTCAATTCGCATGTACCGGGTTTACATCGACTCGACGGGATTAAATTGCTCTAAAAGACAATTACAAATTTAATATCTGACCTCTTTGTACCGGAAGTGATTAAGAATTACATTACGAACACATACATATAAAAAAGCAGGTAAAACTGTTTTCATAAGGTCCTAATAATATAGGCCAGTTAAGTAAAAGATTACCCTAAAATGTATATAAAACGGTCAGTGCAGCTAGTCTCGTCTATGAAGCATGAGCGTCTATGTCATGAATGGGGGAGGCTGTTTTTAAGTGAATATTATTAAACTTTAAAGATAATAGTGCGGAGTCTCCCATCACACAGTGATTTGTTTTGAATTTTGTTGACATTATGTAAATTGTTATTGTAAAATTTGTAGCTTAGTATTTGTTTTCATATTTTGTAGTTCTAGTTGTCTCCAGCTCTTGGCAATGTTCTATTAACTGACTAGTCTGTATTATTGTGGTTACAATGTAATGGTCTTGACTTATGTCATGAGGTCTCATTCTTTATATACTGGCACTGAGGGTGGTCACTACCAGGGTACTTGTCGTCCTCAGTGGTTCTTTTATGTCCCAAATTGAGACGGGACCGACGTTAATGTGATCACCGAGTCACGAGGGATACGCAGTCCCCAATTTTGAGAGCCACATTTTTACACCAAATATGCCTACTCGGTCCAGGTTTCAAACTCAGAGCACTGGCATGCCAGGCGGATGTGCTAACCACTACACTAGCCGCACTCTCTGTATAATTTGTTTCTGCTGTTGGGATAAATAAAATGTATCCTTACCTTACCTAAGATGGGAGTGTGTGTTTCTATATTTCATAAAAACCAGCACAAACCCTTGGAGTAACATACACTATCGAGAAGGATGCGAGGGTACCAGCCCAGCCTGATCACAGTGCTTTCTTCTATATCATGAGCAGTCTTACTCCAAACCCACTATACTTTATCTTAGTCACATATTGAACATAACTTGGGATAATGTCATTGTTTTTCATTTTACAGGTTAATGAAGAGGAGCTCAGCATGAAACTGCTGCAGAATAACATGTATAGGGACGTACATGGTGGTATGCACCAACTACGCAAATTTACACTGGGGAGTCTAGTGGAATACTTATCCCAGTGCGGAAAGAAGCTGGAGGAAAAGAGCAAGTCTCTATACAAAGAAAGGCGAGTTATCTTAACATTAAACTAAAAGGACTGTAGGATTAAAGGTAAATGCGAATAACCATATGAGCTTAGTAGTTTGTACGTCCCTGTCAAATATGATTGATGAAATATTTTTCTTTGTCAATGGATACCAGCAGGCTTATTTGTAAGAGGTTTGGCAAATTTCTATGTGTTAAATGTAAGAACAAACATTCGAAACCTAACAATGAATTATTCAGGACCAGTATTCAGGAATACCCTGCCTCATAAACTTTGAATACTCCCGACCATTAACCAGTTTAAAAGAAACCTAACAGCTCCTTACTCGTGAATTATTATTGATATTACATTCTATACATGTCTGGGTAAATATATATAGGTGAAGCACAATACTGGGCCAAAAAAGAGGACTGGACAGCAAAAACAAAGTCTTAGATGGTAACCAAAATACATTTACACCTAAAATTAAAGAAGATAAGATATTTTTACTCACTGTTATGTGGCGCAATGCCAAGTGAAGTTCACGATGTAAGTTACATGGTGTCTTTTAACAAAAACATGAGAATGTGAAACACTTCAGAAATCAAAATTTGCTTGACTGATGTATGCTAGTACCTCATCAGAATCCAACCAAGACTTTTAAAATGTTAAGAATGATCAGAGCACTCTGGACGTGAAATGGTGGACACTGTAACTTACGTTATCCACCAAATCCACACATTTTTTTAAACAACAATAAACAGGCAGGATGCGTTTTTTTGTGTCTCTTCTTTCTTCATGGGCCTAAGATACAGCACAAATGTTATCAACAGGAACTCTCCACAAAGAAGCTTCTTATGGAGTTAATATAGCGTATTTTAATGTGCACATTAAAATATATATTTGTTTTCATACACATTTTAATAATAACATCTTGGACATGAAAAACTAGGTTAACTGCACTTGTATATTATACCCAGCGTATCAACAAAGACATATTAATACACTTTTAAAAAGTATTTAGCATATGGCGATGACTCTAAAATAAATTTATAAAATAAATGATTCATTCTTGAAGAAGGTAGACATACATATTATGAACCTTTGAATACTTGACGAGGAAAATACACTGTTAGAAAATACACCTCATCTTGTCATTTCCAACATACACTTTGACCATTAAACCTCAGGCTTAAAATGTCAAACATGAATATGTGTAGTAGTTACACATGGCAGACAGTTACATGAATTTATATACTGAAAACAAAACAAAAAAATATAAATGCACTTTACTGATTAGCAAAATTAAAATCAGTCTATAATATTGACTTAGATCAAGCGTCATTATAATGAAATTGAACAATTTAAAATTGCTGTAATGACAATGAACACCTAGTAAAGAAAAATAGTTCACATTTTCACCGTTTTGAAAAAATAGCATAATCCACTAATGTCTGCATGCTGTATCAACCCACCCCCTTTCTCCACCCGGTAAACACTGACTGTTCCCAAGAAGTAAGATATCAAGATGTATAGATGCAGCTGTAGTAGAACATTTCTTGCTGCCTTTTTTCTTGTGAAATGCTGCAGATCATACATGAAACATTATTTTATATATACTGATTATGACAATGAACAACTCCATAGTTATTTCCTCCCAGCGCTACTATGATGCATGTTTTTGTTTACTGAATATATGCTTTTCTTTACAGGAGATTGAACTAGAGTGCTTAGTACTACTAGCTCTCCAAATTAATATGGCATACTGGGCAGTTGTATGTCCAGGATCTCGGACAAAATTCTACAGTCATGCAATATGCTGCATATTAACAGTTTGTCATGTGAATGTCCACCGAGTGATCCCAATTGTGTGTCGTGAGTTGCATCCATGACAGATTCCCCAGTGCCAAGGGGTGTACACTGGCTTCCAGATCAGTCAGTTAGCTTGACTGACTGGAGACCAATGTAGAATGCAGGTTGCTCGACATAAGAATGTGGTGACACCTGACTAGCTCTGCAATTGGTGATGGAACGGTGGGTGCCAGGGTTTGGCAGTTATGGCATGAGTCTTCGGGCAACAACTTTCAACGCTGTGAGAGAGGTTCAGTGTCGAGCATTCTTCGGTGAACTACATCACTGTATGTTTTCGCTATCTTTGATGGTACTGCATACCAGCTTCCTGACTTTTTGCTGTACATCTGCATCTACATATACCGAAGAAAAAGTGACAATTAGCATGGCTCTGACATGTATGATATTTTTATACGTGACGACACATTTATCAAAAGTCAATAATATAAGGTATTTGTATTCAATTCAACTATAACTTTTACCAGTGTCCTTGAAAAAATACGTGAATTATCCAGCATTGTTATAGTGGTAGGGTTTCATTGTCTTTGTGTTGCTGATAGTCAGTGGCAGCCAGCTTAGTTCTTGCAACATACACCAGGCACTTCTTTTGTTATGTACAACACAAGTTTGTGATGAAGTAGTGGTATTGAAAGCCTTTTTACATTTTTCTGCAACAGTCTGTTGATACGCTGGCAGCAGCATTTTACTTGTTTAAATTATGTATGAATCATGAGGACTGTTATATATTTTTCATGCCACGTATCATCTTTCTAAATTATTCTTTTTATCACTATTTTATATTTTAACAAATAATTTACATTACATTTTCATTTCACATGATAATTAAACAACACCTGTATAAGGTTAGTTCTGCTATACAGTCCTCAGGATTGCTCAAAGCACTTTACTGGCTCCCTGGCAGACCTGTTAAATCGAAAACACCATCTTGACTTATGTGGGAAGCATTAAGCTGAAATTAATATGCGAAGACTTCCACCACTGTCTGTAGCAGGTACACTTCATACAGCTGAGTAAACTGGAGCAATGTAGCATGTAGTGATTGTATATGTAATTCTCAGTCACATAGGGATGACTCTGTCTAGTCTAGTCACTATTTTAAGTTCAACTAAACATCTTTCTAAGTAATTTGTTCTCATTGGTTTACATTTTATGGGTATTAAATATTAAAAATTGTTGTTAAATACACATAATTGTTTAGTCACTAATTTTGTGAGTTGTAAACATATAAAACATGTATAAACTACAACTAGCATTTGATATCACATGTACTAACTAGTTTTGTTTTTTTGCAACAAAGAAACGTGATAAAAGTAACTTTGTTTTTTATATGTACCCGACATTTTTTCAACCTCTTCCTAATTTTTGTTTCTATTGTTGCTTTGCATATTATGTGCATGTGATGTGTATGTGATATTAAAAATTATTACATTATGCATATCAAGTGCAGTGATTGTACCTGTAGTTGTATTGTGCTTTTCATAATTTTGTAGTCAATCTTATCAAATAGTTTCAATAAAATGTTTGTAATTTACATTTTCTTTACTTTAATTCACATGCATTTCTAACAACAATATGCAATTTAACGAGGACACCCATTACTGCAAAATCCTCATGCAGACAAACAAAACATTCACATACGGGGTGGATCCAGAAATTGAGCCTGGCCGAACCAAATGGTGTAGTCTAAATTTTGGCACTACCGAGCCGCCATAACTATAACTTCGGCCGCTTGGCTGGAGTGGTGATATCGGAAGACGGGGGGGGGGGGGGGGGGGGGGGTGCTAATGAAACATACTTGCACTGTATATACGAAGTTATGTTTGCAACAGAAATATTCCAAATTAAATAAATAGCCCATTAAGTTCAAGAATTGAACTGCAAATAAAATGTAGAATGCAACTGAAAGTTTCACAAAAGCCGTATCGACCAAAGATGGTGTAACTACCCTAAGATTGGTAAGAATAAAACAATTGTTAAAACCAATCGCCTATGTTTGTATATCTTCCAATTATTATGCTATGATTTATATATATAACATTTGCATAGCAGCATCAATTAATACTTACATTTGTTCTAACTGTCCTGAGCTGCATCCAGCCTCAGGAAGTGACTGGACACCTGAGCTGCCTTTGCTATGAACACTGATGCTCGATAGAGCCACTACAGGTCTTGTCATATGTGATGGCTGCAGTGGTGTTGAGGTAGTTCACGCCTTTGTGTTGAAGCTGTCGAACAGTCATGAATTGGAATATGGAATGAGTAAGATTATTTGTGAAAATGAACACGGTTTGACAGGACTACTACCCGTCAATATATATAATATGCATGTGTGTGGTATGTAACTTGTAAACTTTTTAATTTCATTAACAGGTAAAAATATGTTGCCCAAAGGCCATTTGCCCAGCACTCACGAGTGAAAAGGTCATTTGCCCAGTTGTGAAACAATTACGATGATATGAGAGTGGCAAAGTTATTATTGTATATATATATTGTAAAAGTGTAGTACAAAACAAACAACTAGACAATTTACAACTTATTAACTAAGTACAGGTAGAACACAGATGGGCTGGAAAGAAGGTTACAGGAAATAAAGTCAAACTAATTTTTATTCGAAAAATATAAAATAAATAAAAAGTTTTGCAATTTTTCACTGATAGTTCAACAAAACAAAGTTTTAGGAATTCAATACTAAACCATGCAAAATACCCAATGCCTTAGTTGTGGTCTCAACGTGTAATTCATCTAACACTGCTAATTAATGAGGAGAACATTTGGCTGGCAGTGGGTGAACCCCTGGCAGTATCCACACAGTTTGTACTGTTTACCCTTTGTTCTTTAGCTGGTCTGCAAGGTGCCACTGCAAGCTGGAAGAAGATTCCAGCAGTTAGTCTTGTCTCTTATGAGAGCAACAAAGGCATTCTATTATGGATTTCCTGGCTTGATTTAACAAACAAAAATGATTATGGCCTTTCAACTACTTGCAACTGTGGTTATTAACTAGAGGTTTCTGACTGGGAAAGTATGTTCCTTGAAGCGAAGCCTCTGTGGCTTCAGTGTCATCAACGTGCAAACAATTTGTAAACTGTCCTGTCAGAAACCTAGCTGCCAACCCTGACTGTATTTGAATTGAATCACCCAAAGTGAGATGAAGTGAGTTAATTAAATGAAACGGAAAACAACATTTACAAAATTTGTCTACAAAATGTATGAATGTAGAAGTATACATTACCAAATGCATGTTATTGATAAATTGAAAGACCAAAATAAAAAACAATTAAAAACGGAACTTCTATAATTTACATGTACAAGAGGATTTGTAACTTAACAAAACATGGGCTGCAATTATTTGTATAGTAACGGTAATTCTCTGCTCTCTCACATAAATCAGTTGCAAGCTATCGATACATGTTACGAAGGCCTACATGTTATTGTTATGGACATTTTCACCATATTGAGGGGTGGTGGTTTTGTTAACATAATAAGCAACATAATATTATATTCATATGAATAAATATGCGTTGAATGAATGAATGAACGTTTATTCAACAACAACAACATAATACATGCACAGTATGGTTTGCTGCTGCTGAAAGGACATAGTTGAAGTCTTAGACTTATGTGTTGCTATGCCCTTCTCGAACTAAAAAAACCTTAATAAATACAACACGAATTATATATAAATTACAAGATAATATTCACAACTCACATATCAACTTTTTAGTGCTTGTGTTACTATTACAAAACGTCACCTTCAATTAACAATTCACAAATATGTAGAAAGTAATGAGAACTTGATTGCTTTTTTAAATTGTGTTAAACTTGGAAGCTGAGTCAGTTTATTTGGTAAATTGTTCCACGTTTTTATACCCTTGACGGTGATGCGTGGCTCAGGCTGACTACTTTGAAATTACTAACTTCTCTAGAAGAAGTTTTGTGAACGCTGCATCTGTTCTTAGTCTTACTCCAGCTCTTTCTTTTGTGAGTTGTGTTGTTCCACAAATTCATACTGGTTTTTCCCAAATAAACCATCTGATGCGAATTTTTTGCTGAGTCGGTGGCATATGTCCGGGAACATCCCATCGCCGGGGTAAATGCCATAACATAAGAACGTGTTGTATAAACACTTGCGAACATTGTACAATCAACAAAAAACGGCTTGATCGAGGCACCAATCTTGAGGGTCAGAGGTCAGTCTCGCCAAAATTCGCAAACACGATATTATATGAAGTTTCCACTTCCAGATGCATGTCCAAGTAAGTGTTGCCAGTTTTCACTCCTTCGACTCGAAACCAAATTCAAAATAGTTCGCAGTTTGTTTATTAATTTCAACAAAACGAAGTAGCACAAGTGCACCAATGAACTAGGATATTATAGTGGATACTTGATAGCTTTGCTTTTTTGGGAAATTAGTCAGAAAACCGAGGAGCATAAAAATCGAACTGATATTGCAGCGTTAAGCTATATAGTTATATTATCACCAGATATTAATCGCAATACAACAAACCCCCTCTTTGTTTCAAGTTATAACTTTGTTTTTAGTTTCAAATGAAATGCTCAGAGCTGCATTGCACAATGGTTTGTAAGTTGGACTCTGTGCTGTGACAATGTAATGTTTATAAAAAGTAATCACTTATATAATAACGCAGTATCCAGTCCTGATGACTGCTCAAAGCACTTTACACTTTACTCCCTAGCAGACTTGTTTGATCGAGCACCATCTCAACTTCTCTGGAAAGCATTCAGCCATGCCACAATTAATGCACAAAGGCTATTTGTACACAAATATCCACCAATGTCTATAGCCAGGTACTCATTCATATGGCTGAGTGAACTGGAGCAACGTAAAGTGAACGAACTTGCCCAAGGTTCAACACAGCAGCACTGAATTCGAACCCGGGTTCTCTTGATTGAGAGTCCAACGTTCTAGTCATTGAGCCAATGTAACCGTGTGCACTGTTTCAATGGAGCACATTGTGTAAATACATATGTATGTATGTATATTGAATTGAAAAGCATGGAAATAACTAACCATTTCATCTTTCAAGTACTGATCTTGTGGAGTTAACTTCAAGTAGCTGTGGTCGTTGGCAAGGGCATGTGGATTGGCAGGAGGGAACAGCTGCATCACTAGCATTTACTGACTTTCCTGAAATATGTATATGTAGAGATATAAGCAACATTGTATTTTTTGCTTTATACATAAAGCCAGAGACTGCACTAACGCCCATGTTTTGACAAGTAACTATTTTTCAATTGGTCTGTAAAAGGAATATAAGATTTGTTTCGTCAAATAGAGTGAACCTGTCTGGTGTAGTCGTTCTGCAGTTGCTCTGATCGAGGATCATATATAAGGTCGGAATTGTCCTTCCCACAAATTGCATGTAATCTGCTGGACTTGATAGGAGTTTCTTTAAAAGGTATAGCATGATAGAACGTCTGGTGGTCCTGCAGGTCAAGTCAAAGTGTACATTCAGCTACATATTTATGAATTTTATATACATTTTAACCCTTTCATTTATTTATTGTTGCTGATATGTTGACAAGAGCGTGTCACATTCTTGAAACTACCCAGCTTATTTGTACAAAATTGGGATAAACTAACTGCCATTTTTGTGTGCATTGACAATGGCCCCAATATTTGTACATAATACATTTAATGCAGAAAATAAGTGTTTTTTTAAAAACGTCTTACCTGTGTACATGTCACTTCTGTCAAGATAGTTCCTGTCTGACAGTAGTGTCAGGCCGAACAGAACTGCTGCAACGTGCTTGCAGTGAGCTGTAGGGCCCAGCCCAGCACGACTTCCTCATCTCTGCCCACACAACAGCTGACACGCATATACCGCAATAACCTGAAGAGAACAATGTACAATATATATAAAAATTGTGGAGTCGCACAATACTGGGCCAAATTGGTGTCCTGTAACTTACGCTATATTTACTCCATAACCAGCTTCGTTTGCGGACAGTTCCTGTTGATAACATTTGTGCTGTATCTTAGGCCCATGAAGAAAGAAGAGACACACAAAAAACGCATCCTGCCTGTTTATTGTTGTTTGAAAAAAATTGTGGTTGTGGACAATGTGGTGGATAACGTAAGTTAGTGTCCACCATTTCACGTCCAGAGTGCTCTGATCATTCTTAACATTTTAAAAGTTTTGGTTGGATTCTTGATGAGGTACTAGCATACATCAGTCAAGCAAATTTTGATTTCTGAAGTGTTTCACATTCTCATATTTTTTTTAAAAGACACCATGTAACTTACATCGTGAACTTCACTTGGCATTGCGCCACATAACAGTGAGTAAAAATATCTTATCTTCTTTAATTTTAGGTGTAAATGTATTTTGGTTACCATCTAAGACTTTGTTTTTGCTGTCCAGTCCTCTTTTTTGGCCCAGTATTGTGCTTCACCTATATATATTTACCCAGACATGTATAGAATGTAATATCAATAATAATTCACGAGTAAGGAGCTGTTAGGTTTCTTTTAAACTGGTTAATGGTCGGGAGTATTCAAAGTTTATGAGGCAGGGTATTCTTGAATACTGGTCCTGAATAATTTATTGTTAGGTTTCGAATGTTTGTTCTTACATTTAACACATAGAAATTTGCCAAACCTCTTACAAATAAGCCCGCTGGTATCCATTGACAAAGAAAAATATTTCATCAAGGCAGTATCATATTTGACAGGGACGTACAAACTACTAAGCTGATATGGTTATTCGCATTCACCTTTAATCCTACAGTCCTTTTAGTTTAATGTTAAGATAACTCACCTTTCTTTGTATAGAGACTTGCTCTTTTCCTCCAGCTTCTTTCCGCACTGGGATAAGTATTCCACTAGACTCCCCAGTTTAAATTTGCGTAGTTGGTGCATACCACCATGTACGTCCCTATACATGTTATTCTGCGGCAGTTTCATGCTGAGCTCCCCTTCATTAACCTGTAAAATGAAAAACAATGACATTATCCCAAGTTATGTTCAATATGTGACTAAGATCAAATATAGTGGGTTTGGAGTAAGACTGCTCATGATATAGAAGAAAGCACTGTGATCAGGCTGGGCTGGTACCCTCGCATCCCTCTCGATAGTGTATGTTACTCCAAGGGTTTTTGCTGGTTTTTATGAAATATAGAAACACACTCCCATCTTAGGTAAGGTAAGGATACATTTTATTTATCCCAACAGCAGAAACAAATTATACAGAGAGTGCGGCTAGTGTAGTGGTTAGCACATCCGCCTGGCATGCCAGTGCTCTGAGTTTGAAACCTGGACCGAGCAGGCATGATATTTGGTGTAAAAATCTGGCTTTCAAAATTGGGGACTGCGTATCCCTCGTGACTCGGTGATCACATTAACGTCGGTCCCGTCTCAATTTGGGACATAAAAGAACCACTGAGGACGACAAGTACCCTGGTAGTGACCACCCTCAGTGCCAGTATATAAAGAATGAGACCTCATGACATAAGTCAAGACCATTACATTGTAACCACAATAATACAGACTAGTCAGTTAATAGAAAATTGCCAAGAGCTGGAGACAACTAGAACTACAAAATATGAAAACAAATACTAAGCTAAAAAATTTACAATAACAATTTACATAATGTCAACAAAATTCAAAACAAATCACTGTGACTGTGTGTGTGATGGGAGACTACACACTATTATTATCTTTAAAGTTTAATAATATTCACTTAAAAACAGCCTCCCCCATTCATGACATAGACGCTCACGCTTCATAGACGAGACTAGCTGCACTGACCGTTTTGTATACATTTTATATGGATGTATACGTCACTGAATTGTACACGTTATAGTACGAATAAATATTATTATTGACAGTTTTCGAAACATCATGAATTATCGCTCACACACAGTACCAACCTTCCCGACAAACAATTCGCGTTTTCTGGCAGACTGCTTGGCACTTCCTTTCTTCCGTTCATCGACTTTGAGTTCTTTTAAACTCCAACTTTGATAAAAACAGCTCATAACGTGGGTGAAATGATCGATATAAGTATTCTGTACACCACGTCGTGACGCTGGTGATGACAGCGCAAGGCCTGACCAAAGCAATTATGTAATTGCTTTGGTCTGACTTGCAAGGGATACTTCAGTATTTGCAAGTTGCTTAGCTTAGGTCACTGAGTGCAATTTGTGCCAGATTATCTTTTCGAGAACTTCTTTTCGAGAAAATATTTTGGAGACAATTTTTTTGAGAAAATATTTTGGAGAAATATTTGACCAAACGCCATTCTAGTGAATTATTTGACAACCATCTTGCACAATGACAGCGTAAACGGATAATCGAAAGTCAGAATTCGACAATCTCGGCGTAAATGGATAATCGAAAGTCAGAAATCAACAATGTAGCATTGTGGAATTATGGCCCTAATATCGTTCCATACGTAGGAGGTATGTGTGTGCAGCTCGCCAAATTTCAGATATGTTCTTCAGATTGGAGTAACAAAATCGCAAATTTTATCATCGCTTGTGGTAACTCGCCGGTTCCATTCGCCAGGTGGCGCTACTGTGCCAAGACGAAATATTTGTCCGGAAGATCGGATAAAATGTCTAAATTGTGTAACTCCTTCATGAAATACAGACTCAAAATGTTTAATAATGCACACAAACCATATATATACCATCAACGGCCAAACTATCTACCAACATATTAAATGACATGGTCGTGCGTGGTCGTTCATTAACTTTGCGGTCATGCGCCTTTTAGTCAAACCCCATCGTAGCCGTAGGACCGTCAGGTGAGAATGCCAGGGCCCGGGGTGCAGACATTTGCCCAGTTGTTAACTTCATTAGCTTGATTGATTAAAACACATTTCACAACAAGACATTGCATGAGTGAAATAACGTCATGTCATTGTAGCAGACTTCGCGCATGGAAACCATTTGTACATCGACACCCTTTTACCCAGAGACTGAATGTCAAATATATGGACATGTTTGCCTTAATACATAGAAAATGATGCTGTTGTAAAAATAAGAGACTTGTGCAGCCTACGGGCCAAGGTGATAGCTAGATAGGACAGTGATTAATCTGATCAAACAGTAAGTAGTATGGCCACAGACCAAGTTATTGTTATGTTGTCGATAAATAAAGAATGCCCGTTTCAAATGCTTTAGAACACATCAAACACAATCATTGTTTGACAAGCATATTAAGATTTAAAATAAATTTATATATTTAGAAAAGCAGCACAGCAAAGAAAGTGTGTGGTACAATCACGCAATAATTTATTAAATTATTCCTTTCATTTTTTCAGTGAGCTACGTCCAGACCTCGTCGAGGGTGAGTTTTGGTAGGACGACAGGATTTTAGGTAGACTCGAGCCACTGAACCACCATTAATGTTGAACCCTGTGTAAGTAAAGGTAAGGCTGATGAATTGATAATGAACAGAAAGTTTGATCACTGTATGTATATAATACATATATAAATTAGTGTTGGTTCGATACCACATTTCTTTGATATTGATCGATTCCAGTATTTTTTTCTACACCTACATTGTAAGCCTAATTCATATAGAATATAGTTCCCAATAGAAGCACATACCCTTTTTATTTTAGGGAAGCATGCTTGAAATGTTTCATGAATGATTGAATGCATGCTAAATGTCATAGATGGCAACACTGCTGCTGACGCCACCATGCAGATATTAGTTACGTCATTCATACTGTCGATGTTGTGTTGGTCAGCTTGGTAGATGTGCTAAATGTCATAGATGGCGACACTGCTGCTGACGCTACCATGCAGATATTAGTTACGTCATTCATAGTGTCGATGTTGTGTTGGTCAGCTAGGTAGATGTGCTAAATGTCATAGATGGCGACACTGCTGCTGACGCCACCATGCATATATTAGTTACGTCACTCATAGTGTCGATGTTGTGTTGGTCAGCTTGGTAGACGTGCTAAATGTCATAGATTGCGACACTACTGCTGACGCCACCATGCAGATATTAGTTACATCACTCATAGTGTCGGTGTTGTGTTGGTCAGCTTGGTAGATGTGCTAAATGTCATAGATGGCGACACTGCTGCTGACGCCACACTGCAGATATTAGTTACGTCATTCATAGTGTCGATGTTGTTTTGGTCAGCTTGGTAGACGTGCTAAATGTCATAGATGGCGACACTGCTGCTGATGCCACCATGAAGATATTAATTACGTCATTCATAGTGTCGGTGTTGTGTTGGTCAGCTTGGTAGATGTGCTAAATGTCATAGATGGCGACACTGCTGCTGACGCCACCATGCAGATATTAGTTACGTCACTCATAGTGTCGATGTTGTGTTGGTCAGCTTGGTAGATGTGCTAAATGTCATAGATGGCGACACTGCTGCTGATGCCACCATGCAGATATTAGTTACGTCATTCATAGTGTCGATGTTGTGTTGGTCAGCTTGGTAGATGTGCTAAATGTCATAGATGGCGACACTGCTGCTGACGCACCATGCAGATATTAGTTACATCACTCATAGTGTCGATGTTGTGTTGGTCAGCTTGGTAGATATGCTAAATGTCATAGATGGCGACACTGCTGCATACGCCACCATGCAAATATTAGTTACATCACTCATAGTTAAAAAAACTAACATTTTGTGCATAATTATCGTATCTAGTGACAGGCTGTTATCAATATTAACGACCACTCAATGTACTTGTTATTACAATACAAACTACAATACTTACGAAGCTGAAATTTTGCATATGAATTCGACTTGAGTCTACGCATAATTGCAGCTGTTTTACATTTGTTGGAGGGTTTGTGAAAAAAATACACAATTAATGTTGTCCGTCTTTCAACATTGATAAGTTCAACATTTGTTATGAAGCTGTAGCACATATAAAAGGAACCATACTTTTTTGGGGGGCTACGCACCTAAAGTAATAAATACAAACTAATATTTCCAACAATCAACAGTATCACAGCAACGACTAATTAGGAATACCTTTTTAAAGACATAGCAATCTTTCATTGGCGTAGCCATTGTTGTCAAGAAACCAACGAATCGGATTCTACTTTGTGGCAACTTCTCTACAACAATTTGTCCACACATTCGACATGTGCTACTGTGGTTATCTAAGTAATGCATGTAGATGTGCTGTGTGTTTAGATAAAATGGCATGCCATTGAAGGCATTCTGATTCTTCTGATAACAACAAAATCAGTTTAGAACCAACATGATACCAGTTTCAATAGCACAAAACCAATGCTCGGTCAACCAAGGGAACCGAGCCGATCAAGTGGCGCCACCTTGCACAGTTCTAGTAGTTCGCGTAATCCAAGCACGTGCAATTGGCTAATACCATGTTCAGTTTTTGCAGATTTTGATCGGTAAAAGAATGTAGGTATAATTGTTTAATAACGTAAAGTATATGTGTTAATATATACACCTTAAGAATTTTGCAGGCTCTGCCTGGTCGTTTTCGTCGTTACATCAAAAATTAAGTATAAACAAATGATGTGGAAGTCATATAGATGTACTGGAAATGATGAAGACTACAACAATTATAAAGAAGCACTTAACCAAGCTACAGCTGAAATTAGAAATTCAAAGAGAAGCTATGAACAACAATTAGCTAGTAATATAAAACATGACAGCAAGAGTTTTTATGCGTATGTTCGAAGCAAACAGAAAGTTCAAGATAAGGTCGGTCCTCTAGAAGATAGTGCTGGAAATATGATATCAGAGGGATTCATAATGGCAGAAGACCTGAATGAGTACTTTAGTTCAGTGTTTACCAGGGAAGATATTAGTTCACTGCCAATACCAGAGGCTAAGTTCAAGGGGGCAGATTCAGACTATTTAGGACAATTAATTGTAACCCCGGAAATGGTAGCTAAGAAAATAAGGGCTATGAAGGAAAATAAATCACCTGGAGTGGATGGTATTCCACCCAAACTACTATTGGAAATTGTAGAACAAATTAGCAAACCATTTGCAACAGTTTTCAACTTGTCATTAGAAGAGGGAGTGGTTCCTTTAGAATGGAAAGAAGCAAACATTATACCGTTATTCAAAAAAGGTTCGAGAAACAAGTCAGAGAACTATAGACCAGTGAGTTTAACATCAGTGATTTGTAAATTATTAGAAAGACTAATTAAAGATCACATGGTGGATTTTCTTGTTAAACATAACTTGATAAACCCATCTCAACATGGTTTTTTTAAAGCGAGGTCATGCTTAACAAATATGTTATGTTTTTTGGAAGACATCACTAAGTGGGTAGATGAGGGAACACCAGTAGATATCGTCTACTTAGATTTTCAAAAAGCTTTTGACAAAGTACCACATCAAAGATTACTGCTTAAACTAAAGGCCCATGGCATAGGAAATGGTATAATAAACTGGATAGAACAATGGCTGATTGACAGAAGACAACGTGTAGTAGTTGATGGGGAGGCTTCAAACTGGAAATCGGTATTGAGTGGGGTACCACAGGGATCAGTATTAGGTCCTATATTATTCTTAATATACATCAACGATTTGGATGATGAAATAACAAGCAAGGTGTTGAAATTTGCGGATGATACAAAAGTGTTTAGAAGGATTAAAAGTGATGGAGATAGACAGCATTTACAAGATGATCTTGACAGGTTGATGAAATGGTCTGAAAAATGGCAAATGATGTTCAATTTTGGGAAATGTAAATGCCTCCACATAGGACATGGGAACGAAGAGGTAGAATATACAATGGGGGGTACTGTACTAAGTACTACTGTAAAAGAAAAGGACTTAGGGTTAACCGTTAGTGCTGATATGAAGATTTCAGAGCAGTGCGGAATTGCAGCTTCAAAGGGAAATCAAATCCTTGGATTAATTAGGCGAAACATAACGTATAAGGAAAAAGAGCTAATAATACCGCTGTACAAAACAATAGTTAGGCCTCATTTAGAATATTGTATTCAAGCGTGGAGGCCATATCGCAGGAAGGACATAGATATGCTAGAAAGAGTGCAGAGGAGAGCAACTAAAATGATACAAAATCTGAGGGATCTTAGTTATGAAATACGCCTAAAAAAATGCGGTTTAACAACACTAGAGACCAGGAGATTGAGAGGAGATCAGATAGAAGTGTTTAAAATATTGAAGGGTTATGAAAATATTGATAGAAATATGTTTTTCTCAGTTAAGAAAGATAGAAGGACTAGAGGACATGATCTTGCATTAGCAAAGGAGCAGAGTAGATTGGATATAAGAAAGTTTTCATTTTCACAAAGGACTGTAAATGAATGGAACAGATTACCTGCTGATTGTGTGGGTGCTAGTAGCGTGAATATGTTTAAAAATAAAATCGACACATACCTCAGACGGGCGGGATACACATAGATAAAAAGGTCGGACTCTCGAAAAGCCAAGGGCTTCCTTGTCCACCTGCTACCTAGAGTTAATTCTCTGGGTGGCAATCTTGTCTTGTTAAATCTTGTTAAAGGTTCGCCCAGGGACAGGGTCAAGCCAATTGGCAATCGCAATGCAGCCCGTCTACTGTTTCAATGTTTGACAGCAGTATGTCGTTTTATAAGGAACGATACAAGTCAGGTCTTTATTCTTCACTGTAGTGTTCCTGTACCAGTTCCTGGAACAGTGTGCTATATTGCAAAATCATGTTTTATTGCAAATCGACCTTGTGAAAAGTAACCGAATAATGCTACATTCCTTAACGTGTTGACCTAGCCTCGTAGGCTCTCCCAGTTCTAAAGAATTGAAGACGCTTCATGGATAACGAACGTTGCTCGTTTACTGATCGTTTCTTTGTATAGCATCCGCATCATGAGCAATACATCAGCCGTCGTGTTATCAGGAATTTCAGTAGAAACGTTCAATATGTGACCGTATTCTCAGAAAACCACCGGTGTTAGCATTTTGATTGTAATTGCAAATTGTTACTGTTAGCTTGCTTTAAATCGTTGAAGTGTGTAATGCCAAATGGTTGCTTTTCGTTTTACTTAATATGCATTTATTAAATAAACGCAGTAATGACAGAAACATAGTTGTACTTGCAAACAAGCACAATGTTCATTCAGGCTGTTACTCAAAATGTAATGTCATTTGTAGGTCATTGTTGACATATTTTATATTTGTCTTTAAAAAGCACTGATCTATATACGTATGTATGTATATGTATGGTTCTCTGGAACTTTTATTCAGAACCAAACAATTAATGTGGGTGGATGTCTATGTCCAGTCTAGCTTTCACCCACCAACGGACCCTTATGCAGGATCAAATTTTTACCAGTCTGAAAATGTCCTGGTAGATACGTGCGCACGTAAGCACATTCTGTCCAAACGGGCATACACATATATACATATATATATGTATATATATATATATATATGTACATGTGTATATGTATATATACATGTGTATAATATATATATATATATATGTACATGTGTGTATATATATATATACATGTATATACATATGTACATGTGTGTGATACATATATATATATATATATATATATATATATATACATATACATATATATATATATATATATATATATATATATGAATAATAGTGACATTCGATAATGAATAAGTTGTTTTGTGCTCCTAAAATTTCCCCCCGTCCAGGTGGGCGGGTCTCTAGATAGAAGCAATAGTTATCATAGGCCGCTACCGTATTTTCTTCTTCAAAGCTAAGTGAAATTAAATTTCTTTCAAACTTTGTATATGTTTACTCAATACTCTTGTCAAGTAATATGCCAAATGTGAAGTCTCCTCTAACTAAGCCCAGTCAAACATGGTAATTTCTATGTCTCAACACAACCAGTTTGTCAGATGTTAACGTCCGGGGAGTAATTGGTGTTAGTCACACACAGCCATAGTATGCGACAGGCAGGATGGTGTTTCAGGCTTTATCGGAAATTCAGTCGCAGAATGTAATATTGTTTGGTATAACCATCAAGATAATATTCTCATCTACAAGTTTGTTACTGAATGGATGCAGGAATTGTGTTTACCTTTTGAGTTTTTTCCATTTGAATATCGCGAATGGTCAACCTTGTATTTTATATATAACAGGATTAAGTATTAATTAAAACGGCATTAACTATACAAATTTTAAACAAATCCTCGGTACCAATGGCATATTTGTAGATACGATTATTATCTTTAGAGATAGTAAAAAATGTAAAATTCCGCGATTACAATTTCAGGTATGGCCTGAAACACCAACCCACGTAGATTCGTGCCATACTAAATCCAATTGGGCCTTCCTTGATGTCACCAATAGTCTCTAAGTGTTGCAACAAACTGCAGAAAATGTACTGAAAAAAACGAAAAAGAGGTCTTGAAGAGGGTGATGGAGAGGGTTAAGCAGTTAGATGAATACAATCATACAGATTGGGAAAAAGTCATTCAGATTAGAGAAATTTGATAGTTCAGATGCCACTGGTCCAAGAAAGCGAGTGGACATAGAAATAGATAAAACGTAATGTATTTATATATATATATATATATTGATGCTTTAGTTTGATAATTGGTTAATGATGCTAAACTAGTCCAGTAGGCACAACAGATATCATATTGACATATTTGTTTCTCAACAGAGCAACAAACAGTCCTGGGTGATCGAATGGGTAAAATAGAGGCTACATAGAAAGAAACCAAAGGTAATGTGATCGACTTGTCAGCCTCTTCCTGTTCTGTTTAAAGGTAATGTGGACCTTTATTCAAAATTTCTAAATACATAGAACAATGTGTGACAAAAATGCATTATTAAACACATGATCTACTGCTATGTATTAAAAAATTGTTTCTTTAGTGCATGACAAGCACTTTGAGTAGTTGACAGCTGGTAACATATTGAAACTGATAACGTGGTGTATACCGCTTAAGGTGCATAAAAGACAGTCCCACAGCCCACATGGGTGTTTGATATCCTAGAAAGTTTATTAACCCTTTCAGATCCATATCGGTGTTGCAATGATTGTTACTTACTAAGTCACCCTTTCAGGCCCATATATGTGTTGCAGTGTTAGTTTGACACGGGAAATATAACAGTTCCAGTGTAGTTACCGTAATATGAAGAAACATAAGTTTTTTGGTTACCAACTGGCCATTGCAAGGGGTTGAATTTCTTATTCAAAAAAATTGTCTCTACAATGAGGAACAATGTCATCATATGTTTTTTCTGACCATATCTTGAAACAGTTTTCATGGAAGTTTCTACCGAATTCTTATTTTGAATACTGCTAACATGTTTCGAGATGATCACACATTTTCACAGTTCACTCACTAACATGTTTTTTCCTGTAGAAAAACATGAGAGACTGGACGAAAGAGTAGTCAAGTTGGAAGACGTTATAAGTCCACAGAAATGTGTCAAAGGTAATGCAGTTGGTTCTAAAATTGACATATGTAGAACTGGTTGCAATTTAGCGAGATTAAACAATACAGCCGGATGGCAAGTGACCAGAGAAGCATTGTATTTATCGACTGTCCAACATTTTTATCTACCCATTTGTGAAACCAGCCCCATCTAAGATATTCGTTTTAAACGTGTTCGTGCCACTAACATTTACATAATCAGTTTACACAATGCTTACAGCTATGCAATCACTGTATGCTATTTAACCATGTTAAACAGCTTGCTAGGTCAATGATTCTCTCTGTCCAAAGGAACCAGTGTTGCCATTATTACTTCTATCTCTGTTAAGACACCTTTGTATCATGATCTCGGTGACAACCCAGTGAAGTCTTCAGCTCTTAATCAAAATGATTTATATCAGGACGAAGCAGGTTAATGTTCCCTTAAAGTCATGATCTGCATTCCAATAAATGTATTACGTAATGCAGAGTTCCTCAGATTAAAATGATCTACCCCCAAAGTAGATGTGTGATTTTCATATCTTACCTGCCACAATAAAGGGGATATTATTATTAACTCGCAATTATTCACAGATAACGAACTGTAAAATTATACCTCGTTTGTTGAAATATCTTTGGTAGTTTTTGATTTATTGTAAACATTGATGCAACCTTTAGCAAAGCAACAGTGTTATTTTAACTCATATTGTCTAGTCTTTTCTTAATCTATGGTTTCGTGAATGCCTGTATTTTATTAGTTTGGGATCGTTTGTTCAGGATAATAAATTAGACATTGAAAAATGAGAATATAAGGTGCGCATTTCTGCCCAAGACGCAACATTGACGTGACATTCCATAGATAGCTATGTTTGGTTTCTGTCCAAAATACACCCGAGCGACTTACTCTCCAGTCCGCTATGACTATAAGCTATTATAAGTTAATATTGCTATGGCTATTAGATTTTATAAACTATTATTAAGCAAGAATGATGTCTTAGCATTGTCTCATATTGTAAAGTAGTTTCATACTACATCGTATCCCTGGGCCCCTGGAAGTAATACTATAAGCACCAGCTGTATTGTTAATAGATATCCAATTGTGGGACAGCTATGTTATATATACTTCCAACAATGTAACCACATATATCCAATTGTGGGACAGCTATGTTATATCTACTTCCAACAATGTAGCCACATATATCCAATTGTGGGACAGCTATGTTATATATACTTCCAACAATGTAACCACATATCCAATTGTGGGACAGCTATGTTATATCTACTTCCAACAATGTAGCCACATATATCCAATTGTGGGACAGCTGTGTTATATATACTTCCAACAATGTAACCACATATCCAATTGTGGGACAGCTATGTTATATCTACTTCCAACAATGTAGCCACATATATCCAATTGTGGGACAGCTGTGTTATATATACTTCCAACAATGTAACCACATATCCAATTGTGGGACAGCTATGTTATATCTACTTCCAACAATGTAACCACATATCCAATTGTGGGAGAGCTATGTTATATCTACTTCCAACAATGTAACCACATATCCAATTGTGGGAGAGCTATGTTACATCTACTTCCAACAATGTAACCACATATCCAATTGTGGGACAGCTATGCTACATCTGCGTCCAACCATGTAACCAGATATCCAATTGTGGGACAGCTATGTTACATCTACTTCCAACAATGTAACCACATATCCAATTGTGGGACAGCTATGCTACATCTGCTTCCAACCATGTAACCACATATCCAATTGTGGGACAGCTATGCTACATCTGCTTCCAACCATGTAACCACATATCCAATTGTGGGACAGCTATGCAACATCTGCTTCCAACCATGTAACCACATGTCCAATTGTGGGACAGCTATGCTACATCTGCTTCCAACCATGTAACCACATATCCAATTGTGGGACAGCTATGCTACATCTGCTTCCAACCATGTAACCACATATCCAGTTGTGGGACAGCTGTGCTACATCTGCTTCCAACCATGTAACCACATGTCCAGTTGTGGGACAGCTATGCTACATCTGCTTCCAACCATGTAACCACATGTCCAATTGTGGGACAGCTATGCTACATCTGCTTCCAACCATGTAACCACATGTCCAATTGTGGGACAGCTATGCTACATCTGCTTCCAACCATGTAACCACATATCCAATTGTGGGACAGCTATGCAACATCTGCTTCCAACCATGTAACCACATGTCCAATTGTGGGACAGCTATGCTACATCTGCTTCCAACCATGTAACCACATATCCAATTGTGGGACAGCTATGCTACATCTGCTTCCAACCATGTAACCACATATCCAGTTGTGGGACAGCTATGCTGCATCTGCTTCCAACCATGTAACCACATATCCAGTTGTGGGACAGCTATGCTACGTCTGCTTCCAACCATGTAACCACATATCCAGTTGTGGGACAGCTATGCAACATCTGCTTCCAACCATGTAACCACATGTCCAATTGTGGGACAGCTATGCTACATCTGCTTCCAACCATGTAACCACATATCCAATTGTGGGACAGCTATGCTACATCTGCTTCCAACCATGTAACCACATATCCAGTTGTGGGACAGCTATGCTACATCTACTGCCAACCATGTAACCACTCTGTCTTTTTACAGACGAGGTAAAGAAGTTGACACAACAACTAAAAGAAGCTCAGACGCACAAGATCCAGAAATACCTGAAGGATAAATCCTTTGAACACATCCCAGTCAAAAGATTCGACGACATCTACGTTGAACTGCACAAGCGTGGACAGAGCAAGAGACTAGAGACACGATCAGCCATCAACTCTCTGCAACTTCACATGGATATTGAGCAGTGCATGCAAATTGAAGTTGAACAGTTACTTTCCACGGATCCCAAAAATGAAAAGACCCCATCAAAGGATTTGGATTCAGGAGCGGCAGTAAACTTATCATCCCCGGATCCCAAGAGTAAAAAGACCCCATTAGGGGTGTTGGACACAGGAGCGGCTGCAGACTTATCATCCCCGGATCCCAAGAGTGAAAAGACCCCATCAGGGGTGTTGGACAGAGGAGCGGCTGCAGAGTTATTTCCCCCGGATCCCAAGAGTGAAAAGACCCCATCAGGGGTGTTGGACACAGGAGCATCTGCAGAGTTATTTCCCCCGGATCCCACGAGTGAAAAGACCCCGTCAGGGGAGTTGGACACAGAAGAGGCTGCAGAGTTATCTCCCCCGGATCCCAAGAGTGAAAAGACTCCATTAGGGGTGTTGGACACAGGAGCAGCTGCAGAGTTATTTCCCCCGGATCCCACGAGTGAAAAGACCCCATCAGGGGTGTTGGACACAGAAGAGGCTGCAGAGTTATCTCCCCCGGATCCCAAGAGTGAAAATACTCCATTAGGGGTGTTGGACACAGGAGCAGCTGCAGAGTTATTTCCCCCGGATCCCACGAGTGAAAAGACCCCTCAGGGGTGTTGGACACAGTAGAGGCTGCAGAGTTATCTCCCCAGGATCCCAAGAGTGAAAAGACTCCATTAGGGGTGTTGGACACAGGAGCAGCTGCAGAGTTATTTCCCCCGGATCCCACGAGTGAAAAGACCCCTTCAGGGGTGTTGGACACAGAAGAGGCTGCAGAGTTATCTCCCCCGGATCCCAAGAGTGAAAATACTCCATTAGGGGTGTTGGACACAGGAGCAGCTGCAGAGTTATTTACCCCGGATCCCACGAGTGAAAAGACCCTATCAGGGGTGTTGGACACAGAAGAGGCTGCAGAGTTATCTCCCCCGGATCCCAAGAGTGAAAATACTCCATTAGGGGTGTTGGACACAGGAGCAGCTGCAGAGTTATTTACCCCGGATCCCACGAGTGAAAAGACCCCTTCAGGGGTGTTGGACACAGAAGAGGCTGCAGAGTTATCTCCCCCTGGTCCCACGAGTGAAAAGACCCCATCAGGGGTGTTGGACACAGAAGAGGCTGCAGAGTTATCTCCCCCTGATCCCACGAGTGAAAAGACCCCTTCAGGGGTGTTGGACACAGAAGAGGCTGCAGCGTTATCTCCCCCTGATCCCACGAGTGAAAAGACCCCATCAGGGGTGTTGGACACAGAAGAGGCTGCAGAGTTATCTCCCCCTGATCCCACGAGTGAAAAGACCCCATCAGGGGTGTTGGACACAGAAGAGGCTGCAGAGTTATCTCCCCCGGATCCCACAAGTGAAAAGACCCCATTGAAGGTGTTGATCACTGGAAGTGCTGGCAAGTGCAAGTCAGTGCTAGCGATGTACTTACTCAACATGTGGCTGGAAGACCGGCTCCCTGCCATCGAAAACTTCTTCTTCTATTCCATAAAAGAACTTTCGTGTGTAGAAGAATGCTCATTGGCTGATCTTCTGTTTCTGCACCAATGCGGTCATAATCCAAGTGATGAAGTTGCAGTGGAATGTGTGCAACAGATGTCACATAATACACTGGTTGTGTTTGAAGGACTTGATGCGTTTGGCAGCTGTCCATCAGAGTCGGAGCCCTTTGATTGCAACTCGAAAGTTGAGATGTCCAAGTTGATAGGGTCAATCGTCAGCGGCAATACCTTGATGCTAGTCAGACTGCTAGTGACCTCACTTTTGGGTGGTGTTGACGAATACAAGAAATTCGACCGGACAACCGAGATATATGGTTTCATTGAACCAACGATCTTTAAATATGTGGAGAAGTTTTGCCAAGACGATGCCATACTAGGATGCCACATAGGCAACTACCTCGAACACAACGTCAACGCACTTAGTCTGTGTCACATTCCAATGTTCTGCAGTCTGATATGTCGGCTTGGAAAGATTGGACTGGAGAAAGATAGTTAAGCACCTTTCCCAACAACACTGACACGGCTGGTAACAAAGTGCGTGGACAGCTTTGTAAGAGAACAGCACCCAGATTTCTCAGGAAGAGAACTCCGTAAAGATGAGGATGTAATTGCTCAGATCAAAGACCAACTTCTCCGCCATTCCAAGCTGGCAAAGGCTGGCATGAGTCATCAGCCAGTGAAGGTCGATTTCTCGACAGAAGATGTCGAAGCAGTGTTGCCGTCACAGGAGACCGCAACACGGTGTGGATTCTTGAACATTTCCAAAGAGAGGCCAAAAGGATCGGTGATCAGAACAGTAACACAATCTTATCAATTTCTGCATTTGATAATGCAGGAATTCTTTGCTGGCATTGCCCTAGTGATGGAGACCCAGAAAACAAAACGTTTCTGGAATCTTTGGGATGCAACACATCCATAACAGCGTGTGAGTTGCTCAAGCTTGTTGTTAGACAAGAGCGTGCACAAGGGTACCGCAACCGCCAGACCAAAAATGGCAAATTTTCTTTCTGCTCACGCTAGTGTATGAATCTCGTCAGCCAGACGCATGGGCCGAAATCAAGAATTTTGTGCTGAGCGGCATGACGGAACTGAATCTCTCGGACACAACTATCACCTCAGCCGAGCTGCAAGCGTTGATCTTTGTGATTCAAAAGTGCAGCGACATTAGCGCCGTGGAGTAAGTATTAAGTATGATTTGTTCATGTTTGGCACTAGGTATTACCATCTTGTGGAACATTGTAGTATTTTCCTCATATGTACGTGAGGCAGTAAGTCAAAAATAAAAATGTCATAAAAGTGTACTTTTCTGGATCAAACTGCAAAAAAAAATTAATTTTACCCATCATAGTTTAATTAATACTCCTACAAACTTGAGTCACCCAATGTTGGCATTGAAATAGTTTATTTTTATTTATATATTTTATGAAACTATATTCTTAAGACAATATCCCTGAATGTAGCGCTCTTTAATGTAAACAATACATGTATTTTTGTTACTATATATATGTTATAATTTGGGTAGTTCTTGCGAAAATAGAACAATAAATGTTCATACAATCCAAATTTGTTCAGTTTATTAAATTCAAAATTCAGCTTTTATATGTAATAACAAAGAAATTAATACACTTTCAGGAAATGCTTTAATTTGAATTTGTGATCTTTAAGTTTGTCAATAGTTAATTTGTCCTTTGGTATAACGGTCTATTTGCTGCTCTCCTACTTGTTCTCTGTTGTACAGGAAAGAGGGTCAGGTACAGTAAAGTTGAACCATTGTCTGTGTCTCCTCCTTATTCCCTGCTGTACAGGGATGAGGATCAGTACAGTAAATCTGAACCACTCTCTGTGTCTCCTTTTTGTTCTCTGTTGTACAGGGATGACGGTTAGGTACAGTAAAGCTGAACCATTTTCTGTGTCTCCTCCTTGTTCTCTGTTGTACAGGGATGAGGGTCAGTACAGTAAAGCTGAACCATGCCCTGTGTCTCCTCCTTGTTCTCTGTTGTACGGGGATGAGGGTCAGGTACAGTAAAGCTGAACCATGCCCTGTGTCTCCTCCTTGTTCTCTGTTGTACAGGGGTGAGGGTCAGGTACAGTAAAGCTGAACCATGCCCTGTGTCTCCTCCTTGTTCTCTGTTGTACAGGGGTGAGGGTCAGGTACAGTAAAGCTGGACCATGCCCTGTGTCTCCTCCTTATTCCCTGCTGTACAGGGATGAGGGTCAGTACAGTAAAGCTGAACCACTCTCTGTGTCTCCTCCTTGTTCTCTGTTGTACAGGAATGAGGGTCAGATACAGTAAAATTGAACCACTCTCTGTGTCTCCTCCTTGTTCTCTGTTGTACAGGAATGAGGGTCACGAACAGTAAAACTGAACCACTCGCTGTTTTTTCCTACCAATGTTTTCTGTACATCGCTCCCTGTCTATGTCTTTCATCCTCCCCTGATCTTCTCATGTCCCTCCTCATGTAGTCCTCCCATCTCAGCTGTGGCCTTCCCCTTTTCCTGTGTCCTTTATGTTGCTCCGACTCTGCTCTCTTTGTTATTTTTCTGGCATCCATCCTTGCTAAATGGCCTTCCCATGTCATCCGACTCAATAATCCTCTGTTAGGCTGTATTGCATTCCAACCTCTTTTCTCAGGTCATTCATCCTTCTTCTGTCTACCCTCTTTGTTCTTGTTATTCTTCTAACCCAGTTGTTCTCACAAACTTGCAGCTTCTCTTGTTGTTTAGTCGGCGCCACTGTCTCCAGACCATATAGGCATGCCGGTGTAACACACACTCTCCGGAATTTCCCTTTAATTTTTTGTGATTTTTCTCTTCATCCTCAACCTTTCTCCAAGCATTCGCGCCTGCTTGTATTCGACGTCGCACCTCCACATCTGAACGCCCATCCGCCGTAACCAAGGTACACAAAGCCGTCCACTTGCTTAATTTCCTTTCCATCCAAACTGATGTCCAATTCAGTGCAATCACTATATATATATATATATATATATATATATATATATATATATATATCAGTATGATTATTCACGGCAGCTAGAATACAGTGGTGCGCTTGAATACGTCTCACAGTTGTTTTTATTCAAGCATTGAATATTCTCATCTACAATTGCTTTGTTATTCGTTGTGTTCCAGCTTGCGTGGCTGTAAAATGACTGGAGAAGATTGGGGAACTCAATTAGGACATTTGCGCGAACTCACAGCCGTAAGGTACAGTGTATTATAAAATTATACGACAACTGAAACAAACAAATATTTTCATAAGGCAAGGTGTTTCGATGATATGAGAGAGCCAGATAACAGCCACAAACACCTGTAGTGGTTGTTATCTGGCAGCTAACGCTCATAGAAAAGGAAACCACTTGGGTGGAGAGGAGACGACAATTTTTTGTCGATATCACCATCCCATGGCTAACTCTTGTATAACATAATATATCATATATTACAAATGACAAAGTACAATCTATATGTGTATTTCAAGCTCTTTGGTGTGAGACAAGGAAATATATTATTTATTAGAAAACTAGTATTCAGTGATGAGCATTAATTCATTAATGGTTAATATATATATATATATATATATATATATATATATAATTATATATATATATATAATTATATATATATATATATATATATATAATAAGTGTGTGTGCTAATTTAAATTGACTTAGTTCCAGAAAAATGATGAATGCCTAGAAGGTGTATAACTATAACACTCAATGAAGTTTATATTGTTCCACACATGACATGGACTAGACTGTAATGTGTGATAATATACCAACTACTTACACTGTATAACTGACTTTAACCAAGATAATGTCCAACTACTTGTACAACTGTGTGCAGTTTTGATATTTTGTTCCCACTTATTTTTACCACAAACGTGTTGTGGGCTCAGTAAGGGGTTGCACCCCCAGTCACATTGCACCCCTCTGAATTTCATGGGGCCTCGAGTGTTCCCAAACAGGGAAAATCTTCTCCCACAACTCAGAAAGACCAAAGCATAGAAAGCTAAATAGATTGTGGGAGATGGTTTGCGATGTTTGGGAGCAGTTGACGCCCTACGAAATTGTGAGGTTTTGTATGCAACATGCCAAAGAGTACAGCAGCACTCATTACGGCGAAGGGAATGAATCGCCCGAAAGCTAATTAATTGATCTTATTGACATTTATTTCATAACTTTTCTATTATTTATCCAAGTTGGACTAACTAGCTGTTTGAAGGCATGGGTCACCAAGGAAGTTTCACTACAGCTTGTATGCAATATTAGGCCAAATTACTGCTTTGTACAACGTTACAATTATATTTTCTCCTTATATGGCATATTTCTCCTAATTAGCCCTATAATTTTAGTAGTCTTTGCAGCAGCAATTCAGCATTGCTCAATTTTGTGTGTACATTTTTTATAGAGATGACCATCATCAGAAACAGTAGAATCCATCTTCACAACCTGGCCAAACTACAATCAAACGAACAGATGTCCCGCGTCAAGAAGACGTCACGCCTCCCCGACACATTCTGTCTACAGCTGTCAGTGAAATGTCATGCCTCCAACACATTTTGTCTACAGCTGTCAGTGAAATGTCATGCCTCCAACACATTATGTCTACAGCTGTCAGTGAAATGTCACGCCTCCAACACATTATGTCTACAGCTGTCAGTGAAATGTCATGCCTCCAACACATTATGTCTACAGCTGTCAGTGAAATGTCATGCCTCCAACACATTATGTCTACAGCTGTCAGTGAAATATCACGCCTTCAACACATTATGTCTACAGCTGTCAGTGAAACGTCACACCCCTCCAGGACATTCTGTCTACAGTTGTCAGTGAAACGTCACACCCCTCCATGACATTCTATCTACAGCTGACAATGAAATGTCATGTCCCTCCAAGACATCTGTCTATATGCTCTCAATACGATGTGTCATTGTATTGTTTCACCTAGAACCTGTAGTCTACTATCTCAGCAAGATGGCATGCCTCATCATGAACAATCTGAGCTGGTTATAGA
Organism: Escarpia spicata; assembly: GCA_963995525.1. Taxonomy (NCBI): domain Eukaryota; kingdom Metazoa; phylum Annelida; class Polychaeta; order Sabellida; family Siboglinidae; genus Escarpia; species Escarpia spicata. The sequence goes on along the minus strand of OZ023207.1, from coordinate 14,211,709 downwards.
AATGTGTAACATTCAAAAGTTACGCTGCCCTGCAATATGTCGACATATTTCACACTATATATTAGAGTGACCCTCGATGTACAGTTTTATGTATATATAAATATATGTGAGAGTGTGTGAGTATGTGTGAGTGTATGGGCTGGGTGCGTGCATGTTGTAGTGTGTGCCTGTGTTGTCTGAGTTTGTGTGTGCACGTCTTCTGCGCACATTTGCACATCACAACAAGTTGCCATATCACCAGATGAGATTATACATATAATAATATCGCACAGTTTACTGCAACATTCAGTGACATGTCGTATCACGTCAAAGATAGCATAAGCACTTTGGGATATTAGCAGGTCTACAATCAATTGATAATACATGCACTAATCATTAATGCACTAATCATGCATTATAAGTTGAAGAATTTGTACTCTCTATGTTGTTAAATATGTCGCTTAGTGTATCAGTTTGTACAGGAGTCGAATAACCATTGTGGGCATGACGCCACTTTAATGGTGTGTATATAAATAATAAAATATGAAGAATCCTTGACAATACGAGTTATATATATATACATGTAAAAGGATCGTTAACCTCCGTCTTTAAGTTACCGCGCCGTTTGCCTACGTTACAATCATAATGAAGCGTATGACCTCCGTCCAGCTTTGCCAACGCTGTTGATAACATTTATGTGTGAATTACAGTTTACATATTTATTAAGATCCACCACGAACATAAAAGAATACAGTTATAATTACGGGTAATACCTGCATGACAATTATGAATAATTGTAAAGTTATCTGTGGAGAGATGAAATGACACTGAAAGAATACTGACATACAGGCAATTACCAATATAGTTGTACACAAAAATAATAAGTGAATACAACTTGACATGCAATGAAGACGTATCCCAGATACAGTATAATAAATTAGTAAGATATCAATACCAAAGACAACATCAAACACAATCATACAAATGTGATATGCAGTAAAATTACTCTGAATGAACAACTACAGGCGTCATCAGACTGGTGTTTTGGTAACCATAGGCTGATCAAGGGGGCCTGGGTGGTATGTGCCCCCTAGACCTTGGGAATTCGGTGTGTTCGTAGTCTTTTTGAATGGGCCCACGTGACCGAGCCCTCTAGAAAATGGAAATGTGCCTCCGTTCACGTTACAATAAGCTGAAGTTCGCCGACCCGACGGCAACATTTTTTTCAACAGCACCCCCCTCCCCGTCTTTATTCTGATGTCACCATGCAGTTGAGCGGAGAAGCTGAAGTGACGGCGGTGGAGGTTTGTTTGTGCCCCTTAGACTACCCTCTCTGGATCCGCCCCTGGTAGCCCAGGCGCGTAGCCAACTTTTCACAATTTCAATGGGGGTTCACATTTTCCCAGGGGTGCCACACGCTGGTGTGCGATTATATTTTTCACAATGCAGAGGTCGCCACATGTTCACGTGGGAGTTCACCCCACAATGCAGAGGGTCGGGTTTCTAGCTGAAATGACAATAAAGTGGGGTGTGACTGTGAGGTTCACAACATGTCTACTAAATGTTTTGGCTTGTCGCCGTTTCGGTTGTCGCCGATTTAGTTTGTCGGCGTTTAATTGGGTCTGTCGCCGTTTTGGGTTTTGGATCTGTCGCCGTTTTGACCTGTATCCAAATGTTGCTGTGATAATTTAATTGCGCAATATTTTACTTAACTTGCATAACTAGTAGCAGCGCCCGCCTATTAGTCTAGGTATTCCATTTAGTGCGTGACTTCGCCAGAACGATAGTCTGGCTCTGAATGGACCTTTTGAATGTTATGCTATGAGAGCTGCCACCTAGTGAATATGCATGTGATTAAAAGGCATTAAACTACGAAAAAAGTGTAATGTCGGTTACGGCGATCAGACTTAAGTCTCAGAGCTAGAGGAAACACGAACAGCGGAATAAATAACCCCGAGTGGGTTTACGGCGACCGGAGCTGGACTCACGGAAGAATAGCGCAGCCTTTTTTTACCAAGGCTCCATTTGGTTATATTTCTTCATCACAAAGTAACTTCTTGTTACCTAATATCCCTAACCAACTGGGATTATCAGGTGATTTGCTTCATTGAGGCTTACTACTTGTCTATGTCGTAAAACAATAACATTTTGATGTAATTTGTCAACATTTCAGATGCCGTTCGTTGCAATGTCGCAACAAAATCCTGCACCGATCACGAGGATGGAGGCAGGAAGCGGCGGATGGAGGGGCACGTGCTCTGCAGCATATCCCAGTTGCAGTTCCATGCAGACAACAATCAAACTGATCAATAAATTCACGTAGAAGCCAGTCAGAGATACCGCAAGTATTATGATAGACATAGAATAAATTACATTGTATCGATCTAGGAATTTCTCTATACCTTTTGAGCTTGGTTCAATAATTATTTAGATTTATTTTATTTATTCGCTTTCCGTTTTTGGGATATGTACAATACCTTATTACGTATCTCGCGCTGTACACTGACATTATATAGTTCTTTGTGTACACTGTGAACTCTTGATTTTGTCTATGATTGAGTTAGTATTGATTCAAGTATTATTCACTCGAACCATGTTATGTATGATACTTTATCTTGCTAGGTCAGTATTTTTGATCTGTCATGTGGATACTTCCACAGCCTTGGTGCCATAACTATATGCACACCAGATTTACGTATTATCCAGTATGATTTGGTTTTGTTAATATTTATAATTGCTTCTGTTTACAAATTTGTGGTAACAAATGTTTGCCATTTGATAATTGTAGTTGTTTGTGTACGTTATACTGGTTGTTTGCTGTCATTCTTATTGACGCTTTCTGTAGTTGTTGTTGCTTCCCAGAGAAGTCATGATGGTGTTTGAATGTTCTGCCACGGGGTGAAGTGTAAAGTACTCTGAGCAGTCCTCACAACTGGATATGCACTGTATATATAATTGTACATTTCTGTGAGTTCCTTATATACACGTTATGATAAATGCTATGGGGAAAAGATCAGTTTGTCATTTGTTTTGTTATCATATGTTGTGGAAAGTATGTTATTCAGACTGCATATCATTAATCCTAGATGAAAAGTAATGTCATTAATAATACGATGAAGTAACTCTGTGTTTCATTTAGAATATTACGATGGGAAACTGATTACATATTGTCTAGACTATTTTTAAAGCCGTTTTAATATTGTTATTTTACTAATGTGAGTACGTTATGCTTCCTTCTTTGAATAGCTTACCTTAAAATTCACTTTTTATTTTCTGATGTTTTGTAAAAGCGCACGAACATGTAATAGTAATAACCATTTTATGAAATGTCTGACAATGCATGACACTTATTAAAATGTTCTAGTTATAAAATCAAACCTGTATTTATTTGTTGATTTATAAATAAATTAAATGTCATTTATTTGACCTGTTTAAATGTACATAGTGGACTGGCATCGTTATTCTGCATACAAATATGTATATCAACTGTGCACTCTGGATAAGTCGAACCTCCATACACCCATGGCAATACCTCTTTAGAAGTTGCACTTATCAGAACCTATGTTTTAACACATTATATGACCGAGTTTAAATGATCTGGATTGATAATATGCATACAAATACATACATACATACACACAGATAGCCATATTAAGCTCATCGGCACAATATCGGCAGCGGACTATCAGCCGCCCTCGGCCCGAATGTGAGCCGTCGGACAAAATTTCCTCTGCCCGCAGGCGGATGCCAACAGCGGGCCGGTAAGTTTGCGGCTCTCGGACCGCTGTAGTTGTGCTGGCTGGGTACGTACTGACGAAGCCTGCTGGTCAAGAGGCGACACTCCATACACGAACTTAATACAATGTATAAGACATTCATTCTCTAACATAATTTATTATATTGAACAATGTTCAGTAAACACCGTGTGTCGTTGTTATATGTGTTATGATGTTACCGTCATGTGTATCCCAATCAAGACGGTGGTCAGCAAGCCGATCAGATATCGACTGGACAACATCGACAGCCCGGTCTTGTTTGCCATTCCTCCGGCCACGTGGTCATTCACTGGTCAAGATGAACTGACCGTCCTGTGTAAAGTGGCCGTACCGAACAAGAGGCAACAACAATGAGCTCAAACTGCTTCGGTTAGAACAGGTGACTGGCAATTGCGAGATTTGGGAAAGGGAACTGCGCAAGGAGGGAGAGCTAAGAAACGAGCATCTGCAATATGTTTTTAAAACATTGTTAAAAATGACATCAGATATAATAGTTTTTGTTTTTTTAAGTGTTGGTTGCTGTCACACTGTAGGATCTCAGATTTTTTTTTATAAATATGTTAATTTCTAAAATAAATTGAAGAAACGTGTCTACGTTGTTTTTACCACAAGAGTAATGCGTTTCCTGGAATATTGTGCAATAAAGCACTGCATGTTTAATGACACTTTAAGAAGATTTAACAAGATTGTCACCCAGAGAATTTACTCTAGATGGCAGGTGGACAAGGAAGCTATTTGGCATATCGAGAGTCCAACCATTTCTATCAATATTGTCATACCCATTCAATATATTAAACACTTCTGTCTGACCTCCTCTCAATCTCCTGGTCTCTAGTGTTATTAAACCACATTCTTTTAGGCGTTCTTCATAACTAAGATCACTCAGTGTTTGTATCATTTAGTCGCTCTCCTCTGTAGGTGTGCCGGTTATCGGAGAGTTAGTGGTATTAACGGACAGATCAGTTTACATTGGGTACTGTTTCTACGTAAAGGTTTAGTTGTGTCCACAGAAAGCACGATGACTTACGCTACGGTTATGTTATGTTTCATCATCTGGCAATAAGAAAATGTACTATCCAGAATGAAATGTCCGGAAGTACGGCTTTTTGCTATTTACCGGACGCCGATTTCAGTGGTCGGACGATACATGTCCTATAACTGACATGGGCCAAAGTGACGCTGTTTAGTTGAATAAATAGTCATATTTAAAACATTCTTCTGGTAGCGTGTACGACTTGTGGCCATCCAGACACAACACCACCGGTTTGGGAATGTTCCGTTCTACTAGGTAGGGGTCGAAGACGTTGATGATATATTCCAAAAAATGTGTCCGATTTCATCCATCCGCTATCGGATAAGCCGATCGCCCACGGTTTAGGCACTGACACCACGATCTCCCTAGGTGGGCTTTGATAGGGACAAACTATCACCCCGGGCAGCACCTTGCCGTCCGCAGAGAAGGTCGTCAGCACCGTCAAGGTGTCCTTCTCGCTGCCGCGTTTGAGGTCATAAACATTCCTCCAACCTTTTTGGTCGAGCAACGTCCCGGACTTGGGGCAGATAGAAATACTCGTCTCATCGGTATTGATGACACGCCTTGGGTCCGCCATGATGTCGGCGAAAGCACCACCTTCATTATTGGTAGTTTTTTGTTTTTTCGAACCACTTCCGTATCGAATCCTCTGTCACCATCGCCCATAAAGCCGTTACGCTCTCTGGTTCACGAACCGCGATCTCTGGGTGACGGCGCATGAAAGTTCGGTACCGTGGTTCGCCTGGTCTGTTGTCGTTGAAGGACGTCTTCCGCTGGTCGCCTTCGATGATCTGTTTGACTGAATCTAACAACTCGCCCTTCTTCTGCGGGTGTCCCGTCTTCGCCAAGTGCACCGACCAGCGCACCAGGTCGTCCTCCTCCTGAAAGCAAAAACAAGTAATGGTTAATTTAGTTAAATAAAACTAAATACATCTGCGTCAACATGAGCAATTCTCAAAAGGTCGTTACATAAATGTGACACATGTGATGAATTTTAAATCGACTTAATCATAACAAATTTAACCACAAAACTCAAATACAATTCCTAGCTTATGCAGATATCATGTTTAGAAGATAGTCAGGTCAGTAATAATCACACACTAGGCATTTGCAATGCACCCTATCATTTATTTATACGAAATTGATGACAACAATGATGTTCTCACTAAATCACTTTATTATGGTAAGAATGTAATACAGTGCTATTTGTTACCTTTATATCAACGTATAATACTAATTAACTGAAATCGATACATAATGATAGTTTCGCTCTTTGAAATGTGTCATGACTGAATTCTGAATTCAGCATCTTTTAACTGTGTTCCATCCTTGTAATTATAATAGGCTGGATTGGTGTTTAGGCCTCTATATTTATAAGTGAAACTATATTGAGTAAGAATATGCACCTGCGAAATTAGGACTGTATCCGGACCACATTTGCGCTGCTCGGGCGACTTGCCGAGGAACTTATCGCTTAGTGTCGACTTTGGCACTGAGAACAGTTCCTCCGCTCTCCGCACCCCCATGCCCTGGGTACGACAGGCAGCCAAGGAGGCCGCCATTTGCTCCATTGCATAGTTGTTAACATGATCTGTAGACATAATGCAAGCTTAGAATACTTCGTAGTTTATGTATTAATCGGGAGAATAAAACAACCAGCTTAGTTTATATTTTAAACTGCAGCCCTAAAATACATATGGGACATAAGCGCCTTGAACGGAGCTGTCCGAAAACTGGTTGGTTATCGGACAGCCATATCCGTAACGTCCGGTTTCTGGTTACGTTATATCAAAAAGCCTCACAAACGACGCAGCATTTGCGTCACTTATAAAGCTTTATGTTGCGTGAATACGCAGTGCAAAACGTACACCTCCTGCAATCTTAGTTATCGGACACCTTGTCCGGAATCTAAATTCGAACGTAATATCTGTGCCACTAACCGGACACTGCTCATATGATATGATATGTGGGGTGGTCATTGACACAGAAAACTGCATCCAGTATGTTCTCTATGTATTCGTAATGTCATTCTATATTTACATGGTAACATCAATCAAACACTAATAAGAAATACTGCAGCCGGACACTTGCACCCCTACTTACCGATTTCAAACTGTGTATGGCGCGATTCGACAAGTGCGTCCGGCGTCCTCCACGTGTCGTCACCGAAGCAACAGTATTATCCGCCAGGTGGTGTAACCAACATGTAGAATTAAAGAAGAGATGCTAAGCCTGACACTAGTTGGCGCCACTCATTCTTATATCGTTTTGTTGTCCTATTCCAAACATAATAATATAGATCCCAGTACTGATCCCTGTGGTACCCCACTCAAAACTGATTCTAGTTTGAAACCTCCCCATCAACAACTACCCGTTGTCTTCTGTCAATCAGTCATTTTTCTATCCAGTTAATTATGCCATTTCCTATGCCATGGGCGTTTAGTTTAAGCAATAATCTTTGATGTGGCACTTTGTTGAATGCTTCATTAAAATCTAACTATTCTAAGTAGATGATATCAACTGGTGTCTACCGGCAAAATCAAACACGACAAAAAAATCCATGAAAATGCTACCGTTTCAGGTTTGTGGAAACATATTTAGATGTATAACACAATATATAGCGCGTGTATGACATAAATACCCAGATTAAAATCACCTTTGTATATTTGCTGGAAATTATTTTCATCGTCTGCTGGTGCGAGTTCTCAGACTGCCTACGTGAACTGTAATTGCCTTATATGGAAGATGTATGTCAAGCCAGTGTTGTCGAACAGTTATAATAATATGTAGAATGCGTGTAATTATAAAACAGGAAACAAATTAGTTTTAACTAACATCACAACTTCACTGCAACATATTTTGCAGGTATTTTATTCAATACGTATAACAGAAATATGGCAAGCCAATATTGTCATAAAAGGTAGAATAATTAGAAAAACTTGTCATTTTAATTTAAATAACATATATTTAAACACTGAAAGATATGTTGTAAGTATTTATTTCAACAGATATGGAAGGTGTGTGTGGCAAGCCACTACATATAAGTTAGAATAACTAAAACGATAAAGGAACTTTATAAAGACACTAAAAATAATTTGCAAATATTTTTATTTTATTAAGCATCTTTGTGGATTTTGTCAGTAACCACGTGAAAAACAGAAAAGAAGTATACCTAAGAAATACAGACAGTATGCCCCGCAACAAATTGAGCAGGCATATGAGATGTGTAATGAGGAAAATGTATAGGTTTATAAAGCGGCAAAGTTGTATTGCATTCCATTAGACTCGAGGCCGCTACAGTGCATTTAAACATACATCTGGGCCCGACCCAATTATGAGCAAGACCGAAGCTTTTGTGGGTCATGTGAAGGACGTTGCTACATGTGGCTATGGATACACACGTCGTGAACTAAGGAATCTAGCTGGGGAAACAGTGTTCTTCTTGATCAGGAAAGACACCAATGCCCCGCTAAGTGAAACGTGGGTCAATGGTTTCCTGAAAAGATGGCCGGACCTGAAATTATCGAAGCCAAAAAGTTTGGCTATGATCAGAGCACGCAGTGCAACTAGAGAAACCGTCGATAACTACTACAAGCAGCTCCTACTAGCAGCTCCTACTAATTCTTCAAAAATGTGACCTTTTGGAGAAACCACAACGCATTTATAATGTAGATGAGACGGGTATCTCCACAGAACATGTCCCGCCTAAAGTAGTAGCCGAACGAGGCGTCACTCCTTTGGCTGTGGTTTCTCAAAGATCTGCCACAACAACCATCATCAGCTGCATTAATGCCAGAGGCCAGTCTCTCCCACCTTATCTTATATTCAAAGGGAAGAAAATGTCTGAAGACCTCCTGGCTGGAGCACTCCCCGGCACTCAAGGCGTAATGTCCGACAGCGGGTGGTCAAATAGTCGAATATTTCAGGTATACCTCTGTGAACATTTCCTGAAGCATGTTCCAACAAACAAAGACGAGCCTCTGTTATTGCTCTATGATGGCCACAGCTCACACATAAATGTGCCATTGATCGAATGAGCTCAGAAACACAACATTATCTTGTTCTTGTTGCCCGCCCATACTAGCCACTTGTTACAGCCACTTGACATCGGCGTATTTGGGCCCTTCAAGGTCGCCTACTATAGCGATTGCAGCAACTTCCTTAGAAAGAATCCTGGTCGAGTGGTTATGCGATATGACGTGTGTCGCCTCATTGCCAATGCCTTTAGTCGCACGATGAGTCCAGGGAACATCATAGGCAGTTTCAGACGCTCCGGTACATACCCATTCAATGCAAGTGTGGTCACGGATGAGCAGCTTGCTCCGGGCACTGTTTTCAATGCATATCCAGTGCAGGGCACCAGCGTACAACAGCCACTCAGCACCGTCGTCAACTCACAGCCAGTCCAGGGCACCAGCGTACAACAACCTCCCAGCACCGTCGTCTACTCACAGCCAGTCCAGGACACCAGCGCACAACAACCACCCAGCACCGTCGTCAGCTCACAGCCAGTCCAGGGCACCAGCGCACAACAACCACCCAGCACCGTCGTCTACTCACAGCCAGTCCAGGGCACCAGCCCACAACAACCACCCGGCACCGTCGTCAACTCACAGTCAGTCCAGGGTACCAGGGTACCAGCGCACAACAACCACCCAGCACCGTCGTCAACTCACAGCCAATCCAGGGTACCAGCCCACAACAACCACCCAGCACCGTCGTCTACTCACAGCCAGTCCATGGTACCAGCGCACAACAGCCACCCAGCACCGTCGTCAACTTACAGCCAGTCCAGGGCACGAGCCCACAACAACCACCCAGCACCGTCGTCAACTCACAGCCAGTCCAGGGCACCAGCCCACAACAACCACCCAGCACCGTCGTCAACTCACAGCCAGTCCAGGGCACCAGCCCACAACAACCACCCAGCACCGTCGTCAACTCACAGCCAGTCCAGGGCACCAGCCCACAACAACCACCCAGCACCGTCGTCTACTCACAGCCAGTCCAGGGTACCAGCGCACAACAACCATCCAGCACCGTCGTCAACTCACAGCCAGTCCAGGGCACGAGCCCACAACAACATCCCAGCACCGTCGTCAGCTCACAGCCAGTCCAGGGCACCAGCCCACAACAACCACCCAGCACCGTCGTAAACTCACAGCCAGTCCAGGGCACCAGCCCACAACATCCACCTATCACCGTCGTCAGCTCACAGCCAGTCCAGGGCACAAGCCCACAACAACCACCCAGCACCGTCGTAAACTCACAGCCAGTCCAGGGCACCAGCCCACAACATCCACCTAGCACCGTCGTCAGCTCACAGCCAGTCCAGGGCACCAGCCCACAACAACCACCCAGCACCGTCGTAAACTCACAGCCAGTCCAGGGCACCAGCGCACAACAACCACCCAGCACCGTCGTCAACTCACAGCCAGTCCAGGGCACGAGCCCACAACAACCTCCCAGCACCGTCGTCAGCTCACAGCCAGTGCAGGGCACAGATGAACAGCTATCGTTGCAAACATTCTTAAAAAGAAAGAAACCTAATTTCATTCCCCATTCAAACGCACGCACACACGCCACAAACAGTTACAGGGGGCAAGCAATTTCAGAGATTGGGAAGGCTGAACAAGTCAGACAACACAAACACATCACGCAAAAACCAAAACCAAAAAATGGCAACACTACCATCATTTCAGATTATGTTTGTTGTGTGTGCCGTATGCAATTTCCACCAAATTCCACCACCGAAGTAATAGACTGGGCGCAATGTTCGTTTCGCATGGCGCGACGTCAACTGAGCAACCACTGGGTTGGGCATGTTGGGCATGTTACTGGGGTAATACACACCCAGTGTTTTCACTGCTCCTGTTGTAAATTTTCAGAAGAGTGATTCACTCTCTAAGTCATGAAGGTGTTTTGCTAATGGATTAGCACAATAAGAACTGGCATTTTGATACCCGGGAGGACAAGTTAATTTGTCCTGGGTTTGTCCTGGGTTTGCCCAAATACCTTTTCACTTGTAAACATGAATTTACATATTAAATGCTTTTCTGTGTATCACTACCATGTTTTATATCCGACATTTTCTTCATTAAACTACTTATACCTGGAAATTACATTAGCAGCTCATATATTTAATTTTTTTATTAATTACATATATGTTTAATTAACATCACCTGTAAAGTCAATCAATTGCAGGCACTGCATCAGGTATGCACAGCAAAATAATCGCAGGCATTGCAGTGTGTTTAACCATCAGATTGTTAATAAATATTTTCTTTGGCATAAATTAAAACAATTTGCAGAAATATTAATTACAAATTAGCTTCAGCAGTGTATAATGTACGCATATATTTATATTAATCACCCATGAAAGTTATCGACGTAGAACGCCGACCTTATGAAGTTTACGAATTAAACTCATTTATTGCCATCTACGCGGCTTGCCAAAGGCCAAAACCGAGTGCTTTCGTTTGGCGCGTGAAATGGTTATCGACTTACGAATAGTTATTTCACTAAAAGCAACTCATTTGACACTTCGCTTGCATGCCATTGACGAAATATGTGGTTTCTATTGATACGTTGCTGAACGATTTCAATAAATGTTGGCGTAAACTGCATATTATGGTTCCGTAAGGCAGAAACCGAGTGGTCCAGTAAAGCCTAAAGGCAGTATATATGTGCTAACTCTTTACCACAAATTCCTTCATATTTCTGCAAACAGACTGTTAGAAAAGTTTGTTTTAGTGAAGTTCATACAACAGTACAGTACAGTACACTATAGTGTATTAACAAAAATATAACGGTGAAATCAAATATCGTCAAGCTTGCGTCAAAAACCGCGCGTCCTATCCGCGCCGTGTAAATCGTTCGAGTGTCACGTGAATCCGTGCGAGATTGGGCAGTGTACTAAAACAGGCCTTGGCTAGACTCCTAGACTAGAGCGTTAGAACACGAGATTTCAGTAACACGAATTTTGACTGGCACGAATTTTCCGATCGTAAGTATAGGGCTATACTAATGTTTTATGCCGTTTTAACAAAACAAACCTGGTCAAATTCTTCAGTTAGATATACGTGTACTAAATCTCTAACACCCATTCCGTTGAATTTGGACAAACAGACTGTTAGAAAAGTTCAAGGGAAGACACTGAAGTACGTAAGAAAATCTGCGTTGTGGAAAGCGGTCTATGAATCGGTGGGAGATCAGGCTGTGGATTAAAATAGTATAATACTAATAGCGTTAAGAACGTAAAATTTCAGTGTGACAGTGACACGGAGCCAACAACATGGACGACGTTACCAGCCAGCATGTTTTGTACTAATTGTTGAATGAACCATTTATAAGGAAATAAACAATAATGGCGATGAGTTCGCATTGTTCTCAAGATGAATTAGGTATTATTTGATGTAAAGGGTCATTTTCTAAAGTGTATAAATTTAAGTTAGCACGCGCGCACGGTGCGCGTGCACACACACATGTTGATATATGATTTTGTTTCTGACATAAACATAACACAACTAAGTTAACTTAATGGTCTTTGACAGAAAGGACTATGTTTTGTTGCTGAAAATAAAGAATCTTGCTCTAATATAGCCTGATATATATGTTACTTTGTGCTTGCCCACAAAATTTAAGTGTTTTAAATCGTGACCATTCGAATTTGTGAGTGCAAGTTGAAAGTGCGCCTTAATGGCTGATGACGTCACACGGAGGATGCCTCAAACATGGCATATGTAGTGCAGTCCGGTTCTGATGCAAACGACTTTGACAATTCTTTTGGCAGTAATGAGAATATGCCAAAAGTGACCAAAGATGTTCCAAGGATATTTGTTGGTACAACTGTACCAGCATGAACTAGCCGCTACATCGCCAGCCGGATTCATTGTTGCCATTCTACCGTGTCTTCCAACTGTCTGTCCAGTGTCGCTAAAGTTCAGATAATCCTTACAACCATCACATGTTCTGTCAAAGCAGCTTCTGTCCGGCTCTGCGCCGACAGTTGCGTCTACACATTGCTACACCCTTCTTGTCGTTGAAATACCATCGTTCCTCCAATAAAATTCATGCAATTCTGTGGCAATAATTTCATAACTGTTTTATTAGACATTAATTATTATTTGAAAAGCCTAAAGTTCAAAATAATTATTTACATATAATTGAATCCATAAAATCCATGTTTTATATAACTGTTGTTTTTATACATATATGTGTATATAATATTATGATATTTTGCTGTACAATTACACGTTTAAAAGGATAATAATAATTATACACACAACACACTTGTATATTAACCACATTCTAAGTTGTTTTATATAGATTGCTTCACATTTGCTTATTTCAACTTTGAAATAGTTCTTTGTTAAACTGCAATACATAAGTCACTGTCTTCACCACCATGCTGGGCTTGAGCTGATAAAGTAAACACACAGTTGTGTCATGGACTTCCGTCCTGATGCAATAACCATCTCAGTCAGTTGTGCAGCATTCCCCATAGCCACTGTATGGCAACATTTTTAGTACATCTTATATTCCATTCTCAACAAGTATGGCTTCATTGCTTCAGTATAATTGGTATAGTTTGTGTAATTTTTATTTGGAAAACATTGTTTTATTACAGGGTAAACCATTTTATTAGAAAAATATAAACGATGCATTGCTTGTTAGTTCATCCAACTTGTTAAAATTTGGTAGCCTTCTAAATTTGATCATATTCATTTACTATATGTACACTTTAACAAAAATAGTGGCCGATTGACCACACCAATGACAGTATGATCACATATATATTTAAGTTGTCAACTTATCGAGGATGTCAGCACATGTTGTGTATCGTCTACCTCTGTGTCGAAGTCTTATTCCTGCCCTTGGATTGCAAAATTATAGCCATTACAAATGTGTAATATCATAACATCCACAAAAGGTCAAAGCCTTGGACATGGCTACCAATGATATCAACGTTGCATGGGCTTCATTATCAGTATGCTATTCATATTAAAAAGATGAAACAATATAAATAATGTATGTTTTATACTGCTTAATACTCCTCCATTATTCCCAATTGAAAAACCGCCACTACAAAATAATGATATATTAATAACAGTTTCAGGCAATAACAAAACGTGGTTGTGTTGACGGGTAAACTTTGTGACCTCGTAATTTTATTAGTTATTTTATATTTTGTAAGGTATACACTTGTATGTTGTATTGATATGGCTTAATGTATGGCATGGTATTTTATTAATCGTCCAGATAAACTACACTGTTTGGAGAAGGGTTTCTTATGATGTGCTAGGCAGTTGCTCGTGAAATTGTATCGCCAAGCAGTAGCGGTAAACGAATGGTCCCCGTCGTCGAAAAGGTGCCATAAAAAATAAACGTTGTAACATTGTGTCGTAGTGTCTCCCGCTAGATTTGACAAATGTTCAGTAAATAGTGCAGTTTGAGGCATAACACGGAATCTTTCGCTATTTTCGTGTTGCTCCACTTCTTGAAATGGATTGATTACATCTCGGAAGCGACTCGGATGCTGGAATCGAGCTGCGTTTCTTCTCGAAAACATCGAACATGGACAAAGAATTCGACTAATTTCTACGTGAGCTGTCATCTTTGTTTGCTTGAGTACGACGTTGAGCAAGGTCCATGGCCATAGCCATAGCACAGCATACTCAGAATTGAGATGTTCCATGCTCAAGTATGAGTACGATTACGTGCCCAGAAAGTGTTATTACCTCCGTGAGTATGAGCATGTTGTGAAAGCGAGGCTTGAGCATGAAATTATGAGCATCGAGCACCGAATACGGCTCAATAACCTCGGGCCATGGTCTTTGCCTTTGGACTTTGCCTTTGGACCTTGCTGTTTACTTTAAGTTTACGCCATATCGCGCAAAATGGATGCGTCCATGCCAAACACATTTTTGTAGTCGTCTCTGGACAAATGCGTTGAATGTGCTTTATGTACTTCAAACACATCGCAGAGTGCATCACCCGATCGGTTTTACATCGTATATGGAGTTAGTATCGGTAACTGGAAAGATATGACATGTGGTAGTCAGGTAGATATTCACAATTCACTTATTCAGGTGGCTGCCATCTTGGATTTTACCATTAACCTGTGCCCTATCTTAAAATATATGCATTTTTTCAATGAACTGATGACGCCATTGGATTCGGCATGTCTGAAAACATATAAAACGACACTTTATTTATGTTAACTATTCACGAAGTCGAAGATAGGAAAATAACTAGATATTTATATTCGGGCGGCGGCCATTTTTTGGCCATTTAGTACCCCCTTTATTCACCAATTTCGGTGCTTTTACGACAAAACCCACAATTCTTCTTGGTATTTACACATATCTGCTCCACTGTTAATTCAATCTTATTTTTGAGTTACCTGTACTTTTATTATTTGTTTTTCTTGATGACTCATCTTTTGTAAAAGTGTTTAATTTAAAAACTGGTATTATTTATTTGTAGTACATGAGTCGATTTTTCAAATTAATTAATAGTGTTTATAATCAGGAGGTAATCTCCCTCCCTTCTTAATATTTAATTATCAATGTCATTTGACATCTGAACAGTAACTAGTATTTATTTACTATTGTTGTTTTAGTCAGTTATTTTTCATATTCTATTAATATACGTGTCATGTACTTGTGTGTGTCTGTCCAAGGACCACAATGGAAACAAGTGCTTGCACGTTTTTGTGTCATCCTTACATTTAATGCACCCAGTATTTTATATTTTATGTATGTACAAGCTTACATTTTATATTGAATAAATAATTCAATCAATAAAAAAATGCAGCGCCTATAGCAAGTTTCTTTTCTTGATTTAATCGAGTGTTATTAACGAAGCATAATGATTCTTATGTAAACATTTTCATATATATGTGAAACCTGCCGATAGTGCTATAATGCTAATGTATCAAGTTCGTGCACCGCGAAATTCCGTGGAAATACCGTAATGATTCGTTTTCTCAAACCTAACCACTTTACATTAAATGTAAATGACGACATGCCAACTAGGGTCAGTGCCAATTTTAGCTGCAAGTACAACATACATTTTCACAAATCATTCTCATAGTAGAGAAAACGCAATAAAATAGCAAACAAGGTGATACCGAATTTGACGACGCACGAACTTAAATTCACAATATCAACATAGTCCAGTTCAGTAGTTTTAGTAACACGTAAAATTCAAAAGAGTAAAGTTAATTGCAGAAGTGCTTTGCATGACTGTTGGTGAACTCTACGTTATGAAATATCTGATCAGACGCCAATGTTGTGCCTGTATGAGCGTGGCCGTGTCGCTGATTTTAAACTGCAGGTAATTGGATCTGATCATGATTCTCACCAGTCCAAATTCAGCCACTTATGTTGGCATTGATGACATCTACTAAATCTACATGTACGAGGTGTAATCGGCCGGGTGGTGAGACGTGTTCGAAACGTTGAAAGCCCATGAAACTAGTTTTTATTAGGGCGTGACAACAATACATTTTCGCCTTGGGGGCTGCCATGTTTACGTCAGATGACACACATATTCCAAAATTCCTCCACGTGAACGAAACAAAATAGTCCAACATAAACGCGAGTTAAACTTTTAAACTGGCACCAAATTTGAGTTAAACTTCTTCTTGGAGGTGCAACATATCGCGTAGTCTGATTATCAATATTTATTTCTTAGTCCCCGAGAGGCCGGAATGGGACTATACGAAAAAGGTGTTCACCTTGCGGCCTAATGTTGTCAATTCTAAGACGCAGGGTCCGTTGTCCCGAATCGCGCGGGTGGTTCCAGCGATTGCTAGAATACGTTGTTCATATTACGCGCACATTGCGTTTTACGTTCCGAACAAACAATATACCCCATAAACAGTGGGAATCTTGACATATATGGGGTATATATATATATATATATATACATTTACACACACACACACACACACACACACACACACACACACACACACACACACACACACACACACACACACACACACACACACACACACACACACACACACACACACACACACACACACACACACACACACACACATTCGTGTATTGGGGGGAGGAGCAAACTGACGTAATTTTGTATTTTTTGTAATTGTCGGGGTCATGAAAACCTCCCACATATTAACAATTTCGGTTAGTTGTATTACGTGATCAATACAATGCTAATTGGTGTTGTTTAGGTGGTAAAATTGACGTCATTTTGTGATTTTTTTCTCAAATTTAAGGGTCAAATACACTTCCCATATACTTAGATTTTTTTTTTAGTACACCCAAATAACCACAAATGTTTGTTGACATATTCTACTAAAACATGCCTAAGCAAAGTTTTGAACACACATATTTGGATTATAGCTGCGGACTAACTGAAACGCGTCACTTGTTGTAACGTCATGCTATGCATGAATGACGCTTGCCACTAATATTGCTGTAGATCAGTTTTCAAAAAATGTGTGTAGTAACAAATGTACGGTCTTTAGTTGGAGTAACAATATTCAGTGTTGATGGAAAGTGCATGGTTCAATGTTTCAGGGTAAACATGTCTCTTCGTTGATCGGGTAAAAGATAAAATGCAACATTTGAGTTGATTTTGAGGAAAAATTACCTTTGAACCCTGAAAGTGAATGTGTGTATCACGTGACGACGTCAGCGAACATGGTAGTGATGTTTCACACCGTAGTGTCATTAAAACTCGCCCACTTGTGTTGACGTCATGCTATGACGCAACACATGAACATGGCTGGCCACTAATAATGATGCGGGTCAATAGTTTTAATCCGTGCTGTAGTCAAGGTATTCAGCGTAGCTGGAAAGGATGTGGTTCAACGATTCCGTATAAACAAGTGACATCGTTGATCTGGTGAAAAGAGAAAATGCAGTATCGTTTCCTGATGCTGGTAACAGGCATAGTGCTCATCTACTGCAAATGGTGCGACGCAACATGTTCGAGCAATCCGTGCGAATTTGGTGGTACTTGTATTCCAACTGGGGCTGCTTATACATGTAACTGCCCAGCGGTTTATACTGGACCTACTTGTGAAGGAAAGAACCATGCATTACGAAAATACGCAAGAATGTCGAGCCGACCTCGTCCCACATCTAATAGTCCTTCGCATGCTGTTGATGAAAATCCATCTAATATACTTCGGTATTGCTCGTATACATATTTTGGACTGGCGCCTTGGTGGACGGTAGATTTCGGTGAAGTGATACTCGTTCAAAAGGTGATCATAATTAACAGGAATATATTAACCGAAGAGTCGACAAATTATAATATTGTAGTTGGTATCTACAATGGCCTATACACTAGATGTGGTCCCAAACTAATCGACATGATAAATGTCAGTCGCAGGAATTTCTATTGCCAACCCGGTGTCATGGGACGTAATTTGTTGATAGCAGTTCGAGTATCTCCACCAAATAAATGTGTTATTTTATGCGAGGTTTATGTGCATGGAAGACCATATTTTCAAGACCAATGTTTGAGCAATCCGTGCGATAACGGAGGAAGTTGCTATACAAATGGCACATTTTATAGGTGTGACTGTCCAACAGTTTGGCCAGGACCAAATTGTGAAGGAACGAACTGGGCACTTGGGCAAACTGTGACACAATCATCAAAAAATGAATTAGGTTCAAGAGCTGTTGATGGAAGTGATGCACATTTGTGGCAGTTAAAGAGCTGTACTGAAACTGGGATAGAGGTAAATCCTTGGTGGATGGTTAACTTTGGAAAAGTGATAGAAATCTACAAAGTGGTTGTACTGAATCGAGCGGAAAATCATATATTCGTTCTGAACAATTTCAGTATTGTTGCTGGTCCAGAACTTGGCTACACTACATGTGGTTCCAACAGACACAACATGTCAAACATCGCAACGAAAGGTTTCTTTTGTTCTCCCACTATCATTGGACAAACATTGAAAATTACGCTTTATAGAACAGGGAAGATGCTTTCATTGTGCGAAGTGTCTGCCTTCGGAGTTTTAAGACCATGTTTGAGCAATCCGTGCCTCAATGGAGGAAGTTGTGTACGGAACGTGACTGTGCTGTCTTATAAGTGTGACTGCACAGCGAGGTGGAATGGAACACTTTGTCAAGATGAACTTCCATGTGGGAGTTACCCGTGCCAGAATGGAGGAAGTTGTGAACATAATGCGATTGGGCCTGCTTACAAGTGTCACTGCACAGCGAGGGGGAATGGAACAAATTGCCAAAATGAACTTCCATGTTGGAGCAACCCGTGCCAGAATGGAGGAAGTTGTGAACATAATGCGATTGGGCCTGCTTACAAGTGTCACTGCACAGCGAGGGGGAATGGAACACGTGAAGTATTCAATCGATGTTGGAGCAATCCGTGTGACAATGGCGGAGCTTGCCTGTCGGTTGGCGGGTCTTATAAATGTACCTGCCCAACGCAATGGATAGGGTCAAACTGTGAAAAGGATAAAAACGAAGATTTCCCGAAGAAGAGATCGATTGTTGTCGGTAGCATATTAGCCGCTGTCATTGCCGTTGGAGCTATCGGCCTCGCCGCGTATTGTACGATCTTTGCTGGAGGCGTACGTAAAGCTGACAACGAAGATGAACAAGAAGAAGAAGAAGAAGAAGAAGAGGCGGACGATGAGGACAATTCCATATGGGATACAATTCTTGAGCAAATATCTTCAAAGATGTTTAGTTTTCAATGAGTCCGCAACGAAGAGATCATTTCAACAACCAAATAACACTGATTATTTAAAACATGCTCGCTTGCTATGTTGTTTGCAGCTGTGAAATATATCACTAACACGTCTGCAGAGACGTCACATTTCGGTGTCTGTGAATGCGGTTGGCGGAGAAGACTATGCTATGAGTTGCTCTGTGGCATGGTATCTATTACATGAAATTCGTTTGAATTATTTTCATTTTGTGTTCGTTGTCTTATTTGTGAGCAGTAAAAACATCATACATTATAGGAAATTATCGAACATCATACATTATAGGAAATTAACGATTGTATGATGTATATATATATATATATATATATATATATATATACTCCTAAATGCGGTTATCGGGAGACTTCGACTATCGAGAGACATTACTAAAACCTGCATAACTTCTAAGTAATGTTGTTAAGTACCGTCACATTTGTACCATTAAACATCATTTTCGTTAGCAGTTTTTATTATATGCTTCATAATGGAATAAATAAAAAATATATATGTTATGTCTCCCGATAGTCAAGGCCTAAATGTATGAACAAATCCGACTATCAGTCTCATGTGTATGACAAAAAAAAGATTATCGGGAGACACGCTGTGTCATTTGATTAATGTATTGATGAAAACGGCTACCTGTCGCCAACAAACGTACGTTTTGTCGGACATATATCAGATATAATGTAATAAATGCATAATTATTTTTAAACAGTCTGTCTGTATGTGTGTGCCCCCATATATCCGTCAGTTTTGCTGAAATTTTGTATGCGACCTGGCGGGCCCATACGGGTGGTTCATAGATTGAAACTTTTTTTTTAATTTGTTCTGCGGTCGGGATCTTGGGGGATCGCAATTTTTAAATGGCCCATATCTTCGTCAGTATTACATGTACGGGGCTGATATTTTGTACGCGACCTAATGGGCCCATTGTCGTGGTTTCGTAGAGTTAGACTTTTTCGAAATTCGTCCGGGGGGTCGGGATCTTGTGGATCATAATTTTTAAATGCCTCATTCGTCCGTTTTCATGTATGAACATTTGGCATACGATCAAACGGACCCATTGTCGTGGTTCGTAACTTTTTTCGAAATTCATCCGGGGTAAGTTTTTATTGTACACCTTATGTGGCTTAAATTAGAAAATATATATGACTGCCTTTTCCCCTGTGCAACGCCGAGTATCTCGGCTAGTAAACTAATATTACTGTCAACAGTAATTTCCAAAGTGTGCAAATGTTTTGTCCGGCGGCAAAGGAAGAGTGTACCAAGTATACCAATTGTGGTCTTAGCGTAACATGACTCGTAGATTATTAGCACCAATCTTGGAAACAGTGTATAAATATGTGCGATAAAGAATTCGATGTTGTTTAATTGGCGCCAGTATTTATATTCTATTGCTCAGCATACAGGGCCTATATGCGATCGGTAATGACGTGACATAAAAAACAAACGCAACATTATTTTCTACCGAACACCGACATAATAACATGGTTTGTTCAAACAAGTATTTGATTTTTCTAGATAAAACACAAACTACGCTACTTATACAGCCTCCGGAAAACACACACCTATTATTATTGTTATCGTTAGCAGCAACACAAACTCGGTTGTCAACGTATCAATATAAGGAGAACCCACTGGAAAAGGACAAAGGCAACAAAAGTGTCAAATTTCCTGCGTTGGGAAGAATATCTTATTGTTGCCAATGTTGATATGTGTCCTGCCTTTCCGCGTTTACTAAAAAATTATCTCCTTTATTTTAAACAAATTCTTTGAAGCACGGCTCATTAGACTCTTGAAACAATCGACAGACTAAGCTGGCTAAACTACCATGTGTTTTTGTCAGGAGAGACGCAATGGTTTTGGAGTCTTCTTTCTGCATTTATCTCCACCTAAATGACATATTGAAGTGGATACATTGTTTTACATACTGTAAATCAAGACGCCTTTAAAATTGCACAACGTAACTGTGTCATAAGCAATATTAAGGGGAGACACCCCACCTAAAATTATTTTTACTCACAATGCGTTTCCACCATATTCTAATAGCTTTTTATCTTTTGTTAGCTATCAGTAAAGTTCACTTTTATAACCATTACGTATCTATAAATCAATTGTATTCATGGTTAAATGTTATCTTTATCAAGTAATCAATCGCATTATACAATATTTGAAGGCCATTTACATGAAGTCACATTTTTTGCATCAAGAAGTCACAACACTCTGCTTTGTTGTATTCACCAGTATATGCTCCGAAAACTGTCTAAAAACATACCAGTTTTATGGAACATCTTGGGAGTGTAGTATAAAAATGTGCCGATTAAACACAAATTACAATGACATAATTTATAAAATGTATATAAAATAGAAATATAAAAAAAAAAATCTTTAGTCAAGTTTTAGAGTTAAGTAAACCAATGATGATTATTAAAACATTATGATAAAATATCCATAACTTTTAAAGAGTTTTCATTTTTGGAATGGCTCTAATTCAAGCTATTGTGTTTGTTTCCATGGAAACGGGTGTCCAGTAGAAAAAAAATCTATATACATTATATATATATAATATTATATATATTGCTCGGTATAACCCACTGTATCTCTTGCTCCAAAAACAATTTCATTAATTTTGCAATTAAAACAAATCCGATCTAGCTGTGGTGTCTCCCCACACATTTGACAGTGTTGTTTATAATAGCTATTGGAAAATAATGATAGAAAGATAAGCTTCTTCGATTCTCCTTCCTCCTAATTCTTCAAATCTGAAACAGGCTCATTGTGCAAACACAATTATATACAAACCGACTTTACTCACTTACGTACTTTCTAATGCATACCGACTTTATACACATAACATCGCTTTAACCAAATACCAATTTCTTCAACGGAAGCCTTGAGCAAAATGAATATTCATTAACCAAACAAGGTATTGTAAATGAATACTATGAAATATCTCCAAAATGATTTAATAAAAATACCTGTTGTTTTATTGGTGCACAAAAACAATATAATAAAAAACGTGTATGTATAATATATACAATAAACAATATATACATATGTATATGTATATGTATATATATATATATATATATATATATATATATACATATGTATATATATATATATGTATATATATATATATGTATATATATATATATATATGTATATATACATATATATATATATATATACAGTATACAATGTACATGTACTGCTAGATGAATATACCAAACACATTATTACTCCAGCACCTTTCGAATCCGTGCCTGCTCTTTCTTCTGTTCTTCGTCCTCACTTTCAGGTTTCCCTCTTATTCCATGAAGCTCTCTACCAGATGCTTCCCTGAGGAAGAGGTTTCCCTCTTATTCCATGAAGCTCTCTACCAGATGCTTCCCTGAGGAAGGATCATAATTTATTTATTTTAAATCTATTCTGTTCTAATAGACTCTACCGATCTAATGGTCAAACGATCATATTTGGAAAACGGATTTTGAGCGCGTTATTTGGCGGATAAAGGCGCAGCACAAGACGTCATTATTATTGTTATCACAATAATTAAGTAGCGAAAGGTATATGCGTGGAAATATATATTGAATGGATGATTTAAGCATTACGTATGTATAGAACACAATTATATATATGGAGCAATCTGCAACATTTTAAATTTACCTGTAAGATTCCGGTGTGGACTTGGAAGTGTTATACAATCATGGAATTTGTCATGAAGCTTGTGTGTCATTTTCGGAGTCCACTTCATTCGGGCTATGAAAATAAGTTGATGATTATTTTATGGAATAATTGAATCGCATTTATAACAACAAATCGCAGTAAGCAAAGTGCTGACCGATAATTGCAGTTACATTAGCTTTCCCACAAAAACAACTTAAATTAAATATTAAGATACATGAACAGTTTTTAATCATGCAAATATTTACAAAAATCACACATGCTATATGCATTTATTTAACAAGATTTAACAAGATTGCCACCCAGAGAATATACTCTAGATGGCAGGTAGACAAGGAAGCCTTCTGGCTAATCGAGAGTCCAATCCTTTTGTTTATGTGTACCCGCCCTTCTGAGGTATGTGTCGATTTTATTTTTAAACATATTCACGCTACTAGCATCCACACAATCAGCTGATAATCTGTTCCATTCATTTACAGTTCTTAGTGAAAATGAGAACTTTCTTATATCTCATCTACACTGCTGCTTTGCTAATGTAACTTCATGTCCTCTAGTCCTATCTTTCTTAACTAATAAAAACTATTTCTATCAATATTTTCATAACCATTCATTATTTTTAACACTTCTATCTGATCTCCTCTCAATCTCCTGGTCTCTAGTGTTGTTAAACCACATTCTCTTGGGCGAATTTCATAACTAAGATCCCTCAGTCATTTTAGTCGCTCTCCTCTGTACTCTTTCTAGCATATCTATGTCCTTCTTGCGGTATGGCCTCCACGCTTGTATACAATATTCTAAATGAGGCCTCACTATTGATTTTGTACAGCGGTAGTATTAGTTCGTTTTCCATATACGCATTGTTTCGCCTAATTAATCCAAGGATTTGATTTCCCTTTGAAGCTGCAATTCCGCACTGCTCTGAAACCTTCATATCAGCACTAATGGTTAATCCTAAGTCCTTTTCTTATACAGTAGTACTTAATACAGTACCCCCAATTGTATATTCTACATCTTCGTTCCCATGTCCTGTGTGGAGGCATTTACATTTCCCAACATTGAACAGCATTTGCCACTTTTCAGACCATTTGATCAACCTGTCAAGATCATCTTGTAGCAGCCTCAAGGAACTGGCACATTTGGAGGATCTCGAGTACGTTGATTATAAATACATAGGAATTTTAATGTCATATGTAGCATTTACTTAAATCACATTGATATTGTCATTAATGTGTCAATATGTTGTAGTAAGTCTATTATCATATCTCGAAATATGTTTATATTCATAGTCATATAATATAGACTACTGTCCTGATACACACCAATGTTGTAGTGATGGCTACTGGGTTACCATGGTGACAGTGTGTATTTATTTATGTATTTAGTTAGTTATATGACTTGCTGATGATGAAGACACGCGTGTGTCAAACTTTGTTTACTTGTGATTGTTAGAAAATAAGTGAACCATTTGTTAATGTCTGAACAGGCTGGGTATGTGTCAACTAAACGACATGGACGTGTTTGAACTGTCATCTGCGCTGCTTACTCTGAAAAGGTTAAGGATAATAGCGTGAATACTGAAGACTGCTGTAACACAACGAGTACACTATGTAACATAAGTACATATACACGCACGCATTAACACTCCTGTATGCAAAAGACTACCGCGTACAAAATAGTAATATAAACATCAGTAATTGAGAATGTTAGTTAATTTAATTTAACTTTAATCAATAATGATTACAACGTCCCCCGGCCAGGAACAGGTCCACCCAGACTGGGTCGTGAACTGTGAGCGTGAAGTGGCCAACTACGAGAGAGGTCTGTGGCGACTACTGACGCGACCAGTACACGACAGGGAGTGGTACTGGGGGCAGGAGGTGGCCCGGAAGGAAGGCCGCCTGGCCACAGCACAATCCACACTGCGTCTGTCCCAGGCTGACAGAGACGGTCAGGCTATTGACATCACACTACAACAACTAGAGCGTCAGGCCAAGGCCCTGTACCACAGACCACAGTGACTCCACGTCACAGGTAACCTTACATCACACTCACACGTCAACTTCTTGTCACACTTCTCCCTGGTGACAACTTTATCTGGTGACATCATCTACATGACAAGGGCGTGACTAGATTCATCCACAAGGCCCTGTGACTTGACCAGGCCCAGGGGCAGGGTAAACATTGAATCACTGCAGATGTACTGTCACTCACGTGTAGTGGACGTATGTGACATAGGAGACGTTTCTCGCTAGAATATGGGTTGAATATCAAATAAATGTGTATTATTAAATATCTAACTCTGCATATGTTTATTTGACCAGTTTATATCAGATTAATCTGTCGTTCTGACCCAGATTGTTTTAATCCAGCCCAGGACATTGTTGATACATTGTTTCAAATCATCCACAAATAGATACATTTGAGGGATGGTCTCAAAATCAACTGGCAATCTACTGTTGTTAGTAGGCCAAGTGGCTGACTCAAAACTCATGAATACATATTTGTATTACTATAGAGTGTACGTGTGTGACAGAGTATATGTGTATCCCAGTAGAATATGGTTGGATATAAAATGTTCATTATTTATTAAATATTTAACTCTGCGTCTGTTTATTTGATCAGTTTAATATCAGATTAATCTGTAGTTCTGACCTAGATGTTTTATTCCAGCCAACAACATTGTTGATACATTGTTTCAAATCATCCGGCTCTTTCAAAATCAACTGGCAATCTACTACTGTTAGTAGGCCAAGTGGCTGGCTCAAACTCATGAAGGCATATTAACATTATTATTAAGCGTCCTTGTGATTAAATTATTAAATGTTGAGTTAATAAGTCTGGAAACTTAATCAATAAAAAATTAGATGTAAAATGCAAATATTTATTATATAATTAACTACAGCTAGATTTTAAAAGTTTTAGGAGTCTCCAAATACACCACTCCTGGTGCTATCCAAAACATCAACAAAATAAAGACAAATATTGGGTGGATAAGCCTCCAACTCTAAGTATTGGATGGATAAGCCCCCAACTTTAAGTTATTGGGTGGATAAGCCCCCAAGTCTAAGTATTGTGTGGATAAGCCCCCAACTTTAAGTTATTGGGTGGATAAGCCCCGAACTCTAAGTGTTGGGTGGATAAGTCCCCAACTATAAGTATTTGGTGGATAAGCCCCCCAACTCTAAGTATTGGGTGGATAATCCCCCAACTCTAAGCATTGGGTGGATAAGCTCCCAACTCTAAGTATTGGGTGGATAAGCCTCCAACTCTAAGTATTGGTTGTCCAAAACCCCCCATTCCAACATATGTGATATTTCATTCAAAAGATTAACGTGTTATTTTAATAATGTAATAGATGAAAGTATAGATACATACTGGTGTATAATTATTGTTGCTTCGTTTGATCAGAACAACAACAAGGACCTTGGAGGAAGATCTGTCCACTCCCTGGCAACAAGAGTTGACGGCATCCACGACGTCACGACACCAAGACGTCACTACACCCAAGACGTCACGGCACCAAGACGTCATGACACCAAGACGTCACGACACCAAGACGTCACGACACCCAAGACGTCACGACACCAAGACGTCACGGCACCAAGACGTCATGACACCAAAATGTCACTGCACCAAGACGTCACGACACCCAAGACGTCACGGCACCAAGACGTCACGGCACCACGACGTCACGACACCACGACGTCACGACACCACAACGTCACGACACAGCCCTCTAGGACATTCAGTCTACTGCTCTTGACGACATGTCACGCCCCATGAAGGCCATTCGCTGTTTGCAGTGTCAGCATGATGTGTCATCATATTGCGTCGTTGTCGACAGGTTGTGTTTACTCTCTCTTTGAGACAAGGTGTCTAATCTGAGACATTCTGAAACATACACTGTTAGCGAGTAGACATGTAGCATTCACTATTTGGATACCCTTGCAAGGTGACACACCAAATTGGCACGCTTTCTTTGTTTCTTGACACTGAATAATGAATACCGTCGCATCGTGTGTGCATGTTGAAGTTTGATGTCTTCAATGTGACGTATGTATGTATGTGTGGATTGTTATGTACTTAAGGCGAGACACCCCAGGTGAAATGGTGTTTTTGACAACAAATACTCAAAATGGTTTTCTGCCAGATCATGATACCTTTGTATGCGTACTATAAATAGAGTTCACTTCTATGACAATTACATACTTCTAAGTGAGTTTTAGTCATGGATCAAGAATGTTGATTTCAAGTAATCAAATACATTATGCAATCTTTGACAGCCATTTTCTCAAAAACATTTATCAAATTTCAACATTTGGAAACGGGATATCTTTGAGAATAATTATGCTATACAAATAAAAATGTCAGTGTTGCATTCAGCAGACTGCTATGTAAAATGATACACTTTAAAAAAATCTTAAATAGTTTGAAAGATATAATCATATTTGTTTGCCAAAAATCAAGTTTATTTTTGTACATTACAACCAAATTAAAAAAAAACTTA
This sequence comes from Escarpia spicata, assembly GCA_963995525.1. Lineage (NCBI taxonomy): Eukaryota > Metazoa > Annelida > Polychaeta > Sabellida > Siboglinidae > Escarpia > Escarpia spicata. Next base: position 14,183,999 of record OZ023207.1, on the reverse strand, counting down.
TATTTTATACTCGGTATGACCCATTCCATACTTTGGGCAAACTAAATTGCACAAATTAAAAAGTCCTATCTACCTGCCGTGTCTGGCCTTAATGTTAGAATTAAAACAAAATGGAATTTTGATATTCCATTTGCGTTGATAGCCTTGCGTAGTGCACGTCCTTTTCAGTGTGAATATTTCACTGCAACCGTGAGAATCACGAATATGTTAACAAGATCATTCATGTACATAGTGCGTGAACATAGAAGTAGAAGAAAAGTTATTAATAACATATTTCAATAACATAATTAATTACATGTCGCCTTCACAAAATTGGTAGGCCCAGAAAGTGACACCCAAAAGTGACACATCATGGTTAGTTTGCTTGCTGTGTGTTTTACAACTTGATGCCCACTTTGGTGTTGTGGGTCACATAATGACATTGCTTGCTGTGTGTTTTACAACTTGATGCCCACTTTGGTGTTGTGGATCACATAATGACGTTGCTTGCTGTGTGTTTTACAACTTGATGCCCACTTTGGTGTTGTGGGTCACATAATGACGTTGCTTGCTGTGTGTTTTACAACTGGTAATGTAATAATGAATCAAAACTGTTGATTACTTAATAGTGTACAACACAATTATTATGTAACTTGCTGTGCGTGTTTGTGTACATGACTGCCTGTAATGTAATAATCAACCACAACTAATGTACGTACAGCCGACAATGTAATAATCAACCACAACTAATGTACGTACAGCCAACAATGTAATAATCAACCAACTAATGCACGTACAGCCGACAATGTAATAATCAACCACAACTAATGTACGTACAGCCGGCAATGTAATAATCAACCACAACTAATGTACGTACAGCCGACAATGTAATAATCAACCACAACTAAAGTACGTACAGCCGACAATGTAATAATCAACCAACTAATGTACGTACAGCCGACAATGTAATAATCAACCACAACTAATGTACGTACAGCCGACAATGTAATAATCAACCAACTAATGTACGTACAGCCGACAATGTAATAATCATCCACAACTAATGTACGTACAGCCGACAATGTAATAATCAACCACAACTAATGTACGTACAGCCGACAATGTTATAATCAACCACAACTAATATACGTACAGCCGACAATGTAATAATCAACCACAACTAATGTACGTACAGCCGACAATGTTATAATCAACCAAAACTAATGTACGTACAGCCGACAATGTAATAATCAACCACAACTAATGTACGTACAGCCGACAATGTAATAATCAACCACAACTAATGTACGTACAGCCGGCAATGTAATAATCAACCACAACTAATGTACGTACAGCCGACAATGTAATAATCAACCACAACTAACGTACGTACAGCCGACAATGTAATAATCAACCACAACTAATGTACGTACAGCCGACAATGTAATAATCAACCACAACTAATGTACGTACAGCCGACAGTGTAATCCATGTCATGAGAATCTCGCCTGCTTGTAAGATGCATTCGTGGCCGAGATGCGTTTCTTTTTGTGTACTCGATTCTGACAGGTTAAACATATGTGTTTAGAATACATAACATTTACACTGTGTTGCACCGAGTAGCTGTTTAGTTGTTGCGAGCCTGTGCTCATAATCTTTGCAAAATGTGTTTCCGCTTGTATTGTAGCAGCAATGGCGCAGACAGTGGACATTAGCAGGTCTTGATCGAACAATGTCAACTATGCAGAGGACACCATACATTGATTTTATCAATGATGATCAGTATACCAATTCATCAACGCATGGCCAGAGGCACAAATGTGTTCTTTGTTGCACACCTGCGGGATAATTCCTGCTTTGTGCATGTTGATCAGTTCGGTATAACAACTTACCCACTATTGTCGTGTTGCATTGTGATAACATTTCAGTTGTGACGTCAATAAACTATTGCCATGGTGATGGACTTGATTCTGTCTTAATGAGTGGTTGAGCTGAGATAGCAATAAAAGCCCATGGCTTTCATTGTTCTAAACGACAACATATTTGACTCCATGGATTGAAGAAACATCACAAAAAACGCATTGCTGCCGGGACTGGGATCATGAATTCCACCCTAAATCACTCCTCGAAGTTGACAATAACATCTACTGGTATATTTGTTGGTAATATCTTAATTAAATTACCCAAATTAGTATTCCTCCTATTGACAATAATGTAACTACTCAATCCCTGTTTCACAGACGTTTAGGCGGGTGCTGCTAATAATTTAGGTCAGCTGAGTAAAATATTGCCATTTTATTTATGAGAATGATGTCGAGGCTAAAACAAATTTCAAGAGTTCCTGCAGTGATCCTTAAGTGCAACAATTTGTGCTAACCCAGCCAGCAACATGTTATTATTTCTAAAAAGTCATTAATATTCCAGGCCCAGTGATGGGGTGCTGCCATCTCACGGCACTTGGATAATGTAGGCTAGTCCGAGCTACGATTCTTGACAAATCGATCCGTCGTTTTGATTATATATCAATCAGTTGAAGAACCTTGAACCAGATAAAAAATTCTTTCATTTACTGTTGATTTTAATTTTTTTTAAATTGTTATTAATGGAGTCGCACAATACTGGGCCATATTGGTGTCCTGTAACTTGCGCTATATTTTGATCCATAACCAGCTTCTTTGTGGACAGTTCCTGTTGATAACATTTGTGCTGTATCGTTGGCTCATGAAGAAAGAAGACACAAAAAAACACATCTTGCCTCTAATGTTGTTTGAAATAAATTGGTTGTGGACAGTGTGGTAGATAACGTGAGTTAGTGTCCACCCTTTCAAGTCCAGTCGTCCTTTTTTGGCTCAGTAATATTATTAAATATTTTTAAGTTGCTATTTATGTTGCACTCTTTGCACACGCACACGCGCACACACACACCTACACAGGGTCACAGTAGTCGCACGTGTAAGTACGTGTTTTATAACTCTTATGCGAATAAGTTAACTTCAAAGTAATTAAGTGCTAATTCTGGCTGTTTATAAACAAAATTTACTGTTTGAAATTTTTTCGGCTGCAACATTCAAAATGCAAACCTTCTTTTAAATAAAATTTAAACTCTTTATTTTGGGTTTATGAAACGTGATTTGCTAGGCAACTTCAATGTATTCAATGTTATCCTAGTGACAAGTAAGAACAATATAATTTCTATTAATGCATATAAATGACGAACGAATATTTTACGATACAGGACATTCCTCTGTACAGTGAAGAAGCTTCACATTGAGAAAATCAGAAAAGAGCCATTATACTGAAGGTGTGTATTCAACTGATCAACTTGATAAATTATTCTAGCCTTTTTACTGCTGTGTCATTGAAACGACTGCAATATTATAATTAACTGTATTTCCCAAAATTCATATGGAAATTAAATATTCAGACAGGATCTAGTGATAATTGTATTTAATTTCCACAATCATGACATACAATAAATGAAATGCAGCATATCTGAGATGACACATTTCAAGTTGAAACAAACAGTAGAGAAACATCTAAAAATGTGAGTTAGTGTCGAGATCCTCACTGGCCCATCCTCAGGGCAGTGTGTGCTGCTCTCTGGTGTCACGTGACAGTACTTATGACTGTCACGTGACAACAGCTCCAAGAAAGTCACAGGAAGGTTGTAACCACCGAGGTCCCAAAACCTCCATCGAGAAGAGACTCAGGATTCTGAGATATACAGTTGAACTTCTCTATTAAGGCCACCCTTGGGACTAGGACAAAGCGATAGCAATAGCAAGGTGACCATATTAGTGGAACTAATTTTATATACTTTACTGCTACAGAAATAATTTGGGACTGTCCTAGGGTGACCTTAATTGCCAGGTGGCCATATCACAAAGGTGATCATAAAGTGAGACTCGACTGTCTACACATGTACTATTATGTCCAATACGAATGTAACAGAATCTCAGGTCAACTTACAGGCTGATTTATTATAAATGTTTTCACATCACGAAGCCATAAACGTGGCTCTTTGGGTACAAATTAACAAGAAAATACAGTCACATAATCAAAACTAGTCCAGTCATTTGCACTTACTAACAACACATGCTGAAAACTACAAACGTACAAAGGCAGAAAGCTGTCTTCATCGTGACAACTATGTGGCCACCATTTTAGCTTCGTCGACAATTGGCTTCAGTTTTGCGCCAGCTGCAGTGGCGCCACCTGCTCGGGCTTGTGTGAACAACTGTAGACCGAGTCTGTAGAGGTCTTGGTCGACGCCTTGTGACAGGCTGAACATGCCAAGTCCCTCTGAGTCCTGCAATCACGCGGGTGCAGTGAGGTCATCGCCACATGTCGTTTCTCGGTAAAAGGTTAACGGGGCATCAACAGTTTGTTTTTATTTGATGTAAATTTTATTTGATGTAAATGATGTAGGGTGAAGAGATATAATGTAAATAATGTAGGGTGAAGAGATATAATGTAAATGATGTAGGGTGAAGAGATATATTGTAAACGACGTAGGGTGAAGAGATATACTGTAAACGACGTAGGGTGAAGATATATTGTAAACGATGTAGGGTGAAGAGATATAAAGTAAACAATGTAGGGTGAAGAGATATAATGTAAATGATGTAGGGTGAAGATATATATTGTAAATGACGTAGGGTGAAGATATATAATGTAAATGACGTAGGGTGAAGAAATATATTGTAAATGATGTAGGGTGAAGAGATATAATGTAAATAATGTAGGGTGAAGAGATATAATGTAAATGATGTAGGGTGAAGAGGTATAATGTAAATGATGTAGTGTGAAGAGATATAATGTAAATAATGTAGGGTGAAGAGATATAATGTAAATGACGTAGGGTGAAGAGATATAATGTAAATGATGTAGGGTGAAGAGATATAATGTAAATGATGTAGGGGAAGATATATAATGTAAATGATGTAGGGTGAAGAGATATAATGTAAATGACGTAGGGGGAAGATATAATGTAAATGTAATAGTGAACAATAAGATAGTTAAAATATAATGCATATTAAGTCATCTGAAAATGGCTTAAGAAAACATTGTTGATATCGTCAAAATTTACATGAAATTACAAAATTCTCCGCCATTTTAACACTTCTACAGGCAAATTAAAAGCCAAACCAAACAGAAGCTGTCAAAGGCGATACCTTTCCGAGTTTACACAGTTGTCGGTGAATCTCAAGTTCACACCGGCACACAATGCTCTTCGATGCGGACGGAACACTGCAAGTTCGCACGTTCTCGTTTCTTGACAACCGAACTTGCATGGAATACGGCAATGTCATGCAACAGTTCAAAGCTTTGCTTTACTCGTTTACTTGCATCTACTTTCTTCTCTCCATTGACAACAGGGTTCTTAATTGTTGTGGTTTCGGATGTGGCAGTTTCAACATTATCAGGTGTTTCTGAAAGGGTAGATATAATCAGTGAATTACACAACTGGCCTTGATTAGAGATAATCTGATCAAAATGAATCTACCCATACATGTATTCAATGAACTCAGGTAATTTTTTTCCAAAAATCCTGCCCGTGAGGTGCTGAAGGGTACCCCAAAGCGAACAGTGAAAAACCATTACAAGAAAACTGCTATTCCCTCTAATGTTTCCATCTTAAGTTCTGGTTCTAAGGCAAGCGTGTACTCGGAGCAGAATGTGATTTTATGCATTTTTGACATTAAAATGAGTTTTCAGTTGTTGACATTTCTATGTACAAATATTATTCAACTTGTTATTCATGTACGTTGTATTGTTGAAATAAATAAGTTTGTATGTATAAAAAAACATGTCTTTTATGTGACGCCTATCACGGCTACGTTTTGTTTTTGGTAAATCAGGCGTGAATTATGTGATTTTCCGTGATCGACTGTGTTCCGAAAAGTACAGGCATTCGCTGCGTGATGGTAGAAATCGTTTATAAATAGCACCGTAGGCGACCAAGTAACCCCGACTACGAACGAACCCCCGTTTTTATATGATGAAACGTGTGTTGCCATGTACTCAAACTTTGAACACGACTATCTTAGAAACATGTTTTTTCCTTGCTACTACTTTACAGAATTGTTTGAAACTTGCCATAGTGTATCTTGATAGTATGATCTTGAAAACCACCAAATTCCTTTCTGAAAAATATGAATCCCTTTTTACATAATGAGTCACAACTGGAATTTTGTACCTCCATTTTTGCATTTTCGTATGCTATAGTTTTAAAAAATCATAAAAAAAGTTTTTAGAAAAAAAAAGTGCTTGGTGGTTTTCACAAGGGATGTGTAGAGTAACTACACAAAACATTTGAGTCATCTAAGGCTGGTAGTCAATCCAAGATGGCAGCCACACTATGGGAAAACACACTAGAAAAATTCTTTAAAAATTCCCAGCTCTGCTGCGAGGTAGATTAATAAACTCTGAAAGTTTCAGCTCCCTGTGTTCAATAAAAGTTAAGAAATACAATAAAGTACGTTTAGAGTACACCCTTGCCAAGTGAATTGTTTCTATTACTAACAAATTCTTGTAATTGTTTGTCATGTGCTAACAAACACATGACTATGCCAATGAGTGATCGTGTTAAAATTATTTTTGTTTCCTAGTGCAAGTATCTATTTTTTGTTAAACATCAGCAAGTTATATTGTTACTTGAACACCTGGGTTCAATTCTGAATTGAAATTGAATTAAATGTATCAGATATTTGGAATGAGCAGACACCAAAATAAAGCAAACAACTGCAGAACTGCCAGTGCATGTCCTAAAGGATTTGTCACCTGACAACACTTGGGCTGTATTCATGTTCAGTCTTTCCTTTATATCTGTTCTCTAGATCCATACATTCCCCAGTTTTACTATCACATTGGTTGTTAACTAGACTTGTCACCAGGTCATCTTGGTTTCTGTCTCGTCTGAAGGACTTCTGTTGGATCAAAACTTCCCGTGAACACAGCCTATCTGTCAGGAGAAGGACTGAACCTATTTTACACTGGCGTACAAGGTGACGCGATGGTGTCACCACCTGCTGGATTGGTATGCAGGACAAGATGCAAGTGGCGCCACCCGGCGGACTGTTTGTTGCTGAAAAAGAATAAAAAATGTGTACCTTTTTCTTCCTTGACAATTATATCCTTTGTGTCACATCCTTTGCCTTGGTGACGTCACTCGCGTCATTGCCTGTGTCCAGTTGACACTCATAGTTGCGTTTCACTTTCTCGAGAAGTGCTGGTCTGGCGAAAGCTTTCGACACTCTGAGACGTGAAAATACACTTGCCGGCTGGAATCGCTTCAGTGCCGAGGTTGACTGCGGGGCCGCCCTGATTGGTTGCTGTTGCACAAGGCTCGACCAATCAATGCAGAGCGTATCAACGACATCTACAACATGGAATATTTTCTTTCTAAATCACCAGAGTATTTTGTTTTATAGTTTATATCCTCAAATTACTTAAATCTGTGCAAATGGTATAAGAAACAATGTGGTATTTTGGTATTCGACTACTGAAATCATATCATCTGCAACAGTCTGACGAGGTCTCTATTCTGGGGCTATTATTTTTGTTATCTATATATGAATGTAATGTGCATGGTCGTCAAGTCTGTAATTACAATGAGTTATTTGAAATTAGGATTTCAATTACTGTAATGTGCATGGTCGTCAAGTCTGTAATTACAATGAGTTATTTGAAATTAGGATTTCAATTAATGTAATGTGCATGGTCGTCAAGTCTGTAATTACAATGAGTTATTTGAAATTAGGATTTCAATTACTGTAATGTGCATGGTCGTCAAGTATGTAATTACAACGAGTTATTTGAAATTAGGATTTCAATTACTGTAATGTGCTTGGTCGTCAAGTCTGTAATTACAACGAGTTATTTGAAATTAGGATTTCAATTACTGTAATGTGCATGGTCGTCAAGTCTGTAATTACAATGAGTTATTTGAAATTAGGATTTCAATTACTGTAAGATATGGCATGAATGATTACAATTTCATCAATCCAATTATGATGACTCAGAATGTTTATTTTTATTACTTTATTTATGTAATATAATTTCAAGCAAAACAACAACTGTTAATGACTGAACATTCTTCAGGATAGTTAGTTTTCAGATCATAAACTTTCGTTTTTCATATCCAAGATGTTTAATTTACCTGACAGAGGCTTTCGTCAACGTGTCACGACCGATGAAGTCGGCGTGATACGTTGACGGAAGCCTCTAAGCAAGTAAATTAAACATCTTGGATATGAAAAATGAAAGTTTCTGATTTAACAACTGTTAATGTTGATATCCTCCAAGTCCTGGTCAAAGAGTTAGTGCAAGACGTGTTGGCTTAGTTAGGGTGTAATAACCATGTTTCTCAACTGCTGGTGATAATAGCAAGATACTGTTATTGCACTGTAAAGTTAGGCTTCAATTCGAATACTGCATGTCATATCTTATGAAGGACATAGTTTAATTAATAGAAAAAACAACAATTCAATCTAGAATTGAGAAACCTTCATTATGGGAAACACAAAATAATGCCATATCAAAACTAGGGACAATCAGATAAAAAACTGGAGATCAGCTTTTTTAATGAAAATATTGACATTACTATATGTTCATATAAGGGAGATAAAAAGAACTATAGAGGATGCAAAGTAACATTACTGAAAGAAGAAAATAAGGCTAAACGTCAGCCTGGAAATTGGGTTTGACAGGATACTCGATACAATGAGCAAAGCAGTTTTCTTTTTACAATTTAAATAGACTTACACACATTTTTATTAAACTGGCTGAGAACATTATTTAAACTACCCACAAATTGCTTATTTGGATATCAAAGAACCAAATTTTTAATGTTCTGTAACAGCTGTAAATGGCTCCTGTTGCCTGCCGATGAACAAACTTGATGTTTTGTGTTTCCATGACAACGTACCAGATTTGCGGCCTGTGGGTTCATCTTGGTCGTCATCTTTCATGTCACCAATGATGTCATCAATGTCGTCCCCGGAAGAGATGTTTTCGTAGCCAATGTCAGCAATGGACGCAACGTCACTCAGTCTAGTGTCACCACCTACCGGAGAAACATTGAAACACACATTGGAACTGTTGATACAAATAATACGGGACATACTCCAGTAGAATACCCCTTTAACTAGCAGAAAATATGTGTTGAAGGTACACTCCAGTAGAATACTCCTTTAACTAGTGGACAACATGTGTTGAATGTACACTCCACTAGAATACCCCTTTAACTAGTGGACGACATGTGTTGAATGTACACTCCACTAGAATACCCCTTTAACTAGTGGACGACATGTGTTGAAGGTACACTCCAGTAGAATACCCCTTTAACTAGTGGACGACATGTGTTGAAGGTACACTCCAGTAGAATACCCCTTTAACTAGTGGACGACATGTGTTGAAGGTACACTCCAGTAGAATACCCCTTTAACTAGTGGACGACATGTGTTGAAGGTACACTCCAGTAGAATGCCCCTTTAACTAGTGGACGACATGTGTTGAAGGTACACTCCAGTAGAATACCCCTTTAACTAGTGGACGACATGTGTTGAAGGTACACTCCAGTAGAATGCCCCTTTAACTAGTAGACAATATGTGTTGAAGGTACACTCCAGTAGAATACTCCTTTAACTAGTGGACAACATGTGTTGAATGTACACTCCACTAGAATACCCCTTTAACTAGTGGACGACATGTGTTGAAGGTACACTCCAGTAGAATACCCCTTTAACTAGTGGACGACATGTGTTGAAGGTACACTCCAGTAGAATACCCCTTTAACTAGTGGACGACATGTGTTGAAGGTACACTCCAGTAGAATACCCCTTTAACTAGTGGACGACATGTGTTGAAGGTACACTCCAGTAGAATACCCCTTTAACTAGTGGACGACATGTGTTGAAGGTACACTCCAGTAGAATACCCCTTTAACTAGTGGACGACATGTGTTGAATGTACACTCCACTAGAATACTCCTTTAACTAGTGGACGACATGTGTTGAAGGTACACTCCAATAGAATACCCCTTTAACTAGTGGACGACATGTGTTGAAGGTACACTCCAGTAGAATACCCCTTTAACTAGTGGACGACATGTGTTGAAGGTACACTCCAGTAGAATACCCCTTTAACTAGTGGACGACATGTGTTGAAGGTACACTCCAGTAGAATACCCCTTTAACTAGTGGACGACATGTGTTGAATGTACACTCCAGTAGAATACCCCTTTAACTAGTGGACGACATGTGTTGAAGGTACACTCCAATAGAATACCCCTTTAACTAGTGGACGACATGTGTTGAAGGTACACTCCAGTAGAATACCCCTTTAACTAGTGGACGACATGTGTTGAAGGTACACTCCAGTAGAATACCCCTTTAACTAGTGGACGACATGTGTTGAAGGTACACTCCAGTAGAATACCCCTTTAACTAGTGGACGACATGTGTTGAAGGTACACTCCAGTAGAATACCCCTTTAACTAGTGGACGACATGTGTTGAAGGTACACTCCAGTAGAATGCCCCTTTAACTAGTGGACGACATGTGTTGAAGGTACACTCCAGTAGAATACCTCTTTAACTAGTGGACGACATGTGTTGAAGGTACACTCCAGTAGAATGCCCCTTTAACTAGTAGACAATATGTGTTGAAGGTACACTCCAGTAGAATACCCCTTTAACTAGTGGACAACATGTGTTGAAGGTAAACTTTCCTGAACTGATACCAGTTAGTAATCTCGAAACAGTGTTCACAATTTGGCTTTTGCTTCAACAAAATGTTCAAACTGTAAACATAACATTCAAGTTTAAAACAACCTTTACTGGCACTTACTGCTGAGACACACATCTCCACCCACAAATATATCACCTTTGAAGTTGGGTGTTGTACGTGTTATTGTATTGACACTTACTGCTGAGACACACATCTCCACCCACAAATATATCACCTTTGAAGTTGGGTGTTGTACGTCTTATTGTATTGGCACTTACTGCTGAGACACACATCTCCACCCGCAAATATATCACCTTTGAAGTTGGGTGTTGTACGTCTTATTGTATTGACACTTACTGCTGAGACACACATCTCCACCCGCAAATATATCACCTTTGAAGTTGGGTGTTGTACGTCTTATTGTTACAGGAATCTCAGAATAAAAATAAAGGAATATTAATGAGATAACAGTAATTATCAATTGCCAACTTTCTACATTACGCCACACAATTTGCTGATCATTATGTAGATTTGTAAAATAATTCTGAAGTGATCAATTGAAAGACGCCTCCAAACCTCCACAGTTTCTATGAAACAATAGGAATCTCGGAGTCACTACTAAAATGGTGGAAATATAAAAACGGTGGACATCCAAATTACAAAGACAAACCTGACAGTGTTAACTGTGGCGACACAACATCGACTGAGTGGTTTGCTAGCTCACCACCAGGGGGCCTCTCTGTCTCACGTGTCGATCGCGATGTCTAAAAGAACACAACTGTCTTAAGTAAAAGATATGACACTGGATTTTAGTTCGATTTAGTTACTCCTTGTGTCTCGGACTAATTTCATGAAAAAAGCAAACTAACCTATCATTCAGTAAGACAGTCTAATTAGCTCGTGCTTATTTTGTATAATTTAAGTTTTGGTGACATTAGGAGACAATTAGAGACAAAAAATTAAAATAAAATTAGTTATGAACGGACCCGATTGAAACGGCACAACTGTTAGTTATAGGATTTGACTCGTAAAATTATGATTTAGCCAAACGTATAGCTACTGTCTCGTCAAAGTGCAAAGGTCAACGTGTTTAGGTTAATTCGCTTACGCGCCAAATTTGCCAATTTCCGTACAAATGCTTTCGCCACTGAATCAGCTTTTTCCATGATTTCTCCGACTTACATTTAGATATCATACTTGCAGAAAACATACATTTATGATTAATTATAATATATCTCTACTAGCTTGCACACTCCTGGAGAACAAACCAGGGGCAGCAATTACACATCACTGTTACATTATTTTGACCTGTTACAACTTGCTGTCACACTGGCGCCCTCTGGAAGCGAGTGCAGAACTATGTCTCTGCCATTTTATTTCTGAAACTGGGAATTCTCAGCTTTCACTCAACTGTACCTTGGACGCTGCCAGTGGCCTCCTTCCCCGCCTCAGTCCTCTCTCCCTCTCTCCTCCCTGCCGGGCCTATCCCGGGAGTGTCCCAGACGTCCCCTCTCTGCTCCCATCAGAGATCCCTCGGGATGGGGTCATTCCATATCGTGCTCCCCAACCTACTGCCTTCCCCTCTCTCCCCGTTCCCGCGGTGGTGGGATACGACCTCCGAGTCATAGTCGCTGTGGGGACGGTCGTTGCCATGGATATGACCGATGATGACTGCCGAGACTGCTGCAACTGGGACGGTGACGAACCTGGTCCTCCGAGGGTCCCAGGACCGGGACCTCTCCCGCAGGGGCATCCTGAGTGGAGGCAAGAGGAAGATATCTCATCAATTTACAAAAAATAAATGCATTTCGTATTGATATATATTTGTACCTTTGCCAATTGCACAGTGATGTAATTGAATGACTGGTGGCATAGTAACACATATAATCGGATTGTGTTACTACGCCACCACTGAGTACATTTATACAGGAATGCATATTGCAAAAGGTACCTTTTCATAATTCTTCCACTCTAATGAGTTGATTGAAACTCATTGTTAGGAACTGTATGTTGCATCGCTGCAGTCTCTTGTACTTATTTCATAAAGTTGAATCGACCAACCTTTTTGTCTTTCTGGCTTTAAGTGGTGTCATCTGGTGGCTTTTCTTCTTCTGACCAATCGTCTCGGTCATCATCAGCACCACCTGGTAACAAAATAGTTATTTATATTACTTTAAATCCGTCTTGCTTAGACTGGAAGTAATTGAAAGGTATGTGTTTCTCATTTATTAACATTTATTTATGTACCAGAATAAATATGATGAAAGTTGCTCCCTGCAAAATAGCTTCTAATATGACCAAATAATGTTCATAAGTGTGTGTGTGGTGTTCGTGTGTGTGTGTGGTGTGTGTGTGCGTGTGTGCGTCTGTGGGGTGTGTGTGTGATGTGTGTGCGTTGTGTGTGTGTGATGTGTGTGCGTTGTGTGTGTGTGGTGTGTATGGTGTGTATGTGTGTAGTGTGTGATGTGTGTGTGTTGTGTGTGTGTGTGTGTGTGTGTGTGGTGTGTGTGTGTGTGTGTGTGGTGTTCGTGTGTGTGTGTGTGTCGTGTGTGTGTGGTGTGTATGGTGTGTATGTGTGTGGTGTGTGTGTGTGTATGTGGTGTGTGTGTGGTGTGCGTGTATGTGTGGTGTTCGTGTGTGTGTGTGTGTGTGTGGGGTGTATGGCGTGTATGTGTGTATGGTGTGTGTGTGTGCGTGTGTGTATGCTAGGTAAGTAAGCGGTCATCTGTGTAAGTGCATGAGCATGTGTGATAAGTAAGCGGTCATCTGTGTAAGTGCATGAGCATGTGTGATAAGTAAGCGGTCATCTGTGTAAGTGCATGTGCATGTGTGATAAGTAAGCGGTCATCTGTGTAAGTGCATGAGCATGTGTGATAAGTAAGCGGTCATCTGTGTAAGTGCATGTGCATGTGTGATAAGTAAGCGGTCATCTGTGTAAGTGCATGAGCATGTGTGATAAGTAAGCGGTCATCTGTGTAAGTGCATGTGCATGTGTGATAAGTAAGCGGTCATCTGTGTAAGTGCATGAGCATGTGTGATAAGTAAGCGGTCATCTGTGTAAGTGCACGAGCATGTGTGATAAGTAAGCGGTCATCTGTGTAAGTGCATGAGCATATGTGATAAGTAAGCGGTCATCTGTGTAAGTGCATGAGCATGTGTGATAAGTAAGCGGTCATCTGCGTAAGTGCATGTGCATGTGTGATAAGTAAGCGGTCATCTGTATAAGTGCATGAGCATATGTAATAAGTAAGCGGTCATCTGTGTAAGTGCATGAGCATGTGTGATAAGTAAGTGGTCATCTGTGTAAGTGCATGTGCATGTGTGATAAGTAAGCGGTCATCTGCGTAAGTGCATGAGCATGTGTGATAAGTAAGCGGTCATCTGTGTAAGTGCATGTGCATGTGTGATAAGTAAGCGGTCATCTGTGTAAGTGCATGAGCATGTGTGATAAGTAAGCGGTCATCTGCGTAAGTGCATGAGCATGTGTGATAAGTAAGCGGTCATCTGTGTAAGTGCATGTGCATGTGTGATAAATAAGCGGTCATCTGCGTAAGTGCATGAGCATGTGTGATAAGTAAGCGGTCATCTGTGTAAGTGCATGAGCATGTGTGATAAGTAAGCGGTCATCTGTGTAAGTGCATGAGCATGTGTGATAAGTAAGCGGTCATCTGTGTAAGTGCATGAGCATATGTGATAAGTAAGTGGTCATCTGTGTAAGTGCATGTGCATGTGTGATAAGTAAGCGGTCATCTGTGTAAGTGCATGAGCATGTGTGATAAGTAAGCGGTCATCTGTGTAAGTGCATGAGCATATGTGATAAGTAAGTGGTCATCTGTGTAAGTGCATGTGTGATAAGTAAGCGGTCATCTGTGTAAGTGCATGAGCATATGTGATAAGTAAGCGGTCATCTGTGTAAGTGCATGAGCATATGTGATAAGTAAGTGGTCATCTGTGTAAGTGCATGTGCATGTGTGATAAGTAAGCGGTCATCTGTGTAAGTGCATGTGCATGTGTGATAAGTAAGCGGTCATCTGTGTAAGTGCATGTGCATGTGTGATAAGTAAGCGGTCATCTGCGTAAGTGCATGAGCATGTGTGATAAGTAAGCGGTCATCTGCGTAAGTGCATGAGCATGTGTGATAAGTAAGCAGTCATCTGTGTAAGTGCATGAGCATGTGTGATAAGTAAGCGGTCATCTGTGTAAGTGCATGTGCATGTGTGATAAGTAAGTGGTCATCTGTGTAAGTGCATGAGCATATGTGATAAGTAAGCGGTCATCTGTGTAAGTGCATGAGCATGTGTGATAAGTAAGTGGTCATCTGCGTAAGTGCATGTGCATGTGTGATAAGTAAGCGGTCATCTGCATAAGTGCATGAGCATGTGTGATAAGTAAGCGTTCATCTGTATAAGTGCATGAGCATGTGTGATAAGTAAGCGGTCATCTGTGTAAGTGCATGAGCATGTGTGATAAGTAAGTGGTCATCTGTGTAAGTGCATGTGCATGTGTGATAAGTAAGCGGTCATCTGCATAAGTGCATGAGCATGTGTGATAAGTAAGCGGTCATCTGTGTAAGTGCATGAGCATGTGTGATAAGTAAGCGGTCATCTGTGTAAGTGCATGAGCATGTGTGATAAGTAAGCGGTCATCTGTGTAAGTGCATGAGCATATGTGATAAGTAAGTGGTCATCTGTGTAAGTGCATGTGCATGTGTGATAAGTAAGCGGTCATCTGTGTAAGTGCATGAGCATGTGTGATAAGTAAGCGGTCATCTGTGTAAGTGCATGAGCATATGTGATAAGTAAGTGGTCATCTGTGTAAGTGCATGTGTGATAAGTAAGCGGTCATCTGTGTAAGTGCATGAGCATATGTGATAAGTAAGCGGTCATTTGTGTAAGTGCATGAGCATATGTGATAAGTAAGTGGTCATCTGTGTAAGTGCATGTGCATGTGTGATAAGTAAGCGGTCATCTGTGTAAGTGCATGTGCATGTGTGATAAGTAAGCGGTCATCTGTGTAAGTGCATGTGCATGTGTGATAAGTAAGCGGTCATCTGTGTAAGTGCATGAGCATGTGTGATAAGTAAGCGGTCATCTGTGTAAGTGCATGTGCATGTGTGATAAGTAAGCGGTCATCTGTGTAAGTGCATGTGCATGTGTGATAAGTAAGCGGTCATCTGTGTAAGTGCATGAGCATGTGTGATAAGTAAGCGGTCATCTGTGTAAGTGCATGAGCATGTGTGATAAGTAAGTGGTCATCTGTGTAAGTGCATGAGCATATGTAATAAGTAAGCGGTCATCTGTGTAAGTGCATGTGCATGTGTGATAAGTAAGCGGTCATCTGTGTAAGTGCATGTGCATGTGTGATAAGTAAGCGGTCATCTGTGTAAGTGCATATGTGATAAGTAAGCGGTCATCTGTGTAAGTGCATGAGCATGTGTGATAAGTAAGCGGTCATCTGTGTAAGTGCATGAGCATATGTGATAAGTAAGTGGTCATCTGTGTAAGTGCATGTGATAAGTAAGTGGTCATCTGTGTAAGTGCATGAGCATGTGTGATAAGTAAGCGGTCATCTGTGTAAGTGCATGAGCATATGTGATAAGTAAGTGGTCATCTGTGTAAGTGCATGTGCATGTGTGATAAGTAAGCGGTCATCTGTGTAAGTGCATGTGCATGTGTGATAAGTAAGCGGTCATCTGTGTAAGTGCATGTGCATGTGTGATAAGTAAGCGGTCATCTGTGTAAGTGCATGTGTGATAAGTAAGCGGTCATCTGTGTAAGTGCATGTGTGATAAGTAAGTGGTCATCTGTGTAAGTGCATGAGCATGTGTGATAAGTAAGCGGTCATCTGTGTAAGTGCATGAGCATGTGTGATAAGTAAGCAGTCATCTGTGTAAGTGCATGAGCATGTGTGATAAGTAAGCGGTCATCTGTGTAAGTGCATGAGCATGTGTGATAAGTAAGCGGTCATCTGTGTAAGTGCATGAGCATATGTGATAAGTAAGTGGTCATCTGTGTAAGTGCATGAGCATATGTGATAAGTAAGTGGTCATCTGTGTAAGTGCATGAGTATGTGTGATAAGTAAGTGGTCATCTGTGTAAGTGCATGTGCATGTGTGATAAGTAAGCGGTCATCTGTGTAAGTGCATGAGCATGTGTGATAAGTAAGCGGTCATCTGTGTAAGTGCATGAGCATATGTGATAAGTAAGTGGTCATCTGTGTAAGTGCATGTGCATGTGTGATAAGTAAGCGGTCATCTGTGTAAGTGCATGAGCATGTGTGATAAGTAAGCGGTCATCTGTGTAAGTGCATGAGCATATGTGATAAGTAAGTGGTCATCTGTGTAAGTGCATGTGCATGTGTGATAAGTAAGCGGTCATCTGTGTAAGTGCATGAGCATATGTGATAAGTAAGCGGTCATCTGTGTAAGTGCATGAGCATATGTGATAAGTAAGTGGTCATCTGTGTAAGTGCATGTGCATGTGTGATAAGTAAGCGGTCATCTGTATAAGTGCATGTGCATGTGTGATAAGTAAGCGGTCATCTGTGTAAGTGCATGTGCATGTGTGATAAGTAAGCGGTCATCTGTGTAAGTGCATGAGCATGTGTGATAAGTAAGCGGTCATCTGTGTAAGTGCATGAGCATGTGTGATAAGTAAGTGGTCATCTGTGTAAGTGCATGTGCATGTGTGATAAGTAAGCGGTCATCTGTGTAAGTGCATGAGCATGTGTGATAAGTAAGTGGTCATCTGTGTAAGTGCATGTGCATGTGTGATAAGTAAGCGGTCATCTGTGTAAGTGCATGAGCATGTGTGATAAGTAAGCGGTCATCTGTGTAAGTGCATGTGTGATAAGTAAGCGGTCATCTGTGTAAGTGCATGTGCATGTGTGATAAGTAAGCGGTCATCTGTGTAAGTGCATGAGCATGTGTGATAAGTAAGTGGTCATCTGTGTAAGTGCATGTGCATGTGTGATAAGTAAGCGGTCATCTGTGTAAGTGCATGAGCATGTGTGATAAGTAAGCGGTCATCTGTGTAAGTGCATGAGCATGTGTGATAAGTAAGCGGTCATCTGTGTAAGTGCATGAGCATGTGTGATAAGTAAGCGGTCATCTGTGTAAGTGCATGAGCATGTGTGATAAGTAAGCGGTCATCTGTGTAAGTGCATGTGCATGTGTGATAAGTAAGCGGTCATCTGTGTAAGTGCATGTGCATGTGTGATAAGTAAGCGGTCATCTGTGTAAGTACATGAGCATGTGTGATAAGTAAGCGGTCATCTGTGTAAGTGCATGAGCATGTGTGATAAGTAAGCGGTCATCTGTGTAAGTGCATGTGCATGTGTGATAAGTAAGCGGTCATCTGTGTAAGTGCATGAGCATGTGTGATAAGTAAGCGGTCATCTGTGTAAGTGCATGAGCATGTGTGATAAGTAAGTGGTCATCTGTGTAAGTGCATGAGCATGTGTGATAAGTAAGCGGTCATCTGTGTAAGTGCATGAGCATGTGTGATAAGTAAGTGGTCATCTGTGTAAGTGCATGAGCATGTGTGATAAGTAAGTGGTCATCTGTGTAAGTGCATGAGCATGTGTGATAAGTAAGCGGTCATCTGTGTAAGTGCATGAGCATATGTAATAAGTAAGCGGTCATCTGTGTAAGTGCACGAGCATGTGTGATAAGTAAGCGGTCATCTGTGTAAGTGCATGTGATAAGTAAGCGGTCATCTGTGTAAGTGCATGAGCATGTGTGATAAGTAAGCGGTCATCTGTGTAAGTGCATGTGATAAGTAAGCGGTCATCTGTGTAAGTGCATGAGCATGTGTGATAAGTAAGCGGTCATCTGTGTAAGTGCATGAGCATGTGTGATAAGTAAGCGGTCATCTGTGTAAGTGCATGTGCATGTGTGATAAGTAAGCAGTCATCTGTGTAAGTGCATGAGCATGTGTGATAAGTAAGCAGTCATCTGTGTAAGTGCATGAGCATGTGTGATAAGTAAGCGGTCATCTGTGTAAGTGCATGAGCATGTGTGATAAGTAAGCGGTCATCTGTGTAAGTGCATGAGCATGTGTGATAAGTAAGCAGTCATCTGTGTAAGTGCATGAGCATGTGTGATAAGTAAGCGGTCATCTGTGTAAGTGCATGTGCATGTGTGATAAGTAAGCAATCATCTGTGTAAGTGCATGAGCATGTGTGATAAGTAAGCAGTCATCTGTGTAAGTGCATGTGTGATAAGTAAGCGGTCATCTGTGTAAGTGCATGAGCATGTGTGATAAGTAAGCGGTCATCTGTGTAAGTGCATGAGCATGTGTGATAAGTAAGTGGTCATCTGTGTAAGTGCACGAGCATGTGTGATAAGTAAGCGGTCGTCTGTATAAGTGCATGTGCATGTGTGATAAGTAAGTGGTCATCTGTGTAAGTGCATGTGCATGTGTGATAAGTAAGCAGTCATCTGTGTAAGTGCATGAGCATGTGTGATAAGTAAGCAGTCATCTGTGTAAGTGCATGTGTGATAAGTAAGCGGTCATCTGTGTAAGTGCATGAGCATGTGTGATAAGTAAGTGGTCATCTGTGTAAGTGCATGAGCATGTGTGATAAGTAAGCTGTCATCTGTGTAAGTGCATGAGCATGTGTGATAAGTAAGCGGTCATCTGTGTAAGTGCATGAGCATGTGTGATAAGTATGCAATCATCTGTGTAAGTGCATGAGCATGTGTGATAAGTAAGCAGTCATCTGTGTAAGTGCATGAGCATGTGTGATAAGTAAGCAGTCATCTGTGTAAATGCATGAGCATGTGTGATAAGTAAGCAGTCATCTGTGTAAGTGCATGAGCATGTGTGATAAGTATGCAATCTTCTGTGTAAGTGCATGAGCATGTGTGATAAGTAAGTGGTCATCTGTGTAAGTGCATGAGCATGTGTGATAAGTAAGCTGTCATCTGTGTAAGTGCATGAGCATGTGTGATAAGTAAGCGGTCATCTGTGTAAGTGCATGAGCATGTGTGATAAGTAAGCGGTCATCTGTGTAAGTGCATGAGCATGTGTGATAAGTAAGCAGTCATCTGTGTAAGTGCATGAGCATGTGTGATAAGTAAGCGGTCATCTGTGTAAGTGCATGTGCATGTGTGATAAGTAAGCAGTCATCTGTGTAAGTGCATGAGCATGTGTGATAAGTAAGCAGTCATCTGTGTAAGTGCATGTGTGATAAGTAAGCGGTCATCTGTGTAAGTGCATGAGCATGTGTGATAAGTAAGCGGTCATCTGTGTAAGTGCATGAGCATGTGTGATAAGTAAGTGGTCATCTGTGTAAGTGCACGAGCATGTGTGATAAGTAAGCGGTCGTCTGTATAAGTGCATGAGCATATGTGATAAGTAAGCAGTCATCTGTGTAAGTGCATGAGCATGTGTGATAAGTAAGCAGTCATCTGTGTAAGTGCATGTGTGATAAGTAAGCGGTCATCTGTGTAAGTGCATGAGCATGTGTGATAAGTAAGTGGTCATCTGTGTAAGTGCATGAGCATGTGTGATAAGTAAGCTGTCATCTGTGTAAGTGCATGAGCATGTGTGATAAGTAAGCGGTCATCTGTGTAAGTGCATGAGCATGTGTGATAAGTAAGCGGTCATCTGTGTAAGTGCATGTGCATGTGTGATAAGTAAGCGGTCATCTGTGTAAGTGCATGAGCATGTGTGATAAGTAAGCAGTCATCTGTGTAAGTGCAAGAGCATGTGTGATAAGTAAGCGGTCATCTGTGTAAGTGCATGAGCATGTGTGATAAGTAAGCAGTCATCTGTGTAAGTGCATGAGCATGTGTGATAAGTAAGCGGTCATCTGTGTAAGTGCATGTGCATGTGTGATAAGTAAGCGGTCATCTGTGTAAGTGCATGAGCATGTGTGATAAGTAAGCAGTCATCTGTGTAAGTGCATGTGTGATAAGTAAGCGGTCATCTGTGTAAGTGCATGAGCATGTGTGATAAGTAAGCTGTCATCTGTGTAAGTGCATGAGCATGTGTGATAAGTAAGCGGTCATCTGTGTAAGTGCATGAGCATGTGTGATAAGTAAGCAGTCATCTGTGTAAGTGCATGAGCATGTGTGATAAGTAAGAGGTCATCTGTGTAAGTGCATGAGCATGTGTGTTAAGTAAGCAGTCATCTGTGTAAGTGCATGAGCATGTGTGATAAGTAAGCGGTCATCTGTGTAAGTGCATGAGCATGTGTGTTAAGTAAGCAGTCATCTGTGTAAGTGCATGAGCATGTGTGATAAGTAAGCTGTCATCTGTGTAAGTGCATGAGCATGTGTGATAAGTAAGCGGTCATCTGTGTAAGTGCATGAGCATGTGTGATAAGTAAGCAGTCATCTGTGTAAGTGCATGAGCATGTGTGATAAGTAAGAGGTCATCTGTGTAAGTGCATGAGCATGTGTGTTAAGTAAGCAGTCATCTGTGTAAGTGCATGAGCATGTGTGATAAGTAAGCGGTCATCTGTGTAAGTGCATGTGCATGTGTGATAAGTAAGCGGTCATCTGTGTAAGTGCATGAGCATGTGTGATAAGTAAGCGGTCATCTGTGTAAGTGCATGAGCATGTGTGATAAGTAAGCAGTCATCTGTGTAAGTGCATGAGCATGTGTGATAAGTAAGCAGTCATCTGTGTAAGTGCATGAGCATGTGTGATAAGTAAGCGGTCATCTGTGTAAGTGCATGAGCATGTGTGATAAGTAAGCGGTCATCTGTGTAAGTGCATGAGCATGTGTGATAAGTAAGCGGTCATCTGTGTAAGTGGATGAGCATGTGTGATAAGTAAGCAGTCATCTGTGTAAGTGCATGAGCATGTGTGATAAGTAAGCAGTCATCTGTGTAAGTGCATGAGCATGTGTGACAAGTAAGCGGTCATCTGTGTAAGTGCATGAGCATATGTGATAAGTAAGCGGTCATCTGTGTAAGTGCATGAGCATGTGTGATAAGTAAGCGGTCATCTGTGTAAGTGCATGAGCATATGTGATAAGTAAGCGGTCATCTGTGTAAGTGCATGAGCATATGTGATAAGTAAGCGGTCATCTGTGTAAGTGCATGAGCATGTGTGATAAGTAAGCGGTCATCTGTGTAAGTGCATGAGCATGTGTGATAAGTAAGTGGTCATCTGTGTAAGTGCATTAGCATGTGTGATAAGTAAGCAGTCATCTGTGTAAGTGCATGAGCATGTGTGATAAGTAAGTGGTCATCTGTGTAAGTGCATGAGCATATGTGATAAGTAAGCGGTCATCTGTGTAAGTGCATGAGCATGTGTGATAAGTAAGCTGTCATCTGTGTAAGTGCATGTGCATGTGTGATAAGTAAGCAGTCATCTGTGTAAGTGCATGAGCATGTGTGATAAGTAAGCAGTCATCTGTGTAAGTGCATGAGCATATGTGA
This sequence comes from Escarpia spicata, assembly GCA_963995525.1. Taxonomy (NCBI): domain Eukaryota; kingdom Metazoa; phylum Annelida; class Polychaeta; order Sabellida; family Siboglinidae; genus Escarpia; species Escarpia spicata. Next base: position 14,161,896 of record OZ023207.1, on the reverse strand, counting down.
TAAGTAAGCAGTCATCTGTGTAAGTGCATGAGCATGTGTGATAAGTAAGCAGTCATCTGTGTAAGTGCATGAGCATATGTGATAAGTAAGCAGTCATCTGTGTAAGTGCATGAGCATGTGTGATAAGTAAGCGGTCATCTGTGTAAGTGCATGAGCATGTGTGATAAGTAAGCAGTCATCTGTGTAAGTGCATGAGCCTGTGTGATAAGTAAGTGGTCATCTGCGTAAGTGCATGAGCATGTGTGATGAGTAAGCGGTCATCTGCGTAAGTGCATGAGCATGTGTGATAAGTAAGCGGTCATATGTGTAAGTGCATGAGCATGTGTGATAAGTAAGCGGTCATCTGTGTAAGTGCATGAGCATGTGTGATAAGTAAGCGGTCATCTGTGTAAGTGCATGAGCATGTGTGATGAGTAAGCGGTCATCTGCGTAAGTGCATGAGCATGTGTGATAAGTAAGCGGTCATATGTGTAAGTGCATGAGCATGTGTGATAAGTAAGTGGTCATCTGTGTAAGTGCATGAGCATGTGTGATAAGTAAGCGGTCATCTGTGTAAGTGCATGAGCATGTGTGATAAGTAAGCGGTCATCTGTGTAAGTGCATGAGCATGTGTGATAAGTAAGTGGTCATCTGTGTAAGTGCATGAGCATGTGTGATAAGTAAGCAGTCATCTGTGTAAGTGCATGAGCATGTGTGATAAGTAAGCGGTCATCTGTGTAAGTGCATGAGCATGTGTGATAAGTAAGCGGTCATCTGTGTAAGTGCATGAGCATGTGTGATAAGTAAGCGGTCATCTGTGTAAGTGCATGAGCATGTGTGATAAGTAAGCGGTCATCTGTGTAAGTGCATGAGCATGTGTGATAAGTAAGCGGTCATCTGTGTAAGTGCATGAGCATGTGTGATAAGTAAGTGGTCATCTGTGTAAGTGCATGAGCATATGTGATAAGTAAGTGGTCATCTGTGTAAGTGCATGAGCATGTGTGATAAGTAAGCGGTCATCTGTGTAAGTGCATGAGCATGTGTGATAAGTAAGTGGTCATCTGTGTAAGTGCATGAGAACGTAGTCACAAGTCGGACAGTGTTCAGTTTCTTCTACAGTTCTATCCTTGTGGCCTTCTTTTTCACAACTGAAGAATACTATAAAAGTAGAATTAAGCAATGAACAAACCGCTGGTCCCTGAACGTGCTGCTCCCTTTGGTGGCGGAGATACGTGGCAACTACATCGTGATTTATTGCCCCTTGGCCACTCAGCTGAAACAAAAAACAACATTGTAAACCTTTGTACATATCAAGTTACACTATAATTTGTAATTATAACCATAATCAGAAATTATATGAAAAAATTGAAGAAAGTGATGATTGCTAATAATTGTAAATCATATCATATCAAACCAATAATAATAATCACACGCATAACTGATTACATTAAGAAAAGTAGTTTGTTACACTGATGTATTTTCAACAAAATCTCTCACCATCTACTTCAAGTTTTGGTCGCTTCTTCTTCTCACCAGATGGCAGTGTTTCCTTGGACATCGATCGGTGCCGACATCTGCTGGTACTGGTGCTGCCCTCTCTCCCTGCTCTCCAGGCTCTGTCCGCAGCTCGGTGGAGCTTCCACAGCGGGTTTGGGCTAGACAGAACAAGGAATAATGAGTAAAATGTACATTTTAGTGTCTAATTGCAATGCCTTTATTTAACTAAACAATTCAAAATAATAATAAATGATACATGTATTTTTGTAGCTTAAATCAAATGATTTTGTACAAAATGGTTGGCTATAATAGGGAGCCAGTCAGTTCCTCTAACCGCAATTAACGGGCTTAGTAATATGTAAAAGGAAGTTTGCTGTGTTGAACGTGGGAAAATGGGACATCGTTGAACATCAATTGTATTGCAGTTAATTCAGCCCGACTCAGCTGTGTTACCAATAATGCTTGTTTTGAAACTGGTTGCTTTGTTCCATGTTCCAGGGATCGTACATTCCAAACTGCGAACGTTGTTATGGGCTTACTAAACACATTTTGGCAGGCAGTATATGTCAACATAGTTAGTGTAGTCTTAAGAACATTACATTAATTAATACATGAAAAGCTGGGAGCAGACGGCCTCCTTACAAAAGATGGATGATCTCACAATGCAAGTTTAAAACATGTACAAGAGAACTGACTCACCATCTTGTTCCTCTGCCAGTCCCTCTCCCTGGCCGTGTTGTCTCCCTCCATCCTTTCCCCCGGCCACTTCTCCCTTCCTACCCCCGCCATGCCCTGCTCCCGATCCTCCTCCCTCTTCCCTCGTCGTCTCCGCCCCCCTCTATCCCACCCTCTGTCCCAGTCTTCCCGTCTGCGATCCCAGTCCACACCCCTCTCCGCTGTGGCGTGACTCACTGACGACCCCCGACCTTCGACCTCTGGCATCCTCTTCCTGCAAATCACAGGTGGAAACGATGAGTTTTTAACAAAAAGTTAGGGGTGGTTTCAAAATGTCTGTCTGATTAATTGAGGGAATGTGTGTGCATGTTTATTTGTATGTGTGCGTGAGTGAGAGGTATGTGTGCATGTGTGCTAGCAGGCGTGCAAGTGTGCGTGTGTTCGAGCATGTGTGCGTGCTAGTATGCATGTCTGTGTGTATAATATCAATACAATAAAATAACCAGGAAGCAAAACACACAAGGTGCTAAATAAATAAAATATACACAAAAAACAATGCAGGAAACATCTGTTGTTACACAAAAACACATCGCATTTTAAAAATTGACCAATTTTATTAGTAGTTTGATAACATTTACTGTATGTGGCATATGGCAAAACATTTCCCAACAAATTCAAATTTGTGTTGCGTTTTGTCACTTTACTTTTTACCAGACATTTTCTCCATGAAGGAGGCAACATCTCAATGAGCAAATTGCTATATATAATATGCTAACTTGGAGGCAGAGTAAGTGGATCTCCTCCCAGGGGTCAAGGTTCACTCGCCTCTTTCCATGTTCATTCCCATCCTTGTACCATTGTAGTATTATTGTTAATATGTTAACTTGGAGACAGAGTAAGTGGATCTCCTCCCAGGGATCAAGGTTCACTCGCCTCTTTCCATGTTCATTCCCATCCTTGTACCATTGTAGTATTATTGTTAATATGCTAACTTGGAGACAGAGTAAGTGGATCTCCTCCCAGGGGTCAAGGTTCACTCGCCTCTTTCCGTGTTCATTCCCATCCTTGTACCATTGTAGTATTATTGTTAATATGCTAACTTGGAGACAGAGTAAGTGGATCTCCTCCCAGGGGTCAAGGTTCACTCGCCTCTTTCCGTGTTCATTCCCATCCTTGTACCATTGTAGTATTATTGTTAATATGCTAACTTGGAGACAGATTAAGTGGATCTCCTCCCAGGGGTCAAGGTTCACTCACCTCTTTCCATGTTCATTCCCATCCTTGTACCATTGTAGTATTATTGTTAATATGCTAACTTGGAGACAGAGTAAGTGGATCTCCTCCCAGGGGTCAAGGTTCACTCACCTCTTTCCATGTTCATTCCCATCCTTGTACCATTGTAGTATTATTGTTGATATGCTAACTTGGAGACAGAGTAAGTGGATCTCCTCCCAGGGGTCAAGGTTCACTCGCCTCTTTCCATGTTCATTCCCATCCTTGTACCATTGTAGTATTATTGTTAATATGCTAACTTGGAGACAGAGTAGGTGGATCTCCTCCCAGGGGTCAAGGTTCACTCGCCTCTTTCCATGTTCATTCCCATCCTTGTACCATTGTAGTATTATTGTTAATGTGCTAACTTGGAGACAGAGTAGGTGGATCTCCTCCCAGGGGTCAAGATTCACTCGCCTCTTTCCATGTTCATTCCCATCCTTGTACCATTGTAGTATTATTGTTAATATGCTAACTTGGAGACAGAGTAAGCGGATCTCCTCCCAGGGGTCAAGGTTCACTCGCCTCTTTCCATGTTCATTCCCATCCTTGTACCATTGTAGTATTATTGTTAATATGCTAACTTGGAGACAGAGTAAGCGGATCTCCTCCCAGGGGTCAAGGTTCACTCGCCTCTTTCCATGTTCATTCCCATCCTTGTACCATTGTAGTATTATTGTTAATATGCTAACTTGGAGACAGAGTAAGTGGATCTCCTCCCAGGGGTCAAGGTTCACTCACCTCTTTCCATGTTCATTCCCATCCTTCTACCATTGTAGTATTATTGTTGATATGCTAACTTGGAGACAGAGTAAGTGGATCTTCTCCCTGGGGTCAAGGTTCAGTCGCCTCTTTCCATGTTCACTTAAAGTGCTCCAAAGTCAGCGAATTAATACATAAATTGTACGATCTGTGGCAAATAATTCTCAGTTTACACACCGCAGATGGTTCAGTTTGGCCATAGCAGGTATAGTTTTGGAGAACAATATTCTTCTTGTTTAATAATCCTAAGTACTTCTCTCAAAACTACTTTTATATTAATGTATTCGCACAAAGTCAATGAAATCAGCATTAGATATTTGTAATGTGAATCTCCTATGCAAGAGTTTCTTCAGTAAAATCATACCCAAGTTTTTGTGAATGTAAATCCTCTAACAACCATACATAAGGAAGAGTGCGGGAGACAAACCGCGTCTGTATTTGTCCCCGCGTTTGTCCATAAGAGGGGATCTCTCCCGTGCCCGTCCCAGCATTGGCCGGTCGCGTTCCTTCAAGTCCTCATACATTGGCTCAAGTGCAGGCTCAAGCATTCTCTCCACTGGGTAGCCTGCAAAACAACACTGACTTCTGACCCAGCTACACTGACCTCTGACCCAGCTACACCGTAACACTGACCTCTGATCCAGCTACACTGACCTCTGACACAACTACACAGATCTCTGAAACAGCTACACTGACCTCTGACCCCCCTGCGACACTGACCTCTGACCCAGGTACACTGACCTTTGACACAGGTACACTGACCTCTGACACAGGTACACTGACCTCTGACACAGGTACACTGACCTCTGACCAAGCTACACTGACCTATGACCCAGGTAAGACCCAGACCTTTGACGAGAATGAAACTGGTAAACTGAACATGTTTATTATTTTAATAGAAGACTTTGTTACAAAAGTATTTTAGTCTACAAGGAACTTACCCTGAAACACTAATTTTATTTGGCATGTTTTAGGGTTTTGGTTCACCTTGCCAGCTAAATCCTTAAACAGTCATATTTCACACATTACAAAAAGGTACAACATTTACTTCACTTGAGGACAGTTTTAACCAGTTTCCCTCTGCCATGTCTATTATAGCAGCAGTAGAAACTTCTGCCATGTCAATTATAGCAGCAGTAGAAACTTCTGCCATGTCACTTATAGCAGCAGTAGAAACTTCTGTCATGTCAATTACAGCAGCAGTAGAAACTTCTGCCATGTCAATTATAGCAGCAGTAGAAACTTCCGCCATGTCAATTACAGCAGCAGTAGAAACTTCTGCATGTAAATTATAGCAGCAGTAGAAACTTCCGCCATGTAAATTATAGCAGCAGTAGAAACTTCTGCCATGTCAATTATAGCAGCAGTAGAAACTTCTGCCATGTCAATTATAGCAGCAGTAGAAACTTCTGCCATATCAATTATAGCAGCAGTAGAAACTTCTGCCATGTCAATTACAGCAGCAGTAGAAACTTCTGCCATGTCGATTATAGCAGCAGTAGAAACTTCTGTCATGTCAATTACAGCAGCAGTGGAAACTTCTGCATGTCAATTATAGCAGCAGTATAAACTTCTGCCACGTCAATTATAGCAGCAGTAGAAACTTCTGCCGTGTCAATTACAGCAGCAGTAGAAACTTCTGCCATGTCAATTACAGCAGCAGTAGAAACTTCTGCCACATCAATTATAGCAGCAGTAAAAACTTCTGCCATGTCAATTACAGCAGCAGTAGAAACTTCTGCCATGTCAATTACAGCAGCAGTAGAAACTTCTGCCATGTCAATTATAGCAGCAGTAGAAACTTCTGCCATGTCAATTATAGCAGCAGTAGAAACTTCTGCCGTGTCAATTACAGCAGCAGTAGAAACTTCTGCCATGTCAATTATAGCAGCAGTAGAAACTTCTGCCATGTCAATTATAGCAGCAGTAGAAACTTCTGCCATGTCAATTACAGCAGCAGTAGAAACTTCTGCATGTCAATTATAGCAGCAGTGGAAACTTCTGCATGTCAATTATAGCAGCAGTAGAAACTTCTGCCACATCAATTATAGCAGCAGTAGAAACTTCTGCCACGTCAATTGCAGCAGCAGTAGAAACTTCTGCCACGTCAATTATAGCAGCAGTAAAAACTTCTGCCATGTCAATTACAGCAGCAGTAGAAACTTCTGCCATGTCAATTACAGCAGCAGTAGAAACTTCTGCCACATCAATTATAGCAGCAGTAAAAACTTCTGCCATGTCAATTACAGCAGCAGTAGAAACTTCTGCCATGTCAATTACAGCAGCAGTAGAAACTTCTGCCATGTCAATTATAGCAGCAGTAGACACCACAGTCACACCATTTTGTAATAATTAAATGAACATCAAAATAAACACAACTTGCAATTATAGAAAATCAATAGTTTTGAAGATACAGCTTAAAAGTTTTAGGCAACTGTTCAGTCTAACAGGGGTCAAGTGTGTCTACTCTGCCTGGACCCTGTGACCAATTAAAGATTAGTCAAGGTCTCAATGGAACTTGAGCACTAGGCTGCAGAGATTAGTCATGCTGTCAGCTTTCTGGCACATTAAACAAAATCTACTGTTGGGGGTGGTCTCAAGGGCCCTTCTCAAAACCACATCACTAGATAATGTAAAACTTTTGCAATTCGGGGGCCCCTTACGTGCCCTTAGAATGATTCAATCAATTACAGATTTATTGTATATAGTGGCAGCACCCTAAGATACATCTATGCAAAATTAGACAAAAAAGTTGCTGAACAGTTTTTGAAAGAATAGGCAAAATGTTACATTTTTACCAGTTTTGGGGTCCTTGGAGGCCCTAGGGAGCCCTTAAAATGATTCAATCAAATACAGATTTCTCGTGCATAGTGGCAGTGCCCTAAGATGTCTATGCAAAATTAGAGAAAAAGTTGCTGAACGGTTTCTGATATACGGCAGCTAACGGCGGACGAAATAGTCCCTTGGACCTTCCGCCAAAGGACTAAAAAACCAAGGCACTATCACTATATGTCACCAATCAGCCCTTTAAAAACTAGTATTTTTAGTGTGTCTGTGGAAAGTCCCTTCAGATTCTTGGAAACTGACGATGTTTCCATAGTGACGATCACGTGTACGTCAGCCCAGTTCAAACATAAATTCATGCACCATGAATGCAGATCATCACAGTCTGGTTATTCGCATGCCACTATGCTGTTGTATTATAATTACCTAAATATATCACGCTGTCAAATCACCAAATACTGGCGGTAGTTTTGTTTATTTTCCGATAATGCCCAACCGCAGCTGCCATTTGCAATGACACCTCACTGACCCCAGCAGGTGTCAATCAATCTTGTCTACCACAACAAGTTCAACACATGGCCCTTCGTAACACAATATCATGAGACAACTTGGCAGGGAAAACCTTGGAGGGGGGGGGAATTTCAGTAATAGAAGTGTCTGTCAAATTGTGCTGAAATAAGCCACATGCCAGTAAAAAGTCACATTTCTAAACAAAAAGCAAGCATCTGGTGACAGTTGTATTATTGGTAACAACCAGGAAGCATTACTTAATGTAACTTTTTTTATAAAAACTACAATACTTACAAAGCCATAACTTGGCATATGAACTCGACTTATGTTTACCCAAAATTGCACGGGATGGTTTTATGTTTGGTGAAGGGGTTGTGCCAAAAATGCAGTATGGATTTTTGCTGTCTTTCAACATTGTAGCAAAATGTTTATGAAGCTGTATCAAGCTTAATATGCATTTGTTTACCAAAAAAAACCATGTGAATTTCAATAGCACGTTTGTACTTACAACCACAAAAAAAATTCTTTTGGGGAGTTTCTCAAAATGAAATAAAAATTATTAATTCCATTTTAAGGTGATTTTTGACATATTTTTTAATTGTCTTTAAACACATTTAACTATCTCTAAACAACATAAAAATCAATTCTTTTTGGTCTGGAGTATTGTTTAATATCTGAGGCAAACTCTGAGACAAAAATGGTTAGCTTATCTTCAAAACACATATTAGAAATGATTAATTCAAAAGAAGCATATAATAGCCGATGCAGCCACCTTAAGTCTACATTTCATTACGATTCTGTCCAATAAGTTTAGCGATGTCACCTTTATCATGTACTGTGTATGAGTGAGAGTAGAACTGTATTAACATTTGTTTTACCTGAACTCAAAAAAACCTCCAACTACACCCCACCCGAGCTCAAAAAAACCTCCAACTGCACCCCACCTGAGCTCAAAAAAACCTCCAACTGCACCCCACCCGAGCTCAAAAAAACCTCCAACTGCACCCCACCTGAGCTCAAAAAACCTCCAACTGCACCCCATCTGAGCTCAAAAAACCTCCAACTGTACCCCACCTGAGCTCAAAAAAACCTCCAACTGTACTCATCATGAGCTCAAAAAACCTCCAACTGCACCCCCTTAAGCTAAAAAATGTATAATTGCACCCCACTTGAGACATCACATATAACTGTTTACCTCAGTGGGGGTGCATTCGGTGTACACCCCCCAGCCTATGAGTCTGATGTTTGAACATTTGAATCATATGTACTAATATTAAAAATTTACATATTAACACATATGTATTTGATGCATTTTAAGTTGACATTTATATATAGTATTATCTGCATTTGAAATTGCAACATATTTGATCCAAGTATTTGCCCCCAAACTCTGACGTCTATTTAAGGGGCGTACAAACCTGGAGATGGGAAGGGGTGATGGTCTGGTCAACCCTTGCCCCTGACCCCCCAGGCCGTCGTCATGGTAACCAGGAAGTCTTGTCTGCCCAATGTATCATCTCTTTTGTCCATCTATGCAAACCAGAAACACTGTTCACACGTTGCAGGAAATTTCAAAATCTTCAGGAAATATGCACAAAACAGTTAGAATCTGATTACTAATGTTGGAATTGGAATCTGACTGCTAATGTCTGCTTGATGCAATGACATTTTTACAGGGCAACAATGTCCAATAAATGCGTATGCCTATTGGCTGACTGACATTGAATTATGTCACTACATTTGGGAAAATACAGAAATAACCAAATTGGAGCCGATCACTGGTTATGCGACGTAAAAAATGCCTTGCAAATTGAAAACAAAGATCACCAAATTTCGATTTTTTTTAACTATAACTTCCCCAATTTACTTCATCCTGGTGACAAAAAGGAAGCAGACAGACGGACTGATGATATGATGTGCCTTGACAAGCTAACTGATGCGATATTTGTCCATGAAAAGATATTCTTAAACTGTCCCGCCTTCGAAATGGAATGAATGGCACCTATTTTCACCCAGCCCCAGGTCGTGCATGACATGTTTTTGGTGGCAACAAGCTTAATGTAACTTTCAATGATGGTACCTGATACCACAAATAAATTTACATTGAGATGTTGACCAAGTTCATTAATTTAGTTTACTAGTTTGTTAGTTATAAGAAACTAGGCACAAAATGAGATATGGTTGACCGAATATATTTCACAAATTTGCATAATGGCGCACTGTGATGCGACACATTGCAATTTAATAGATTCGCAAGGGGGTATAATAACAAAATTATACACAAGATTATTGACCAAGATACGTATAACAGTTTTATGCCTTTGTTTTCTGGGAAGAAATAAACTCAACATGCTCATTGAGGTGTTGCCCTCTTCATGGAGAAAATGTCCGGTGAATAGTAAAGTGACAAGTCAACTCACATTTTAATTTCTTGGGAAATGTTTTGCTATATACCGGCCTACATGGCATCAGATTTGTGCTATTTACCTTGATAGTTTGTTTTATCTGCTTGATTGAATAATTGAATGAGAAATAATAAAGTTACGTCTATAAAGGCCTGTAATTTTCTTATGCTAACAAAATTAGTTCTTGTCTATTTAGTATGGTCAGGAATTGGCTGTCACTCATCTGCAATACTTTCAGGATTAGTGAGTTCAAAGCACCAATTAGTATTTGTGAATCTAGTTTTTTTTTATTAATATAATTTATACAAGCCTGAGACACTAGCCTTGATTACCCAGGCTCCGTTTCTTGGCATTACCTTTTGCCCTTTGGTGGCGCCACTGGTTGGTGTTTTTTATTTTTCAACTGCAATCAAAATACATATATTTTTCCCTTTAAATTAAAAAAATTAATCAGTGTTTGTAGAAACATTTGTTTAATACATCATATTCTTGTTTGTCTTTTTTATTGTTATAAATTATTCACTGTGATGATTTGAACAGCATCGGATCAACTTACTTAACCTGTAATAACATCACATTCTGTACTTTGTAACATTTATTGCTAACACTCACGTAAGCTGCTATATTTACAAACAGTGTTAGGGTGAAGTACAATTATTAATCTAAATGCAATTCTTTATTACTAGGTATTTTAGTATAATTGCCTAGATGTTGTTAAATTACATTTATTACAATAATTCAACTGAATTAAACAGGTACAAGTATAATTTCTTTATTGAAGTAAGTGACAATTGAATTTTAAGGAATAAATCGTTGTTTGCAAGAACGATTATCAATTAGCTAGTGTGTCGATTGTCAAGTAGAAAACTGTATCGTTTCCAATAGACACTCAGTGTGTGTTTGAGAAGTCTTGGGTACACGTCTATTATTATCTCAAAACAAGCATCGGGCAACATTTTTCAATGATGCATATTAAGCACGTCTACCAAGCTGACTGACACAACATCGACACTATGAGTGATGTAACTAATATCTGCATGGTGGCATTAGCAGCAGTGTCGCCATCTATGACATTTAGCACGTCTACCAAGCTGACCGACACAACATCGACACTATGAGTGACGTAACTAATATCTGCATGGTGGCGTCAGCAGCAGTGTCGCCATCTATGACATTTAGCACATCTACCAAGCTGACCGACACAACATCGACACTGTGAGTGATGTAACTAATATCATTCATGAAACATTTCAAGCATGCTTCCCTAAAAGAAAAAGGGTCTGTGCTTCTTTTGGAGAATGTGCTTCTATCGGGAATTAGGCTTACAACGTAAGTATCGAACAAAATTCTGGAATCGATCGATATCGAATAAATCTGGTATCGAACCAACACTAATTTATATATATATATTATATACATACACCAGTGATCCAACTTTCTGTTCATTTTCACTTTATCAGCCTTACAGCCTATTACTTATGCAGGCTTTAACATTAATGGTGGTTCAGTGGCTCGAGTCTACCTAAAATCCTGTCGTCCTACCAAAACTCACCCTCAAGGACGTCTGGACGTAGCTCACTGAAAAAATGAAAGGAATAATTTAATAAATGATTGCATGATTGTACCACACAATTTCTTTGCGTGCTGCACTTCTAAATATATTCATTTATTTTAAATTTTAACATGCCTGTCAAACAGTGATTTTGTTTGATTTGTAAAGCACTTGAAAACGGGCATTCTTTACATGTCAACAACATAACAATAACTCGGTCTGTGGTATACTACTTACTGTTTGATCAGATTAATCACTGTTCTATCTAGCTATCACCTTGGCCCGTAGGCTGCACCAGTCTCTTATTTTTACAACAACAACATTTTTGCCGGGTTAAGACAAGTATATCCTTATATTTGACATTTAGACTCTTGATAAAAGGGTGTTGTTATACAAGTGGCTTCCATGCGTGAAATCTGCAGTTTCAGGCGGTATGACTAAAAGGCGCACGACTATGCATGACCAAAATGTACGTAGTGTTGGTAACGAAGCGGGCTGTGGCACGTAGGAGGTATGTGTGTGCAGCTCGCCAAATTTCAGATAATTTCTTCACATTGGAGTAACAAAATTCGCAACTTTTATCATCGCTTGTGGTAACTCGCCGGTTCCATTCGCCAGGTGGCGCTACTATGCCAAGACTAAATGCTCTTCCGGAAGATCGGATAAAATGCCTAAATTGTGTAACTCCTGGGTGAAATACAGACTCAATTTTTAAAATAACGCACACACAAACCATATATATACCATCAACGGCCAAACTATCTACCAACATATTATATTACATGGTCGTGCGTGGTCGTTCGTCAACTTCGTGCCAATCGTGGTCATGCGCGGTCGTGTGCCTTTTAGTCAAACCCATTTCAGGAACCAGACAAGTTGTCTGATGTTAAGCCTACGATGATGTTATTTCACTCATGCAATGTCTTGTTGTGAAATGTGTTTCTCTGTATCTGTATTTTGACTGGCAAAATGTCCTATGGACACATCACGCCAGTGCGCATGGTGGCTCTTATCTTATGGATTAATTTTTGTTTAATCAATCAAGTTGATGAAGTTGACAACTGGGCAAATGACCGTACCCCCGGCATTATCACTTCAGTTGAGTCTTGACAGCCCTACAACGTATTGTCTCTTGGCTGCCTTGTCTCAAGTCTGAGCCAGTGCTGTCTAACACCGGCGTAAGGCGTAACACTAACACTAACCGTCACTCGCGTCAGTGTCTTGTATTTCTTGTACGTCAGCGCAATTTTGTCTGGCACTGAAAGTGGAACGGCAGTTAAAGGTACACCATAACACAAAAGTCTAAAATGACCTAACCGTATTGTATGACTCCACAAGAATGTGTTACCTTGTTGGCTGGTATGTAATCAAAATCAAGACTTTGAAAATAAAGTAACTCAATTATCGCTCAAATAAACCAATCGAACAGCTGCAACTGTAACGTGCCGCTGCCTTGACAGTCATATTGAGAGCGGGTAACATCGTGCATTACCTGTCTACAAGTGGCAACATTCTAGAATATCGTGCTAGCCGTTGTAATCAATGACAACGTGCACGCCGGTAACAGAACCCCAAAACAACTTCAAAAACCTTCTACTTTGCAGGGATCCTGTATTATTTCATCAATATTAATTCGAAATAGCTGCATCATTGCAAAACACTGGAAACTATTCCTGGTGCTGAACGCATTAAGGTGAAGAGTGTGAGAACCAGAAAGCCAAAATAAAAATCACCAATGCATTCATTGAACTGCACAATGATTCGTCATAATTAGTTTTAGTTGCGCATAACTTCGACCGTTAATGGTAATTATATTTTCATTTTAAATTAACCAAGCTCCGTGAGGTGGCGCCATCGTTTGTTGCTCTCGCCATTGGCTTCAACCGGTAGAGCCGTTCGAAGTGAAAACGTCACGTTGCCATGCAACCATCTCTTTACTTCGAAGTTCAAGATCACACACACTTTGGAATGCGCACAGATGGGGCTGTATAGCTAGAATGGGATAAAACTAAAGACTCGAGGCTCTTGGTTCAAGTTGCTTCCAACGGCCGCGCTGGTTCCAACAATCCTTTTCACTTTCTGGAGTTTAATACAAACGTGTTTGTAAAATGATTTTACGTTTCGTTCCTGACTGCATTTATGATGTTAAGATTCACACTTGCAGCGTTTACCATTTTGCAGAAGCTGTCAGTGTAAATCAACAATGCACAGGACCTAACGCGAATCCAATATTCTACAAACATACCTGTTGACAAGCAAATTAATAACTAACAATCACAGGGAATCAACTCATATCATATAAAATCTACATATGTGTATCCATGTTATTTCACTGATAATTTTGTTTTATTAATTAAAGGAAAACAAAAGGCAACGTTTTGGTGTTAAGCATCTAAAAGAGTTAATACAAACTAACAATTTCCAACTACAATAACATTTTTAACGTTAGCGGTTTACCAGGAAAACATTTTTGAACACGCAACTACCGAATTTCTATGGACTACGCCATTGTTAGAAGAAAGTGACGTCACACTGTCGTAACTTTTCTGTGTACTATTTGTTCCCAACTCCGTTAGGTGGCGCTATGGTAAGTTTACCAATTAAACTATGTGCGCATGCGCTGTGACTGTGTAAATAAGATGGCTTTCCAATTCTTCGGAAGACAACGAAAACCAAATCGATTTCGAAGCCGCTGGTTACCGGTTTGAACCACAAAAACAATGGAAGATACGACAGAGGCGGGTGCCGGTGGGCACGAACAGGAACTGAGGAAGGCCCACGGGTAGTCGAAATGTCGAGGCGCATACCATGCCGAGATGAAATTGACTGGTGTCGGTGTGGAAAATGCCGCAGCGATCTCCTTGACCTTGTTCAGGAACAAGAACTGAATATGTCTGCTGCCAGGAGGCGGTTGCTACTCGACAGCAACGCTGTTGGTGAAGGTAATTATGTTTAGTTTATTGTTTAAATAGCCGATGAGCCTAAGTTCCGGGCTGCGTATGAACAGCGAGAGATGATCGCTCGTGCCGGGACACGTCACTTGTCTTACATTTGGGATTGGTTGACGTTTAACTTAGTTAGATCTCACTCTCAGTGCCACTGGACTCAGTGTTTGAACTTTGACATGTCCATTTTCGAATACCACCCATGGCTGTACCTTCACTTTAAAAAAAATGTAGTTGAATGGTTCCATGATTCATGTGAATCAAAATTGTACAGGTCAGAGCTATGATAGAAAATAAGCAGGAATGAACAATATGATAATATAATATGTGGCAGTACTACTTTTTAAACACATGGCAGGTAGATTATTTTTAACTTTATGCATACTGCAATTTTTCTGCCCAAAGTTTACATTGGCTCTTATGAATAAAATATACCTTGAACATTGTTCAGCCAGAGCCCCCATTTGTTTTGGTGACAAAGAAAATGACCACCGTTTTGTGTGCAAATATTGACACATTTCAAAACGGCCTTCCTTAATCTGCATGATATTTCTATGGACCCAGGTATAATACTGGGATGAATACAGTTAGAGGATCGTGATGCATTCTTTGTGAATTTTTTTTCAGAATAATAATCCATGTTTGCTTAACATTTGTGTAAAACTATTATTTAAAAGCTTAATTCTTTGTTACAGATGGATTGCTGTGCATTACAAAGAGCAGGGGATTTAGAATTCTTTGTTTGGAGCAGGTGATGCTGCAGAATGGGAATTACGCCGTCCAACAAACAAGTACGTATATATGTGCATGCATTGTTACAAGACCAGTGAAATGTGTTGTTAAATATTTATTGAAATGTATTAATAATGAACACAATACAACATCATAGTAGCACTAGCAATACAAATATATATAGATAATTTTATCAGCAATCTCATGCCTGATGCCCAAATTATTAACAATCTTCCAGGGAAATTACTTAGTGGACTTACCATACGTCATCTACCATCCACATGCTAAGCAAATTCACATCATTGAACTGACTACCATTTGAACCTAACATCAAGAAAGATCATGTATTCAAAACTAACAAGTATGTCGCACTAATCCATGATGTAAACAATAACGGAATAAAATCAGAATTAACATGCATTGAAATAGGTTGCAGAGGCTATGTATCTGAACTCAACAAATCTAAGACTGACAACCTCCTTTAAATCTCTTGGAATAAAACCACCAACAAAACAACTAATTCAATCGTATGCTTGTCTAAACTAGCCCTGCTAACGCCATTCACCCTTTCTAAATGTAAAGACGAACCACACTGGTTTGACCCAAGACTAATTTAAATATGGTGACCATCACCCTAATATGACAATAATTGCAAAATAAAATTCCCCTCAACAGCAAGTAATCCTACATAAATGTGTTCATTTTCAATGACTTACCTTAACCGTTGGTCATTATTTACCTAAGCCTGCTACAATATACTACTATACATAGTTATTTACTGTATTCACACATGTACTTGGGTTATCGTTTCACACTATTGTGTTCTACTGTAAGAATAAAGTGATACTCTCTCACTACAGAACAAATTATAATGGTTCCACTTAAGTTATCATAACGTATAGATACAATGTTTATTGCACCGTCATAATTTGTTCTGTAGTGCAAAATTATCAATATTTGCCTTATTCCAGAAGAACACACGTTTAATGGTAAACAATTTATATAAAGGAATGGTGTCATTATAGAACCGATTTTTATATGTCATTTATTTACAATGTCAGATGTTTATTTGAGCCTAATTTATTTCAGGTCTCTCAGATGGGCTGCATACAGACAGTTTACCTGGTGGATCCATGGCAAGCTGGGACGGAGGGTACAGAGAGTTCTATCAGCATGCGCCAGCCATGGAATAATATCAAGGTTCCCTGCCCCCGATGGGGGACAACACGAGGGATACCACGCTGGACTTGAAAACTAAACTAGGCAATGTATATGTGACCTGTGTAGGTTGGTGGTGGCAGTATTTACTGTTTCTTTACAAATTGACTGACTCTTGCAACCAGCAGATCCTCCTCTGGTTTTGGGACATCTGCCCCAGTGACTGTGATCTCATGCATTGTGATATTTCTTTATAAACACGTCTGTCACTCTATCCGTGAGCATCTGTAGGTGGGTACGTGGGTTCACCTGCTGTGGTCGGTTATGCAGCACCCATTGCTTGCGTTTTTGGACCACATGACACCAGTCTCAACAGGTTTGTCTGGGCTGGGACGTGGTCGGTAGTTCCATGCCAGAGCAGACAGCATCAATCTAGCTTTCATTCCTACAGTGAAGAATAGTGCATGCAGTATTCTAATAAAATGTCTGCAAACAACTGGTGTAACAAACCAGTCTATATGTTGTTAGTAAGCAGCTGTTATTTACCTTATGACTGTAGCATTCAGTGAACTTTAAAGTGCTTTTCCTGTCTTAAAGTGTTGGTTGTTTTTAGTAACAATACAATGGCCAATCATGGTAACCATACTGGTACATTAGTAAACCAATACTGATCCTTACAAATAAGGCATTCCATCATCACATTCCTTCACATAATTTATTATAACTTGTTTTTTCTTCTTAATTTCTGTATCTTCTGTATATACAGTCACTGTATTTTGATATCATGTTTTGATTTTATATTTCTTTAATAAAATTGGTGATAATGACACAAGTGCTCTTATTTATTTCATTACAGACAATTGCATTCTGGAATGTAATTATTACACGGAGATGTAATTTATTACACTCAAGTAACTTTACTCATAAATGTACACAGCAATTGATTACAAGGAATAGGTAGGGTGATACAGAATGGACACTATCCATCTGTGGAGTATTCGCCCCCTCACATCTGAGTAACTAAACTACTGAAAAGTTGGTCATCAGGAACTTTGACTATGTAACATTTTGGTCCCATTCATAAGTCGGTGGTCCACATATTAACACATAACATGTAAACAGCATTTACATTATCAGTTTTGGAAGTCTGAATAAACACATTTACTGATAAGGTAGTAGTCATGCTGGCTGGTACTTTTGAGTAGCCATCCTGAAAAAACGAGCTGGATGCCTATGAAATGCAGTAATTTCGAAAACTTATTATAATGTTAGTTATGCGTAGGAGCTAATTTAGTGTATTTGGGATTCAAGTCGGTGACTGGAATTCACCTTACACTACTTGGGTCGTGGTCCCTACTCATCATCTACTGATTTCAAATCTAAAGGTTACTTGTTGCTTTGGACATGCCTCAGGTATAAAATGAATACATGAATACATATCAAGTTTGCTACTTACTCCAGCAACTGTGCGTCACCGTTGCATGTTGCACAACACCACCACAGATGGTTTGATACATTCTGTATCCAATGAAAGAGGTCCTTGCATCCCTTGCCTTGGACCTTCACAGTAAACTTGCGGTTGATGCCTTTCCCCATGTGCCACATCTTGTTGGTGATCGAGCTGAAATGCAAATTACAATTATTTATATTTTTGATCCAAATTCAAGATATTTTCACAACAGCTGTTACCTGTTTTTGCTGTTAGTGTGCAAAAAAAACTAGTTAGTGAAGATGTGTGCACATGGTATATTATTAAAGATATTTCAACAATATATGATTATTGAGTGATGCCAGTATTTTTATAATACAAACATGGTGTATCTGGTGAGCTCATTGATAACTATATTCGGATCACATAATTACTCCCAGAGATATCCTTCCAAATGCAGAATTTAAATGTTTTTTTTTATAGAAAATGGCCATCAAATGTGGCATAATGGATAAAAATTACTTGATATTGACACCCTTATTCCATGGATAAGAGTGGTTTAAAGGTATATAATTGTTATAAAATTATATCTATTCACAGTAAACATAATAAGCTATCATAATCTGGCATAAAACAAGTTTGTATTTTTTTCAAAAAAAACCACTTTTACCTGGGTTGTATCCCCTTCACTAAAATTTAGTAACATTATGGAATTTTACTAAATACAAATGAAGCCATTTTAAACGTTTTACAATAGAGTATATAGTGATATTCTTCGTCACATAAACAGTAGTCACACAATTATATACGAAGTCCAATTATATAACATCATGACATAAATAATAGGCCAAACATTTCGATATATGACAATGTCTAATGCAATATTATTGAATGCAGAACGTATTTTTGTTAATTTAACACAAAATACAGTAAGTTTTGCTATAAACGTTATTATAAACGACAATCATTCCAGCCCATGTTAATCCGTTACTGTAAATTGTAATATCGCTCAAGCGACTTGATTGCCGTTAACTTTTGCTATTCGGCTATCTTCTAAAGACTAAAGTCTAAACTCTTTGTGGTGCAATATAGTACATTCTGGTACTGTTTTGGCTTGGCTCCAGCATATCTTGCATCTCAAATGTCAACAGATTTTAATTGGATACCAAGTAACTCGGTACTAACCTTCTTGCGATCGATTTCGCGGCGGCGGCGGCGGCGGCGCGTTTGACCGAAAATATGTGTCGCTTCGACGGCCGAGGTCCGTGGCTAAATGTCGTAGGCACTGCACCTGGCTTCAAACATCGACGTTGGCGACGTTTTGTCGGATCTTGTGTCATTAACTGACGATCTAGATTTCCTTCGAAGCACGTTTCTTCAAAATGATCTGAACATAGTGCGTTGTATTTCGAAGGCTTCCAACCAGCCTGTCCACAGTTGTGAATCCACTATTTCACTCCTGCCTCGTTTCAAAGGGAAACAAAAAAGACAGCTCCTTATCCTTCGCTGTACTATTGTTACAACCGTATGTAGAGCAGTGTGGCATATTGCAAGTCACGTTTTCACTGTAAGCTCAACTTATACTAATATAACGAACCGCATCCCATGAACATGAACCAACTACTCGAACTACACAAGACAGTGTGTCGTACACAGCAAAACTAATGCTGCTCGTTTATTGGTTGCTTTCGGCCAAATGAACGCGTCATCAGTAAGATGGCAGTCTACATGTTATCGCAGATTTCGTTAGAATCTTCCACTTTAAGACTACATTCCGAGTAAACCACTGAACTGAAAATTTTGATTGTAGATGCAAATGGTTAGTTTGTGCTAAATCTTTTAGGTGCTAAACACCACAACGTTCCCTTTTGTTTTCCTTTAAAGAATGCGTCTTAATTAGACACTCAGTTTTCCTGGAATGACACCTTTCGCAAACGTCACATTTGATAAAATAAAGTATGTTTGTGTGCGTCTGTGTGTGTATGTTTGTGTGTGTGTGTGTGTGCGTGTGCGTGTGCGTGTGTGTGCGTGTGTGTGCGTGTGTGTGTGTGTGCGTGTGTGGGTGGGTGCGTGCGAGTTGACACCACAAAATGCTATTTAAGGTAAAGGGTGCGAGCTATACTATAGCTTATATGACTGATCTAAGTGTCAATCTCTGGATGTTTTACACGTCAGTGAGTGGTTCTTTACACGTATACAATCAACTTGGAAATGAATATTATGTTGGATAAATTTGGAAAGCGACTCCCATCGACGAAAAAGCGTGGAGCTAGGCAAACAGTTCAGTTAATTCAACTCGATATTGAATCATATTAAGGCTTCTATATATGGGAAAAACTGACATATTGTATGTCTTACAATGTTCAGTGTCGCATTGACAATTACTGATGTTTACTTTTTATCGGAGCCAATTTTACCCTACTTGTGTTATAATAGTAGGTATATACAGGTATAGGCCTACTGACAATATTATTGTTGCCAGTCCGTTGCACCGGCACAGCCATCTGGTAGATAGTTAGGGAAGTCGACAACATTGACGCCCGAGCTACGCTTCTCTCCAAGCTAAACAAATCGATCCATGGTTTTGATGATATATGGATCAGTTGAAGAACCTTGAACCAAACATTATGTGTGAAATTCACTCGTCTACTCTCAATTTTAAATATATTTAATTACTAATCCCATTGGATCTCCCTCCAACAATTATATCCCCTGGAAAAATAGCCGTCCAATAAAATATCCATACCTTTTTTTAAATGTGTTTGTGCGATCAATTTACAGGTATTCCTTGTATGAAGGGGTCACACATAAAGTACTTCACACTTGGAGTGGGAACCTACGGGTTAGAGTGACGATGTGTTATATCGGGGTGAGGTTATCTCTAGGTAAGCTTTATGTAACGATATTTCAAATGTTGACTCGCCCACACACACACACACACACACACACACACACACACACACACACACACACACACACACACACACACACACACACACACACACACACACACACACACACACACACACACACACACACACACACACACACACACACACAAACACACAGAAACACACTATATTATATATATAGTATATATATATATATATATATATACATATATATGTATATATACCATATAATATATACACACATAAAAATATATATATACATATATATTATATCTGTGTATATATTATGTATAAAATATATGTATAGTTTATATATATATACATATACACCACACCATTATTTAGTTCTGATGGCTGTGTATGTGTTTACGTATGCGCGCGTATATATGCTATAATAAAACATGACACAGGAATCAAAATGGTGGCCAATGTTGAGTTTAATGTATAATCAGAACAACCTTGAATTACATTATAAAACTAGGCCTAGTAAGGGGGTCATAATATTTAAAAGTTCAAGGGTTGAGGAATATTTGTCAGTTACGAAGTATGCCAATAATGTATTTTATGTACAAAATGGGTGTCTTATTTTAATGGATGTCTTATGATTGTAGGATCTTGGCGGACCAATCCATCATACTATATATATATATATATATATATATATATTGGCATAGACAAGGTATTATCTACACAGTGCTTTCTTCCCCTTGCAACGCAAACCTAGTATTAACATGTATAATGCGGAAATGAAGCACCATTGCTTTTTTATTTGCACGATGAACATAACCAGAAGGGTATTATGCATTATTGTGAGGTCATTCCTAAATAGTACGCTCAAATCCAGAGAAAATTGCGTGTGTCGTGATCACGGACATCTATTGGTGTCGCATGTCGTCAGTCATGATTGGAGCATTCCAGAGTGGACACAGTTTATATGCTGTCTCTCTTCGGTGCATTAGGCAAAGCTGGACACAGGCCAATTCTTCGCTGGTCAACGATTTGTCCCTTTCTTGTTTCTTCCTGTTGGTGCACTGTTCGCAATTGGTGTAATGTTGTCTTTGTAGACCATCGGCACAACATCTGGCGAATCTGGAATTAATGATTGTACTAGGCAACCAATATATCTGACAGTAAACAAATCAGTAGTTAATCGTGTGTGTGTGTGTGCGTGCATGTGTGTGTGTGTGGTCATTGCATATACAACATAAAGTTTGATTACAATTATAATACGTTTTGTTGCACATATAATGCACGCATGGAATAATTTCCATCAATGGAACTGCGCCTATATTTACTATTTATATGAAGTTAATATTTGACAATGAAGGCATTCAGGGTAAAATGCGACATATCATGTTTGCTGCTTTATGTGTGAATATCTTACGTATCCGAAATGAAAGAACTAGTAAAGCTGACATGTTTATTGCAAATTTGTGATACAGAATATATTAGAAGAATGATCTAGAAAACCAGAGGAATCCGTGTTTTGTCAAAAAACGATATCTCCATACAGCGCATCCTTTCAGACCTCAGCCGTTTTGTTAAAAGTCCCCCATTCTCATACACATATTCCAGCCGAAACATGATCCGTACGTTCAAACATCGTTCCTAGTGTGTCTTCACGACTATCCACCAGATGGCGCTACTACACAATACACTACTATATTTTGGACTGCGTTTAGGTGACTTGGAGTGTCAGTAGTCTACACGAGGGTTGGGCGCCTTCATGTATAAAGGGACTTAAATAAGACGTCAAATGTTGGCTTAAGTTGAATATTGCACGAACTCAACACGTGGTAGACCAAACGACTGGCGAACTGTCTGGCAGAATGGCGTTTATTACGGTTTGACTTGAAACTCTGCTAAGCTTCATGCAGGGCCTATTTAGCGTCAGCGGAAAGTGAGCTCCAGAAAATTCCTCCGATATTTGGCGCCTATTTTATTGCAATTGCCCGCACAAATTTACTCAAAGATATTCTTGCTAGGTCATCAAAAACCCTAAATCACTGACCTGGTATATAATTTCTCCCTACAGGTTGGACTTTGTTGCGTGAAATCAGGGGTGACCTTGACCCAGATGTACCCGATGACCCTGGCGGATGTTCGCGACGTCCGTCATTGATAAAGGTCACCTCTACGCTATTCGGGTTGCGACCTTGTTTCTTTCCTATGAGCATTTCCTCTGTGACTCCAATATTTCGCAACAGGAAGTACGTCATCATTCGACCTCTTCCCCGGATGTCGATTTCGCCCCGTGTCTCAAACTCGAAATCCTTCTTACGCAGGCATCTGAAAAATTTCGGAACTTTAAATAAAACGAAATGTGGATGTAAACTGTTAAGAGGATAATTATAAAGGTAATAATGTGCCATATGTTTTCCTTAGCATTATATCCATCCTTCTGTTGAGAACTTTCATATTGCACGTCAATCTTGAGAAAGCCTAATGCTTTGGTTTTGTTACGACACTGAGTTCAGGATACTGGCGCCAAAACAGTATGTTTATATTATTATTATTATTGGTGGTGGTGGTGGTGGTGGTAGCAGTAGTAGTAGTAGTAGTAGTAGTAGTAGTAGTAGTAGTAGTAGTAGTAGTAGTAGTGGTAGTAGTAGTAGTATAGTAGTACTACTATTACTACTACTAGTAGTAGTAGTAGTAGTAGTAGTAGTAGTAGTAGTACTACTACTACTATACTAGTAGTAGTAGTAAGTAGTGGTAGTAGTAGTAGTAGTAGTTGTAGTAGTAGTAGTAGTAAGTAGTAGTAGTAGTATTAGTTGTAGTAGTAGTAGTAGTAAGTAGTGGTAGTAGTAGTAGTATAGTAGTAGTAGTACTACTACTAGTAGTAGTAGTAGTAGTAGTAGTGGTAGTAGTAGTAGTAGTAGTAGTATAGTAGTACTACTACTACCACTAGTAGTAGTAGTAGTAAGTAGTGGTAGTAGTAGTAGTAGTAGTAATAGTGGTAATGGTAGTAGTAGTAGTTGTAGTAGTAGTAGTAGTAGTACTACTACTACTATACTAGTAGTAGTAGTAAGTAGTGGTAGTAGTAGTAGTAGTAGTTGTAGTAGTAGTAGTAGTAGTAGTAGTAAGTAGTAGTAGTAGTAGTAGTTGTAGTAGTAGTAGTAGTAAGTAGTGGTAGTAGTAGTAGTAGTAGTATAGTAGTAGTACTACTACTACTACTAGTAGTAGTAGTAGTAGTAGTAGTGGTAGTAGTAGTAGTAAGTAGTGGTAGTAGTAGTAGTAGTAGTAGTGGTAATGGTAGTAGTAGTAGTAGTTACTTGATAAAATAAAATGTATGAAGAAAACTATGGATTTATAAACAAGTAAACCAACAAGATAGCAGAGATATTTTGGCAGTACATAAGTTGGTAAGCATGTTTTG
The DNA here is from genome assembly GCA_963995525.1 of Escarpia spicata. Taxonomy (NCBI): domain Eukaryota; kingdom Metazoa; phylum Annelida; class Polychaeta; order Sabellida; family Siboglinidae; genus Escarpia; species Escarpia spicata. Next base: position 14,137,905 of record OZ023207.1, on the reverse strand, counting down.
TGTTTTAAATAATCCACACTACTCAGATGTCAAGCGAAATCAAAATATACTAAAGGGGAATCCGGGAAATAAAACTAATGGGACGTTTTGCTGGAGTTGTCTATTTTCCATGAGTGTTCACATATCGATCTAGTTACTCATTCGTCGTATATTCATCATTGTTTATCTACACCAAGTAGCTGTTGTAAATAAAGTTAACAAACTTCAAGAATATATAATTAACTAAACGTCAATTTGTTAATATCATAGCTAAGTCACTATTTGGTCTCCAGCATGCTGCCACAGCAACTTGCTATAATCGAGTTTTCGTATGTAGGTGAATGTTTCCCTCTTACACGGCACCAACCTCGAGCACCTAATCTGGGATTAATCTACGACCACTAGGATAGGACGTGCCCCCTATATATATTCAAAATACCCCATACATGCCAAGACACCTTTATGGGGTAAATAAAACTTCGGGAAAACGGTTCCTCCATATGACAATTCTACACTATCACAACTAGGGCCTATCAATTGACGTGAACTTCACGTTCTCTCCGACCTTCGTCATTTTGAACAAACAACGATTATCTGCGAACGCGTTATATTGTTTACGTAATGATGCTCTGTTTTCTAACATTTTGAACACATCATTTTCACGACTGTCTTCTACCAAGGCATCCCGTCAGGTGACGGGCATTTTTGCTAGTGCAGCTAATTACTCCGTGTAACTCATATTATCCGCTGCCACTTACTCGTGCGTCGCCTGACTAACGTGGATCCGATCAGGCATGCCGTGACTCTCCATCTTCGACGCGATATTAACTGCGCTGCCCATCACCAGGTAGCGTGGCAGTCGTTCGCCCACGACTCCACACACTACAACGCCGCTGTGTATGCCAATACGGACCTGGAAACACGCAATTGTTACGACGAATCTTTGCAAATTGCAAGTAGTTAGACGCTGTGTTTCGCAATATGGACTTGACTTACATATTTGACTTAACCCTTTATTGAATTAATTATTTTAACTTTTCCAAATAAAAAAATCCTTCATCACCTATGTTATGATGTTGTATCCAACAGACCATATACAGAAGAAATATATAAAATACATATTTATATACACTAACTTGATATGGCAGCACTGATTTTGCATTGATTATATTTTTTTTTAATATGGCAATAGACCAAGCAAAACGTATAAACTGGTGCGTTGCTTCAAGGCAACAATGTCCAATAAAGGATAGTGTCTACGCCAATTAGACCCCTCGCTATCCTCCTGGACGTCACAATCCTTCGTTTTGTCCTGTCTAGAGCACACCGCTCTGCTGTAAAAAGCGGGATTCCAGTGTCCTGTTTAACTTGGTCATTCCACCTCTTCCGCGGCCTTCCTCGTTTTCTGTGTCCTTTAATGTCTTCGTTGATAGCTATTTTATGAGGTTTTCGTTTGGCATACGGCAGACATGTCCAAACCACCGGAGTCTTCTGTGTCTGGTGACATTTTAGGTGGATTCAGGGGTGAATGTCTCATCTCTGACCTGGCTATTTCGTAATCTGTCTGCCTTAGTAACACTTCTGATAACCCGCAGGCAACGCATCTCAAAAACGTCTCTTGCGCTCGTAGTGTCCAGGCTTCTGCACCATATATTGTTATAGGCAGCATAAGGACCCTATATAGTCTGGCTTTCATTCTTATTGAGATGCCTCTGTTTGAAAATACGTTGTTTCTGAGTCTACCAAAGGCTGCTGTGCTAAGGCTATTCGCCTGTCATGCTGCCTAGGAAACAGAACTCTCTCACAGTCTCGAAGTGCTTCATTTTCCAGGATGATATACTTGTCTGATGATTATTTTGCATTTTGAGAGGTTGGTTTACATACCCCATTTGTTAAGGGTTGCTAGAAGCTAATCAGTTGCAAGGTGAAGTTTCTCGAATATGGTAGATATTAATGTTGTGTTGACATGTATATATATATATATATATATACACACACACACACACACACACACACACACACACACACACACACACACACACACACACACACACACACACACACACACACACACACACACACACATACGGAGCGTGAGGGTACGATAGACAGGCAGGCAGACAGATAAACAAACATAGTTAGAGAGACACATAGCTACACATAGAGACAGAGGCAGTGACAGAGACGTAGAGATGGAGAAACGAGAAACAGAGAGAAGTAAATACTGAAACAAAGACAAAAAGACAGCGAGAGACAGAGAGAGACAAAGATCGAGAGACACACATAAAGACAAGTGTACAGACAAAGGTAGCCGTACAGACGAGGGAGATTAAGGTCACCATTGATGTGTACCTTCACCGTCTTGCTCCTGTCGCCGTAGTCGTAGGGAGAGCGCAATTCCCTGCAGCTGATCATCATCCCTAGGGCCGTGTTGGCGATTCGTTCCGCATGGCTGAACAGCGTTTCAGGCGCGCCCGACACAACCATATAGGCGTCGCCTATGGCCTCAACCTGTCCGAGGCACACACATCATAGGATTACGACGGTTAGCGTTGGTGTTGATATAACTGGTATTATTATTAGTTGTAGTCGCAATAGAGTAGCAGTAGTGGCAATAATAGTGTTATGATGATTATTATTAGTTGTTGTTGTTGTAATAGTAGTTGTACTAGTAGTAGTAGTAGCAGTAGTAATAGTAATGGTAATAGTAGTATTAGTAATAGTTGTAGTAATAGTAAAAAAGTAGTAGTAGTGGTGGTGGTGGTGGTGGCGGCGGCAGCAGCAGCAGCAGCAGCAGCAGTAGTAGTAGTAGTAGTAATAGTAGTACTAGTAGTAGTAATAGTTGTAGTAGTAGTAGTAGTACTACTAGTAGTAGATATATTATCACTGTTAATATTTCCCCTATACATGAAGATGATGATGGTGATGACATTAATTGATAATAATGATGATGAGGATGGTGGTGATGACTGGGATAATGAGGATGAAGATGATGACGACTATTTATCGCGATAAATATGACGATGGTAACAACGTCGACGATGACATACGCCCGCACGTTCGCACGCATGCACATTGATGCCGTATTTTGTGATTATCCTCAACACCTCACTGTGTGAATAAGACATAATTCCAGCGTTGTTCGACGACGATCTCACCCGGTACGTTTCGTGTACTTGACAGACGCGGTCGAATTTTGCATGCAACCGCGTCAGTAAGTTGACAACGTCAATGGCTCGGCAGTGTGTTATTATCTGTGAGAAGGCAACTACGTCGCAGAACAACACGGTAACCGCTGCGTATTCGCCTGAAACATGAATCGGCGTAATGTACAACAACCAGTAATGCTACGCTATTCAACGAAAACTCGTTTTGGTTGGGCGTTGTATATTTGGGTAACTTACTAACGAATCTGAAATTTGACGTTGGCACAGATTGTGCCGTTGTGGAGGACAATCTTCCTTGAAAATACAAGTACAGCTGGCAGTGAACATGTGGTAGAAAGTATGTCAACGCTAAGTTTAACCAACCTCATCCGCCCGAGTCGTGCCAACCAGTCGCCTGGAATCGGACCAAAACGGTTAGTTTGCTCGACATGTAATGGGATTCCGACCCCCCGGATCAAAACAACGAATAGATTTGACCAAATACGGTATGTGCTATAAAACCCAAGCCAAGAGTCTGAACAGTCAAACCACCGATCGCTCTTTTGGTACATAGCCCCAGGGTGTATCATCGACTACGTGGGGTGAGAAGAAGGCAGTAGGGCCTACATGACTGCCTCCAAATTCCTACATCTGCCGAATGCTTATGATTTATGCCATTTGCATAAATCATCCGCTGTCCGATATTTTGTGTTAAACACAGTTTTGTTTTAAACCACAACCGGACACATGATTGTGTCTGTTTAACATACCCAATAGTTCCTTGTTGTCAACAGATACCTGCTGATTATACTGCACATTTCTATGTGTGCGTTTACTGTTTACACTGTGTGTTTCTCTACCTGTCGGAGAAATATGGATACAGAGGACGAATTGAATGGCGAGTAACGCTCCAGAGGGCGCCACTGTGGTGTGACGTTTCCTTTACCGGTTTAGCGTGGCGTCCTGGGTAAATTAGTAATGTCCTGATCAACCGGAACGAATTTAAGAACGACAACATGACACGTTGTACAAATGGTAAATTTTGTACTTTGTTTCTTCCTCCGCTATCGCGTCTAAGCTACAGACAACGGTTAGACCGATCGACATATATGGTTGTGAATCATTGTCGCTGACACAAACACTCGAGAAAACTCTTGGCGGCTCCTACAGAAGATCGCTAAATCCACAATGCGTCCTAGCGCGACCACATCGGCAACAGGGAATTGTATAGCAACCAATCACGGATGTCCACCATCGCGAGGCAGCGTCATAGAAGTCTAGCGTGTCATATGATGCGAAATGATGAAATAATTAACAAAGTTGTTTTCTAAAAACGCACGGCTGCACGGAAAGAGGTCGCCCTAACTTAACTCTGCAAGACACTGTTAAGACGGACGCTAGACTCGGTGGAAATAACCTTGCTCACACCATGCCAGACAGAAACTACGCGGGAAATACTTAATCACACCAACTCGTTAAGTGGAGGAAAAAGGTATGTAAGGAAATAGTAAGCTTCACCCGACTACCCACCTGCGTCCGGCTCCTGCCCCGCAGTGACCTGTCCGGCGATGGTAGGGGGTAGAAAGGCCGTCTGTAGCCACGACGACTTCCGTCTCTCTTCCTCCAGTTCGTTTTCTGTCCTGCGCAGTAGGTCTTGGAGTGCTTCCGGGTCGACCGTCTCGTATGGGTCACGTCCGGGTCGCTGCGCGCCGGGGATTAATGGGAGGAGGGCAAGGGCACCCAAATTCCCCGCGTGATTTCCACGTCGTTTGCCCGTGGGACAGGCGCCGACACCCCAGCCGGACACATGCTTGTGTCTGTTTAACATACACAATAATTTCTTGTTGTCAACTAATACCTGCTGATTATACTTCACATTTATATTGATTAGTATTTTTATAACTGATATTATTTGAACTATTTAGTGATATTTTCATATTTGGTGTTATTTTTTTGTTTTATTACATTTTCCTATTAGCAATTCTTCTTAGTTAGGCATACGCAGATCTGCAACCAATTTTGTGTTCCCTCGTTTCAGTCCTTCCGGCTACGATGGTATCCCTCTTCTCTCAATATAATGTTTAAAACAGGACAACATTGAAAACGTCATTAAAATATATTATTGTGTTTAACTTTCAATGCTTTCTGTTCAATCGGAACTGGCGGTCATCATTACAATAATTGCAACGATGATAAATGCTGATGATGACAATAATGATAATTATTATGACGATGATAAGGGTGATGATAACGTCGATGAGGTCGATGGTAAACTTGTTATTTTGGATAGTGAAGCTGATGATTGTTATGGTGGCAACGAATACAATCATTACGATAATTATGTAAATGTTGATGCTGATGATGATGCTACAGATGACGGTGACAATGAAGATACCAAAGACTGATGACGGTGACAATGGCGATAATAAAGACTGATGACGGTGACAATGAAGATAATAAAGACTGATGACGGTGACAATGAAGATAATAAAGACCGATGTCGGTGAAAATGAAGATAATAAAGACGGATGATGGTAACACTGAAGATAATAAAGACTAATGACGGTGACAATGAAGTTAATAAAGACTGATGACGATAACAATGGAGATAATAAAGACTGATGACGGTGACAATGAAGATAATAAAGACTGATAACGGTGACAATGAAGATAATAAAGACTGATGACGGTGACAATGAACATAAAAAGTCTGATGTCGGTGACAATGAAGATAATAAAGACTGATCATGGTGACAATGAAAACAATGAAGATAATAAAGACTGATAACGGTGACAATGAAGATAATAAAGACTGATGACGGTGACAATGAAGATAATAAAGGCTGATGACGGTGACAAAGAAGATAATAAAGACTGATGTCGGTGACAATGAAGATAATAAAGACGGATGGCGGTAACAATGAAGATAACAAAGATTGATGACGGTGACAATGAAGATAATAAATACGAAGCCGACGGCGGCGGCGACGACGATGTCGAATATGACGATGATGATGATGTTGATGATAATGACGAAGGTGATGATGATGACGACGATGACGATATTGAAAATTATGCAACAGTAATGATTACTGTTAATTCGCGAACACACCGTGCCATTAGCTCCATCCATAATAAGTCCCGCGTGACGTCATGGATCGGGATGTCCGCTAGGTAGAGCTGCCGTTGTTCCAAGTCATTAAGGCAACGTACAAATGGCGAACACAAGTAGATGATCACGCTCTTGGCTTTGTCGTACAGCATTTGACCTGAAAAGCAATACAGATAACTTCCGTTTTCGTGTAGGTTCAGTAACGTACATTCAAGATGTAATCTATGTAGCCGAAATGTGACGTAACGAATGTCTAACTTCGTTTCAACAAATTAAGGCAAACACATTACGACTAGAAATGTCACTGTTAGAAGATGAAAAATTAATTTCATCTTGGTCAGATTTTGACATTGATGGACTTGTTGGGGCAATGGTGGAAGCATACGACACTGGATTACGTCGGATTATCGATCACCACGCTACCTTGCTCGAGAAAACCGTAGCCTTGCAACCTAACTCGCCGTGGTACACCGACGAACTCGGTATGAGAAGCAAAACCGACAGCGAGCGGAGCGGACTTGGCAACGTACTAGCCTCGAGGTACACCGGCAAGTATATCGGGCGCAATGTGAGGCCATGAACCATATGTTACTCACCACGAGGCGTAGTTACTACTCCGACAAGATTGCGAGTTTTGGGAGTGACCAAAAGCAGCTCTTCAACATAGCGAAAAACCTTATGGGATACACTGGCTTTGCGTAACTGCCGTTGTGTGTGTCTTCGAGTGTTTTGGCCCAACGTTTCGGCGACCACGTGAAAAAATGAATGACATCCGGCAAAGCATAGTCCACTGTGGAGGTGATCGTGCATATGCTATGGCGGCGTATGAGCGGTGCTGAATAGGAAGTGCAAGACTGTTTTCATGATGTTAGATTTGTCCAGCGCATTCGACACACTTAATCACGATTTCTTGATGACTCGACTGGAACACTCGTTCGGCATCACAGACTCGGCACTTGCATGGCTGCAGTCGTACATCACTGAACGTTATCAGAGACTCGGCGTGGACAGCGCAACGTCAACTGATTGTGTTTTGAAATGTAGCGTCCCACAAGGGTCTGTGTTTGGGCCAATATTATACTGCACATACACAAGACATATCGGCGACATCGTTGCACGACATGGCGTGCAATATCATTGTTATGCAGATGACACGCACATTTACATGATAGTGGAGCACGACCAACCCATCACTGCAGCTGTAACAGATATCGGGTTTGCCGAAGTCTTCCGTACGCAACCTATACAGTCATACTTGACAGCGGTCTGACTATATGAAGCACAGGTTGCACAGATAGCTAAGTCGTGCAACCACCAGATTCGCACCATTTGACAAATTCGGCTAAGCATCACTGATGATGCGTGCAAAACCCTGGTGCACACGATCGTGACGTCACGCCTCGATGTTGCAAATTCATTACTCTATGGCCTTCTGCAGACGACGTTGCAGCGTTTGCAACGTGTGCTAAACTGCACGACCACGTCACTCCAATGCTGCAGCACCTGCATTGGTCACCTATCTGTGTGCGCCCGACATATAAATGCTTGTGTTTGTGTACTCTGTGATGCATGACCTGGCACCGAGTTATCTCGCGGAGTTAGTGAACCGACGTCAACCGAATCGGCAACTGAGATCTGCGTCTTTGCCGCCACTGTCAGTACCGGCTTCGCAGATGGTCACTCACGGTGATCGCCGTTTTGTTGTAGCTGCAGCCAGGAACAGACTGCCGGAGCCAGTCTATGGAACAGACTGCCGGACTGTGTCAGGATGGCAAAGACACAGCCACAGTTCAAAACACTTCTTAAAACACACCTTTTTAGAGTAGCGTTTCTGTAATATGATCACGTGGACTTTATGAAATGTACTTACCCATATTATATGTAATTATTATTATTATTTTAAAATTATTTATTACATTTCAATCTACTTATTTATTTTTTCTATTGTTTAATACTTATCGTATAATTTTAAATTTTTACATGGAGGTCTAATAATTATGTAATCAATGTTTCAATTATTATTTTATGGTATACATTTTAGAATGATTTTTTGTTCTATCTATAATACAATTCTAATAGTTACGTGTATATGCATGTAAAGCGCCTGAGAGCAATCTGATTGATTCGGGCGCTATACAAATGAATTGTATTATTATTATTATTTCAGATATAGTGCGTTCCTATTTTGTGTAAAGTTAGAGCGTAAAGAAGAAGGATGAAGGAATCGAGGGAAGAGATATGATGCCAAAATAACGTACCTATTTTGTATAAAGTTAGAGCGTAAAGAAGAAGGATGAGGGAGTCGAGGGAAGAGACATGGTACTAAAATAACGTTCCTATTTTGTGTAAAATTAGAACGTAAAGAAGAAGGATGAGGGAGTCGAGGGAAGAGAAATGGTGCCAAAATAACGTTCCTATTTTGTATAAAGTTAGAGCGTAAAGAAGAAGGATGAGGGAGTCGAGGGAAGAGACATGGTGCCAAAATAACGTTCCTATTTTGTGTAACGTTAGAGCGTAAAAAAGAAGGATGAGGGAGTTGTGGGAAGATACATGGTGCCAAAATAACATTCCTATTTTATGTAAAGTTAGAGTGTAAAGAAGAAGGATGAGGGAGTCGAGGGAAGAAACATGGTGCCAAAATAACGTTCCCATTTTGTGTAAAGTTAGAGCGTAAAGAACAGGGATGAGGGAGTCGAGGGAAGAGACATGGTACCAAAATAACGTTCGTATTTTGTGTAAAGTTAGAGCGTAAAGAAGAAGGATGAGGGAGTCGAGGGAAGAGACATGGTGCCAAAATAACGGAAATAGTAGTAGCAAAACGCCGGGTTATGTGGGCAGGTCACTAGATGTGAATCGAGACGTTCAGAGTATCAAAAAGCGCAGAGGCGGAGAAACATCAACGCTGCATGGAAGACCATATCTGAAAATGGGAGGACTGCAACAGGAACACGTGTGATTGAAGAGACAGAAAGTAGTGATTGACGGGAGAAGGCAACGACAGCACGAGCAGTGGGTCGATACAGGAGCTAGACTTCCCGCGTGTACGAGGGAATGCAAAGGAAGACCTACTACCTCTGAGAATGAGCATTGGCTTGGTGCCCCAGGTCCGCGCCATTTTCTCTTTCTTCGTCTTCAGCACAAACGGCGTGTTGACGAACTTGGTGACGTTCTCGAAACTGAAGTCAACCGAGTGCGGATGAAGCAACTCGAAGTAGGCGTTTATCTTCATCAATGCGCCGCGTATGGTCGGCATCAACTCCTGTTGTGTAGCAAATACATATGGTACACCTGTAGCAGCACGAAGAGCGTCACGTGCTTGCGTATACATGCAAAATTCTGTATTGGATTCGTGAAAACAGGCACATTAATACGTATTTGTTTTAACAATAATGACATTAAACAAAGTTTACATGATCGACTAATTGCCCGTTTTGTCGGCCGGTGAAACCGCACGGTAGTACAGTTCAAGAATCGGTCTTGAAATCCCCTTTACGAAACCGATTAACAATGCTGATATGTGGCTACGATTGTATCGGTGGAATTGGAGCATCATCAATGCGCAAATAAGGAGAGGCGCGAGAACACTTCATTTAGTAACATGTCGTTCATCAACACATTTCATCCGCCCAAATCGGGACACTAATCACTCATGTAAACCGAGTTTAGCGCGGTGATGGAATTATCCATGCATTGTCTACTGAGGCACCGAGGTACACTTGTCTCTTTAAATGTCCATTCGCTTCCCTTGGCAATTTGCCACTGCTCTGCCTATAAAATGACTGTGCATTTCAAGCAACACAACGATAGTTATTCATAATTATATACTGTCGTGGTTTATCTGCTACGTTTTAAGTATTTCACGTGGTAGAATTGATTGGCAATTGATTCACCACATGGTGCAAATGAAAACGAGAAGTAGATATGTTTAAGGTAGTTTATACTAATACCATAAGGAATAATACTCTGAATTATTCTGAGAACTGTACTAGGTACGAGATATAATGTTTCATACACGGCTAAACGCAGGGATTCTGTAGTCCGAGCATATATTACGTAACCTCATGTCCACACCTGTATCTTCGTGCCGCAGTGGATGACGTTCATGTCTTGGTTGAAGACAATGTGATAGGGGAATGAGTCGCAGAAGACTGTCGGGTCGATGGACAACTGAGCCGGGTACTGAGGATGGAAGCCGCCGAAAAGGACACTCATCTTGACGGCCGACTTCCACTTGGCCGTCACGACGTTGCTTCGATTCAGCGGCAGCGCGTCCTCGCCCTCAAACCGACGAATCTCCTCGAGGCGCGCGATCACTCGCTCAACGTCCTGAAGTATGTCGTAGAAGAGTGTCATGAAAGTAGGTCGTGAAAATGGGTCTTGAAAGTGGATCATGAAGGTAGGTCACGAAAGTAGGTCGAGAAAGTGGGGCTTGAAAGTGAGTCATGATGGTAGGTCACGAAAATGGGTCATGAAAGTTGGTCATGAACGTTGCTAATGAAAGTGGGTCATGAAAGTGGGTTGAGGAAATAGGTCAAGTGTTTCACGAAAATAGGTCATGAAAGCAAGTCAGATGTTGCTCCATGGATTGCGTTAACTCACAGAAACATATACTATGACGTCGCGATTTGGTCAGTTCGTATTAATTTAATTAATTAACCAAATACTAGGGGTAATTAGAAAAAAATACACATATAAGGACAATCAGCTGATTGTTCCATTGTACAATGCAATAGTTATACCTCATTTGGAATATTCCATACAAGCATGGAGGCCATATTGTCAGTCAGTACGAAATTATATTTTAATGAGAATTTGTATTTTAATTCAATTATAAAGGTTGTATATCTCAATGGTTACTATGATTAGATGCCAATCACGGTGCAAGATAGACGAAGAATGTAATATATTACTTTATCCACTATTGACAATGTGTCTTATTATGATTCACCTAAATCTGCTTAATCCATGTTGCCTACGTACGACATAGCTGACAATAAGATGACATGTTGCCTACGTACGACATAGCTGACAATAAGATGACATGTTGCCTACGTACGACATAGTTGACAATAAGATGACATGCTGTATACTAAAACCCATGCATTTTAATATGATTTATAATGTAAATACACATGTCTGTGTGTGTATGTGTGCGTGTGTGCGTGTGTGCGTGTGTGCGTGTGTGCGTGTGTGCGTGCGTGCGTGTGAAGTAAGTACGAAAAGCTGTATTTAACGATTTGTTTTAAGTACATGTTCTAAAATCAGTTGACGCATTCAATCAGTTGCATACAACATAAACGTTCGGGAGATAATAATTATGCAATTTGGTTTTCTATATAATCTAGATGTATATAAACTGTAACGATAAAAACACATAATATATATATTTACGTGGTGGACATTATTAAGAAAACATTAGTAAGACCATGTAGGACAACATAACCAAATCGTACTTGAAGTTGAACAGCCCCTCGTAGAAAAAATGTTCAAGGAAAACCGTGCCCAAGTGTGTATGATATCTGACTACAAAATATTAATTCGACTGTGACACATTTTGATTTATGTGGGTACGCAAACGCATGTATTTTATTAGTTTTGTATAACTTGTCCAGGAAAATAAACGGGAGTTTGAAAGAAGACATTATACGATATGCGTTTCTTTCAAAATCACACATTTGTTTGGATATGACGTGTACAGTTATTTTTGGCCCGTGCGCAGAATAAGCCTGTGCGAATGGCAGGTTCGCGTTGCAAGGAAAAGAAAGAAAACATGAGTCAGCGCCACCTACCGATTTGTTGATCTGTTGTTCCGCGTGTTTCTTCGTCTGTGCGATGAAGGTGGGCGGGGCGTCGGGGGCTGCGACCACCTCTTCCGTCTTCCT